>CM063523.1:6915555-7557500 GCA_032199755.1 Ambrosia artemisiifolia
CATAGTTGTAGTAAAGAAACCCTAGGCTGCGAACTTAAAGGACGGGGACTGCGAACTTAATGTTAAGTTCGCAGTCCATCAGGTTCTCCTATAAATAGAACCTCATTTGTGCAGCTAGGGTTAGGGTTTTTGTTGTATCTTTGAGAGCACAAGTTTAAAGGTGCGAACTTATCTAGAGAATCCATGGTTGTTCACTGCTGAAATCATTAATGGAATCGTGTCTTTATGTTTCTTGTGTGTCGGTTTTTATAATCTTCATCTAGTTCTTTAACTTGTCTTGATTAATCAACTAAAACACCTAACAAATAGGTGTTTCTAGTTGATAACAATCTAGTGCACACTTAAGATCTAGTAATTTTGGGACTACAGGAACCACAACATCTATTCTGTAGTCTTGTTGTGAAGATTGTGGAGTACCTGCAGGGTTAGTTTTGACAGCAATATCTTCAAATTTGAATTTTTCTAAATCAAACAACTCAGCAGGGTTTGCTGGGATTTTCAAAGAAGAAAGCTCATTGAACTTCACATTCAGAGTTTCTTCTATTGTCTTAGTCCTAGTGTTAAACACTTTATAGGCCTTTGCAATAGAAGAATACCCCAGAAAATATCCACAATCCACTTTGGCTGCAAATTTTGAAATGGAATCTTTAAGATTTAAAATGAAACATGGGCAGCCAAAGACTTTGAAAAATGATATCAGTGGTTTGATTTTAAACAGAATTTCATAAGCAGTCTTTTGATGTCTAGGGTTGATTAAAACTCTGTTTTGAACATAGCAAGCAGTGTTTACAGCTTCTGCCCAAAAGGACAGTGGTAAACCAGAATCTGCTAGCATTGTTCTTGCAGCCTCAATGAGAGTCCTGTTCTTCCTTTCAACCACCCCATTTTGCTCTGGTGTTCTTGGGATACTGTACTGCCTTACAATCCCTTTTGACACACAGAAATCATCCAACTCCTTATTCTTAAACTCTGTTCCATTGTCACTCCTAAAGACTTTTACTGGCAAGTCATATTGTTTTTCAACTTTGGTGACAAAGTCCTTCAAGATACCTGCAGTCTCATCCTTAGAGTGTAAAAAGTAAGTCCATGTAAACCTAGAAAAATCATCAACTATGACAAGACAAAATCTTTTTCTTCTTAGACTCATGATTTTTACAGGGCCAAACAAGTCCATGTGCAACATTTGTAAACACTGACTAGTTTTGGACTCATCAATGGATTTGTAAGAGCTTTTATGTTGTTTACCTTTTAAACAGGAAACACAATGCTCATCACATTTGAATTCTTTTGATGGTAAACCTCTGAAAAGGTTTTGTTTGGAGAGTGAGTTGATAGTTTGAAGGTTGGTGTGACCAAGTCTCCTATGCCACAATTCTGTCTCTTTGGTAGAGGCAGCTGAGAACAGACAGACATTTGCAGTAGGATTATCCTTCAACATTACAACTACATACACATTGCCACTTCTGTGAGCAACAAGTTGTGCTTTGCTCTCAGCAATGATGGTGTTAATCTTTTCTACAGCCTCAGGGCCAACAATCTTACAAGTTTGCTTAGTGAAGAATGACCCAAAGCCTTTGTCACTCATTTGTGATACACTAAGTAGATTAAATTTTAGATTGTCTATTAGATTAACATTTTCAAACTTAAGCCTCCTTGCTTTGACAGTACCAGAACCCAACACTTTACCTTTAGAATCATTACCAAAGGATATATCACCCCCTCCATGAGCAAGAAAGTCCAGAAGAAGGGCTCTACATCCAGTCATGTGCCTGGAGCCTCCACTATCTACATACCATAAACTGTCTAAACAAGCAGAAGCTCCCTGCACATCAGTAAAGATTTTAGTTTTGGTGAGTGTCCAAAGCCAAATTGGCTTTGGATGGGTCCTTAGCTGTCTCAGCCTTAAGTTGAGGAGAATGATCAGTGGTTTGGACTAGCTTTTGAACTAGGTTCAACAGCTGCAGTTGACCATTTGCCAGTGCTTGTATGTCAACACTTGGTCCAGCAGATGTTTGATCATTTCCTATCAGTTGTTGAAAACCATGAGGGTGTCTGTTCACTTTTGGTTTTGAAGGCCTCTTGGGCTCTTCATAAACATGTGGCAGACGATGACAAGTGGGTTGTCCATATCCTCTTGGTAATCTGTTAACAGGTGGAGCATCTGTTACCTGAACTTCTCTGGGAGCAGAGTTTTTGTTGAGACTTTTGGTAACAGATGTTTGAACTGATTCAAAAGTCTGTTTGGGTTTTCCTTTTGAAGTACTAACCACTTGACTTTCCAGAGTTTTAGCCTTATACTCTTTTATCTTTTCATCAAAATTTTTGAGATATAGGCACTCTTTTGTTTTGTGATTCTTTTTCTTGCAGATTGAACATTCTTTAGATTTAGAATCATTTAAACTTGTTGTTTTGTTGATGTCATATGCTTTTAGAAGAAAACAGTTTTTGGTGACATGGTTCTTCTTTTCACAAAAATCACAAAACAAGTTGTTCTTGGCCTTCCCTTTTTCTTTCTTCTTTTCAACAGATGTTTCATCATCTGTTGGAAGATTTACTAGAGGGATCACTTTGGCCTGTGGTGCCATTTTACCATCTGAGGTTTTGAAGGTCATTGGTTTGAAATTTTCAAGGACTTCACACTCATCTGACCATGTTGGTTTGAATTGATATTTCTCAATTTCATCAAATGAGGGTGTACCTTCCAACTTTTCAAGAATGATTTTCTTGCCATTGGGTTCAGTAACCTTGATTTCTTGACCTTTTGAGTTTGTAGGGATGACCTCAACCAACTGTGGTTCCTTTTTGTCAGTGGTTTGTGAAACTTGATCAGTGGTTTGAAAACCAAACCCAAATTTCACATGACTTTTAGACTGTTGGTTGACAATCATCTCAAAACCCTTTGATGATTCCACCCATTTCTTACATTCAACTTGGGTGGACTCAAGCTCCTTCTTACAACTATGATATTTTGTTATCATAGTCTGAAGCTGGTCTTTGGTTATGCTTGCTTCATGTTTTAAACTGCTGATTTCAGATTCTTTTTCAGATATTTTTGATTTTAACTCTTTTGTAAGTTTTCAAACTGAATTTCAGAATCCAAAATTTTCTTTCTAAAGTTTTCATTCACCTCTTTTATCTTAGCAAATGCCACAATACATTTGTCTGAGCACAAGTCATTTAAGATTTGAGGAGATACCTTAGCAGCAGCCATCAAGGCACAGTTACACTGGCAGTCACAGTCATCACTACCCCAGGGGTCTGAGAGATTCACAACCTCCACTTCAGATTCTTCAGCTGAAACAATCTCACCAACAACACCATCAGTCACATTTTCAGACATAGACACCACTTCCTCAGGATCAGTCTCTTCAACAATTGTTTCTAGTGCCATAAAACAAAAATCCTTTTCAGTGTTAGCAACTAGAGCAATGTTGTCATCTGTTATCTCATCTGGTAGACTGCTCCAATCAACAAAGCCCTGAGTAAAGAAACTCTGTTGGCCTGGTTGACTGGTCTCTGTAGGAGCAGAGGGTGGAGTAACAGTCATTGGCACAGGTGCCTGAGCAACAGGTGTTTGGACATAGTGATACTGAGGAACAGTGGTTTGGACATAATGCACAGGAACAGTGGTTTGGGTCTGTGCAAAGTGAGCAGTGTTTTGCACATTAGGTACATTAGGGATGGTTTGATAAGTGTTGGTCTGTGGTCTTTGATTTGGATAGGTAATCATAGGAACTCCATTTTGACTCCTACACTCCCTAGCAAAATGACCCATTCTATGACACTTGTAACACTTTATCTTTGATTTATCCAACCCAACCTTTGACCCACCATGTAAACCTGGGTACCTCCTGCCAGTTTTCTTATAGAAATTATTGGTTCTAATACTGAGCAGGGCAACCTGATGTAAGATGTCCATTTCTTCTAGGTCCAAAGGGTCAATATATTGCAAGTCATTGTACACAAAAGATGAATTATCAGAAGCCTGGATATCACCACTGGCTGTGAAAGCACAGTTGTTTGGTGATGAGTAAGAATCATTATTGAAACCAGTTGTTATGTCAATGTAATGATCATAACTCTGATCCTTACTACTTCCAGAACCATCATCCTGACCCAACAGTGCAGTATTACCAAATACATAGTCATCTGACACTTTGCCAGAGTCCTGGAGCTTCTTTTTCTGGTTAAGCTCCCTTTCATAAGTCAGGAGCTTACCATGAAGCTGGGTCAGGGTTAGGTCTTTGAATCCGATGGAATTTCTCATAACTATGGCTATAGTGTCCCATTTGTCCTGAAGTGATCTAAGAAACCTATGATTCAGTGTTGAATTAGGAAAAGTTAGACCAACCAGTTTAAGTTCACTAATTAGACAGTTAAACCTTTCAAACTGCTGTGTTAACGACTCCCCTTTTATGTGACTAAACGTTTCATATTGTTGGTTAAGTATTTCACGGTTGTTTTCAATCACATCATCAGTTCCCCCGAATTGCTCTTTGAGAGCGTCCCACAGTTCTTTAGCACTATTGCAGTGCAAGAGACCGGCATAGATATCATTCGGCAGTGCCATGGCTACTATGCTGAAAGCCTTGGCATCTAGCTCGATTTTTTGAAAATCTTGCTCTGAGTAGTTCTCAACACTCTTTGGTACTTGGATCTTTGGATCCTCGGCACTCGGTACCATTGGAACATGTGGTCCAAATACTACCGATTTCCAGCACCCTGTGTTCTGTTGTGCTAACACATGAGCCACCCGACGCTGCCAGATGTTGTACTCTGACCTGACAAGCATCGGAGGCTTGTTGTGTGTGCCAGTGTTGTGTGGATCTTGATTAAGTGAAGTCATTCTCTTGGTTTTTCAAAAACAAAGTCTGTTTACTAACTGTTGAAACGAAAATAAACTATTACTCTGTTTTAACCTGACAAACAAACGATATCAATGATTATGAGCTGATCTGTGTATTAAATTGATTGATTAGATCAGATTTAATTGACCTTGCTCTGATACCAATTGTTAGGATCTGAGTATTGGACTGTTTTGATTAACTATGAAATATGAATGAAGTATAAATGGAAAGTGCAGCGGAATAAAGAATAATCAAAACATAGAGAATAATTGTTATCAATCGAATGCTTTCATTAAACTGAAAGATTACAATAGTACAATTAAAGCTCCCCCTCAGCCTGATCACTCAGAGTTTGTTTGTCTAAAGAGAATGACGAGTGACCAATAGAACAGTACAAGTACTGTTCTATTTATAGACAAGTACAAACCTCTGATGATCAGTTGCTGACGTCACCTAGAAAGCGACCCCTAACTGACTAACAAACTACAACATCTGTTTAAACAATAAACTACTGTTACATTGAAACTACTGATAATAAAACTCTGTTAAACTAAAGCTCTGATGTGTTCTTATCATCTGTTGAACCAAAGTGTTGTTGGTTCAACAGACCTTTGTTCTTCAGATCTTTGAACAACACTTGTTCTTTATCAGACTTTTGCTCTTCAGACTTTATCCATCAGACCTTTCATCAGCAGCAGTTGTCTTGTATCAGTTGTTAAGCAGCAGCAGTTTGGGAATCAGCAGTTCTCAGGAGGAAGTTTTCTTGTAACAACTGTTATTTATTCTTGATCAAATACTTAGAATGTTTTGGCTTTCAATCATCTGTTCTTCTCCAGGTCAGCAGACCCAACAGAAAGAAAACAAGGGGCAAGGCTAAAAACCTTGCATTACGCGATTTGGTTGACGAAGGTGGTCGACCATTAGATCTGACGTTTGATGAGGAGGCAACAAATATGCCTATTGGCACAAATGGACGTCTTTTTACTCGGGAGTTGGGTTTGTATATCTGGCGCCACATACCATTAGATAGAGAAGGGTTTAAGAATGTCGCCGCACACTACAGGAATGCTTTATTTGTGCATCTGAATGTAAATGATTTATAATAATATTTTATATTTAACTAACTTGTTTCATTTACTTGACTAACTTGTTTTATTTAATTTTTAGGAAAACTTTAATCTTACAGCGGTTGAAAAAGATGATCTAGCCAGCCAGAAAAAAGGTGGCATCAATTGTAAGATCCAAAAGACATACAACAACCGCAAGTCCAAGGCAAAAGCTGAGTTTCTTCGCCGGGGAGGTTATAATGACGTGGAAAGAGCAAGGGCCAGTGTCTTCGATGATATGAGCAATGTAAACTGGCAGATGGCAGTTGATCATTTCTTGACCATAGAACATCAGAACAAGTCGGCTATTAACGCAGCAGCCCGCGCAAAACAGTTGCATACGTACCGAGGTGGAACAACCTCTTATGCTAGTGCTTGTTTCAAGCAGGTAATGCTTTATACACACACGCACACACACACGCTAATGTTTATTTAATTTTTAATCTAAGTTCTAATGTTAACAGAACCTAGAACGGTATGATGGATACCGTGCTGGTCATACTGATAGAGAAGGACGCTTTGATAGCCCGCAAAATGAAGAAAATTATGTAAGTATTTATTTAGAATGTAATTCTCATTATAAATATATATATATATATATCTATAAATCTATTGAATCACCTTTGTAAAATACAGCGCAAGTTGGTGGCAGAGTTTGAGTCTCAAAATCAACGTAGAAACGAAGAAGGTTGTTCCTCACAACAGGTCAACAAAATTTCCATATTTGAAAAAGTGTTCGGTAAGCGACGTGGACATACTCGCGGGCTTGGCCCTAACCCTTGTCCAAGAGAAGGTTCTTTATTACCGACACAACCGACCGAGAAGACGCCTCCATCAGAATTTACTCAGGTATGTGTTTATAGTTTTGAAAAAATTGGTAGATGTTTCTAGTTTTGATGCATTTGGTATGTTTGTAGGTTTGACCCATTTGGTATATGTTTATAGTTTTGACCCATTTGGTATATGTTTATAGTGTTAACCCATTTGGTAAATGTTTGTAGTTTTGACCCAATTGGTATGTTAGTAGGTTTGACCCATTTGGTATGTGTTTGTAGTTTTGACCCAATTGGTATGTTTGTAGGTTTGACCAATTTGGTATATGTTTATAGTTTTGACCCATTTGGTATATGTTTATAGTGTTAACCCATTTGGTAAATGTTTTTCTAGTTTTGACCCAATTGTTATATGTTTGTAGTCGCGACCCATTTGGTATGTGTTTGTAGGTTTGACCCAATTGGTATGTTTGTAGGTTTGACCCATTTGGTATATGTTTATAGTGTTAAACCCATTTGGTAAATGTTTTTCTAGTTTTGACCCAATTGTTATATGTTTGTAGTCGCGACCCATTTGGTATGTGTTTGTAGTTTTGACTCACTTGTTAAGTGTTTATAGTTTTGAAAAAATTGATTGGTATTGATGTTATTGCAGGAGCAAATTGCGAGTTTGTTGGAAAACCCGCAATTTAGAAATGAAATGATGCGGATGATAATTCAAGGTTCTGCGACACCGGACTTGGGAAACCAAAATCATGAAGATCAAGAGAACACCGATGATGATGATGATTATGATATGTAGGTGCGATCAAGGTTGTAGAACTCGCTAGGCGCTAGTCGGCCGGTGAGGTACCGACTAGGGATTAATCGGGATTAATCAAGATTAATCGGGATTAATCGGATTGGATTTATATATATATTTTTTCAAATTTATACATATATAATGTTAATTTTATATCTTATATGTATAAATTTAGAAGTTTAAGGGCCAAATATAAACTAGTGAATATGGATTGGGGTTAAATATTAAAATACCTAAACATAAATAGCCCTAATCACCTCCATATCGTTCACTATATCCCGTTTTTTCCTCCCATTCATTCTTTCATCATACGGAACCATCAAACGCAACTAGGGTTCATGGAGTTTCATCGATTTTGGTTCTAAATCAAGGATTATCATCCAATTTTGACGTAAGAACTTGTTTAATTTGATCGATTTGCTCCAATTTTGACCCGTTCGAATTCTTTTTTGACCTAATTTTGAGTTTTTAAGGTCTGACTAGGACGAATTTGGTCCGACTAATCGGTGATTAATCGCGATTTTTACAACCCTGGACCGCCACTGATTAATTTAGTGATTAGTTCAAAATTAATCAGTAAAGTGGGGACTAGCGATTAATCACCGATTAGTCGGTGATTAATCGGGATTTTTACAACCTTGGGTGCGATATTATGTGTAAACGACATATGATATGTTCATGTAAACGATTTTAGGATGATGTATTCGAATTTGGGATGCGTATGTAAAATATTTTATGTTTTTTTCGGTTTTCCAGCATTTAAATCTCACTACTAGGTTAAAATAAGCAGGTACCAAAAAAAAAAAAAAGGTTATTAGCGGCGACATGTCGCCGCTATTGATGTTGGGCAATAGCGGCGACAAAAAGCAATAGCGGCCATGGAAGGAGCAATAGCGTCAAGGCAATAGCGACAGGAGCAGTAGCGGCGACAGTCGCCGCTATTAGTAATAGCGGCGACCCGCGTTAGCAATAGCGGCGACATGTGTCGCCGCTATTGCTCTGTTTTCTTGTAGTGAATCACACGATTGAGAAGAAGAAGTGCCTGGTGCTGGGTGAGACTATACGGAGTGGTGGTGTGTGTTTGGGGGAGGGGGGGGGGAGGGGAGGGTGAGGAGGATGAAGCGTCATTTGGCACTTTTGGGTCCTATGTGGAGGGGGGGAAAATTATGGGGAGTGGAAGGGGGAAGGGCCATTATTATTATTAATGTGTGTTAAATTAAAAAAACAAAGCTGAACCAATCAAAAAATGACATGTGGTCCAAAAAAACGCCCTACGCCGGTGAAGATTTCCCCGCACAAGGGGCTCCACCCCCCCCCCCCCCCACCCACCCACCCACCCACACTCCGGACGGTCTGAGAATAAGACGATGAATATGCCATAAATTTGAAGGAAAGTGGATGTGGTTTGGTTTGTTTTCTTGACTGAATAATATTATAATATCAACTAGGGTTTTTGTTAACCTGCTGTAAAGCCGCGGGGCACGTTTGTTGTGCAGAAGTGTTTAGTGGCACTATGGGAAACGATTTTTCAGCATTCTTTCGCGTAATTGTGGACGGTTTTGTGGACATAAAAGATAATATTAAGTGACTGTTATTGTCGCGTGGGCTTCAAAAAAAATACTCGCGGTTAAAAGCTAAAAGTTTGGTTGTCAAAGTTTGAAATCTTAAAAGCTAAAAGTTTGGTGGTCAAATTGGAAGAAAAGAAAATACATAAGTTAGTAAGAAAGTTAATGGCCAAAGTTGGGTGGTCAAAGTTTGAAATCCTAAAAGCTAAAAGTTTGGTTGTAAAAGTTTGAAATCTTATAAGTTAAAAGTTTGGCGGTCAAAGTTTGGTGGTCAAATTGGAAGAAAATAAAGTAGATAAGTTAGTAAGAAAGTTAGTGGCCAAAGTTGAGTGGTCAAAGTTTGAAATCCTAAAAGCTAAAAGCTTGATGGTCAAAGTTTGAAATCCTAAAAGCTAAAAGTTTGATGGTCAAAGTTTGGTGGTCAAACTAGAAGAAAATAAAGTTAAGCTAAAAGTTAATGGTCAAAGTTTTAAATTATAAAAGATAAAAGTTTGGTGGTCAATTTGAAAGAAAATAAAGTTAACCTAAAAGTTAGTGGCAGAAAATAAAGTTAACTAAAAGTTAGTGGCCAATATATATATTAAAAGAAGGACACTGTTAAAGTGTCCCTCAATTAATATATACTAGGATTCTATTACCCCGCACTTCGCGGCGGGAGCTCCTGTTGCGTTGAGGGTTTGGTGGACGTTAAAGATCGCACGTCGCTATGGGAGCTCCTGTTGCGTGGCCAGTTTCGTGGACATGAAAGATAATATTAAATGACTGTTATTGTTGCGTGGGCTTCAAAAAAATACTCGCGGCTAAAAGCTAAAAGTTTGGTGGTCAAAGTGGAAGAAAAGAAAGTACATAAGTTAGTAAGAAAGTTAGTGGCCAAAGTTGGGTAGTCAAAGTTTGAAATCCTAAAAGCTAAAAGTTTGGTGGTAAAAGTTTGAAAATCCTAAAAGCTAAAAGTTTGGCGTTCAAAGTTTGTTGGTCAAATTGGAAGAAAATAAAGTACACAAGTTAGTAAGAAAGTTGGTGGCTAAAGTGGGTGGTCAAATTAGAAGAAAATAAAGTTAAGCTAAAAGTTAGTGACCAAAGTTTTAAATCCTAAAAGATAAAAGTTTGGGTCAAATTAAAAGAAAATAAAGTTAGCCTATAAGTCAGTGGCCAATATATATATATATATATATATATATATATATATATATATATATATATATATATATATATATATATAGGGTTAGGATAATATGAGAACTCTACTATGCTGTGAGAACTAGAGAACCCTTATGAACCATTGATCTTGTTGATCCAATGGATGGGATCAAAGATTAGACTTTTTTTGTCTTTTATGATTAGTGTGTATTATTTTATTGTAAAATAGTACTTTAGGGGTAATTAGGTAAAAAGCCATGTTAGAGAAAAAATAATATAATATCATTTATTTTTTTTAAACATTATTTTATTATTTTAATTAATTTAATTTTTGAACACAAAAAATCGAATTTTACGTTCTGTTGTATCAGTCTCGTTTTTACACTGGTGTATTTTTTACACCAGTGTAATCTGGAAATACACAAGCTTTTACAACAAAAACACTAGTGTAAAAAACGAAACAAAACATAAATGAGGATGATTTACACCAATGTAAATCTGCCATACACAAACTTCTACACAAGTACACTAGTGTCAAAAAAACCAAAATGACTATACATTCATATTTACACCGGTGTTTTCTTACATCAAACGACTATACATTTATATTTACACTGGTGTAAACATCAGTTTACACCAGTGTTTTCTTACAGAAAAACGTCTATACATTCATATTTACGCTCCAGTGTTTTCTTACAAGATACTCCCCCATTTCATCATCGTCTCCACAGCATCGGCTACTTACCGCAAAAACATCATCTTCTACGCAACGTCATCTCCTGACAAACACCCCACAAAAATTTCAACATAAAAAACCCCTCTTTTCACCCTAAAAATAATAATAATAATAATAATAATAATAATAATAGAAAAATAATAATAATAATAATAATAATAATAACAATAATATCATAAAATAATAATAATAATAATAATATTAATAACAACAACAACAGAAAATAATAATAACAATAATAATTATAATAATAATAACAAAAAAAAAAAACATACCAGATCTGTTCTTCATCGCCGCCGCCCCACCACCGTCTTCTTCATTCCCCCACCACCTGCACCACCGTCGTCTTCGTCTTCACCACCGCCCAAACCCCCCTGTTTCAGATCCGTTCCTCATCCCAACCCCTTCAACCATCGTTCGTCGCCCCCACCACCGTCTCCCACCCCTCTGCACCGTGTCCACCCTCCATCTTGAAACACCCCCTCTGCAACATCAAACCACCCCCTCTGCAACATCAAACCACCGCCGTCGAACCACCCACACACCATCTTCAAAACACCCTCTGCAAAAACATCAAACCACTATCTCCCACCTCCATCTCCGAACCACCGTCGTCCCTCCACCGCCGTCCCCCCCACAACCCTCTGCACCTTCGTCTTCATCCATCTACAACGTTTGCATCTTTTTTTTAGAGAGAGAGAGAGACTGATGAGTGTGTGTGTGTGTGTTTTTTAGAGAGATAGAGAGAGAGTCGGTTAGGTTGTGTGATAGAGAGAGAGAGGTGAGAGTATTATTATTATTATTATTATTATTATTATTATTATTATTATTATTATTATTATTTAAACTACAAGTTGGGGTGGGGGTGGGGTGGGTAGGGGTTATTATTACTAAAATGCCCATATTTTGATGTATACAATGACTTTAATGCCCTTAATTAAAAAAATACAAAAAAACATAAAGTTGGTGATGTGTCACATGTTGAATGGATAATATGAGTTCTCTAGTTTTCACAGCATAGTAGAGTTCTCATATTATCCCATTCCTATATATATATATATATTAAAAGAAGGACATTATTAAAGTATTCTTCCATTAATATATATATATATATATATATAGAATAATATACGGACGTTAGATTAAAAGATCATAAGGAAATTTCCTGCGTCGCATTATTATATATAACAATTCCAAACCATCGCTACAGTAATTTTAATATAAAAACCCTTTAATTTCGCAGTATTTACGAAAATGCCATCGCAGTAGTTTTATTATTAAAAACAAAATAAAAAGCATTTAGTTTCGAGGTAATTACGAAAATGTCATCGCAATACTTTTATTACTAAATCCTTTTTTTCAAGTGGTGGTTCGTTGCAATCACGATGACAGCGACGCTGCCGACTGTCGGCCAGAATCGTAGATGTTTTCTTTTATCAATTGTTTTCTGGTGGTTTAGGCGTTTTGCTCGCTGCAACGCGTACCGGAGTACTGACGGAACAATACGACTCTCTACGTTGTGTTATCCGATTAGCAGACCCTCGCAATACCGCTGGTGTAACTCCGTTGTTCGTAGGGAAAATTTGCAGGTTTACACGAATCGACGCCGGTTATATTTCTACGTTAGCGCGGCACGTAATTTACTAGTTCAATATTAAAACAAAACGATATATAAAACAAAATATTTTTTTATTCATAAAAATCGTCATCAAAGGTGGCTTTGAAATGTCTTGAAGCGAAATAGGGATGAAATTTCTTGCATGGCCCCATTTCATGCGCTATGCAGAGAACAACAATGAAATATCTTACGACTTGTTCTATCGATTTAAACATCTTCCACCACCTATATGTTCCATACCGGGCGATATGAAGCATATGGGTGGTCTCCATACGTCAACTCTACTTTTAGTTTTTGTTTTCTTAGCACCGTCAAAAATATTGACCAATATGCTGAAAGTGTACAAACCGTACCATTCTCATTAATCTGACGGGTATAAATAATACAATGGATCTCTCCTATCTATGGTAAATGATAATCATAATAATTACAGATAATCATACTAAATATATATCAATCAATCTATTATCTATTACATCCCCGCAGTCGAAGCGGGAGGTGAACGGATGCTGAGACTGGATTTGAAATCTTCAAATAGAACACGTGGCAACCCTTTTGTGAAGATGTCTGCTATATGGTATCTGGAGGGAACGTGTAAGATGCGAACATGACCCCGCTGAACCTGTTCCCGAACAAAGTGAATATCCAGCTCAATATGTTTCGTGCGTTGATGTTGCACGGGATTACCTGTTAAGTATATGGCACTGACATTGTCACAATATACCATCACGGCACGAGAAATAGGAACAGACAACTCTAGCAACAAGTTTCGTAACCAACAAATCTCAGCAACAACATTAGCGACACCCTGATATTCAGCCTCAGCACTAGACCGTGAGACAGTGGGTTGTAGCTTGGACGACCAAGAAATTAAGTTCTCCCCAAAATAGATGCAGTAACCGCTAGTGGAGCGGCGAGTATCAGGGCAGCCCGCCCAATCGGCATCAGTGTATGCTACTAAAGAAGAGGCCGCAGAGGGACCCAGAGTTAAACCAAATGTAATAGTGCCTTTAATATACCTGATGATACGCTTCAGGGCATTCCAATGTGCGGTACAAGGCGCGTGCATGTGCATACAGACCTGCTAAACTGCGTATGTGATGTTAGGACGGGCAAAAGTGAGGTACTGCAAAGCACCTGCTAGGCTCCGGTATAAGGTGGGGTCATGAAACGGTACTGGAGAAGCGCCTAGCTTAGAGTTGGAGTCTACGGGTGTTGCAACAGGGTTGCAAGACTGCATACCTACACAAGCTATGATATCAGTAGCATAGGTTTGCTGAGAGAGGAACATAGTGTTTTGCTGCCGAATGACCGATGTATCCAAGAAATAACTCAAAGGACCCAGATCTTTCATGGCGAATTCTGTAGCAAGATTCGCCAGAAGGCGATGCCGGAGGCTGTCAGAGGAGGTAACCAAAAGAATATCATCGACATACAAGAGAAGATATGCCATGTCACTGCCATGCTGAAAAGTAAACAGAGATGCATCACATCTGCTATGTAGAAAGCCCAAAGAAAGTAAATAGTTGGTGAACCTTTGATACCACGCACGGGGAGCCTGTTTTAAACCATAAAGTGACCTGCGTAAGAGACACACATGATCGGCAAAATTTCTATCCCGAAACCCCATGGGTTGATGCATATAGACTGTTTCCTGGTGATGCCCATGGAGAAATGCATTAGTGACGTCCAACTGATGCACGGCCCATCCTTTTGAGAGGGCAAGGGAAAGCACTGTGCGTATAGTGGCCGGTTTAACAACCGGGCTAAAAGTCTCACCACAATCGATTCCCACCTGTTGGGAGCGACCGTCACAAACAAGTCGCGCCTTGTAATGCTCTAGTGTCCCGTCTGACCTGAACTTATGTTTAAATAACCACATAGAACGTATGATATTCATGTTAGGAGAACGAGGAACTACCTCCCATGTACCGTTTCTAATTAATGCATTGTACTCGGTAGACATGGCAGACAACCACTCCGGACTGGCCAAGGAATTGGTGGGGTTTTTAGGTATAGGGATGATGGGAGGTTTGGTGGTAGCGGATAGGTTAGATGGAGTTTTGGGCTTGTGGATTCAACTCATAGAACGAGTGTGGATGGTGCGAGTGGTTGGTTGGTTATTGAGGACTGGTGGACCGGGGGTGGGGTTGAGTGACAAGTTTGGTTCGGAGGGTGTTTGGGAGGTGGGTTGGGAGGGAGTGTCGGTGGGCGGTAAGTGAGTAGGTTGGGCTTGGGTAGTAGAGGGTGGGCCTCAGTGAGTGTTGGCAGGTGACGGGCCGGTGTGTGGGCTTTGGTCCGGATGTGTGGAGGGCGTTGAGTGAGATGTGGGAGTGGTCTGGGCGGTCAGTGGGTTTGTAGTAGTGCGGACGTGCGGGCATAGGTGGTGAGGAAATGGGTCACCGAGGAAGTCGTATGTAGGGGTGGGGCCAATAGTTTGGGCAAAGGGGAAGGTGGTCTCGTCAAAAGAAACGTGACGTGAGATAAAGAATTGTTTTGTGGAAAGGTCAAAGCACCGGTACCCACGGTGAGAGGGTGGGTAGCCTAAAAAGACACAAGGTTGGGATCGGTGTTCAAGCTTATGGATGGTGGTTGAAGGTGTGAGCAGGTAGCATAAACAACCAAAGACGCGTAGATGATAATAAGTGGGTGTGGACATATATAATATCTCGGTGGGTGTTTTGATTTGTGTGGTTTTGGAGGGGAGGATGTTTAGGAGGTATGTGGCGGTTTCAAGTGCAAAATGTCATAGGTAGGTGGGAAGTGACGCGTGAGCCATTAAGGTGCGGACCATATTATTTATGGTTCTAATTTTTCGTTCAGCTTTACCGTTTTGGGATGATGTATGGGGGCAAGATAGACTTAGAGGATACCGTTGGTTGTAAACGTATCTATATCTGACCTGGCTCATTTCTGGAAAAAATTACGTCAAAACGTAAACCAACTTGAATTTATACCGACACGTACATAAAAAATAAAATTTGACATTTTAGGAACTCGAGATGGTAAAAATGATATTTTACAAAGTTTTTAGAGAGTTTATTGGTTGTAACTGTCAATGCTGAAATTTGAGTGATCAGTTAAAAAAAACACTTATTATTGTTGGATTTAGCTATATTATATAAATAAGAAAAAAAAAACATAAAAAAACTGATTGTTGGATTTAGCTGTATTATATAAATAAAATGAAATGATGATGTGATGAAAATGAGCCACACAAAGAAATTAATTGAAGTATTTATAGAGTACTAAAAGGAAAACAGAATTTAACAAGGATGTTCTTCCTGACCGAGATACAAGCAGTGGATCACTGACGATACGAGTAGCAGAAAAAGGATTGCGTATGTAGCAGGGTGCCCGAAGTAAGAATTCCTATTAAACGTAGAAACAAACTGATGATAGATTAGGAGTTTAGTTAAAGCAAGAGAGTGAAACTCATAATGCATCACCACTGCAACAACAATCACCCTTACTAAGATTAATATTCAGCTATGAAAGAAATACTTGATGAAGAAAACCATCATAGCCTAATCACTAAGAAGCACAAATCGAATATCATAAAATCGCTTAGATAAACTTGTGCTTGCTTGCAAGAAGATCAAACTGGCTGACTCTATTTCATGTAATATCGTCTTAAAGTAGTAGCTTCTACTATGTTGGATATTAACCTATTGTGCTTGTAAGTAGTAGAATATTGTTCTTTACCCAAAAATCTAGCTCTCCTATAAAGATCAACCATTCAACCATACAAGAAAAGTGCTCCAGAACAGGATTGATATTATACACAGAAGACATCTTTTTGAATAAAGATTGATCTTGGTCAACAAGAGCCAAATGACTACAAGCTGACAGACAGCAACCAGGGTAACATGGTCTGGTTTTATGTTTGACTGAATCATCTCTTTAGATAAGTCAACATTCATTTGACCCTCCCCTTGGATTCCATGACCAGCTATGAGAGAAGTGTAGGTTAATTCATCTTTTTTGGCTAAAGAATCGAACAGTCTTTCAACCAGCAAGATTTTACCAGAGCTTGCATACATGTCAATAAGTGAACTAAATAGTAATAAACAGTCTTTATACTCTGTATGTTTTGTAATGTAACAATGGAATTCTTTAACATGTTGTAGATTTGCCACTCGAGCACATACATGAAGAATGCTTGCTATTGTCACATAATTGGGTTCAACCGTAGAAATCAACATTACCCGAAACAGGAAGGTGGCTTCTTCTGAGTTGTCGCTCTTATTTTCAACCAAATTGAATACAATATGGGCATCTTTTAGGTCCCTGCACCAAGAAGTGCAATCTCTCACAAGCATTTCTTCGAACAACTTGTGTGCAGCATTCGAGTCCCCACATAAAAAAAATTCCATTCCAAACCCGCCTTAACAATAGACATACGAACCTCCTTCCCAAAACACAGATCAAATTCTTCACCACAAAATTCATAGTATTTTTGTCCAGTTATATCATTTTATGTTTGAACTTTGTTCCTTCTGTCACTCAGTTTAATTAAATAACTTGTGGGATTTTCGCGCGCTACTATGCGGCTTGAATTCTGTCCATATCTAATCTATTTTTTTCAAACCTATATGCGGAGCTGATATTTCCGGCTTAACCAAAACTAGAATCATCCTGGAGTCACAATGAATTTATATATTGAATTTTTAATGTAAGACAAGTTTGTTTACAAGTTGATGTAATATAAACTAATAAAAATAAGTTTAAAAATAATTTAGATTTTCTTATAGTTTAGTTTATTTACTAAATTAATAAAACAATGAAATAAAAATGATTCAACTTTAGAGAAATGCAACATTTCTTCATTATAATTAGAGTGTTTTGTACTTCTATTCTGAAGCGTACTTTTACTCTTGATATCTTGTGCTCAATGGGATAAAAAAAAAATTAATAATAATTAAACGGATATGAAAAGAAAAAAAAGTTCTATGTTTGGCTTGATTACAATGGACTGAATACACAAACTTATAACTCAATATAAATTCTAAAATACAGTAAACGAAATCACATATAATTACTTTTCTAATAAGTCTCAAAAGTTTTGAACAAAAATTCTAAAGCATATTGTGAGTCGTGTTCAATCTTTATGCTAGGTGCGTAATGAGAAAAGTCTTGTTCTTCTTGTGGTGTTGATGTTTCTATTGGACCATTTCCACTTTTCTTAGCAACCAGACCAACTACAATCCCTTTCCAAGCGAAGCTATGTTCAATGCAAACCTCTTTATGTGGCTCATCCCACCATTTAGTGTGTCTCAACGAAGTAAATGGAACATACACAACCACCGTTTTCAATCCTCCAACATCGTAACTCTCCTCCAAAATCCCATCATTATGAGACTCCATACCTCTCATGACCTGCTTTATACTTATCTTATAACCATAACACTCTAAATATAGCCCAGTAGCACCGCATATGAAGAATCCAGAAAAGTCATCCCTCCAATTCTCGGGAAGTGTCAATGTAGGGATAGACTCCATTGCAATCTCACGACCTTGATGCCTGAGAACCATACAATGATTTTCAACAGCCTTTCCCTATTTAATTAACACAAAGTCATTGTTACCATTAATATTCCGTGTGTATATGTAAAAGCTTTATTTATTTATATTCAGAGAGAGAGGGAAAGAGATACCTGAAGCATGGATTCTAGTAAATGGTCTCCATCTCCCTCACGTGAAACGTCACATAAACATTTACAATTGGTGAAACAATCTTCAACGATTGTAAGTGAGTTGCACCCGTCTGCTCTAAGGATGATTAAACCTGACGGGAGCTCCGACAGTTCTAGAAGCTGTCTGCAATCACTTATGTCGAGGACTTTGAGCCGAGTAAGTTTTGAGAGGCTGAAATCTAATCGCGTAACATCATTACCACGTAGATTTAACTCTTCTAAATTGAATATCTCGCCAATATCTGATGGCATTGTTCCATCTGTCAACCCACAACATACCACTTTCAGTTTTCGTAAATGTGTGAACTGTGGGAACACTAACGGTGCAGTCTCACCTTTAATAGTATCCAAACAGATCATACGAAGATAACTGGATGGCATATAATGATATCTTAATCCATGTAATTTGAACTTTTCCAGATGTCTTAATCCATTAAAATTGGCTTCACTCTTCTTTATACGACAGCCACTCAACTCTACTGAAAGAAGGTTGGGACACCGTTCACCAATTGATGAGAGTAGAGTATCTATCCACATAGATTTCAAAGATAACTCTACCAAGCTTTCCATGTTTGATTTGACCTCTGGGAACTCCACATGACGAAAAGATAAAATGCTGAAATCGATTTCAAGAGTCTTAAGCTTTCCCATCTGAACAATCGTTGGAAACATTCTAATTTTCTCACAACCCACTACACTTACGTATTCAAGACTTCTATGATTTCCATGTGATGGATGAATCTTTCTTAACCTATAACAAAAAGGGAGTATCAACTTTTGAAGACGTGGAAGTCCATCAAAATCTGGAGTGCTATGTAGATTCTTCATGTCACTGAGCAGAAGCACTTTCAAGTTTGGTAGACTCTAATAAATGTATCAAAGAATAGACAATTTATTATCATAACTTAATGTAATTATTATGAAACAGTGACAGCAAAGATTAAACGTTGTATTAATATATGTATTGCCAATGAAGCTTGAGCTCGGCTCGGTTCGAGCCTAATACTTTGAGCTCGAACTCGGCTTGAAAGTAAAGTCCAAGGGCTCGAGCTCGGCTAGAAATAATGATAAAACAATTTAAAATGAGCTAAAAGCTCGTCTCGAGCTCGCTTTGATAGCTTAAACGAGCCAAAGCTCAACTCGAGATCGATTCGCCAATGTTAAATAGTAGGTATACTATATATAATAATATAAAATTTGTTTGGGCCCGTTTAGGCTTGCGAGCCTAAATGGTCTTTTATATGAAAAGCTCGAGCTCGGACTCGATAACTAAATGAGTCATGTTTCAAGCTCGGGCTCGGGCTCATTAAGGCTCGGCTCATTCAAGCTTTTTACCGATCCGATCCCAAGTAACTCTTAAGCCGTTGCGCATCATTTACACCCCTATGTATTGAACCATAATTTCATGTTAGGTTATTAAGTACTGGACCGTAGTTTTCTATTTTTATTGTTATTAATACAATATTTAGAATGTAATTGCCACTCTATTTGTCTCAATCATGATTCCTGGGAAAAATTCTAATGATTCTGGGAACCACTATGCTAACATAAAGTTAGAGTCGACATTAGTCATTCATAATCCACAAAATTTATATGTTAACTAAACTTACAATTGAATTACCTTGTAACCATTCCGAAGTCTCTTTTGCAAGCCGTAATGAAGTTTTAGAGTAACAAGCTTCGTTAGTTTGAAACTATTTGGAAATGGTCTTCTTGGATAGTTCTTCCATTCTATATAACACAACTCATTGGAAAGAAAACTAGGCCCTTTAACATTCTTGCTAATGTTATCGAGTGTACTCACCTCAAGGTACCTTAGTTTCTTCATATTCGAAATATTCTTACAAAAGGGTGATGTATAACCATCACGAGGATGTAAATATTGTATCCCTTTGATCTTGTCATTTCCCTGCAAGGAGGTGAAAAAATAATGTTCAGACTGAGTTCACCAATTCTATCAGTCTACACATGTGCATCATTCGGTACAACATATAATACATATTTTAAAAAGCAAGCTAGTTAGCTTAATCATTACCATTGTTGCACCCGCAAGACACATGTTTTCTATTTCTTCACATCTCCAAACTCTGCTTTGCATTGCCGGATCATTAGGATGTTCTTGTCTAACAATATAATGCCCCATTTCTTGAATGAGATCATGCATATCAAACATACCATTCACAATAGTTATTAGAGCCTTTTGTCTTAACACCCTTATTCCTATGTCATGACGATAACCACAAGCTTCAAATATCTCAATTGCACTTTCCATGCTCATATGTCGCGTGAAGAAACACGCAATATCCAAGAATAACTCTTTCTCCTCACTTTCAAGTCCATCATAACTAATTTTGAGTTGTTCCAAGATTTCACTATGCGGAGCATATTTTAGCCTATCCAAGGTACTCCTCCATTCTTTCTCGTCTTTGTCATATAGAAAAGAACCCAAAACTTTAAGTGCTAACGGGAGCCTAGCTGCATAAGAAACCACTTCTAGTGAAAGTTTCTCGTAATTAGTTAAAGGTTTTCTCTCATTGTATGCTCTTCTATTAAATAGTTCAATAGCTTCTTCAGGTGATAGCAATGTGACTGAACATACCTTGTCTACCTTATGGCATATTAGCAATTGTTCATTTCTTGTTGTGATTATGATTCGGCTTCCACTACCAAACCAATTATGCGATCCGGCTAAAGCATCTAGTTGGTCAATGTGATCGATATCATCAAGAAGAATTAAGACATTGCTACGACTTAAACGACTGCCTCTGATAATTTGCTTTCCTTCTTAGACATTCTGCACTTCATTATCTGTTTTCAAAAGACGTGATATAATTTTTTTTTGCAGATTATTTAAACCGTGTTTTCTTGATTCCCCACGAACATTGTCAACAATGCAATGATCTTGAAAATGACCTGATACTTTCATACAAAGAGAAGTTGCAAGAGTAGTTTTGCCACTACCCCCCTCCTCCCCATATCCCGATCATGCGTACACCAGGTGACCCTATTTCTAATTGTGCTTCTAGTTCTTGCACGCGAATCCTCATTCCAACAAGTTCTTCATCAACATTTGAATTTAAGGAAACCAACTTAGCAGAAATTGTATTGACAATTACTTTGATGGCTTTCATTTCATGCCTGCAAATTTATGTATGGATAAGTTGTAATCCAAAACTTTGACACATTTATGTATGGATAAGTTATAATCCAAACATTCACTTATTGGAAGAGTTAATTTTTTATATGAATGGCATCGGTTGGGAAAATAAGTTTAAAGTTGGGACTGTCTGTAAACATTTCCTGAGTTGAGTTTAATCCCGACCAGTAAGTGAAAATCGAGATTATTAAAATTCAGTAGCCCTTATCTATACTATATTATAAAGCATGAGGGAAGGATACCGGTAAAACTTAAGTAATTACAAATTTTATTGCCTAAAGTACAAACACTTAATGCATTTGTAAAAGTGTAAATCAGTCTTTTACTCATCAATATCAAGATTAATGGTTATTAACAATGGGGCAAGTTAAAGAGTTTTCTATTTTTCACTTCACCACTCTTTGTATCCCCACCATGCCTGCCCTTTATCATGCTTCAAACCTAATCGACTAATAACCTGAACATTAAATAGTGGGAGGTAGCTCAAACGACTTGCAATTATTCTCCAGGCATAAGATTAGCTGTTACATATTCTCAGTTTTCCATTAGGCCTATTTCTTCTCAGTTCTCCATGCATAAGATTACTTTTTACATCCACAATTGCATAATTAGTTGTTCAGACACGACTCATGTTTGACGATAAGTAAGTTTTGCTAATACTTTTTTGTTTAATTTCAATCAATTATCCAGATCTATTTTGGTTTACTCGATTGTTTTTTTTTTTTTGTTGATTTTTGTTTTAGTGATAGTTATTGTTGATTGTTACATCTTTGTTTTGTTGAAAAGCTACGAATCTTGCAGTTCAATTGTTACAAAGTTTTTAACATTTTGCTACAAAATTGCTAAAGGGAAAGAAAAGGTGATGATATAAAGGTGGAGGAAACTAAGCACCAAAGAAACACTCATGAATCTTTAGGAATCGGGTATGTATTATCCATTTATATATGTTGTTCTCTGTTGTTGTTGTTGGCGGCTTAGTACCTTATTGTGATATCGATCCTTAGAACCCTATGTCTTCTGCGTTTGCATTTCATGGTATTCGTTGGGTTGTGTAAGTAAATAACTCATATTCCTTCAATGATGCTTTATTGCTTCCCTTGTCTTATTTATACTTCTACAAATCTTTTGTTTATTCCTCGTGAAGTTCAAATGTTGTTTAATCACTAAACATATATATCATAATTATAGGAGACAAGGTTTTTTTTTTCTTTCTTTTTCAGGTCAAGGCTGGTATTTTTCAAGTTTTAGTGTCTCTGTGCCTTTCTGCACTCAAGGCGTTTTTGGTACGCCTTGTCTTACATGAGCTTGTTCCAATGCGCCATTTGATTTCATAGCAAGACACACTATTATTTAATGCTAATGCACGTTTGTGGTGTGCCTTCCTATTTTGATCGGTGCCCAAAAATTTACATTCCACTCAATCCTATTACCTTTTAGACCCACTTTTCTTGCTCATTTTATCACATTAAAAATAATCTGTCATCTAAATATAATATGCCCTCTTTGCTTGATAAACATGCTTGTTGTATGTAGAAAAGATTGAGATGCATCTTTTAGTTGTATATAAAACTTATTTAGTTGTGCATAGAGGCTAGAGCAGCACCTCACGTGCCGGAAGTTCTCGCCTTGGCTTTTGCGACATAACTGGCCCGGATTTCTTTTTCAAAACCAAGGTCGTGCAGATTAAATTGGGATTGATTACAACAAATGTTTAGCCTTTCTTGTGTTCTCTTATTTTTGGATTACACTTTTTTATATTCTCGTATAAAAATTGGGATTGAATCTTACATGAAACAAAGAGAATAAGTCGTCATTTATCTTGCCAATTGGTGATTATTTAGAGAGTACTCAATTCAACTAATGAGCTGAATCACTTGCTATACCAAAAAGCACAGATGAAGAAGCATATGAAAGGTATGATTGTTGATATTTCTTCCTATTGTTATATAGATATGTGCTGGCCTTGTAGATCGCAAAATAAGTCTTGTTACATTACTTTATTCTTATAATGCCAATACCTTTATCAAAATGGGATAGTTTTGGAGTCAAGAAACAAAAACATGTTAAGAGAAATGGGTGTTTGTCAGATGTCTTCTCTATCATGGTTGCTTTTGTTTTTTTTTTTTTTTTCCGTTAATCCTAACTAACATATCAATGAACCATGTGAGTGTGTTGTCTGTTGTGATTATTTGGAATATTTTACATCTCTATAGCCTCACATCATGTATTCCTAACACCCGAGGGGGAAATGATTGAAAATGGAAACTTATGTTATGGAGAAAAGCGAAGTTTCTTTATTGATTCTATTTTTATATACGCTTGAATGTAAGTTTCGTTTAAAAGAGAATTGTGGGTGATAATATACAAGTCATCTAAGCATATGCGAATAAGTCATGAAAGTTTGTTTTTAGTTTTTTTATTTCTTTTTTTTATGTGGTTATGTTACGGTTTCGACTTACTTAACTTTTTCTATGATAATTTTGAACTTTTTTTTAATATGGTGAGTGAACTCGCCTCCACGCATGTGCGTGATTCAATGTTTTTGGCTATTTTTTGTTCTTTTTAACAGTTCCGCCGCAACGCGCGGGTTTCCCACTAGTTTATATTTAAAACATGGAGCCTGCAGGAAGCTGGAGCAATACAAACAACAACAATACCTTGATCCGGAAAAAAGATACCTAATAAAGTTCTTTCAGTTAGGAATAAATAAATCAATTATCTAAACGTCTAATTAAAAGTATTTACTATTTGAGTTAATATTAGTACACAGTCCCACTCTATCTCTATATATATACACTATACACTTTGGTTTCAAGAATTTAAGGTGACAATTGCAAAAGTTTATTAGGGGTGCTCAAGATACACATATGTATACTAACACTAATTTTTTTTTAAGTTGGGTGGCCTCCCCTTGTTAGTCCCGCCCATTCCATATTTGCTATCAATCAATACACAAAGTAACAATTTTGGTGCGATAGTTTTTACAAGTATAAATTTGGACTTGTAAAAGTAAAGAAGTAAATTACCCGTTTGCAATGTTTTTGGGTTCCCATCCTGCAATTTCAGTAGCACGAACAAGTGCGTCCCTCCATGATTCAACCTTGTTGCTGTTCTCTATCTCGTGTTTGGCAAATGCTTCTCCGAATGTTCCCTTTTGCTTTCTCACTTCAGATGGATCCACACAATAAAATATGGGCAAAACAGTTAGTTTTCTCTCATCCCGGCATTTCATAATATGTGCAAGTTCATCCAAACACCATGACGAGTTTGCATAGTTTTCTGAAAATACAATAACAGCAATTCGTGACCCTTCGATAGCCTTGAAGAGGGATGGACGGATGGAATCACCTCGTGGAAGTGTTTCATCGTCCTTGTACGTGGAGATCATTCGATCCACAAGGGTCGAGTAAAGATAATCTACAAAGGTTTTGCGAGTATCTTCTCCTCTAAAACTAATAAATACATCGTAATCACACGATTGAGAAGAAGAGGAGGCTGGTGCAGGGTAAGAATAAGACGATGAAGATGCCATAAATTGGATCTGGATCTGTATAATGGGAAACTGGTTTGATTCCTGACAGAAATAATATGAATATACAGTGTGTTGCGTGAAGTGGTTTCCAGCACTATCAGATTGAAATGATTAAAGATATCATTTGAAATATGGAGGAAATTTCCTTCCTGACTTTTATAATCATTGTGTTTCCAATAAAAAGAAATAATAAAATATAAAATAAAATCTTTTCTATTCGTACAGAATGTTGGTCAGTAATGGTGGCTTGGAATACATGACCCAATTTAATGGCTCTTTGCTGACAAGGCTACCCCTTTGGTCTAAAATTCTCATATTCTAATAATACTAAAGCAAAGAGGTCCATGTTCTTCATATTTAACCCATATACTCAAACATACATATGCAAGTAGATGCACATAAACATTCTAATTTTTGTCTATATTCTACAGATGAAGGGTGTACAAGACTGCAGTTCCAATACCAACTAACAATAAACTATAAACCTGCAACTTATCTATATGAAAACATATTAGCAGGCCCAAATTGGTCATCCATCTAGATTCAGAGACCAGACTAGAAAAACACTATCAGTAAATGAACAGATGACTTAAAAGTGATGTGTTATTTGAGTATATAAATCAGCACACATCTTATTATTAATATACTTTAGTCAAATGAAACTATCATGAGTCTGACCACTAGAAAACAGAACAAACAACAAAATAACGCTCCATTTGAACTTAATGAAATCATAGTAAGTATCTAATTGCAAATCTTAGAAAAGAATTTCTATTGGGGAGATGAGCAGCAGAAGAGGGAGGGTGTGTCAATAGTGAAACTCACGATGTATCACTACTTCCGCAATAATCACCCTTACTAAATTAGCATTCAACTATGCAAGAAAGAGACCATAGTACCAAAATTAACAACCAAGAAGCACAAATCAGATTAGACCTGTTTAATACCTTCCATTGGAAAATAGAGATGGATTCATCTCTTGGATACATATGACCAAAACCTGCACTATGAACAAATGTTACTGCACATAGTGCAGGTCAGTTTTATCTCCAAGCTAAGATTACCATCACCATCACCATTTATGCCCCCATTACTTTATCTTTCTCAACCAGCTTCTTTCAGTTGACTACTCAATCCGTCCAACAAATTATATATCTCAAATGTCTTTATATTTCAAATATCCATCGCCTAAAACTCGGTTAAGTCAGGCCCTAACTCTAACCAAGCACAACCAGGAACCTCATTCACATCTGGTTCCCTCATCAAAACCCGAACTTTAGCTAGTGTTTTTCCCAACACCCTTAATCAGCATACATACTAGCCACGTAATATCAGGTTATAAGGCATTGTACTTATTATTCCTTCCGCTTTACCCAATAATTCAGCTTTCCCATAAATATCAACCATACACGAATAATGCTCGAAGCAAGAATTTATATTATATACAGAATACATCTTTTTGAATGATTGTTTCCCTGGTCAACAAGAGATGAATGGCTACAAGCTGACAGAATCGCTACCATGGTCAACAGTCAACAGCTATGAGTGAAGTGTAGGTCAATTCATCTTTTTTAATTTAAAGAATCAAAAGGTCTTTTAGCCAGCAATATTTTACCAGATCTTGCATACATGTCATAAGTGAACTAGTGAACTTACTAGTAATAAATAGTCTTTATACTGTCTTTTACCAGATCTTGCATACATGTCATCAGTCCAAAACCCAAACCTTTTTAATCTGGGTCCGTAGGCTTTTCATTTTTTGCCAAAATCGTCCTTGACACTAACCCAGTTAAGTTATCTCGTTAAGTCTGGGGGGCATTTTTGTCTTTTTGGTTACCCCTTTTATTTTTGTTTATTTATTAGATATTTAATAAAAAAGTGAAAGGATAAAAGTATTAATAAATATTCCCTGCCAGATAAAACGACACCACCACCATGCTTACCATAAACAAACACATCCAAATAAAAGATTCCGGTGAAGATCCACCATGTCAACCACCAACGACCACTCACCGGAACCCACCATTCCACCACCAGAACGTCGCCCTCTCTTAAAAAAATCCAGAACCATCTCCGTCACCGACTCCACCACCCCTCACTTCCCCGGCCCTCTTTTCCCCACCGTCCGCCGCCTCTCCGACGACTCTCTTCCCACTGCCACGTGGCCTCCTCGACGGCCTTCTTTCTTCACTCCTTTCTTTATTTGGGTCATGTTTCAATACCCACAACTTTAATCCCAATAAAATCAACCATTTACCCAACAAAAAGATGAGCTTGGATCACGTTAATCACGATGTTGATGAACAAATCACTCAGCTCATGGAGTGCAAACCTTTATCAGAACAAGAGGTTGTTATGTTGTATGATTTAAATCTTGTGTTTATTGTCTTGATTTGATGGTGGGTTTGTTTTGTTGGGTGTGTTTGTGATTGATCTGGTGATTTGTGTTGGATTATTTGGTTAAAAGATTTGATCTTGGTAGATCTGTGTTGGTTAGATCTGTTGTGATTAAATATAAAGATTTTCTTCTTTATGTTTGGGTTCTTTTGTTTTGGATATGATTGTTTTGGGGTAATAATTGTTTGGTTTGATATCTAGTCGGATTTGTTGGTTAGAGGGGGGGGGGGGAGGGGATATGAATATGGTCGGATTTGGTGGTGTAGGTGGTGGAAGGAGGTGGCGACGGTGGTGGTGGAAGGAGGTGGCGGCGGTGGTGGTGGAAGGAGATGGTGGTGGTGATGCTGAGAGAGAGAGATAGAGAGAGGGTGGGGACAATCTCCGTTTAAATAGGGATTTAAAAGGGGGCAAGCAAAAAGACAGAAATACCCCCTCACTTAACGAAAATATTTAACTGGGTTTAGTGTCAGGGACGAATGTGGCAAAAAAAATGAAAAGCCTACGGACCCAGATTTAAAAGGTTTGGGTTTTGGACTGAAGTGGCAAAAGTGACCAAACCTTAGGGACGATTTTGGCTATTAACTCTGTTTTATAATGAAACAATGGAGTTCTTACTGTGTTGTAGATTTGCCACTCGAGCACATACATGAAGAATGCTTGTTATTGTAACATAATTGGGTTCAACTGTATAAGTAACATTACCCGAAACAGGGAGGTGGCTTCTTATGAGGTCCTTGCACCTTGAGTACATTGTGATTAAGGCATTTCTTTTTTAAATTATCATAGGCATGACAACAGGTTCATATAACCTGACCATACATTTCTTTACCAATACACACCACACTGATATGGGAACATCCACCTAAGCCAGAATTCCAAACTATTATGTTTCATCATCATCATACTCAGTTAATCCCACCTATAGCAAAGCTAAGGTATAGTCTGAGGAGGGTAAAATGTAGACAGCCTTACCAAATTAGTAAAATAACGTTAAAACTAGTGCAAAAGGCTATTATGTTTACGTCTACATTTTCATCCGGCATACAATCAAAAGGCTCAAAGGATGCATACCATGCGTGCAAATTCAAGTCCCCACATTTTCCATCCATAAATGCCAAGGCATTGTGCACATTTTCCAAATTATCATGTTCACTTAATTTTCATACCGCATCAAAAAGTAAAGGCTTCCATCCACTTGCTACTAGATGGATATCCTGATATTATGGAATCCCAAGAAATGCAATCTCTCACGGGCATTTCATCGAACAACTTGTGTGCGACATTCAAGTCCCCGCATAAACAAATTCCATTCCTAACTCGCCTTAACGATAGAATATGAACTTCTTTCCCAAAACACAGATCAAATTCTTCACCACAAACTTCATAGTATTTTTGTCCAGTTACATCATTTTATGTCTGAATTTGGTCATCTGTCACTCAATTTAATTAAAAAACTAGTGGGATTTCCGTGCGCTGCTATGCGACTTGAATTATGTCCATATGATCTTTTTTTTCAACCTATATGCGGAGGTTGTATATTCCAATTTAACAAAAACCGAATCATCCTACACCTGAAACCCGTATTATTTGAACTGAATCCATTTATGATCATTAGGGTCAGTCGGGCTAATTAGTTGTGATTAATTTGGACACCCTTAAAGCTGTGTTCCAGAGATTGACTTAAGGGGGAAGAGAAATGATCTTCATCCTCTTCCTTTCTCTCCAATTCCTTCTAAATTGAAAAGATTGAAAATCACCCCAAAACCTCTATATTATCCCTTTCATTATCTCCCTTTCTCTCCTACAAAAAAACTTCGGAACACATTTTTTCCCACTTCCTTCCCAATCATTTCTCTTCCCCCCTTAAACGAAACTCTGGAACAGAGTGTAAAAGAAACATAATAACAAGAGAGGACAGGGTGGTCCGTGATGGCTACCATGTGATTAGTGTGATGTCGTGATACACCGGCCAACCCAATTCTTCATGGCCGCGATAGCATAATTTCGTGACACACATCACGGACAAAAAGTAGTCGTTTTCTGACCGTTGGCTTGCCACCAACGGTCTGTTCACCGTATATGTAAAAAAAAGTTTTTTTTTGTTTTAAACATTATATATATATATATATATATATATATATATAGGGGGAGGATAAATTGAAAACCCACTCGAGTTAAGAAAACTAAGAAAACCCTTGTAAAAACCATCAAATTTTTTATTTTTTTTGAAAAAAATACACAAGGTGACATACATGTATTAAAGCGTTTTGGACCAAAAAAAATAAACAAAATTTGCATTGTTACATATGTAACAACTGATGTTACATATGTAACAGAGCTATTACATATGTAACAGCACAAACTTTGTTTATTTTTTTAAAAAATATTCTATCGGCGCTTTTTTTATTTTTTTGCCCAAAACGCTTTAATACATGTATGTTATCTTGTGTATTTTTTACAAAAAAAATTAAAAAATTATAGATGGTTTTTACAAGGGTTTTCATAGTTTTCTTAACTCAAGGGGGTTTTCAGTTTATAATTTCCCTATATATATATATATATATATATATAGGATCCGGATATTTTGAGAACCAAGGCGAGTTGTGAGAACCATAGGAACCACTTTTTGACCATTGATCTATGCAATCCAAGGGCTAAGATTTAAAGAAATTTTTTTTTGTCATCTTGTGAAAACATAAATCTGATTTGTATTTATTAACTAAAATATTATAGATAAAGGGTAGTTTGGGAATCGAAAAACCAAAAAACTCTCTATCATCTGCCACATTTTCAACAGTCTCAAAGCCATCATGTCACCCTTTTATTTTCAAATTTTCCAATTCATTCGTTTTATCACACCAGGCGATTTTGAGGGATTCAGTCTTCATCTTTACACCAGGCGATTCCTTTGCTTTTGATCATCTTCTTACATTGTAAGTAAAAAGCCTATCTTCTTTTCGATGTGGTTATTTTTTGTAAGCCATTGCATGATCATCGGTGTAATGTTTTTGGGGTTTTTCGATTTGTACTTCGGTGTAATCGTTGCTTTGTTTTTTTTATGGTTTTAGGGTATGTGTTTTGTTGGTTGTGTTTTGTTTTTTCGGACATGCATTTTATGGTTTTGGGGGGTGGGATTTTGATTTTTGCGGTTGGGTTGGTGATTCATACATTGCCGGAAGAAACTGATTTCATACATTGGGGTGGGATTTTGATTTTTGCGGTTGGGTTGTGCTTTTTGGGGGTTGGATTTTGATTTTTGGTGGTTGGTGATTCATACATTGCCGGAAGAAACTGATTTCATATTTGGGTGGGTTTTTGATCTTTTGTTGGTTTTGATTCATACATTGGGGGAAAAAAAACATTTTTATACATTGGGGTAAAAAGCAGTTTCATACATTGGGGGTTTTATTTCATAAAAAAGGTGTTTTTAGTTTGGTGGGTTTTTGATTCATAAAAAAGGGTTGTTATTTTGATTCATAAAAGCAGTTTCATAATTGGTGGGTTTTTTGAGATTGGTGTATCACAGGGTTGTTTTTTATTATGTGTGTACTTTGTATAATGCAGTTTGTTTTTGTGTAATTGTGTCAAAACCATGGTTATTGGCACACGGAGTGGTAAGCGGCAGCATGTAGAATTATCAGCAGCAGGGGCACTTGTTTGCCTCCCGTACGACGTTAGAGGTTGGTAAAAAAGTTCTATACCAGTGTTCTTTTGCTGCCCCAAAAAAGGGCCACTGTTTTTTAATTTGTGGCTTCTTTTTGTTTGTTTTGACAGCCATCCCTATCGATGTCGGGTCATCTACACCAGTGTTTAAAGCAATTAAGAAGCGGAAGAGGAACTTTGAGATCAACTCAGATTCCGATGGGGACAATGTCGGTGACAACGAAGTGGCGGGTAGCAAACTAAAGTCAAGGCCAACGTAGCCCTGGGTAAGCCTGAAAACAAGGTCGTCGCCCCGGCAGTTGTTCTTAGCTATTTCGAAGCTTAGTAACAGGCAGCAAGAGGCCGTCAGGCAGATGGGTTTCGCCGATATGTTGGGTTTTGTGGTTGACGGGATCCCAGTGAAGCTTGCGCACTACGCGGTTGATGCTTTCCAACCGGCTAAGATGACTATGAAGTGCGGGCGAGACGAATTAACCATAGATGCTACTGTTGTGCAGAAGGTCTTTGGGGTTCCACGTGGCAACATCAAATTTGAAACCCTTACAGAGTCCAAGCATTTACACCCGGCGCTCCAAGTTTGGCGTGATCGGTACCCTACAAAAGGTTACCTTCCACCGACGAGATAAGATTCAAGGAAGAGATCCAGAAATGCTTTACCGATGAGATAAGATTCAAGGACATCGATTGGTGCGACTTTATGGTGCAATCGCTTAAAGGTTGTAAGCATAAGTGGCGACGTATGGACCCAACCTGTGCATTTGCCGGCCCGCTGACATTCTTGACGGTATTTTTTGGTGTTTTTTTTACACTGCACGCGCATGATTTCCTGGATTGTTCCTTATATTTTTTGTTGTTTTTTTTTTGTATGCAGTTATTATATGTTGACAGCTTTTCAGTCAATGGAATGACCACTAAGCCGGGTGTGCGTGCCATGCATTACTGGACCCAGGAGTTGTTGACTGCGCGCCAGGAACATGAAATAACAAATGGTGGTTTTGGGTTAGGGAAGAGAAAAGAATTAAATGTTGGAGCAATCAGAGATGCTGGTGGTGTAGGAAATAACATTGAGGTACCCCCCCCCCCCTCCACACATTGTAGTGTATTTAGTTTATACACATTGTTGTAAACTTTTGGAACTCTTTTTTGGTATCATACATGGATTTGCGTGTGGCCCGGGAAAAGGTTGGAGAATTTAAAATGGTGAAAGTGGGCGTGGAGGAAATTTTTAGCTCACTATCGTCGAAACACCCGAATAACATGCGTGTGGTTGCATTGATAACTGAGTACAAGAAATCTTTATCGTTTGCTAATGAAGATGCTGCTCAGACTTCGAAAAGCTTGGATACGCCTACTGAGAGGATCATGGATGTGGTGACAGAGTTGGGTGAGCGCTATGGCGTCAGGGCAGTGTCGAATGTGTCGGTGGATGTCGAAGGTATGTGTAAAAAATTATGTAAGTTTTTTTTTGTAGACACTAGTGTAACTAACGCAACCGTGTTATGATTCCAGGGGTGGAAGGTAATGTGGAGTCTGCTGATGTTGACAGTCATGAGATTCGTCTAGGGCGAGACGGTTCGGGGGAGGAGGACGATTCGTCAGATTCTGGTGGTGAAAATGAATGGTTATTAACCAGGGTCTGGCCAGTTGGAAAGTGTTATGGTGGCCAGCCTGAAAACGACCAAAGTGTTCCAGTACCCGGTATCCCGCCCAACATGTCCGCAGGAGTTAGTAAACAGAGTGACCCGGTACCGGTAGATGATGCGCCCAACACAAAGGTGCCCAAAAACGTGGCAATGACCACTGAGTCAGCGGTATCTACTTCATTGGGTTTGGGTTTAAAACAAGCATTCGTTCCTGTTGTGCAATGGTGTGGTGAAGTGCAAAACACATTGGTTGGGGCAATGGGCGCACACAGGTTGAAGTTGGGGCTCGCATCTTCACTATGGAAGCCCGATGCAGGTATGGATGCCAACAAAAATTATTTAGTGTTCAAAGATTTATAAAAATAAATGTCTTTTTTTGCAGGTGTAAAAGATGCCCAATCGACCGCACCAAGCCAGCCAACGTTTACCTAGGGTTGACGCAAGACATGGCGCCTAATTTTGGAGACGCCGCAGCTAGCTGTGTGGGAGGTTAAGCATGACTTTTTTTTTACTTCATTTTTGTTGCATTTTATTGTTTTGAAATTTATTTAGATGTTGCATTTTTTTTACACCAGTGTAAACAAAAAAAAAAAAAAATTCTCAATTTTTGTTTTTGGTTTGTAGGATCACCAGGGGAGGTTGTTCCTTTCAGCCAGCCGAGTTTTAGTTTGGGCCTAACCCAATTCGGGGATAACAGCCTGTAGAAGGTTTTAAGTTGCACATGTTAACTTTTGTTTGAGGTTTGCACACTGGTGTCTGTTTTTTGAGACTAATTTACCTCCGGTGCAGGTAAAAAACACAACGAAGCAGTGGCGGAAGATTTGGTCATCAATGTGGCGAAGGATGTGGTAGGTGAAAAGCTATCAGCTATTGGCACCTCAGTAACGACAAGCAGCGGCCCAACAAACGTGCCTGCGCGACGGGGGATGACAAAGAGTATGGTGGCCAGGATCCCAGTTTCTTTGGACAGTGATGTCGAGATAGAGACGAGAGACACAAGGAGGGAAAAAGCCGCCTGGACGTTCCTTTTCAAGCACACAAGTAAGACCGTGCTGATGGAGCAAGAAATTGCCAATGTTAAGAAAGGGTAAGTAAATACTTTTAGCGGCTTTTTATTATTATTGTTTTTTTTTTTGTGATTGGCGGCGAGTTTAGGGTTCTTATGTGTTACTTTGGCGTAGGAGATCAAATGTTGCGCATCATGGTGAGGGGAGCATTGTTAGCCACGAAGATTCTGACTCCTCAGGCATAGACCCCACCGAACATTACCCGTAAGTGTCCGGCCCCACACACCCCTAATGTCTTTGGAAAGCCTGTTTACACCAGTGTTTCCTGAGTGTATTTTTTTTATTCTATGACAGGTATGTAATGTTTGAGACAACTTTCGGATTGCGAGCTGAGACTCCCTACCTACAGTCTCTAGGCGTGGGTAGGAGATTGTACGGGACAATGGTAGATGCTTGGATGCATGTCCTTAACACCGAACAAGAGTATCAACTTCCTGGCGGACCACGGCGCTTATTTCTTCCTTGTTCCACTATTGTGAGTTTACATATCATGTTTCTGAGTTTACATATCAGTTTACTATTTGTGAATTGAAAAACAAGTAGATTTTTTAAAACAGGTTGACTGGATGTTAAATTTGAAAGAGGACAAGAAGGGTACTTGTGTGGAAGCTTTTAGGAATGGCTTGTCGGGGGCGCTGTCTGGCGACGATACTCAGTTTGATTTAGGAAACTTTGACATGGTTTTTGTGCCTATCTTGGAGTTGGAGCACTATTACGCACTGGTCTTTGACTTGAAACATGTTGATATATGCGTGATAGACAACAACACCCCCAAAAAGTCAAGTGTCTCGCTAACAGACAACCGGGAATACTTGCATAAAGGCACGCCATACAAAGTGGTAAAAACTTTTATTTTATTTATTTTTTTATTTTTTCTTGGGTGACCGCTAAGAAACCTTGAAAACTACTAACTTGTCGCAGAAAGATATCTTTGTTCGATACCTTCGCCTAGTGAGGCACGCAAAGGCAGGTGTGATGGGGCGATGCAATATCAGGCGGGTTGATGTCCCATGGGCTACACACAAGAACACCTCGGACTGCGGAGTGTTCCTAATGCGCCACATGGAGAAATACATGGGGGTTTCAGCTCCTTTCTGGTGTGGGTTTAACTTGAATGGTAAGAGAAAGCAAGCACAAGTGGATGCCTTGAGGAGGAAGTATGCAACGAAGATCTTGCTGGCACGTACAAACATCTACAAGGATCGGATCTCGGATGATATGCTGCGTACATAAAAAAGGGTGGTCTGTTGGTGACTAATTCCATTTAGTTGTCTCAAAACATTAGTAGGTTATTTTGGGGTTGTAACTTTTTTAAGACATATTTTGTGTTTTTGGCTACCCGATGGGGTTATGTCGCGTTTTCGTGTCATGTGAAACCTTAATACGACGGCTTCGTAAGTACGTATCCTACTTAGTGGTTATAGTTAATCTGTCCATCATCGCGTACCCTATGTCATCGTAACTACGTAAGATGTATTCCCCCCCCCCCCTTTACACTGGTGTAAGTAGAAGGTCATGGCAAGAACACATAAACAGTTTTTGTTTTCACTGGTGGATTATTACAAAATAAAAGAAAAATGGACAAAAAAAAAAAACCAGTCTTTGGTTTTAATATGTCCATTCCCGACTAACCTATGACATTTGTTAGTGATTAGTATATTTATGTATGACCGTTACACTGGGGTAAAACCCAAAAAACAATGGACATAAAACAACTTCTTCGGTCAGGAGAAAAATAATCAACTGGTGGATTATTAAAAAACAAAAGAAAATGGGAAAATAAAACCAGTCTTTGGTTTTAATATGTCCATTCCCGATTAACCTATGACATTTGATAGTGATTAGTATATTTTATGTATGACCGTTACACTGGGGTAAAACCCAAAAAACAATGGACATAGAACAGCTTCTTCAATGAGGAGAAAATTAAGGTGTGGTTTTTCGTAACGCCAACAAATTTGTGGCGTATCTTTACGAACCGCCATTATACTGCTTTTAAAAATAAGGCATGAAGAAAAACACACGACGTTTTTTAACCTATTGGACAAATTGCCAAAAAATGGACATAGCATAGTTTTTGTTCAGCCTTGTAGCCTCGTTGATCACGAATGACTGTTTATTTTTTCCCGTTATACTATCTATTAGTTGGGCCATTTTTTAGTGCCTTTTTGTGGTGTCCTTACATTTACACTGGGGTAAACCCCAAAGATAAAATAAACCAACGTACTACAAAATAACACCCCTTCATTACTGAGTTTTCATTACAAAACAAGGCATACAACCCCCGTGGACTTTGCCTGAACATAAGTTACCAAAATAAGCCCCTTCCGCCAAAAAAAGGCGTTCTAAAACATTTAGTATGGTTACCAAAAATGTGCGTTCCACACATTGTAGTTAGGTCTGGAACACGCATTTACACCATATAACATAAAATATGCGGGGGGGGGGGGGGGGGGGGGTGGGTCAGTGTTAAACTCTGCAACTCTCTGATTGTACCTTTGCGTATCCATCGTTGTATCGAAACACAACAAGAACTGCACCAGTGTATTTGCCCAGCTTGAATTAACCTTGAATGACGCGTTAGAGCTTTCACAACGCGAAGTAGTCTTCATGAGACAAGACATTGGAATTTCACGGAAGTAAGCGGGGACCCAAAGTTCTTTGATGCTGTACATGTCTCTTAGCCAATCATTGTCGTTCAGCGCATATTTGTCAAGTAGCTTCTCCCATCGTTTTTCAAATGTAGATGGTTTAATGTACAGATTCCATACCAACTTATGAATAGCAGCCCGAACTTCTGAATTGTCATGAACACCTCCTGCAATCTGTTAAACTTTTCACAGATTAGTATCTCTCCACTGCAATAAGAAACTACACTGGTGTAAGAAACAAAAGCATGTTGCTACCTTTGTAGGCAGCTTCTTCATAGTGTGCCACATGCACAGTCGATGGCGTGACTCAGTAAAAACAGCAGCCACTGCTTGCTTCATTGCTGGATCCTGGTCCGTTAGCACCAACTTGGGTTGTTTTCCATGAGCCCCCAGAAAAGTGTTTAGCAACCAACAATATGACTCTATAGTCTCGCTAAACAGCAGGCCAGCGCCAAATGTAACACACCTTTTATTGTTGTCGACACCGGTAAAAGGGACAAAGATAAGATTGTACCTACGGCGGCACGCAACAAACGACAGAAATAAAAAAAAAAAACAAAGTCACCATCATACACAAAAATAAAAAAATTACATAGGCAGTGCATAAAAATAGACATTTTATGCCAAGTTTGTTACCTGTTTGTTTGATATGTGGCATCAAACGCAAGCACCTCACCAAAAGCTTGATAGTTTATCTTGGATATCTCGTCCGCCCAAAAAAGGTATTTGAGCTCACCATTGACAACGCTGTATTTGAATGAAAAGTTTGGTAGGTTCTTAACCCTGTCCTCCAACTTATCGATCATCATTTGCGAGTCCCGGTTCCCGATAAACATACGGACACTCTTAGCAAAATTCTTGTAATCATTAGGCGTTCCCTTCACATTCTGGTGACCGCCTTTTAAGCTAACTTGCATTCCGTGGGCTACCGTCGGACCAACTTTATTGAGACTAACACGATGGATGAATTCTTTTGTTGCAAAATCCAGCTTCCTACCAATTTTTGTTAAGTCTCTGTTGTAAGAAGGAACAAGCATGTGGTTGTGCGTCTCTTCAAAGTGGTAAATCTCCCACATTGATGTAACATTACATAACTTAGCTCTAATCCCAGCCTTGCAGTCGCATACCTGGAAAGTTGACTGCCTAATCTTCAATGACGTTTCATCTAACGAGTCAAATTTCCTCTTTGTTTGCGGTTTACCAGACTTCGAACACAGGATGTACCTATGGGTAATAATACCATTCGCCCTTTTTACAGTCCCAAGTCTAGTCGAAAACCCACACTTCTCAGCATACGACTCATACATACCCACAACATCTTCCCACTCCCTATACCTCGCCTCCATGTTTGGTTTCACAGAGTCATCTACAATGGGTTTCCAGTAACGGCTACCATTAGGCGTGAACCAGTACGAAACAGCAGACCCTACACAGCAGGCAGACAAAAAAAACACAATTTTACACCATCTGTAGATATGTTTGCAGGCCATTTACATCTGTGTAAAGAACAATAAACTTTAGTGAACCTACATTGTAACTACAGAAAACAAAAAATAACTAACAAAAAGAACAAGCTACAATATGCTTACATGACATTTTCCACATGTGTGCAAGAAAAATACTTTACCCATATTACTAAATCAGGTGGGTTATAAAAACTTTTACTCAAACCACACTGTAAACCACAGAAAACAAAAAATAACAAACAAAGAACAAACCCTAACATGCTCACATGCCATTTACACTTGTGTAAAGCAATAAAGTTTAGCCATAGTAGTCAACTAGGTTTTGTATAATAAACTTTACCCAACCCCATATATTGGTTTTGCTGTTTACGTTTTATGCCTTCCTATAAAACCATGACCTTATCCCTTCTCACACCACATTATAAATTACAGAAAACAAAAAATAACAAACAAAGGGACAAAGCATAACATGCTTACATGCCATTTACACCTGTGTAAAACATAAATTTTACCTATATTAGTCAACTAGGTTTTGTATAATAAACTTTACCCAACCCCATATTGTTTTTGGTGCCTATCTTTTTATCTTTTATGCTTTTGTATAAAACGCAAACATCCCTTGTCTCACCAAAAACACCAAAAACAAAATCAAACCTCTACCTAACCCATCTAAAATAAACCAAAAAAACAACACTATAACAAAATTTTTAGACTACAAGAAGGTTACCATCTTCAGCCTCGATCACCCTGTGACTTATAGGTGTGTCGTCATTGGGTTCAGTAGGTGACTCCACCTCTTCAGACGAAAACAGCCCCCCATCGATGGATGACTGGAGCACCCCAATATCAGTTTCATCCGCCAACCCTTTCCCCCTTTCATGCGATGATGGACCAGCCACCCCTGATTTCATAGACAATTGTGGGTTTTCTCTAAGGAAAGTAGCTACCTCCTGTATATCTTTTTCGGATAAAAAATCACTCAGATTGTTCTCACCATCGTCTGGATTCTCCATTTTTTTAGGGTTTGTGTGGTTTATTTTTGGGTTTGTGTTTTGTTGAATGGAGTAGGATGAGAGAGAAGTCTGTGCATGGGTGTAATAAATAAGGAGAAGGGTTTTTTGTGATCAGAATATGTAAAGGAATGATCAACAAAAAATGGCGGGACTTTTTTTTATCACACTAATCCATGATCTTGCATTGGGATGATGCATATATCAGTAGCTTTAATAATATTATAAGATGGATTATCAACACATAATTGTACTTGATCACAACTTGATATTGACATAAGTGTGGTTTGACACAAATACCCCTAAATATAAAAACACTAAGAAGCTTATGTGTCATGATTTTATTGGCTAAGGGGGGTTCTCTAGTTCTCGCAACTCACTAAGGTTCTCAAAGTATCCTAACCCTATATATATATATATATATATATATATATATATAGGGTTAGGATACTTTGAAAACCCCTTTGAGTTGTGAGAACCATAGGAACTCTTTTGGACCTTTGATCTTGTTCATCCAAGGGTTGAGATTTCATCTTGAGTTTTGTTTGTCTTTTTGTGAGTAATAAAAGATAATAAGATTTTTTAATTAAAATAATAGGGCTTAAGGGTGTTTTAGTAAAATACACCATGAGAGAGAAAAAAACAAATACAATATCATATTAATATTTTATTCAAAATATTAAACAAATCATATTTTTTAACTTATTTTTTAATTCATTTACTTTTTAAAAAAAAATAAATAACATATATTTAAAATTCAAATCTGTCCATCTTGTTTAGGAAACCCCCATGTGAAAATTATTTACCCCAATGTAAAATCTAAAAATATACTTACAAATTTGAAAGCCACTGTATCTTTTACACCAATGTAATATAACCTTTACACCAATGTAAGCAAACAAAACACATGTGATGTATCCGTTTTACACAAAATGTAAAACAACAAAATCTTGCAATAAAACTTGCCAATAACTCAACCAATTACACCAGTGTAAGAAAAACGAAAAACATAACCAAATTACTAATCCACCAAAAAATATAAGAAACCTACATCTAAACTAATTCTACAAAAATGTTGTCCACTAACTCAAAGCAATTACACCGGTGTAAAACTCTTCAACAATTTAGATCCTGGTCTGCAAAAACATAACAAAATTAAGAGATTTATGATCTGCACACCCTCGTCATCAAGAAAAACGTTTCATCATCATCTACAACAAAAACATAACAATAATAATAACAAAATAATAATAATAACAAAAAAATCTATTCAGATCGGTTTCAGATATGAAAAAAAATGATAATAATAAATAATAATAGCAAAAACATGTTCATATCTGCTGGTCTTCTTCGATGTGCTCCTGTCTTCTACGATGTGCTCGTCTTCTTCGATGTGCTCCATTTGACCCAAACCCCTACATCAGTATCATATCCAAACCCACTACTCATGTGCTCCTGTTGATAACCTTCTTGTTAGTAGCAACATCCACCTTATACTTCTGACCACCGTACAGATCCACCACAACCTCCACCTTAACCCATTGTTGGATCAGTGGCTTAGTTTATGAACACTTATGTGTATCAGATTTATGTATGAGTTAATAAGCAGCGGAATAACAAGTGTTCAAAGGTTTAAAAGATCACTTTTAAGAGGAGTTATTACTCCCCCTTGACTGAATAATAAATGAGAAACAATAAAACAATAAAACAGTTCAAGTATAAAGCAGTAAGGCAGTTTATGTTTCTCAGATGTGAAATGGAGTTATAAGTTCAAAGCCCGAAGGATTTCAATTTATCAAAGGAATTACACAAAATCACATCTCATAAATAGATGAACAAACTCATCTATTTATAGACCAATGTACTAAACCATTGTTTGAAGTAATCTAAGATATTTAACAAAGATATTATACTAAGATAAGCTTACAACAGCCTGTACATTGAAACTTGAAATCTAGACTTTAACAAAACAATATAATAATCAAACTGCTGATCTTCAGTCGGTTAGAAGCTTCTGAATACAAAGTGCTGATGAGTGACAAACTACTGATGAGTAGTTTGTCTTCAGTAGTTCTTCAGTGAAATGTCTGGTTAGACTTCAGAACTTCTGATGAGTAACTCTTCAGTACTTTGCAGATTTGTTCTTCAGTACTTCTTCATTTGTTCTTCAGCAGTTGTTTCCAATACTTAAGCAGAATATGATTTGGACTAAGGTTATCAAAAGGTGGTTTCTTCAATCCTCTTTGTCCCAACAATCTCCCCCTGGATTGATGAAGCCAAAACCTTATCCAATCTTTATTGTTGATCTTTTCTCTCTTCTAGTATCCTCCAGATTTCTCTGTCATCCGGGTAGTAAGAGTACATCTTTGTTGCTCAGTGAGAGGTCCAAGTTCAGGTGTTAGATGTTGAATGGTAAGAAGGTCTTTTGAAGATAAAACACTCAACTCCTTTGAGTTTTTGTAGATCTTACTTGAACGATCTCTCCTGGTCACAAGTACTGAGTTGGAATCAGTAAAGGACCACTTAATGATATTTACCTTTGACCTGTCAAAGTCAGAGGCATAGGAAACCAAGCCTGTTTCCTTAGGTTGACCTGAGGATGATTGAGGAATGTCTTCAATTTCAGTGACTCTCAGGTGAGATTCTTGACTACCTTGAAGTTCAGCACCACTTTGGATAGGCATGTTGGGCAAGTGATGCTCTATTACAACCCTTGTATGTGTCTTCTCTTGAATGGATTGTTGTAACTGATAAGCATAAGTAGCCTTGTCTCTGAATTGTGTTAAGAGGGGTTTCTCTTCTACATCAAAGTCACCATGTACTAACTGATCTCCTTCCAAGAGTATCATCTTGAAATCAGTCTTCACTATGGGTTCACCCTCTGCTTTTCTCTTTGTGGCAGGCTTCCTTAGTGCACCAGATGATCTCCTTATAATAGAAGTTGGTTGGACTTCTGGATTTTCAAATCTCTCTGGCTCTGCAGCTTTCTTGGCCTTGTATTTCTTGTAAGTCTCATAGAGTGTTTGTTCTTTCCATTTGGAGACTGAGGTCTTTGAACCATAGCCATTTGCCACTAACTCTTCTATGATCTCAGCTCTTTTGGCCTTCTTCTCATTCTCTGTTGCTATTCTGTCTGATAGCATCTGAGCTCTTCTGGTCAGTTCTTGTGTTGAGAGTCTTTTGAGAGCCACTTGTTTGGATTTGGAGTTCTTTGTAATGAAGGTGATAAGCTGTGCTCTTTTGTCTTCTTCTGCAACAGCTTCAAGTGCTCTCTCTTCAGCCTCAAGCTCATCAAGTTTTTCTTGATACTTGATTAACTTTTCTTGAAAATTCAAATCATCTCTAGTCTCTAGGCTGTTCCATACTTTGTCTTCTTTTGCCTTCTTTGCAGCCTCTTTCAAACTCTTCTCCAATAGATCTTTGGACATGGAAATGGGAGTAGGGTTCAAAACAGTTGTGGAAGTTGTTGTAGGCAAAGGAATGGAAGTAGGTTCTTTATCAGGTGCCTTGGAAACTTCTGATGTTGGTTTTGGAGATGAAACTGCTGATGGTTTGTCTGTCTTCACAACTTCTGAAGGATTGTCTTCAGTAGTTTTATAAGTCTCTTCAGCAGTTTTCTCTTGTGCCTTAGATAATTTGAACTCTTTTGCTACTTCTTTTCCTGGTCTTTGTTTTGGCATTTCAGCTTCAGGATCAGGATTTGGAGATGTTGTAGCAACTTCAGTATCTGGTTCCTTAGTCTTCTCCCCCTTTTTGGCTTCATCCACTTCTGAAAGCCTCATAGAGTGAGAAGTTGCAGCAGACAACCTTGCTAGTTGATCTTGTGTTTGATCCATCTTCTTGTTCAACTCTGCAAGTCTTGAATTTATCAACCCAAACTGATTGTTGGCTTTTAACTCCCAAGCAGTTGTGAAAGGTTTGAGTTGATCAGTGATTATTTGTTTTATTGCCTGGAACAGGGGACCATCTGGGCTGCATAGTTGGTTCAAGTCTATGCCAGTGAGCCCAGGGAATTGGGTAGATTGTTTTGGTGAAGGGGGGCTTTTTGGGTGATCCTCAGATTTCTCTGAAGATGCCACTTGTGGGGATTTTTGGGTTAAGTGGTCTTTAACCTGATCTTTGGTGCCAGCTTCTTGAGCTTGGATACCTTAGATGCAGGACCTTCAATTTCAACCGTCAATTCTTTTTGTGGAATGTTTGATTCATCATCCAAGCTAATGGAATCATCTGAATCCCTAATTGTGTCCTCAGAGAGGGCAGGATCAGTTATATCATGAGCTAGACCCAAACTAGTAGTCTCATGAACCTCTTTGTCTTGGAACTGAGGTTTTCCTACTTCTGGCCTTAGGCCTTCATCAGTAGTTGCCAAATTTGAGGTCTTAGCAATGTTACTACTGTCCTCAAGTTCACCACTGGGTGATAAGTGAGTAGTAGCAGCCTCAAAAGTACCAAGAGTTTCTAAGTTTGGGCTTATAAACTCTGGTCCATCCTCATCTCCCTGGTTTGGGCTAAATAAGGTCCACATCCATGTCAAGTGGAGAAGGCATCTCCCCAATTTGATGTGTTGCTGGGGGAGTGACATGTATTGGATGGGATCCTTTTAGTCCTGAGAGAAGTTGGGCTATTTCTATGGTTGTATGGGATGGTTCAGGTTCAGTTGTTGTGAGGGGTAGGTGTTCAGTAGTTTGGATGGGTTCAGGGTCTGTTTCAGCAGTTTCAAAGGATGGGTCAACAGTTATAGGTTTCTTAAATCTTTTTCTTTGAAAAATAACTGTGACAGGTTTTCTTTTAGGAGGTGGAGAAGGAGTGTGCTGAGAGGATGTTTCAGCCACTTCCTTATCAAGTGCAGAATGCACATCAGCAGTTTCAGGTTTCTCCACTTCCTGAACTGTCTTTTTCAATGTTTTGGTTGGTTTTTGTTTTTGTTGTTTTGGCTTTTTGGTTTTCTTTTTGGGTTTGGAAGATGTGGGTTCCTTGGGGATGGGTTGTTCTTCCCCTTGGTCATCTTCTAGCACAAGTGCTAGTTTGTTGTGCCTAGAGAATACTTGTGATGTTAAAGGGTTTAAAGTTGTTGTTTCACCCTCAAGTAGTCCCTCTCCAAGTTCTTTTATTATGCATTGCATAACAAATCTTGGATACAACAAAAACTTCTTTTTATCATTTTCATGGTGTAAAACCAGTTCATTGAAAAACAGTTTTGATGCCTTAAAAGGTGTTTCATTTATGATTGAATGAAAGATTGGTTGAAAAGTAGAAGGCATCTGATCAATAGACCCAGTTTTAGGACTTAGACACATTATAATATTATGAAATAACAGTTTATATTGTGGGTCAAAATATTTCTTATAAACTGTTGCTTGTGCCAAAGTACCTTGATAACCACATTCTGTCATGGTTGGATGGATGTCTGAGTTTGGAATATGTTCAGGAGCCTCAGAATCCTTCAAACCAAGCCTGATGCTTAGTGTTTCTGGTGATATGGCCATCAGTTTCCCTTTTATAGAAGATTTGAGGGAGATCACTTCATTATTAACCGTCACCGTCTCTATGTTTGCCCAGAACTCATTAAGAGTTTCTTCATAAATGGGTGGATCGATGGTGAAAGCTTCATAATATTGGGATTTCATGATGAGATCAATCATCTCATCATACTGGGACCAGGCTTCATCTTTCTGAAAGTAGCCTCTTTGATTATGTCCCTGTTTTAACACGAGAGCCATGGTTGTTTTGATCGAACAATATTTTTAGGTTAGAGAAGGGGTTTTGCTTTTGATTTGAGAGAGAGAGAGGGAATTTTGCTTTTTGAATGGATAAGTGTTTGAAAAAGGTATTTATCAGAAGTTTTTAACCGACTAGGTCAAACTTCTGATGAGTGAAAAGTCTGTTTTACCCTTTTTAGTCAAACTGCTGATGAAGAAGGTTTCTTCATCAGTGGTTTTAGTCATCTCTTCAGCAGTTTCAACTGCTGATGCAAATGACTTTTAAAAGACTTTACTAACTTCTGATTTTCATCAGTAGTTATATCCATTTTGAAAATATCCCATTTTTGATGTTCATCAGTAGTTTTCAAAAATTGTTCATCAGTACTTTCTCTTTCTCAAATTTTGGTCTTCAGAGGTTTGTGACAGATAAGTATGTAAGTGAAAATAAAATATGTGCAGAACTAAAAAGTGAAACACTTACAGACTTTCTTCTAAGTTTAACATCCCAAGCATGGATACTAACCTCTGAAAAGTTGTTGAATCAAGGGGTTTGGTGAAAATGTCAGCTATTTGATTAGCTGTTGTGACATGCTTCACTTCAATCTTGCCTTTTTCATAGCAATCTCTTATGAAAATGATACCTGATTTCAATGTGTTTAGTTTTTGAAAACTGAACAGGGTTTTGAATGATGCTAATGGCAGATTTGCTGTCTACTAAAAGTGGAGTCTTGGTCTCTTTGATTCCATAATCAAGCAGTTGATATTGGAGCCATTGTATCTGTGAAGTACAGCTTGCAGCAGCAATGTATTCAGCTTCAGCTGTTGAAGTTGCCACAGATGTTTGTTTCTTTGATTGCCAGGACACCAGACAGTTTCCTAAAAATTGACAACCACCAGATGTTGATTTTCTTGACATCTTGCAGCCTGCATAGTCACTATCTGAAAAAGCAGTTAACTTGGTATTGCTTGAAGCAGGATACCAAATTCCTAAAGTAGGAGTTCCTTTCAGATATCTGAAGATTCTTTTGACTGCAATTAGGTGTGATTCTCTTGGTGCAGATTGATATCTAGCACAGATACAAGTTGAAAACATGATATCTGGTCTAGAAGCAGTTAAATACAGAAGAGAACCTATCATACATCTATACATGGTTTGATCAATATGTGTCCCTTGATCATCTGGTTCAACTTGTGTGATTGGTGTCATGGGAGTGGAACATGTTTTACAGTCTTGTAAAGAAAATTTGTTCAATAGTTCTTTAACATATTTTGATTGATGTATAAATGTTCCATTTGACTGTTGCTTGATTTGCAGTCCCAAAAAGTACTGCAATTCTCCCATTGTACTCATTTCAAAATTTGATTGCATGAGTTTCTTAAATTCTTCACACAGTTTTGAGTTTGTTGAACCAAATATGATATCATCAACATAGATTTGAACAAGTAAGACATGATTTCCAACATGTTTTATGAAAAGAGTTTTATCAATGGATCCCCTTGAAAAGTGATTCTTAAGTAAAAAGTTTGAAAGTGTTTCATACCAGGCTCTTGGAGCCTGTTTTAGCCCATAAAGAGCTTTGTCAAGTCTGTAAACCCAATCAGGATGAGAAGGATCCTCAAACCCTGGAGGTTGACAGACATACACTTCCTCTTTAATTTTTCCATACAAAAATGCACTTTTGACATCCATTTGATAAACTTTAATGTTGTTGGAAATTGCATAAGCTAAAAATAACCTGATAGCTTCAAGTCTTGCAACTGGTGCAAAGGTTTCATCATAATCAATTCCTTCCTCTTGGGAATAACCTTGTACCACCAATCTTGCTTTGTTCTTGATGATCATACCAGCCTCATCTGATTTGTTTCTGAAGACCCATCTTGTTCCAATTGGTTGCTTGTCTTGAGGTAAGGGACAGATTTCCCAAACCTGTTGTTTCTTGAATTGAAGCAACTCTTCTTGCATTGCTTGCACCCAATTGTTGTCTTTGAGGGCTTCTTGATACTTCTTTGGTTCCAACTGAGAGATGAATGCTGAGAATAAGCAAAAGTTGGAAAGCTGGTTTCTTGTGAGTACCCCTGATGCAATATCACCCATGATTTGATCCAATGGATGATCTTTGTGTTCAATCAGTTGTTGTAAACCTGTACAGGATGATGGCTCTACAGGTTCTTCAAATAAACCACTGAGATTGATAATATCTGGTTCAGCTGTTATTTGAACTTCAGGAGTTTTAGGTTCAGCTGAATCAGTAGTTTCAAAATGTTCATCAGTAGTTCCTGAAGTCGAAGCTATTGAAACTTCTGAAGGTTTGATAGTTGATCTTCTGACTGTGTTTGGAGTCCATGGTGCAGGACTATCATCTTCAAATCCTTGAAAACCATTTTGAGGAGGTTTGGATGATTCAACAGTCTTTTCAGGTCCGAAATGAAAGTTGTCAAGATCAAATAATTCAGCAGGATTTGCTGGAATAAGAGTGTGTTTTGATTCATTGAACTTGACATTCAGTGTTTCTTCTACTATCTTGGTTCTTGAATTGAAAACTTTGTAAGCTTTTCTCAAAGGAGAATAACCAAGAAAATAACCTGTATCAACTTTTGCAGCAAACTTAGAGATAGAGTCTTTGATGTTGAGGATAAAACATTGACATCCAAAAGCCTTGAAGAAGGAGATAAGGGGCTTTATGCCATGAAGAATTTCATAGGCAGTCTTGGTGTGTCTCTTGTTGATAAGAACTCTATTCTGAACATAACATGTAGTGTTGACTGCTTCAGCCCAAAAATACAAAGGTAGGCCTGAATCAGCTAACATTGTTCTGGCTGCTTCAATTAATGTTCTGTTCTTCCTTTCTACCACACCATTTTGTTCAGGAGTTCTGGGAATACTGAACTGTCTAACAATCCCTTTAGACAGACAGAATTCATCCAGAGTTTTGTTCCTGAACTCTGTCCCATTGTCACTCCTGATGACTTTGACAGATAGAGAATATTGCTTCTCTACTTGTAGAATGAAGAACTTGATGATTTCAGCTGCCTCATCCTTGGAATATAAGAAGAAGACCCATGTGAATCTTGAGTAGTCATCAATGATGACCAAGCAGTACTTCTTCTTACCAAGGCTCATAATCTTGACTGGTCCAAATAAGTCCATATGGAGTAGTTGAAGACATGCAGTTGTTTTAGATTCTTCAATAGACTTATAGGAGGACTTATGTTGTTTACCTTTAAGACAGGAAACACAGTGTTCTTTGCACTGATATTCCTTCAAAGGTAGACCTCTGACCAAGCCCATTTTTGTGACTTTATTGATGGTTTTAAAGTTCACATGGCCAAGTCTCCTATGCCAGAGATCATTTTCTGAAGTTGATGCCTTTGAGAAGAAACAGGCAGTCTTGTTCAATACTTTGTCTTTTTCAATGTCCGCTACATAGACATTGCCACATCTTTTGGCAATCAGCAAAGTATGATCTTCAATAATCTTCTCTATCAACTTCTGGCCTTCTGGTGATATGATCTTTCATGCTGTCTTGGTGAAAAAGGAAGAATATCCTTTGTCACACATTTGTGAGACACTCAACAAGTTGTACTCAAGGTTTTCAACCAGATTGACCTTGTCAAACTGCATTTTGCCTGAGGATACATTGCCATATCCTAGCACATATCCCTTGGCATTGTTCCCAAAGGACACAGATCCTTCTCTTTGATTGATAAAATTGTTTATCAGGTATCTGCATCCAGTCATGTGCATTGAGCCTCCACTATCCACATACCATATGCTATTCAAACCTCTGGAGACCCTCTGCACAAGATAGCAAATTAGTTAGTTTTGGCAACCCAAGCCAATTTGGCTTTGGGTTTGCTCTTGAGAACAGGTGCAGCTTGTTGTGGACCAATTTTAGAAATCCAGGTCTTTTTGGCAATGGATTTGTCATTAAAAACAATGGTGGGTTCTTTTTGGTTTCCACCATCAACTTTGGTCATCAGAAGTTTAACCAGGTTTAACAAATCTTTAACTTCAGCAGTTTGTGAAACTGCTGATGAGTTAGGTGAAACTTCTGAAGATGAACTTTGAGAAGATGACTTTTGTTGAGATAAAAGCCTCTTCTTAGAAAGGGTTTTGTTTGATTGTTGTTTGTTGGGAAAAAAGGTATTTTCAAAATTTTGTTTCATCTGTTTTCCCACAATCAGTTGTTGTCTTTGTTTGTTTAACTGATTTACCTTTCTATATCTGCAAAGTTCAGTTATGTGGTTAAACAGACCACATATTTCACATGCTTTTGCCTTCTCTTTCCTTTTAGATAAATCAAGAGAGCTGGAAGGCAATTTACTGACAAAATCAGATTTTTGAAATAGGTCATCAGTAGTTTTCAGGGTCTCAACTCCTGATGTAGTTGAAACTGCTGATGGCTTATTGTCAGTAGTTTTAACTTCTGCAGTACTTTCCTTTTTGAGAAAGTTCTGATGGTAGGATGTGCATTCCTCCATATCAGAAGTTTGAATCAATTTCATCCCATCATTATCAATTTTGTGGGTGAAATCTGTTGGTGATTCAGTGTGGGTATACCCAATGCCAAACTTAACATTGGCTGCAGTTTGTTTGTTAAGCAGCATTTGATACCCTTTACAAGACTCAACCCATTTTTCACAATCAACCTTGGTGTCAGCAAGCTCTTGTCTGACTTTTCCTAGGTTGTCTATCATTGTTTTAATCTGTGCTTGGGTTTCAATGGATTTATCATTCATTTTAGAAATTTCTTTGTTTTTCAAAACAATTTTTCTTTCTAAATCACACTTCATCTGTGTGTATTTTCTCTCCATATCATTGGATTTGCCTTGTAAATGCACATTTGTTTCTCTAATTAAAGCAAAAGATTCTTTGCAAGATTTAGTGCAAAGCTTTAACAGAGATTGTTGTGATACCTGTGTAAGAGCAGAATTTGAAGAGTATCCTTCAAAAGCCATTAAGGCAAAGTTCTTTCTGCCATTATCAGGTTCTCCCCAGTTGACATCATAGACCTTATTGTATGCATCCTGACTGCATTCTGATGTGTCATAAGGAAGACTGCTCCAGTCAACATACCCTGATGTGAATAAGCTTTGTTGCTGAGGGGGTTGTTGAGTTTGTGCAGGTTGTTGAGCAGTTGGAAAAGGAGGCATCAGTTGCTGTTGTTGCTGAGCAGGCATTTGGACATAGTGTACTTGTGGCACATATTGAACATGTGGAGCTTGTGCCTGTACAAAATGAGCACTCCCTTGAGTTCCATTATTCCTATTATTTGAGGGGTTAAATTGATTTCCAGACATTGGTTGGTTGTAGCTAGAGCTTCTACATTCTCTAGCAAAGTGTCCCAACTTTTGACACTTGTGACATCTAAGTTTAGATTTGTCAAAACCAACTTTTGTTGAGTTGTTTAGTCTTGGAAATTTCCTTCCTGACCTTTTATAAAATTTGTTAGTTTTTAAGCTTAACAAGGCCAGTTGGTGCAATATCTCCATTTCTTCTAAGTCATCACTGCTGAAATATTTTAAATCATCCATGATGAAACACATGTTGTCAGCAGTTTGACTCAGTTCTTCATTGTCATAAGCTGGGAAAGATCCATCTGATGAGATCCCAGCTGTTATGTCAATGTGGTCAAAAGAACCATAGTTATTAGAACAGGATGGTGAGTCTTGTCCTAATAAGGCTGTGCTACCAGGAGTATAGTCATCAGCAGTTTTACCAGATTCGTGCAACTTTTTCTTTTGATTGATTTCTCTTTCAAAAGTTAGTAATTTACCATGTAACCTAGTTAGGTTCAAGGTATGAAAATCTGAACTTGTTCTGAGGACTATAGAGTAAGTTTCCCATTTTGAAGGTAGAGACCTTAAAAATCTATGCAACATAGACTCATTTGAATAGGTCTGATTATTAATTTTTAACTCAGAGATGAGTGAAGAAAATCTTTCAAACTGTTGTGTTAAAGTTTCACCCTCTATGTGAGTAAAAGTTTCATATTGTTGAGCCAATATTTCTCTGATGTTGGCTATCACCTCAGCAGTTCCTGCAAACAGCTCTTTTAGGCAATCCCACAGCTCTTTGGCACTTTCACAATGTAAAAGGCCAGCATATATTTCGTTTGGGAGAGCCATAGCCAACATGGAGAAAGCTTTTGCATCAAGCTCAAACTTTTGGAAATCTTCCTCCGTGTAGTCTTTTGGGTCTTTTGGTCTTTCAGTCTTTCCCTCTGGATCAGTTATCATTGGTTTGTGAGGTCCAAAGACTACAGACCTCCAACATCCAGTATTAGTTTGGGAAATAGTATGTGCCAACCTTTTAGACCATATGTTATATTCATTTCTGACTAACATAGGAGGTTTGTTGGCAGATCCAGTGTTGTAGGGGTCCATTTTTAAGAAGTTTGGATTTGTCAATACTTCTTTAAAGTGATGGATGAAAAAGTGAGCCTTTTATTCTTTATTGAATATCAATAATGAGCCTGTGTCTGAATCTTCAATTTGTTAGATTGAGTTTGATCAGATTAACCAGATGCTCTGATACCAATTGTTGGATCAGTGGCTTAGTTTATGAACACTTATGTGTATCAGATTTATGTATGAGTTAATAAGCAGCGGAATAACAAGTGTTCAAAGGTTTAAAAGATCACTTTTAAGAGGAGTTATTACTCCCCCTTGACTGAATAATAAATGAGAAACAATAAAACAGTTCAAGTATAAAGCAGTAAGGCAGTTTATGTTTCTCAGATGTGAAATGGAGTTATAAGTTCAAAGCCCGAAGGATTCCAATTTATCAAAGGAATTACACAAAATCACATCTCATAAATAGATGAACAAACTCATCTATTTATAGACCAATGTACTAAACCATTGTCTGAAGTAATCTAAGATATTTAACAAAGATATTATACTAAGATAAGCTTACAACAGCCTGTACATTGAAACTTGAAATCTAGACTTTAACAAAACAATATAATAATCAAACTGCTGATCTTCAGTCGGTTAGAAGCTTCCGAATACAAAGTGCTGATGAGTGACAAACTACTGATGAGTAGTTTGTCTTCAGTAGTTCTTCAGTGAAATGTCTAGTTAGACTTCAGAACTTCTGATGAGTAACTCTTCAGTACTTTGCAGATTTGTTCTTCAGTACTTCTTCATTTGTTCTTCAGCAGTTGTTTCCAATACTTAAGCAGAATATGATTTGGACTAAGGTTATCAAAAGGTGGTTTCTTCAATCCTCTTTGTCCCAACACCCATAGTCTATTATTATCTCAATCAATGATGACCAGAGACTGATGAAAAGGGGAATTATCAGATCTTAACGTACCTGTAACCCCAATCACCGAACCATTTTCAGATCCACGAACCATCTCAGATCCACAATCACCTCCGCCGTCCTCCGCCCGTTCATCGTCCCCCCTGTCACCTCCACCATCATCGATCCACAATCAACTCCACCCCTACGACCCACCTCCGTTCATCGTCCTTCCCCCCGGTTTCCTGTTCGTCTGTGTGAGAGAGAGAGAGAGAGAGATGGAGGTAGGTGTATGTGAGAGAGAATAAAAGTGATGGTGGGTTATTATGATTTTTTTTATAAAAATCTGTAACTTTAAAAAGGGGTGGGTAGCTGTGGGGTGGGGTGGGTGTGGGTGGGGTAAGGGTGTGATAAATGACTTTGTTGCCCTTTATTATTAAAATGATAGTATGCATATGTGTCATTTTATTATTGGTCTACATGAGTTCTCGAGTTCTCGCAACTCAGAGGAGTTTTCAAAATATCCGGATCCTATATATATATATATATATATATATATATATTCATACAAAATTAAAACAACACACAATGAAACAATACACCCAACTTCAGTATATTCAACTTAACAAAAAATGGAAGGATCTAGCAAGAAACAATCGGCTATGAAACGAAAGTTTAAACCAAAGGTTCGGCCTATCTTAGGCGAACCGGCTAGATTTCGTCAAGACGCACCACCAACCCCACAACGTACACACCAAGCATCTCAAACCCAACATATTCCTATACCACCCTTTCAAAAACAAGGTTTTCAAAACCTTATATTTCAAACCCAACAATTTTCGCTTCCAAACTAATATCCAGTACACTACTCTCAACCCAACATGCCAACCCAAATCGCATCCGGGGTGTTCCAACCATCTCCCGATCCGATTGATCTACCTATGTTCGCTCGTTATGGGGTTCGCGATCCGGAGAACTATACAGTCGAAGATTCTGAGGAAGATGAATATGAATATGAACAAGAGGAAGAGGAAGAAGAGGCGATACAAGTGCAAGCACCAAGAGGAAGAGGAAGAAGAGGAGATACAAACACCGGGCCAAAAGACAGAACTCCTTGGACGCAAAAAGAAGAAGTGGCGTAGGGAAGTCGTTTTTACATATTTCCGAGGACAAACGCGTCGGAAATCAACAAACAAGAGACACCTTGTAACGCCTAGTTATTTTCTAATCAGTTTATAAAGAAAATCTTACTGACGTAACAACTCTAATTTATTAACAATAACAAATCGTTACTGCGAACTCATTCCTACTCGCTAATAACCATATTTATTTAGTTATATAATGTCGAAAATAATAATCACTAAACTTGCGAAGTAACGAGAAACAAGTTAACTCTTAAAAACTTTAACGCGGCTATATATATAAAATTAATCTATAGTCCAAATACTCGTTTTGAATCGTTTTATATAAACAAATTTCATAAAATAATTATCTATTGATTAAACGAGTTTAATTTATAAATGAGACTTGAGTTGGTGATGAGTTCGTATACGCGGCGTCCACCTAACCCACCTATCATAACCCTACCTATATAATATATTATCATCTTCTTCCACCTTCATTCTTTTCCAAAACCCTAGCCACCATGCCTTCTACCAACATCCTTTCCCTGCACAGCTTCTTCATATACACCCAACACATACATCCTTCCATTCTCTCCCTCTCGTGACAATCCGGTGACCAGACTTGGTTCCATTCGAACCCGCTAACCAACAACAGCCACCACACTCCTCCACCTCTTCTCCGGCGCCCTCTCTCTCACCATAAGCGGCGTTGCCGCCGACAACCAACCCATCACCATCGTCCATCCACCGAGCCACCAACCCCTCTCCCTTTCCTCTCCTTTTTCGATCGATGAAAACCAAAAACAGTCACGTTTCCTCTTCCTCTGGGGCTCGGTTCCTCATGGTTTAACAATACAGCTTGCGACGGCTCGTTGTAGGGTGTTTACAGGTTTGGTTATGATAAGATCTGTGAGAGAGATTACTAATGCAATGATCAATCACGAGCTCAATCCAAAGGATTATGGAGAATCCTTGAAGAAGAAGAGCTAGAATAGAGAGATGAGAGAAATGGAGAAGAAATGGTTTTAGGCTGGAAAGTCTGTTTTATTTCTTAACTGTTTTTTGATTACAGACTCTTGATAGTTTATAGTCAACTAATACTAATACAAAGACAAATGACACTTTTACCCTTTTAACTAACTAACCATCTTTAACTACTTTTAACCACTTGGACTCTTATCAATACCTTTCCCTTTTAAAGATCCTTGACCCCAAGGATCAAAATCTGGGAATCTTGCTGAAACTTGACTAGCATTCTCCCAAACTGCATCCTCAGGTCCTATGCCACTCCATTGAACCAACCACTGAACACACACATTATTATTCTTCTTTAGCACTCTTCTGTCTAGCACTTGCACTGGTTTCTGTACTTCTCTTTCTTCCAATAGCAATGCAGATTGTTGAGTAGGAGCAGTCCCATAGAACTTCTTCAATAAAGACACATGGACAGTAGGATGAATGGTGCTCTCTGCTGGTAATTCCAAGGTGTATGCTACACTACCTACCCTTGCTAGGATCTTGTATGGCCCATAAAATCTAGCTGACAATTTCTAATTATACCTGTGCTAGACTGACATCTGTCTATAAGGCTTTAACTTCAAGTACACATAGTCTCCAACTTCAAAGCTTCTATCAGTTCTCTTCTTGTCAGCCCATTGTTTCATTTTGTTTTGTGCCTCCACCAGATTTTGTTTCAACATTCCAATAACCTGTTCCCTAGCAGTGAGACTCCTGTCCACTACTTCCACTGAACTTTCTCCAGGCAAGTATGGTAAATGGATAGGGAGTGGTTGACCATAAACAACTTCATAAGGGGAAGACTTGATGGCAGACTGAAAACTAGTATTGTACCAGTATTCAGCCAGAGGAAGCCACTTCAGCCAATCATGAGGCTTCTCAAAACACATACACCTTAAGTAACTTTCTAAGCACCTGTTCAGTACCTCAGTCTGACCATCAGACTGTGGAAGATAGGAACTGGACATGCACTGAACCACTCCTTGTAAAATCATGAGTTCCTTCCAAAATGTACTAACAAACATTTTATCTCTATCAGAGACTATGCTCTTAGGACTTCCATGAAGCCTATATATGTTGTCAAGATACAATTGAGCCACTTCTACTGATGTAAAGGGGTGACTCAAGGCTAAGAAATGTGCAGCTTTACTCAGCCTGTCCACCACTACCAGAATGACAGTTTTACCCCTGGAAGGAGGTAAACCTTCTACAAAGTCCATAGAGATATCTTCCCACACCCCAATTGGAATAGGTAGAGGCTGAAGTAATCCTGGAGATGCTGCAGTTTCATACTTGCACTGTTGGCATCTTGGGCATCCTTGAACATAAGTCTTGACACTATTTTTCATCTTGGACCAATAGAATAGCCTGCACAGTCTTTTTAAGGTTGCTTGAACCCCTGAGTGTCCTCCTTGGGCTGAATCATGAACACATTGTAAGATCTTTAGTTTGAGAGAAGGAGAATTGCCAATTACTATTTTACCCTTTCTTCTTAATTCCCCATTTTGCCAAGTGTAATGCTTATGACTTGAAGGGTTGGCCTGCAGTTCTTGAATCAACTTCTTAATATCCAAGTCCTCATTCCAAACTTGTTGTATTTCTGTCAACAAATCAGAATGAGCAGAGGATACAGAAAGCTGTAGTAACTCTCCATGAGTAACTATTGAGAGAGCATCAACCACTGAATTTTCTGAACCTTTCTTGTATTGAATTTCATATTGTAACCCCATGAGCTTTGAAAGCCACTTCTGCTAGAAGGGTGTGGCTACTTTATTCTCTAATAGGTGTTTTAGACTTTGTTGATCAGTCTTAATAATGAAGGGCTTCTTCATTAAGTATGTTGCCACTTTTGAACTGCATGAATGATAGCCAATAATTCTCTTTCATAAGTAGACAAAGCTAAGTTCTTAGGAGACAAAGCATTACTTATGAAGGCAGTTGGGTGACACTGCTGCATTAAAACAGCCCCAATACCATAGCCTGAAGCATCTGTTTCAATGATGAAGGGTTCATTGAAATTGAGCATTGCTAAAACAGGTGGGTTCATCATAGCATTCTTTTGGACATTGAAAGCAGCTGTAGCTTCTTCAGACCACACAAAGGCATCTTTTTTAGTCAATTGGGTCAATGGTCTTGCCAGGCTACCATAATTTTTAACAAATCTTCTATAGTACCCTATCAACCCAAGAAATCCTCTTAATTCTTTGCAATTTTTAGGAACTGGCCACTGTTGAATAGCTGTTACTTTGGCAGGATCAGTGGCAACACCTTTCTCAGAGATTATATGCCCCAAGTATTCCAACTCATTTGCCCCAAAAACACATTTGGACTTCTTAGCAACCAACTTATTATCTCTTAACAATTGCAGTACCAACTTTAAATGATCTAGATGAGAATTCCAATTAGGCTGTATACTAGGATATCATCAAAAAAAACTAGTACAAACTTCCTCAAATGCACCCTGAACACATGATTTATCAACCCTTGGAAGGTTGAAGGAGCATTGGTCAAGCCAAAAGGCATGACCGTGAACTCATAATGCCCATTATGTGTCTTAAATGCAGTCTTTCCTATATCATCAGCATGCATTCTAATTTGATAGTACCCAGATTTCAAATCCAGCTTGGAAAAGAATTGAGTACCATACAACTCATCCATTAGCTCTTCTACTAATGGAATAGGGAATCTATCATGTATGGTTGCTTGATTTAACTTCCTATAGTCTATACACATTCACCAGTTTCCATCTTTTTTCTTTACTAAGACTACAGGTGATGCAAAGGAACTACTACTTTGTCTAATAATACCCTGCTCTAACAGTTCATTAGTCATTTGTTCAATGACATCTTTTTGTAATAAAGGGTACCTGTAAGGCTTCAAATTGATTCCATAAGTTCCTTCTTTCAGTGATATCCTTTGATCAAAAACTCCCCTATTTGGTGGAAGAGATTGTAGATCACAAAACACATCATTGAATTCTTCCAACAAGGATTGCAGGCTTGGTAACTGTTGAGAAGAATCTGTTGCTGGTTCTTTATGCAGTACAATAGAAGTAGGGGTCTCCTCTCCTTCAATTGTACATAATTGAATCATTGAAAGCTCTGCTGCCTGCATAGTCACTTTTTGCATACTGCCTTTTCCCACATTTGATATTTTTTTTACCCAAATTACCCCTGAGAATGACCTTTTGACCCTGGTACTTAAATTCCATGACCCTTTCTTGAAAGTTCATCTGAATGGTTCCTAGCTAGGTTAGAAAACCACTGAACTCTCAATATTAAATCACATCCTCCCATTGGCATCACATAAACATCAGTCACAAACTCTAAACCTTGGATTTTCTATCTGAAGTTTAGAATCATCTTATCACACACTTCCTTCTTACCATTGGCTACTTTTACTAACATAGGGGTCTTAGTTGTAACTATGACACAGCCTAGTCTTTGAGCCAACAGGAAATCCAGAAAATTGAAGTTTTCGGGATTTTTATCCAAGGTCAATTAAAAACTGAAAACGTACAAGTGGCTACAGGATTTGCTATGACCTTTCCATTGTTATTAAAACTTGTTTTCCCAGACCACTTAGATTTCCCCACTTTTTGACGGGCTTCTTTCAACTTCACTAAACTGTATGCTTCTTGCACAGTTTGTGGTTGAAACATTCTTACATGCAATTGTATTTCTTCATCTAACCCAGCCAAGAAACAACTTAATGCATATTCTGGTGACAAACTTAACTTGCTAACAATTGCATCAAACTCATCATGATAAGTTTTTGCATTTGAGGTTTGTTTCAAATTTTTCAATCAAACATTGGGTCATCAAACAAGTTACCAAACCTTACCTCAAGTGCACTTTTCAATTCATCCCAACTAGGAGTAATGTTATTTCTTTGTTTGATCAGTGTTTGATACCATTGGAGAGCTCTTCCTTCAAAATGGATAGTTTCTAATCTGACTTTTACATCATCAGTAACATTATCCAATAGAAAGAACTGTTCTGTTTTGTAGAGCCATGCAGATAACTCATCACCATCAAATCGTGGAAATTCAATATTAGTTAAGCGAGCAGAGTAATTGTACCCTGAACTAATATCATCTGAACTGGAAGTTCTCTGAGTTCGAGGGCGATTGGTTTTGTCTTTAAGAGAATTGGATAAATCTTTGAACATTTCTTTCATCACCATTAATGAGGAACTCTGTTCTTTCCTTATCTCATTAATCGACAGTTCTTGATTCTTTCTTGCTTCAACGATCGTCTGCATGCACAATTTTAATTGTTGTTGTAATTGTGACACTTCGTTGTCACTGTAATCACCGGATCGTTCCTCATCTTGTTGTTGAGTGGCGTTTTTTATTGATTTCAGACCATTTTGTCATGATTATAGTTTGGAATTTGAAGTGAAGTATTATTATTATTATTATTATTATTATTATTATTATTATTATTATTATGAAAAAAAATTATATGGTTTGTGTAGGTGATACTATTATTATCATTATTAAGAACGAATTGAAGGTCTGTTAATGGTGATTATGGTTCTTAATGGTGGAATTCAGTAATGAGCTTGCCGAGGAAGGCCGAGCTCTGATACCATTGATAAGATCTGTGAGAGAGAATACTGATGTAATGATCAATCACGAGCTCAATCCAAAGGATTATGGAGAATCCTTGAAGAAGAAGAAGAGCTAGAATAGAGAGATGAGAGAAATGGAGAAGAAATGGTTTTAGGCGGGAAAGTCTGTTTTATTTCTTAACTGCTTTTTGATTACAGACTCTTGACTATTTATAGTCAACTAATACAAAGACAAATGACACTTTTACCCTTTTAACTAACTAACTAACCATCTTTAACTACTTTTAACCACTTTGACTCTTATCAGGTTACTGAGGATGCCGTCCACAGCCTGTTTCGGGTGACTTTTTGGTTGTTGGTCTCGAGTTTAGTCCACTTTCTTTTAGTTCCAGTTGCTCGAGTTGGGTTCAGGTCCCGGTGACCAGGTACGAACCTGGTTTTCGTTTTGGAGAAATGACTGGCTGTGGTGATGGTTGTTTCAGATGGGCCTGTTATCGGGACACAGTGATGGGTTGGGTGAGGTTGAGTATTGGTCTTGGTTATAGCTTGTTCCTTTCAAGTCAAGATCCGGTCACAGTCAACATCAGTGAACCAATCAAACCCGGTCAGATTTGGTCAAGTTCGGTTCTGGTTAACAGTAGTCAAAGCTGGTCAGATGCGGTCCAGTTTCGGGGCTGGCTTAGCGGGAAGGTATAACGCACGCCACGACTCTTATTCATTTCGTGTACAATTTTATATAAATATATGTTGTAGAAAACTTAAATGAACCGAACCGACTTGCAATTATAAAACACTTCTATTGAGTCGACAAAAGAAAAAGGCTAACATTTATGTATGTACGCTTGTGTAGTTATGTTGCAAGCTATTAAAATGTTGAGAGGGTTGATACGAAACATATGTTGGTATATTATAAACAAATATATTAGTTGGCGAAACATAACTTTGAATGCGTATTTTAATAGTGGTTTTACTACTCTATTTTCGAAACATTAACTATTAACTAAACTATACTTACACAAATTAATATAACGACTATCTTATGTTCATACGAATTGTCAAAACATCGCACTATATGTATATGTATTACTTATCAAAACTCTTAGTTATCGCTCTCTATAGTCGTAATCACTTGAGCCATTTGTAGCGTATAAACTTGGTTAAATTGTTTTGTGTTTGGGTTTGGACAATTGATGTTTTGAGATAAAATAGACGACTTGCATTGTCTGGTTTCTTACAAAAATAGAGGAAACTCTGCCTAAATTTTTATAAAATATAAGAAACATACCGGATGATCAAATCTATTATTTTGTACAGTTAAAGCTGTGTATTGCAAGTAAATTTTATTAGCAAACCTTAATTTATCATACTAGAAATATATAAACCTAATATATACACTATCCAACCTACGAAACAAGTTAATTGTTTTGTAGCATATAAACTTGGTTAAATTGTTTTTTGTTTGGGTTGGACAATTGATGTTTTGAGATAAAATAGACGACTTGCGTTGTCTGGTTTCTTACAAAAATAGAGGAAACTCTGCCTAAATTTTTATAAAATATAAGAAACATACCGGATGGTCAAATCTATTATTTTGTACAGTTAAAGCTGTGTATTGCAAGTAAATTTTATTAGCAAACCTTAATTTATCATACTAGAAATATATAAACCTAATATATACACTATCCAACCTACGAAACAAGTTAGCATTCAAGTCAAGTTATACCAATATTATTTTCTTAATACAAACTGCGTCTTAAACAATTATTTCAAGACGCGACCTTGAAAATAATATATTAAAGTATTTATTTTAAATAACATACGCATATTTTCAAGAAACTAAACCAAGTACTATCGGTTCATTAAGTCTTACACAATTTAAGACACATATTATTTAGAATACGAGTCTAGGTAGTTGGATCAACTATCTTTACAACAAGAAACAAAATAAGTTTATTTGCATTAGAAATTAAGGCATCCTTTACTTGTAATAGGACACAAGAGATTCAGTCAATCCAGCTTCAGACATCGTTTGTTATTCTTTCATAATGCACTCCAGATGAGTTCATACTTGTCCCCCATTTTATTCTTTATTCTTTGGGGCTCAACATGTATCACTATCAAAACTTAAACGATTTCATACTCTTAAACTATTATGCTCAATCTAAATGCTTATATGCTATGCTATGCTAGAATTATTATCACATACAAATTTCTATTAGCACAACCCACCTTACATGTATAGCGCTATAGGACTAGCACACCGCCCCCTTTATGGGCCATTGTTAAGATTTAAACGGCCTAGCATGAATATGTTAGGTATACGCTGTGGTACTCGCGGGTTTGAGTTATGTTCTTTGTATGGTATGTATGTGCAATGCTATAGTATGAGATTCGAGTAAATCATTCTAATTACTACGTATGTAAACCAAAACTAGTATGCTCACCAATACTTTATGTGTTGACGGATATTTTATACATGTTGCAGGAAAAGCTTGATGAGACGATACAAGAAATATCACTTAAGATTCGGCCTTAGAAACAAACGAAACAAATCTTTATTTTACTTCATGTTCAAGTTAATGTATTTTTCTCATGAACAAATTGTATACTTGTTGAATCTTAGATACGAATGAAATCTATTTAATCTATTGTCACAATTTAGTGTTATGAAGTCTTTGAACAATCTATCACAAGTCGCGCCTCGATGTATTCCGCCATCGGTTGGAGTGTGACACACCTTTTGGCTGCGAGTGAAGGCCCACTTTGAACAACTTACCGGTATAATGACAAGGCGCATGGATCATAATAACCGGTAAATGGAGCGATTTAAATAAAAAAATGAGTAGATTCAACGGCCTCTATGTTACACAGGTATATTATGTTATTTTTTTTTATAAATTGTTTACTTTATATTTTTTTTATAAATTGTTAACTTTATATTTTTTTATAAATTGTTAACTTCATATTTTTTTATATAAATTGTTAACTTTTTTTTTTTATAAATTATAGTGACGTCTATGGCCAAGTGGAGCGAATGATGTGGAAATCATACGTTTGGCCCTCCACGATTATCAGCGGCTGTACGTAAAGAATGGTTTTCATTCGTTGGATTCTTGGGAAGTTGCAAGAGTTCATTCCAAGTGGGTTCCCATTGACATTCCCGGGGTAACCGAACTTAGGCCAACCGGGACTCGCGGAGGAAGGGAAAGGGTAAGAGGTGGTCGTTCTAAAAAACGATCTAAAACATCCGACTCGGGAAATGGTACACCATCAACGGATGGACTGTCTACCAACATGCCCGAACTTAATTTGAATGATGAGTTTCTCGACCCGCCGACGACACAACCTCGACAAGAAGCACGACTCGAAGGAAAAGTGTCTAGTCGTCAAGTGGCAATGGGAAAGAACCTTGGGTGGAGGCGATGACCGAATACAAGTCGGCAAAAATGGTGGAAATTGATGAGAATCGGGAAATGCGTAAGTACTTGGCGGACTTGAAAATACAAAAAGAGAACACCTACATGAAATATTTGTCAGAAATTGAAAAAAATATGATTTGAAAGTGTTGAAGGAATCGCACAAAGACGCCGAAGAACCATACATGTTGATTCTCATTGAACGAAAACGTGAAATTTGCCACACGTGAGGTTAGGTATGTAACTTTTAGTTATTTTTCGGTTTTTTATGTTTATTTTTCTGTTTTTTTTATGTTTTTTATTGGCTCCAGCTATTCACACCCCCACCTTCTATTTCAACCCCTTCCAAAGCGCCTCGCTTTGGCCAAAGCGAGACGCTTTGGGTCAAATCAAACGAGGTATATGAGGTGGCAGGGAAAAGCTGATTTTTTGATCCAAAGCGCCTAGCTTTGGCCAAAGCGAGGCGCTTTGGATCGAAGTTTTAATTTTGGTTGTTTTTTTTTATATTTTGAAGTGTTTTTTATTTTTTAATTTATTTTATAAAATAACTAAATTAAATAACTCTAAAAGTGTTTATTTATTTTTTTATTCATTACTTCCGGGAAAAATACAACACTAATCTTCGTTATACTTGATCTGCAATATTTGAAAATTATCATTTCTTGACATGCTTGGTAACAGAGAGGAACACTTTCTTCGGTGTTTTTTGGTTTATTTTTGGTTCGATTTTTGGTGTTTTTATTAATAAAAGAGAGTATGTGATGAACAATAGATTCTGGATGCTTGAACAATAGATTCAGTACTTCCGGGAAAAATACAACATTAATCTTCGAATGCGGTATGCACATTAAATTTCATTAAATAAGTGAAAAATGCGAATTGATCAAACTTTGTAGAGGCCTATGTTCTACGGGAGGTGAGTTGGCAATCAAGGGATCCGTTTGGAGTCTAAAGCTTCGTGTGTCATCTCTAAGTATTCAATTCCGATAATCCACACCTTTCTCCTGAAGCAAAACCTCTCTAGGTTTACCATCACCAAACGGATTCACCTTAGGCCTCGGTTTGTCCACTCCAATTCCTAACATTAATTCGAATTCCACGGCTGTTCATTCTTCTTCTCATGTAAAAGAGTCTGTCATTGTTATTGTATAATAATAACTTAAATAGTAATAATAATGTAACTTATTAGTTGCAGGTTTATAACATTCCCACACACCTTACAATACGATCATAATCTGAAGACTAGATTCGGTGCAATCAGAATCTGAAGAGAAGTTATTATCATCATCATCCACAATGTTCTTACCTAGAGCTACCAACCATCCGGTTGTTTCAAGTTGCCTTCATCGTTGACAGATATATCTCCGACAACAACTTGCTCTGTACCCGATCACAATGTCCAACAACTGAATATTACTGGCTTGCATGAACAGTATTTGTTTTGGATTTGAGCAGTCGTCTAGTGGTGTGGTCTACCTTTTTGCTTATGATCCAACACCAAATCTCATTAAATTAACGAATGATCCATCCATTTCGGCTTTTGTTTAACTATTTTGACAACTTCCATAGGAACTCTCCATTTTCAAACATGGTCATTGTATGGTATCAGTGGTTGGAAACTCTAATGAATAGTGACCCTTTGGCAATTGGTTACTTAATGTAAATTATATATGAATAGTGACCCTCTGCAAAGGTCTTGATGAATATCTTCATGAATCTCCTTGATCAACGCATAAGTGTGAGAGTCGATCTTCCTATGAGGGTGACTAACAAAGAGATGGTCTTTTTGATGAATGTATTATTCACAAACACATTTGTTTAACTATTTTAGCAACTTCCATAAGAACTCTCCATTTTCAAACATGGTCATTTATATGGTATTAGGGGTTGGAAACTCTGAAGACCAATGACCCTCTGGCAATTTGATCGATATCATCCATCGTTATTTTCAAGGACAACACCATTAAACATCAAGTCGATACAAGTTGGTGGTTATTAAATTGTTTTTTTTAATTTTTATAATTTTTTTACAATAATTATATTAAAAATAAAAAAAACAATTCAAAACACCAAAAATACTCAAAAAATAAAACCTAGATTCGAAGCGTCTTGCTCTGGCCAAAGCGAAACGCCTGGGTCAAAATCAGAATTAACTAACCTCGGACCGAGGTAGTTAAAAAAGTAACCTAAGCGCCTCGCTTTGGTCAAAGATGTATTATAACAGGTACTATATGAATGGATTAATCACCAATGCAACATTGCTTAGTGATGTGGTATTCTTCAATGAGGCTATGATCGACATGCTCAGTACTAGCTGCAAAGACATGATAAATAAGCACGGATACACCGATGCCAAGATACTACCAGATCCAATTGCTCACAAAACTGCAACCCTCCTGGACCCGACACCAACCTCCCCAAAGACTAGACACCAAAACCATTACGACAAGAAAATCACTCCCAAGATTCACTAGGTAACCTCCAACACTTGTAGCCCAGTTGGTTGAGGGCCTAAAGTTTCCTATGGGAGGCTTGGGTTCAATTCCCACTAGCTACATTTGGAGGACATTGGTGGAGGGGAAATGAGGGATGACCCAGCCATTGGCTTGGGTTTGAGTCCTGATCCCGACCGGTTTTACCGATTATTTCATTGTCGTGCCTTCGGGCGGGTGAGTGGTCGGGTTTTCCCGGCAATTGGTGGCAATTGGTGGCCCGGGTACTCTCGAGTACCTGATTCGCCAAAAGGGTGCCCGAGAGTGCTCGGAAATTGATTCGTTGGCCGTTAAAAAAAAATGTAAAAAGTTTGTGCCCCCTCTACAAGTAATTCTCACCCGTCAACATTGTCTTCTGTTGCTGTCACACCTATGGCTTAAAACCCGGATAAAGTGTGCTTCATTTATCAGTTCAATTTTTAGTGAGTCACAGAATTTGAATGGTAGTTCATTAGATCATATAGGTGTGACAAATTTGAGAATAATCAACTGAAACAACCACTGGCAAATAGTAATGAAGCAAATTTCAATTGGCCTAAATTTGGGAATCAAGGCTAGGGGTGTAAACGAGCCGAGCCGAGCCCGAGCCTGACTGGGCTCGGCTCGGGCTCGTTAAGGTTTTGTGAAGCTCGAGCTCGGCTCGGTTCGAGCCTACAATCTTGAGCTCGAGCTCGGCTAGCTAGCAAAATCCAAAGCTCGAGCTTGGCTCGGCTCGGCTCGAGGTGATTTGAGAATCTCAAACGAGCTCAAAAGCTCGGCTCGAGCTCGCAAAAGCTCGGCTATAACTTAGGCTCGCGAGCCCAATCGTTAAAGCTATAACTTAGGCTCGGCTGTAACTTAGGCTCGGGCTCGGGCTCTAGCTCGTTAAGGCTCGATTAGGCTCGCGAGCCCAATCGAGCTTTGTATCTAGGGCTCGAGCTCGGGCTCGATAACTAAACGAGCCATATTTCAGGCTCGGGCTCGTTAAGGATCGGCTCGTTCGAGCTTTTTACCGAGCCGATCCCGAGCCGCTACGTGTCATTTACACCCCTAATCAAGGCAAGGTTATTAACATTGGACGTATGGTCCAAATTACCATGGGGGAAACAACAGTGCAGGTATGTTTATAATTTTTATACAACATTTAGCATACAAGGAAATTATATTAACAATGTATTGATCCATTTTATTCAACATGCTAAGAGATAATAATGTAATTATATAAATTTTTGTATTTCACACACTAATTGTTTATAATTTTTTGAATCAATATCATTATGACCTAGACAGTTCCAAGTGAACATAAAAAAAGACTTTATTTTTTGTTTTTAAGTCGGCCCAGTACCTGAGCTAACTGTTTTGCCGCATCTATGTATATGGTTGCGTCAAGAGTTGGTCTTTTGGCTTGCTTGCAATTTAATTATTACAGTTGGTGTCATCTTGATCTTCCATTACTACAGCTTTCTATTGACAGGTCTATTGGATCTTAAAAATAGCAAGTACAGCTAATTATTAAATAAAATGAGCTATTGTCATTACATTTTATATGGTCATATTATACTTGTATAAACTATCCAATCAATTGTCTTTGTTGTTTTTCATGCTTGTAGCAGATTTATCATTTTTCCTATTTTGAATGAACAGGACATTCACCAAGAATTTGAAAGCAAAAGCCATCTTGCTAAAGTTGGCACTTGAAGCATGAGTTTAGGCAACTTTGAAGTGTTAACCAAAATGATTTTTTATTGTTTGTAAATTTCCGACTGGAAATTAAAATTTTAAACCGAATTGAAACTTGAACAATTGGAATTATAATTTAGACTTTTTGTTGTCTTAGTTTTTATTTTATCATTTGATTTGGGGATACACCGTGTGTACACACGGGACTCTAACCTAGTTTAGAAATAACAAAATATAATATTTATGATTTGCATTTTTTCAAAATTTAACATACTTGTTAATGTTATAACATATTGATACGTACGGGTGGAACATGTAGTTATTAACCATAAGTGTCGCAATGAATTTATATTTTAAATTTTTATTGTATGACAATTTTGCTTACAAATTGTCACAAGTCGATGTCATATAAATAAAGTAATAACTAATAAATAGGTTAAAAAAATAATGTAGATTTTCTTATAGTTTACTTTATTTACTAAATTAATAAAACAATGAAGTAAAAATGACTCCACTGTAGAGAAATGCAATGTTTCTTCATTTTATAATTTGAGTGTTTTGTGCTTCTATTTTGAAAGGGACTTTTACTCTTGTTATATTGTAGGGTTGTTTAAAAAGCTTGTGGCTCGAAACTTGTTTGAATTTAGCTTGGAAAAAGCTCAATCGGTATAGCTTGGTTTGAAAATCAGTCGAGTTGTCTTGGTTTAGCTTGGATAATTCTGATTTTTAATATAGAATATTTTTATATACATATAACATAATATAAAAATGTTAAAAAGAGGGGTAACATGTTACTTATTTTATGTTAGTTATGGTAGTATACAATTGTGTGTTTAGGATTGAATTTAAAGCTAATCATGTTTTATTAAACCTTAGCATAATGATAATTGTCTAAGTACTCAAGTTATCAAACCTAATAGTGCTTTTGATTTTCAAAGAGATTAGTATCTAGGAGCTAGTGCAAATGAACATTTATTGCATATTTGGGGGTTAATTCGTATGCTGATGAACATATACTTTTTTTTTTATTGAAATGTAAAACTTATTTTATACTTGGTTGAACTTGATTTTAGCTTGTAATATATGAAATAGAACTTATTTTGAATGTGTTATTTTGAACTAATATATAATATTTTAGGCTATGGAATTTTGAAAGATATTTTTAATCTTTCTTTTTAAATTCAAGCCAAACCAAGCCAAGCCAAGCCAAGCCAAGCCCGCTTGGTTAAAGACCAATCCTAGCTTGAGCTTAAATTTTTAGCTCGGTTTCATATCTGAGCCGAGCCAAGTTGGCTCGGTTTATAACCAAGTTGAGCTCGAGTTTGGCCCGGCTCGGCTCGGCTTATAAACACCCCTAGCTAAAAGGAAAAAAAAAAATTAATAATAATTAAATGGATATGTAAAAGAAAAAAAAGGTTTTATGTTTGGCTTGATTACAATGGAACGAATACACAAACTTAAACCTCAATATAAATTCTACAAAACAGTACTTTTCTTTGTATCTTTCATAGTACCGGGTTCATTTAGTGTCAAAAGGCATGAACAAAAATTCTAAAGCATATTGCGAGTCGTGCTCAATCTTTATTTTAGGTGCGTAATGAGAAAAGTCTTGTTCTTCTTGTGTTGTTGATGTTTCTATTGGACCATTTCCACTTTTCTTAGCAACCAGCCTAACTACAATTGCTTTCAATGAATGGAAGTAATTTTCAAAGCAAAACATAACCTCTTTATGTGGCTCATCCCACCATTTAGTGTGTCTTAATGAAGCGAATGGAACATACATGACCACCGTTTTAGTTTTAAATTCTCCAACATCATAACTCTCCTCCAAAATCTCATCATTATGAGACTCCATACCACTCATGACCTGCTTTATACTTATTATATGACCATGCGAGTGATAATATCGCGTAGCAACACCGCATATGATGAATCCAGAAAAGTTATCCCTCCAATTCTCGGGAAGTGTCAATGTATATCTATACTCTGTTTTATAAAGAGTAGGGATAAACTCCTTTGCAATCTCACGACCTTGATGCAAGAGAAGCATACAATGATTTTCAACAGCCTTTCCCTATTTAATTAACACAAAGTCATTATTACAATTAATATTGTTTGTGTCAGTGTGTGTATATGTAAAAGCTTCAATTATTTATATCAGAGAGATACCTGAAGCATGGATTCTAGTAAATGGTCTCCATCTCCCTCACGTGAAACGTCACATAAACATTTACAATTGCTGAAACAATCTTCAACGATTGAAAGTGAGTCGCACTCGTCTGCTCTAAGGATAATTAAACCTGATGGGAGCTCCGACAGTTCTCGAAGTCGTCTGCAACCATGTATGTCGAGGACTTTGAGCCGAGTAAGTTTTGAGAGGCTGAAATCTAATCGTGTAACATCATTATCACTTAGATTTAACTCTTCTAAGTTGAATATCTCCCCAATATCTGATGGCATTGTTCCATCTGTCAACCCACAATTTCCCACATTCAATTTTCGTAAATGTGTGAACTGTGGGAACACGAACGGTGGAATCTCATATCTTGTATCCAAACAGATCATACAAAGATAACTGAATGGCATATAATGATATCTGAAAGCAGTTAATGTGAACTTTTCCAGATGTCTTAATCCATCAAAATTGGCTTCACTCTCTTTTATACGACACCAATACAGCTCTACTGAAAGAAGGTTGGGACATCGTTCACCAATTGATGAGAGTAGAGTATCTATATACATAGAACTCAAAGATAACTCTACCAAGCTTTCCATGTTTGATTCGACCTTTGGGAACTCCACTCTATGAAATAAATTGTAGAAGTGGATTTTAAGAGTCTTAAGCTTTCCCATCTGAACAATCGTTGGAAACATTCTAATTTTCTTACACCACATTACACTTACGTATTCAAGACTTCTATGATTTCCAAGTGACGGATGTATCTTTTTTAACCTTTTACAATCTTTGAGTATCAACTTTTGAAGACGTGGAAGTCCATCAAAATCTGGTGTGCTAAGTAGATTCTTCATGTTACTGAGCAGAAGCACTTTCAAATTTGGTATATTCTAATTAATGTATCAAAGAATAGAGAATTTATTATCAGAACTTAATGGAAGTATTATGAAACAGTGACAGCAAAGATTAAACGTTGTATTAATATATGTGCAGTAATGTATTGCCAATGAAGCTCGAGCTCGGCTCGGTTCGAGCCTAATACTTTGAGCTCGAATTCGGCTCGAAAGTAAAACCCAAGGGTCCAATCTCGGCTCGACTTAATTATAAAACAATTTAAGATGAGCTAAAATCTCGGCTTGCGCTCGATTCGCTAATGTTAAATAGTAGGTATACTATATATAAAATAATAATAATAATATAAAATTTATTTAAGCACGTTTAGGCTCGCGAGCTTAAACGGTCTTTGTATGAAAAGCTCGAGCTCAGGCTAGATAACAAAACAAGTCATTTTTCAAGCTCGGGCTCAGGCTAAGGCTCGGCTCGTTCGAGCTTTTTACCTATCCAATCCCGAGTAGCTCTCGAGCCATTTTGCATCATTTACACCACTATGTTTTGGACCGTAGTTTTCTTTTATTATTCTTTTTAATACAATATTTAGAATGTAATTGCTACTTTGTTTGTATCAATCATGATTCCTGTGAAGAATCATAAAGAATTTGGGAACCACTATGCTAACATAAAGTTAAAGTCTACATTAGTCATTTATAATCCATGAAAGATTCTGGTGGCGTAGCTTATTGCTCATCTACCTTCTATTAAATATAATTTGGCAAGTTTCAGAAATAGAATTTATTTTAACTAAACTAACAATTGAATTACCTTGTAACCATTCCAAAGTCTCTTTTGCAAGCCGTAATGAAGTTTTAGAGTAACAAGCTTCATTGCTTTGAAACTATTTGGAAATGGACTTCTTGGATACTTCTTCCATTCTATATAACACAACTCATTGGAAAGAAAACTAGGCCCTTTAACATTCTCCTTAATGTCATCGAGTGTACTCACCTCAAGGTACCTTAGTTTCTTCATATTTGAAATATTCTTACAAAAGGGTGATATATAACCATCATGAGGATGTAAATATTGTATCCCTTTGATCTTGTCATTTCCCTGCAAGGAGGTGAAAAAATAATGTTCAGACTAAGTTCACGTATTCTATCAGTCTACACATGTGCATCATTCAGTACTAATATATAATATATATATTGAAAAGCAAGCTAGTTAGCTTAACCATTACCATTGTTGCATCTGCAAGACACATGTTTTCTACTTCTTCACATTTCCAAACTCTGCTATGCATTGCCGGATCATTAGGATCTTCTTGTCTAACAATGTAATGGCCCATTTCCTGAATGAGATCATGCATATCAAACATACCATTCACAACAGTTATTAGAGCCTTTTGTCTTAACACCCTTATTCCTATATCATGACGATAACCACAAGCTTCAAATATCTCAATTGCACTTTCCATGCTCATATATCGTGTGAAGAAGCACGCAATGTCCAAAAATAACTCTTTCTCCTCACTTTCAAGTCCATCATAACTAATTTTGAGTTGTTCCAAGATTTCACTATGCGGAGTATATTTTAGCCTATCCAAGGTACTCCTCCATTCCTTCTCGTCTTTGTCATATAGAAAAGAACCCAAAACTTTAAGTGCTAATGGGAGCCTAGCAGCATAAGAAACCACTTCTAGTGAAAGTTTCTCATAATCCGTTATAGGTTTTCTCTCATTATATGCTCTTTTATTAAATAGTTCAATAGCTTCTTCTTGTGATAGCAATGTGACTGAACATACATTGTCTACCTTATGGCCTATTAACAATTGTTCATTTCTTGTTGTGATTATGATTCGGCTCCCACTACCAAACCAATTATGTGAGCCAGCTAAAGCCTCTAGTTGGTCAATGTGATCGATATCATCAAGAAGAATTAAGACATTGCTACGACTTAAACTACTACCTCTTATAATGTGTTTTCCTTCTTGGACATTCTGCACTTCAATATTTGTTTTCAAAAGACGTGATATAATTTTTTTTTGCAGATTATTTAAACCGTGTTTTCTTGATTCCTCCCGAATATTTTCAATAATGCAATGACCTTGAAAATGGCCTGATACTTTCATACAAAGAGAGGTTGCAAGAGTAGTCTTGCCACTACCCCCGCCCCCCCATATCCCGATCATGCGCACACTAGGTGACCCTATTTCTAATTGTGCTTCTAGTTCTTGCACACGATTCCTCATTCCAACAAGTTCCTCATCGGTATTTGAACTTAAGGAAATCAACTTTTCATCAACATGTGAACTTAGGGAAATTAGCTTAGCAGAAATTGTATCGACAATTACGCTAATGGCTTTCATTTCATGCCTACAAATTAAAAGTATGGATAATTAATTGGGTGTGTGAGTTGTCGTTATATAAAAAATCATGTTATCATAAATCCAAAAAATGGCAAGTTTGCCAAAAACAAACCATTTATTGGCATTGCATTAAATTTGGATCTATATATGAAACGGGCCCCTTCATTCCATATAATCTTCGACAACCGCATCACCCATAATGCCCCTTAAAGAAATCCCCCCATCCATTAACACCCCTAAAAATATATGTTATAATGATTATGTGGGATCATATTTATTTTAAGGTTAAAACATTTTCCTATACATGTGTTATATTATTGTGTAGGTAATGTTCCTACATAAAATTTAAACATGTGTTGGTTGTATAAATTAATGAAATTGATTCAAATATTTGTTTTATTTTGAAGATAGATGAATAAACATTACATTTTAACAATTTATCTTAAGGTTTAAACATTTTCCTATATATGTGTTATATTATTGTGTAGGTAATGTTCCTACATAAAATTTAAACATGTGTAGGTTGTATAAATTAATGAAATTGATTCATATATTTGTTCTATTTTGAAGATAGATGAATAAACATTACATTTTAATAATTTCTTATATTTTTTTAGAATGAAAAAATTAATTATTTGTCTACTTCTCGCACTAAGCCTCTTCTGAAATAAACCTTCACATATATATATATATATATATATAGAGAGAGAGAGAGAGAGAGGTGTTCGGGTATAAAGGCCTCTTCTTGTGAGAAGGGTAAGAAGGCTTGTGGGAGTGACACATGGCAGGGTTTTATTTTAATTATAAGGGTAATAGAATAAATACACAATTATTCAAGTTTTGTAAAAAAATCAATCTCCTAATCTAATGAAGAGATTTACGAGATTATATTATGATTCTCAAATCTATTATCCTCGTCGTCTATGTTTTCATGTGATTCTCAAAATAATCTAATGGAGAGATAATATTTGTGCGTTGCCAGATTTTTAACCATTTAAATATTATATTTCTTTTTCCAACTCTCTATTTAAAAAAAGTGTATGTATGAATGGAGTGTGTTGAACAATAAACAACCACGTATGCAGCCATACACACATGTTTATCGGCTATATTTATTTTGGGTTTTATCATCATCATGTGTTTTTAGTAACTTTTGTGTTTTAACACCATTTGATAAACAAAAAATATCATGTTGGATCAACATCGTCTACGTTCATTCCGGTGTGTTTTAACATAAAATACACATAAGCAAACACATTATACGCTAATGTTTATATATAAAACACATAAACAAGAAAAATCAGATTTCTCCACTTAAAATACAACTTTTAAACATAAAACACACACCCAAATGTTATATACACTATAGTACGTTTACATATAAAACACACAACAAAAACAATCAAACTTTTCCCCTAAAAATACAAACTTTTAAACATAAAACACATAGTCATGCGAGAGTTTTATCTTACCAACGATTACCATAGTGTTGTACAAAAAATTAAAGAAAAAATGACTTTTTTGTGGGTTTTTTTGTTCATGCAGAATAAAAAAACACAATGGACAGTACAGTAAAAAACACAAATCTGCAACAGAAAATAACACAATGTGCTACTTGGTCTGTCCATTGTGTAATTTTCATCTTTTCCTTGTGTTTTTTATCCCATTCATTGTGTTTTTAAGTTTTGATCATTGTGTTTTTCAGTTCTGATCATTGTGTTCTTTGCTGTAGATTGTGTTTTCTCCTCTAAATACGGTGGTTTTTGTACTATGCATTGTGTTTTTCATATCAATTGTGTTTTTTCGAGCTGCCATTTATGTGTTTATATGTTAAAGTCATATTTTGGACTTAATGTCAATTTAGTTTCGACTTCTCATATGTTTTATATAATTTATATATTTAAAGAACTAGAAAAAAAATATCAAATTGTAGCTTTTTTAAAACCCTAATATAATGTTTTGCCTTAATTTATCGAAATTCAGATTTATTTAAGGTGGTTTTTAGATGATTGCTTCCATTTTTGTCACTTTGTTATACAACTTTACTTTGGCAAATGTTTCCTTTTTATTTAAAGTTGAGGTTGTGCCCACAATAGCTTTGTACAAGTATTCATTATGTTTATGTTCAGTAATTCATTAATCATGTCTAGACAAGTCATTAATTATGTTAAGATAGTATATATGTTTTTTAACCTAGTATTACATATAAGAACCAATTAACTACATATATATATATATATATATATATATATATATATATATATTGCTTTTATTTGGTGTCAACCAATGTGATCAATTGTATATCCATAATAAAAATTGAACACGTAAGTCATTTTTACATATATGCTCACTTTACACATCAGAATCACCTATTATCATCATTATCATATCGCAACTTTAAATTGATATCAATTTGGTTGTTTTTTCTAGGTTCACATCGCAACTTTAAAGTGTCTTGAGAAAGTGACAAAGTTGTACGAAAACTTCACTCGAGCAAGAGGTGCACACGTAGAATTAGGAGTAGGTTTTATGAGTTATCGAGTACTGATCATTTACAAAAAAAAAAAAAAAAAAAAAAAAAAAAAAACACACTTAAAAAACGGCCTATTCATTTTATGGTATACACATTTTGTCACTTCATATTAGATTTGTCTATCCCGAAAAGCTTTTTAGGGATAAATTAGTATATTTATAACTCAACCAAAAACCCTTTAGTTGCATGGAGTTGGAAAGAATTGGCAAAGTCATTTAAGTTAAAGTATTGCTTCCCTTAAAGTCAATGGTTCGAGCCTCATCTCTACCCTTTTATACTTCTCTAATTCTGTAGGTGTTCAACCCATCTCTCTCAAGATCGATTTCTCACATAAGTATTACACTATTAGGGGCAACCCAAAATTCCATATTTGCTATCAACCAATATACTCAATAACAATTTTGGTACCATAGTTTTTACAATTATATATTTGGCTTGTAAAAGTAAAGAAGTGAACTTACCCGTCTGCAATGTTTTTTGGTTCCCATCCTGCAATTTCAGTAGCACGAACAAGTGCGTCTCTCCATGACTCAACCTTGTTGTTGTTCTCCATCTCATGTTTGGCAAATGCTTCTCCGAATGTTCCCTTTTGTTTTCGCACTTCAGAGGGATCCACACAATAAAATATGGGCAAAACAGTTAGCTTTCTCTCATCCCGGCATTTCATAATATGTGCAAGTTCATCCAAACACCATGAAGAGTTTGCATAGTTTTCTGAGAATATTACAACAGCAATTCGTGACCCTTCGATAGCGTTGAAGAGGGATGGACGGATGGAATCACCTCGTGGAAGTGTTTCATCATCCTTGTACGTAGAGATCATTCGATCCACAAGAGTCGAGTAAAGATAATCTACAAAGGTTTTGCGACTATCTTCTCCTCTAAAACTAAGAAATACATCATAATCACATGATTGAAAAGAAGAGGAGGCTGGTGCAGGGTGAGAAGAAGACGATGAAGATGCCATAAGTTTGATCTGGATTGGTATTAGGGGAAACAAATCTAAGTTAAGAATGAATTAGGATGTAGTTAGGTTTGTTTTCCGGACATAAATAATATGAATGTATATATGTACATTGTGTTAACTGTTAAGTGATGTGATTTCCAGCACTATCAGATTAAAATAAATGAAAACACTATCATTTGAACTAGGGAGGAAATTTCCTTCCTGACTTTTTTTAATTATTGTCTTTTTAATAAAAACAAAAATAAAAATATAAAATAACATATTTTGTATTCATACAAAATGTTGGCCAGCAATGGTGACTTGGAAATTTGGAATGCATCGTTGCGGATAAGAGGAAATAAAATTTAATATTAATAAAATATTACAATAAGAATATTACTAGATGTCCTTGTATGTAGAGATCATTCGATCCACAAGGGTCGAGTAAAGATAATCTACAAAGGTTTTGCAGGTATCTTCTCCTCTAAAACTAATTAGAAATACATCGTAATCACACGATTGAGAAGAAGAGGAGGCTAGTGCTGGATGAGAATAAGACGATGAATATGCCATAAATTTGACGGAAAGTGGATGTAGTTTGGTTTGTTTTCCTGCCTGAATAATAATAATATACAGGATATTGGATTAATATTATTCAGCATGTGTTCATTTCGTTTGCCTTCGACACTTTTGGATCCCTAGTCCCTAAGGCAGTTCGCTTTTTGGAGCGGGTACAGAAGGTGGTCCACAGTGACTCGCAAAGCCCGAGGAACCAAGGGATTACGACGCAACTTGTTAATCGCTTACCCATTATCCAGATATAACTTGGTTATTATATAATGGTATTAAAAGATCTTAAGGAAACTTCCTGAGTCACTTTCAATATTAAAAAAAACGATATAAAACAAAATATTTTTTTATTCATAAAAAGCGTCAACAAAGGTGGCTTTGAAATGTCTTGAAGCGAAATAGAGGAAATTTCTTGCATGGCCACTATATTCCGGAGTTAACTTAACGAGAGAAAAGAAAGGAAAAGAATCGAAGGAAATGAAAGAAAAAGAAAAGAAAGGATAAACTTCCTTTCCTTCCATTTCCTTTCAAATCGGAAGTAAAACTAAACTTAAAGATTTTACCTAGTTTTCCTTCTATTTCCCTTCATTTCTCTCCTTAAATGAAACTCGGGAACACACTATGTTTTGTTTTCCTTTCTTTTCCCTCCTAAAATGAAACTCGGGAACACAATCAAATTTTTCTTTCCTTTCATTTCCTTTATTTTCCCTCGTTCTATTGATTTAAACCTTCCACCACCTATATGTTCCATACCGGGCGATATGAAGCATATAGGTGGTCTCCATAAGTCAACTCTACTTTCAGTTTTTTGTTTTCTTAGCACTGTCAAAAATATTGACCAATATGCTTCATATTCGCTGATATGAAGCATAGTGGAGGTGTCAAAATAGGGAATTAGGGTGTCACAATACTAAGACTATTTACTTAAATTTCTATGAAGTAATTTACTTAAATTAAACAAGGGCCAAAATTTCTATGAAGTAATATTTTCATGACGGGTTCTAAATGAAGTGAATCAAATCAAACAAAACCTTGTTCATATATGTTTATTTAGCATGTTCACGGACACATACCACACAAAAATTCTTGTTCGTATTTATTGATTAAGAAATTGAAGTTGTTCACGAACATATATGATCTTAAATAATTAAAGATCTAATATTCAAATGAACGAATTTTTAACACCATACAAGCTGCAAATGACTAGGGTTTCTAGTTTATATGTTAGGCTAATTAACTGAACATTAATAAGTAAAAATATAAAAAATACCTTTAAAGGTTGAACACAAACTAAACAAATGACAATGACGGACATAAGCTTGACCTTTGTTCGTGTTCACTCATTTAACTAATCGAACAGAATTCCTTGTTCATGTTCCTTTATGTAAACATATATAAAACAAAAAATAAAGAATTTTAATTTTATACCTAGGTGGGTGTATATGGAAGACTCACGATGATTTGGTACCTAATAATCAGCCTATCTCATTGCAGAATACCTTTGGCGACATTATGGCCTTGAGTTTTTGTGTCTCAAAGGCACATCAAAACAAGGAGCATTGGATTGGGACAATTGGGGTGGTTTTAATTTGTTTAGAATGGGTTGGTAGTTTATATTGGTGCTTTTGTTTCCTTTGGTGGTGTTATGTACTTTTGGAGTGGGCTAGCTACTTGCTACCTCCCTTCTTACCTTTTAGTAATATGAACTAGGATTTAACTCGCGTGCGGTGTAGCATGTTAAACCAAATCGTTTTTGGTTTGATAATACGTACGTCAAATTCAATTACACGAAAACTTGGCATAGTAACCGGAAGAAGATACCTAAATACGGTATCATAACAACTGAAAGAGAAAAGTAACATAAAGTTGTAGTACAACCAAAACGATATAAAATTTATGTCAAACATGAACCAACCAAAAACGTACATCAAATAAGAACGAAAAAGTATTTATATCTGACCTGGCTCATTTTCGGAAAAAAATTACGTCAAAACGTAAATCGACTTGAATTTATACCGACACGTACATAAAAAATAAAATTTGACATTTTAGGAACTTGAGATCGTAAAAATGACATTTTACAAAGTTTTAGAGAGCTTATGGGTTATATCTGTCAATGCTGAAATTTGAGTGGTTAGATAAAAAACCTTAATTTAGCTAGTGTAGCAACTGGAATAGGATACTTAAATACAATACCGTTAGCATCCGGAAGGGAAAACTAAAAGTATAAAGTGGTATTACAACCAAAACAATATGAAATTTTACGTCAAAAGTAAACCAACTAAAAAGTACATAAAAATAACAACAAAAACGTATTATATCTTATATGTCTCATTACCGAAAAATTACGTCAAAAAGTAAACCAACGTGAATTTATATTGACATGCACAAAAAAAAAAAAAAAAAAAAAAAACCTTGAAACTTTAAAAAGTCATGTAGTTAAAATAATATTCTATGAAATTTTAAGAAAGTTAAGGGGTTGTAATTGTCAATATTGAAAGTTGATAAATTAGAAAGAAAAACTATTATAGCTATTGTAGCACCCATATTGTTTTTTTAATGTATAGTATAATTTTATTTTATTTATTTAATTATTTATTTGTCATACAAAGGAAAATGAAAGAAAAGAAGGAAAAGTTATCTAGGGAAATAGAGATATAATCTAATTTCGTGTGTAGAAAATGAAAAGAAAATTTAAGATTTATGTGTTTTCAAATTTAAAAGAAAAGAAATACATTATAAAACAATAAAAATCTTGAGGCTAATTTAGGAAAGTTGAAAGGTTTACAAGAATTTTTCTTTTCAATCTTTCCATTTTGGAAGGAAGAAAATAAATTCAAATCTTTCTTCCATTTCCTAAAAAACACTGTAGGACGCGCTTTCTTCCTGCATCCTCTCAATTCCTGTCACTTCACTCGTTAAATAAGACTCCGGAACACAGTGTGAAGGAGGCCACAAGGATATTAACATGTATGAATTGGTATGATTGTTCTACTGAACAAAACTCATTTTTAGGTTTTATAAGAGAGATATTATGAAGCCTTTGGGTATGTTTGGCAAAACTAGCTGGTAGCTGGTAGTTGCAACTTGCAAGCTGGTAGCTAGAAGCTGGTAGCTGGAAGCTGGTAGTTGGTAGCTGGAAGCTTTTTAAATATATTTTGGTGTTTGGCAAAGTAGCTGGAGCTTTTAATAAAATATATAAAATGACCAAAATAGACATAATTAAAAGCTTGTAAAGAAGGTTTTTATTTTATTTTTAAAATAGAATGGATATTTGTGTAATTTACTAATTAAAAGCTTGTAGCTAGTAGAGATTTTTCTTAAAAGCTAGTACTAGTAGCTTTTCACTATAGAGTTTTTTCTCCAACCTAAAAGCTTCCAGCTCCTTCAACCAAACAAGGCTCTTTATTGTGCTGCAGTATTTTTCAAAAGAAATGGGTTTATATTATTTTTTTTGTCTCGCTAGTATGAGTTTAATAATTTGGCTCACCGTTTGAAACTCAGAACTAGTCATTTAGAGTTGGGATTTAAACATTGACTCTAAGGTAATGATTGGACCAAACTTACTCGATCTGGGTCACAACAACATTGAATCTTTAGTATTGGAATAAGGCCCAATGCTAAGGTGTCAAGTAATTAAATTTTTGGCGAGATCTCAATAGTAAACATATGTTTTCAAGTTAAGCTTGAGGTATACTTTAATCTTTAAACCTTCTCACTTCACCTAGGTGACATATTATCCATTTTTCTATATTTCACATCACCTAATTCAAGAAAATGGTTTAGTCTTATCAACCCCGTCTAATCCTATTTTTATCGGGTTTTGGTTTATAAAAAAGGAAAAAAACAATTTAATCCCTTAACATCTCGTTAATATGTTAACAAATAATCGCATTAACACCCTTTAATGATAGGAGGGAGTGGTATGCAATGCCGGTTAACATGTCATGTCACCTTTAACGTATCATATGTTAAGGTATACTACAAGGCCTAACAAAGCATGAACGGGCGATTTAAGGCCTTATTTGGCAGGAAAGCATTACACGCTACCATCTAACCAAGCAAACCGGCGGTAGACGACTATTGCGGAAAGCAGTAATGTTAGTCAAGGGTGATGTCACACCCCGCCTAAGGCGGAAACACCGGGTGCAACTGAAATGATTTCCAAGCACAAAAGTCACACGAGCATCATTTAAGAAGACATGAATTACCATTTAAAAACATTCAAGTTTTACAAAACATAACATTAATTGTTTGAATTAGACACCATTGTTAAAAGTGTTTAGATAAAAACATCACAACAACGGATCAAAAGATGGTATCCCATAAATGCTCTCACCCGACCTTCCCAAGTTCCATGCTCCATGCTAATTTCCAGAAAAACATGCATGAAAAATATATGGGTCAACATAAAGTTGGTGAGTTCACGGGTTTTTGTATGTTGGACCTGTAATCCCAAATCCGACTAAATTACTGCCTAGCTAGGGCAATAATTAATATGTGATCTGACATGAGCCCATAACCAAACCTTGACATGTTGTGCCTCGCCCATTGTACACTCAAGACAATGAATAAATGTGAAATACTAGCACTCTTTTGATATATGTCATCAGGTCAGCGCGACTGACCAAGAGTGGGGTTGTCAACCCAATAGATCTATTCCGGTGTTTCATGGCTAAGTCCATAGCTAATGGTTATGGTATGATGTATGACACGAGGGCTTAATGGATCATGAACCTTGATGTCTCATGTTCACATAATAGTCATGTATGTAACTGAAAACTGTAAACTGTACGAATGTTCCCCCCCCCCCCCCCCGGAAAATGTAAAACAGTGAAAAAGGGGCAGTGAAACTCACCTTATGGTGCGTTTGGGAAATGAACAAATGAGCCTGAGCTTAGAGAGATCGACTTATGTGTCCTATGTAAAAGAGACATTTTAGGTCTATGTTACTTGTACTGCTTACAAGTTGTTCTCTTATTATGCTTGTTCTTGTAACTTAACTCTTTAAGTTAAATGTGTCTTTGGTGTACGAATATGATATCTTGATTTAAAAGATACAATGTTTATCTTTTAAATGTCCCATATTAGGGGTCCTAATGTAATATTTTCCAAAATATGAACCTCGTGGTTTTGAGTTGTAAGATTCATAACCTTTATGTAAACTAGTGATTTTAATAAGGAGATAGCATCATTTCTTGAGAAAACACCACTTTTTACTTGTGAAAACATATTTCTATACACTTTGGATGGTGTAGGTACTCATGGGTTGTAGGTTTCACAACCTTGAATTTGACATGTCCATAGATCCATAATATTTAGGTATCTTTTACTTATTAATTCCTAAGTTTAACAACCTTTATGAAAATAATAATATTCTATGTCAAAACATAGCTTTTTTTGTAAACATAGGTACTTTGTATGCTTTGTTATGGATCTAACATGTCACATATGATCTTTAATCATTGTCATTATTTCTCATGTTAATGAGCTTTGGAAAACATATAGTTTTTCTTACAAAACTTTCGGCCAGCATACTCTAACACATACATGTTTCGGCCTATAGAGTGTGTGAACATATATATTTACCAACTAACATAATGTATTTTAGAGTCATAAACCCACTTGTTTTATTTGTTATAGTTACAAGTTTTTGACACATCAATGAACAACCTTTTATGTAAACAAAAACATGTTAATGTAACATAATTTAGAGTTAGGGTTTATACCTCTGGGTGAACCAAATGTGAGAGATTTAGGTGCCTTGAGACTCCTAGTTAAGCTCCTTGTTACCCCTAAGATCCCTTGGAAAATGGTGGTTCTTGGTTGAGTGTTTATGGCTGAAGGGGGGGGTTCGGTGGTGGTGTGGTGTCCGATGGTGGTGATGCCGTGGGGGTGGTGATGTTCGGCGGTGGTTAGGGAGCCGAGAGGGATAGGAGAGGGAGAGGTGGGGGTGTGTTAGTTATCTTTGTGCACTTAACCTCCTAATCCCTTGTTCTATTTATAATAATTATGGATGGTAAGGCATGATGACTAAGGAAAGGTGAAAGAGAGCATCTTTCCATTTTGGGTGTGAGGTCTTGTAAAGAGGATTTTGGCTAGATTGTGGGTGTATCATAGAGTTGATGGATGCATGTATTCTTGGATTGGGGGAGCCAAAAATTAGAGGGTGTTTGGAAGGTTTAGGCTTAGTCATTTCACTTAGACTTGACTTATGATAATCATGCTTCTAACTAGATGTGAGACATTATGGGATTGATGGGGTACCATATTTACACAAGAAAAAAATTATTGTACACATTATTTTTTGGGAAGAGATAACGTACAAAGTTTCTTAACGTAAGAAGCGTAAGAAGCAATTTCAGCCATTAGATTAACAAGATGTCTGGATGCAGATTAAAAACCCTAATCATACTTGGGTTAAACTAACCAAGGGTAAAATAGGAAAAACCGTCTAATTTTTTTTCAAATCTTAACAACAGAACTAATTTGAACCCTGATTTTTCATCGTTTTCAGATCGATTCATGTTCAGAATGATTACATGATTCAAAAACAAAAAAAAAATCGATTACAATAAACGAAAATACAATGTCAAAGAATTTAATAATAATAGGAAATTAATGGAGGGGATTGAGTTTAATGGATTTCTAGAAATTTGTGGGTGGGGGATGCTTAACCGTTGGATGGATCTTCATCAATTAGGGCCTTTGGATTGAGTCCTCGAAAACAACAAAATTATAAAATAAAATAATAATAATCGTTTGAATCTAATAAACCCAATACCTTCGTGATGCACTTAATTATTAGCTAAGCCCCTAACCAAGCCCCTCCCATTTAGGGATGGCAAAAAAACTCGAGCCCGACGGGTATACCTGAAACCCGAAGCATTTGGGACGGGTATACCCGATACCCGACGGGTATGGGACGAGTTTGGTATTGGAAAAAAAATATTTCGCGGGTATGGGACGGGTATGGTATTAGATGATACCCGACTCGATTATCCGAAACTAAATATCCGTCTACCCGAAATATATACCCGAAGACTTTTAATTTTCATATATATCTTTTCTTAACTATTTTTTAGTAATGTTTCATTCTAATAGATTCATTATCTGAAAAATATACTTTTCGTCTAAAATATATATTCTAATAACATTATTATTTATATTTATATGCTATGAAATATATAAATAGTTTTCAAAATTCATGCTATAATATATATTTACATATTAAATGTTTTAAAGATTATTATGGTGATGATAATATATATGTTACTTATTACAATTGCATATATTTTAGATTTTTTAAAACATAAGACTATAAACCAATGGGTATACCCGATACCCGCGGGTATGCTCTATACCCGACGGGTAATACCCGACAAAAACCCGACGGGTAATGGGACGGGTATGGGATGAGATTTTATAATCGGGTATGGGTATGGTATTAGCCAAACCCGACCCGTTGCCAACCCTACTCCCATTACACCCCTTTTGGGTATTTATAGTGAGAAAAAAGTGTGCTTATGTGTCGCTTACATGGCAACACTTTTTTGCTCATCCAAGCCCCTAATAAAGCTCCATAACACATAGCCTAACTAAGATCAACGAAGAGGAGTAGTTTAGATAGAAGGTTCATCTATAATATAAAAACACAACTTTTTATGTAATCAATCTAGAAGCTAATAAATAGATGGCACAGTTAGCTTCACATATAAAGAATTATAACATGTTGAAGAATGCCTTGATCAATAGATAATTTAGGGCAGTCATCCTCGTCGTCGTCCTCTACCACATTGACCTTCTTATTATCAGGCCTAGCATATGGTTTATGCTTGTATGGTTCGTATGTGGGAGTGGACTTTCGATTGGGATGGTTATATTTTGAGGATGACTCTATCCTCTCTGGTATCTTCTTATCATCCTCAAGTCGGATGAATCTCAAAGCTCTGTTCCTGACTTCATCCAAGTTTCTGCATGGATTCATCACCAATTCTTGGTAGAATGGTGAATCTATTTGCCGCCCCATCTTGAATGCTTGTACTGCTGTTTTGACATCCAGGTTCGGGATGTCGAGTGCTTCCTTTCCAAACCTAGTAATGAATTCTCTTGGTGATTCCCCCTGTGGTTGAGTTACCCTATATAGATCACTTGTCAAACGTTCGAACATTCGACTACAAGAAAATTGATTATTAAACATGTTAATTAAATGTGCAAAAGAAGTAATAGAATAGGGAGGAACACTTAGGAGCCATTTCAGGGCTGGACCGGTGAGAGTTGAACCAAATCCCTTGCATAAGCATGCTTCTTTCAGATTGGCAGGGATTGGATTTATTTCCATCCTTTACCTATATTGAGCCACATGCTCCTCAGGATCTGTAGATCCGTCATAGAGCTTCATGCTTGGAGTTTGAAACCGCTTTGGGATCTCTGCATCACATATGGGGGGGGGCGCAAATCTTGACACCCTATGGCATGCTGAGGATACCTCAGGGATAGGTTGCACTATCCATGGCACAATCGATACCATGTCCTTGATCTTCTGAAGCTCCCTTGCTAGCTGGGGGCCTATTCATGTATCCTGCAAAGAAGTAACGTCATTAGCAGTAAAAGTACTAGAACTTAAATTGTTACCGTTATTGTTATATCCTTGGGATGGCACAGGTATATATCCTGTATCCCTGGTAGTTGCCGTCCTAGGTGCAGTAGTCGTTTCTGGAGCAGAGAACCCAGTGCTCATGGGGATGAAATCTCCTTGATGAACACCTCCAGAGATGCCAGAAATGAAATCCAACACCCTTGGTTGCAATGGTGTCCCTATGTCTTCAGTCGGTCTCTTCGAGGATGTCTTGAGGGATTGTATTTCTCTCATCATCATTCTGTTGGTCTCCTGCTATTGTTGCATTTGATCCTTTACCATTGAAAACATGGACATGATCTCATCGTTTGACACGAAAACAGGAGAAGATCCAGATGTTCCCATTGCTGGTCTAGGTGGAATCTGGGAAGTAGCACTCTTTGAGAATGCAGGTGGGGGTGGCAATGCAGTATTTCTGGTAGAGGTTGAAGATGGCATGGATGAAGAGACAGTTTTCTGGGAAGAAGACATAGTTGTCAAGTTTTGTAAAAATGAGTTAATTGAGAAAAAGTTTTAACAAAGTTTTTTGTTAAAATAGCACCACTTGCCACACGGTAGGCGCCAAATTGTTTTGGTAAAAAATTAACTAATAGAAATAATTTTATTCCAAATTAGAAATTGTGAGGTAGAGTGCTAAGAGTGTAAATCTATTGTTAGAACTAGTTATATTCTGAAATACTAAGTCAGGATGCAAAAAGAAATAAATAAGTGACAACTATGCTCGGGATGGACAGTTATATCCTCGGGATGGAACTGTTTATAATGAACAAATAAAGTTATATCCTCGGGATGGAAAGCCCTTGATCAGTTGTAGATCGCCGGCATAAAACCTCGGGAGGAGACTAGGCCCCTGCCTTGTTTGTTAATATTAATTTGGTAAAAAGATACAACTTTGGATGAGTGAATGGACGAGTGTACTAAGATTACAATGATTGTGTGAGTGTTTCTAAGCAGCTAAGTGTATGTGTGTAGCTATAGTGTAAGCAATGTGTCCTATCCTCGTCCAACACCCCCATTTATATAGTACATGAAGTAAATAATGAATCCCGTGAGATCCGCTATGTAGTTAAGCTTCTTCAATGTTGTTTAAGAGCTGTTTCAGGTGAACGTTGGATGACTTCTACAGAATATAGTCGTTGGATAACGGTTTCTTCTCAGCTAGTCATTGTTCCAGCTGTTTCCTTATTTGTCGCCGATATTTAATGTATATCGGTTACAACTTTGACGCCATCTTCAATCTTGGACTTTGGCTTTGCATGAGTTATACTTTGATCTTTGACTTTTTCAATTGAGGATTATAATATGGACGTTGCAGAGTATATAAATCCATATTATAACTTAGTTGTACCTGCAATCATACACAAAAAAGCTAATTCGTTAGTTCATTCTCAGGATGTGCACATGCTGAAATACTGTTACATCCTGAAGTTAGTTGAGTCATTCAGCATCCTGGGGATGGTACACTAGGGATACGAGGTAAAATCATCCTGAGGATTTTCACCACCAACAGTAACGGTCAGCTATAAATAAGTATATATATATATATATATGTAAATAATCGATGTTATATTGTTAAACAGGTAATTGGCTCATCCTTTGAATCGTCGGCAAGTCATAGAAATCAAGCAAGACCCTCAAACATGAGTGCATGTCCCCCATTTTACCATTAAACCTTTTGGGGTGAATGCATGTTGTGTTATTTATATAAACTTTGTATCGGGTCACATATTAATCGGGTATAATAGAAACCGATCACCTAGAAACAACAAGAATGGATCCATTTGGTCTTTCAAAAATGTATTTATCCCAATCCGTCAAGGGGTTCAGAACCAATATCTAGCATTGATAAGGTGCTACCCTAGATATACATTTATAATATTTTGATCGGTTAATAGTATTCGTGTTGCATGTTTTCGGTAAAACTTGTAATCGGTCGTGTTATCTTTTCAGCATCACTCACTAGATTTGTGACTAACGTATCTTAATGTGCATTTCAGGATCTACGTGAATATTCGGGAACAAAGAATCAAGCTTGCTTAAGTGAAGTGATCAACTAAAATATAAGAATGTTTATAAATAAGAAGTTGCGGTTGTTTGTTCAAGTTTTAAAACTATAATGTCGTTGTTTCGGCTAATGTAATGTTGTTGTTTTCAGTTAGTATAATGTAACATAATCGGTTTTTGAAATAATAATATAAGAAGTTTGTGTTAAGCATGATTAAGTTCTTGATTACCAATCAGTAATGGCTCGTAAATCCGGGTAGTTACAATAAAGGTACAAAATATGTTTTCTAATAAGCTTTTAAACCATATATATCTACTTATGTAAACTAGAATTTTCACTAAATAGCAAAGATAACCAATCTATACGTAAAGTATGAGGAAACATAGTTACATAAAAATGCATCCAAATACTAAAACTTCTTGGTTCGTATAAGCATGCCAATAACGTGTATCCTTGCAATAAATTACATTTTATAAAAAATTTATAAATAAAACATACACTAATTGAGGGATGACTCCTAACCTATGGTCAGGGGTTCGAGTCCTGATCTCGCCCGGGTTTTATCGGTTCTCTACAGTGGGTCTTTGGACGGGTGGGGGATCGGGTTTTCCCCGTTTCAGAAACCTCGTGGGCAAGTCCGGCTACCCTGGCCAGCCCCTTGCATAGTCCTGGGAGGGTTTTTGGATTCATCAGTTTACGGGTCCCATAGGTAGTCGGGCAGAAACGTTTCCTTAGCCGTTAAAAAAACAGTAAATAATATTATGGGGCTGGATATTCACACAACTAGGGTTTTTATTTGCACAACCCCTCCACGGGTCGTCGAGGCCTGGACGGCCCGTAGAGGGCCAAATGGGCAAAATGACGGGTCGTCCAGGCCCAGACGGCCCGTATAAGGGCTTAAACCCTAAAACAGACGGCCAGTCAAGGCCAGGACGACCCGTCCAAAAGCATTCAAATCCAAAACAATCATTGGTAATCATTGGCAATGATTAGGTGATGATTATTTGATTTTTTTATAAGTGTAGTGAGTGTGGATGTTTAAAATGGGTTTGAATGTTTGGTTTTTATAAATGTTTGGTTTTTTATAAATGTTTGGTTTTTTATAAATGTTATTTTTTTATTTGTATAATATGATCTTTTTTATATAATTGTGTATATGAATATGAACGAATATCGTTTATGTTGCCGAACTAAACAAAACCCAAGATACGAACAAGCTGAACAATAAAGCATAAATAAGCATAATATTCCAAAAATTTACATAAAACTAAGAGTTCAAATGTACAACCAAAATACCACCAACCCGTCTAACCCGACCCACCCTGCTGATCCGACCCACCCGGCTGATCCGACCCACCCGGCTGACTGGTGGACGCCCCACCATGCTGACTGCTGGACGCCCAACCCGGAAGTGGACGCGGCTCCAAACCAGCTTCCCTCCGTCTCTCATTCTCGCTCTCTAACATCCACCGCATGTCAGCTCCCATCGTCTGCACATCAGCCCGCAACGACCCCAACTGATCCAGGATCTGCTGAAGTACCTGGGTCGTGGTATCATGCAACCTGACAGCATGATAAACGCAGGCAGGACGCTGTCGCTCATCAATGGGAGCATCTGGCATCTCTATATCCACCGGTGGGTCGCCGTCGGCAACGTATGGCATCTGGACCTCAGGGGCATTCGGCCCATCGAGATGTACCAGCGGCTGTGGCACAAAATGCTCGCCACGGTCGCCAGCCTCACCGAAAGCACGCTGGTAATAAGCGGGTGGGTTGCTGCGCGGGACCCGTGCTGCCACCCTCATCTGCTGCATCGTCTGAATATTTAACGGCCTGAAATGCAAAACAACAATAATAATATTAAATAATAATATATAAAATTAAATAATAATAATAAATAAATAATAATAATAATATTAAATAATAATATATAATAATAATCTTACTTGGGTATCATCGGAGCTGGTAAGTTATCCTCCTCAATATGCGTCCACAAATCGCCCGGGCAAATACGCAGCGCGATGGCGGTGATGATCCCACCAATCGGAATAGCCCCCGCCGGGTTCCTGTGAGGGTAGGTCGCGATGTACTCGGCAAAGCACCTGTGTAGCGCAACCGGCCTACCCCTCAGGATGCAGTAAAGGTAGAAAAGGTCAATCTGCTGGACCCTTTCGTTACAGTTACACCGCCCGGCAATCGACCAGGTAACCAAACGGTGTATGTAACGGATCAGAGGGTCCCGGATGTTGCTGGCCCTATCCATCCTGCACAGAATAATACTAACATTAAAAAAATTTCGGCAGAGTTTCCTCTGTTTTTGTACGAACCAGACAACACAAGTCGTCTACAAAACGCTTCAAACATTTATAAATTTGACTATTATATCCTAAAAAAAATAATAAGTCTAAAAAATGATGTTACCTTTCGCATCATACAATTGCAATTGACAGGAACATGGCAATCCATAAGTCTTCTTGAGTCGGTGTTCACAAGACCTCTTTTTTTCCATATAATAATTTATCTTGTTGACCCCTCCGAGCATCAAATCAAGCGCTAGATGGGAAACCCTACCGATTACGTCTTGAAACAACGGTAGTTCATGTTTCCACATTCTTGTTGATCGGCTGTGTTCAAAGGAGTGCTTTATCGCTACGCGCCGTGACTCCATAACTTTGTCTATTTCCATCACAAGCGCGTGGAGCGAGCTGTTCGGGCCTTTTATGTACCTCTTAATCAGAGCATGCTGACTCTCGACCCTGTTGGTCGTAGTCTGACCGAACGTAAGGTTTTTATCTGCCCATGCTTCCACAAACATTTCTTTATAATCTCGGAGCCAAACTGACTCCATGTACTCATAAACCTCTGTAAAAAACAGAATAGTGATGTCAATACAGAAAATATGTACGCTTGTAAAGCAAAATAAAGAATAAAATATATACCCGTTCGATCCTGCCCCCAAAGTCGTCTGTAGAGCGATGCCCGATTCGATTCGTAAGCCTTTTCGTCAGGAGATTTACACAGTCGACCAAAATACTGCAAAAATATTTCCCATTCTTCTTTTGGAAATCCTGCTTTATGATATTTTGCAATATTTCGTTGAATATGATACCTGCAAAACAACAACAATAATATTAATAATAATAATAATAATAATAATAATAATATTATTATTAATAATAATAATAATAATATTTTGTTGAATATGACACCTGCAAAGCAATTTCGTAGCATCCGGGAAAACTGTAGCACATGCATTCATCAGAGCCAGATCTCTATCTGTAACAATTACACGTGGCTCCATACTCTTCTCCAGCAATTCTTTGAGCCTCTCAAGCACCCATATGTAGTTACTCGTTTTCTCTTTAACGATAAATGCATGGCCGATACAAAACGACTGGTTTGTCGACGTCATACCCACAATTTGAACAAACGGGATTCTGTACTCGTTCGTTTTGTAGGTGGCGTCGATCAGCATCACATGTGGAAAGGCACGCCAGAGATTGTAGGAGACCCGGTGTGAAAAGAAAATATTCTCAACAGCATCTGTCTCTGGATTCTGCTTGGTGAAGTAGGTAAATTTCTTTTCAACCAGGATACTCTCGAGTATCTGCATAACAATAATAATAACAATATTTAATATTTAACAACAACAAAATTAATAATAGTCTATGACAATAATAGTAATTAATAATAATACCTGCATTGGGGTTTTATCGCCGTAAATTCTATGTTTAATCTTGCTCACTGTATTGTGTATGTCTCGTAGAATACATACATTATTCGGGTTTTGTGCTCTGATGGCCAAATGTATGTTCGCCGGTGGCCAGGCCTTGAAAATAAAGCGTTTCCACCATTTCTTCTTCTTGTTGTGTCAGCCGCCTAGCAAAAGCGTGACCCTCAACATGTATAAAAGGGTCGTGGTTATGATTCGCGTGTTTAACCTCCAACTTCCAACCCTCTTTGCGTAGCCTCCCTATTAACATAAACGGACAGTTAATCTTTTTGCTACCCGTAGACCTTACTGTGGCTGTAGTATGGTATTCGCCATGACGGTCGCATCTCAGGTCTATCCTAATTTTTCTTGCATTATTTCCACTGCCTTTTGAAACAGAACGTCCTGTCACTAGGACGTAACCGCTAGCAAGGGCTCTATCGTAAGCCCATTGTTTCATCTCTTCAACAGACCCGAATACCTGAAAATTTATACAAGAGTCTAGTCTAAATTCATACTACTCTAAATTATATACTACTGTAAATATATACTAGTTCAATCCAGCAAACCCTAAAACGTGTAAAGATATACTAGTGTAAATAAATAAACGCACCTGCTCGGTTTCATACGAAACATCCGGGTTAGGTTCAACATTTATGTTAACATCTTCATAAGCGTCTTCCTGGTTGTCATCATTCGGGTTAGAGCCGTTATAATCTTCCTCTAAGTCCTTAGCACGATTCCCGCGCGAATGGTAACTCCCGTACGTGTACTGCAGGTAGCTTGGTGGCACGAAAAATGACTCCTGTTCCTCTACATATTCCTCGTTGAGATCGGGCAGCATGTTCCCGTCATTACCACGAACCCCGGATTTAACCTCCTCTTCACCAACTTGAACCCCGGGTTCATACCCTACGCTTTCAGAGACGTAAGACTCGTTCTCAGACAGGTCAACGGTTGAAAAGCTTTGTAAATATGTCATCGTGAGACCGGGAAGTCGAAATGGGTCGAGGGTTTTGGTGGTGGTGATGTTTTAAGGTTTTGTTCAAATGGGGAAGAAGCTGATCGTGTAATGGTTAAATCTGGAAATCTCAACGGGCCGTCGAGGCCTAGATGGGCCGTCGAGGGATTAAATGCCCTAACCTAACACATCTCTACGGGCCGTCGGGGCCTGGACGGCCCGTCCTAATGTGCCTTTTTCAGACTTTTCAGTCTGAACTGCCTGCTTTTGCAGGAGTTCAGACTGATCAGCTGTTACATCGTACTTATACGGGCCGTCTGGGCCTGGACGGCCCGTAGGTTTTGTCTTTTCTGTAAACACACGGCCCGTCAAGGCCAGGACGGGTAGTCCTGAAACCCTAATTTCGCTTAACGGCCCATCTATGCCTCGACAACCCGTCCTAAGGTTGTTTAGGGTTTTTTTTGGGTTGTGTAAATAATATCACCCATAATTATAACATGCCAATAATATTAAAAATATAATTTTAAAAGCCTTTGACTGACAGAGTGACAGACTTCACAAACAGATCTTTACTTTGGAACCAACAAACAAGCCGACAAACACAAGCTACCCCTTTTCTCATTCCCAAAATAAACTCTCTCTCTTCATCTCCATCTCCATCTCCATCTCCCCTCTCCAATGTCTAACAAATCACACAAACCATTCTTCATGCCAATGCTATGTCGTTTATCTCAAAACGACACCGTCAAACCACCCAAACCCACCGACTCCACCACCTCAGACCCTTCCTCACCCAAACTCACCTGCATCGGCCAAATTAAAAAACGTTCCACCACCACAACCACCACCATTAACCACCACCACCACCACTCCAACCGTTACACCAAGCTCCACAAACTCTTCTCCAGTAAAAACATAATCTCTCCAGCACTCGACAAAAGTTCTATCAACAAACTCAAATGCAAATCAGTTACTAGAAGGCATGCTACTCATGAGCCCCAACAACACGTTATTGGTGTTCAAAAAGAAAACAAACCCAACACTAAATCAGTTACATACAGAAGCAAGAGCTGCAACGGTATAAACATCATAACACCCATCAACAAAAAGAACTATTATATCGATGATCAGGATATTATAAAAGAGGTTGTGGATAAAGAGCTAGATCCTCCATTGCCAGTAGTGAAATGCCAACGACGAGATAATGAATCAAACTTATGGAAGAGACGAGGTATTGAAATGAAGACTTTGCAGATTGAGCCTATTAAGGTGAATCTGAATCAAAAGTTTAGGAATAATAATGGTGGATTTTCATTACAAACAGCTGCAGCAACGTTCTGAAGAATGGATTAATTGGTAATGTAATTAGTTTAATTAGTTTGTGAAAGTTTTATTAAATTATTGATTATTTTTAGGGATCGATACACCTTTTGGGTTGTACTTTTCACGTGTTCTTGTATTCCAACTTTGAAACATAGCGTGTGGTTGTTGCCACTAAAGTTGTTACTTGATTATTATTTTTTATTTTTCTTATTAGCTATATGCTGTAAGATTAGATTCCTTAAAAGTTACCAATGAACTTTATTTGTAAAGAGATTAGCTTACCGACATTTTCAAAGAAATAATCTTACTATACTACAATTAACAACCTTTAATTGGTTAAATTGTATAATAAACTCATTTATTGACAATTTGAAATCTATTTTTTTGTTTAATTATCTGTCAGTTCAAGAAGTACTCGATTTGTTTTAGGCTTTTGCTATTTGGACACTCCAAAAAGCTTATTTGGACACCCTAAGTATGCCTCGTATAGAGCTATACGGGGCATATTGGTGTGCAATTTTTGTCTTTTAGCTATCTGATGTTGACTAACACTGAAAACAATAAAGTTAATACTCCTCATATAGACCTATATGATGTATATTGAAATACAATTTTTGTCTTCTAGCTAATTAATGCTGACCAACACAGAAAACAATAAAGTAATATGCCTCATATAGATCAATATGAGGCATATTATGGTCTATTTTTATTTTTTGTATATTTTCATTTTTATTGTTTTTAAATAACTAAAAATACTAAATTAACTTAAAAAAAAATCCAAAAATTGACGAAAAATTAGTTATATTCACTCCAATATTATTTTAACAAAATTACAACTTTTTGTTACCAGTATTATTTTATAAAAAATATTTCTTTTGCTTGGTTTTGTTTTGGTTGGTATTGAAGATGTTTGTTCTGTTTTGGTGAGTTTGAAGAAATTATATAAAAAATACAAAGTTTGAAGAAGTTATAAGATTTGTTTGAGAAAGTGTTTTTTTTTAAGTCGATTAATCGTAGTATTTAATACATTTGAAACAAAAGAAAACAAACATCTTAAAAACCAACAAAAACAAACCAAACAATTAAAAAAAACGAATATGTCTCATCTTTGTAACAAAAACATCTAATTTTTTTAAAATAGAGTTCAAATCAATAAAACTTTATTTTTTTTATTTTTTTGGGATTTTTAAAAGTAATTTTAGTATTTTTAAACAATAATATTGTATTAAAAAAAATAAAAAACAGCCCTGATATGCCTAGTATTGGGCAATACTTGGCATATCAAGCCTAGTATTAATACCAATACTAGGCTTAGAAAGTGATATGGGGGTGCTCATAGTACCCATATAGATCAATATGAGGCATATTAAGCCTAGTATTAATACCAATACTAGACTTGGAAACTGATTTGAGGGTGCCTAGATATGTGTCATATTGGGCAATACGACCCATATAAGGGTCTTTTTTTTATTTTTTTTATATATTTTCATTTTTATTGTTTTTAAATAACTAAAAATACTAAATTAACTATAAAAAATCCAAAAATTAACAAAAAAAAAATTAGTTATATTCAATCCAAAAATTCAAACACGTTTTTTCGAACACATTTTTTTACGAACACCTTTTTTTTCGAACACGTTTTTTTCGAAAACGTTTTTTTCGAACACGTTTTTTTTCAAACACGTTTTTTTCGAACTCGTTTTTTTTTTCAAACACGTTTTTTTTTTCCGAACACGTTTTTTTTCGAACACGTTTTTTCGAAAACGTTTTTTCGAAAACGTTTTTTTTAACACGTTTTTTTTCGAAGACTTTTTTCGAACTCGTTTTTTTTTTTCGAACACGTTTTTTTCCGAACACGTTTTTTTTCGAACACGTTTTTTTTCGAACACGTTTTTTTTCGAACACGTTTTTTTTCGAACACGTTTTTTTTTCGAACACGTTTTTTTTTCGAACACGTTTTTCTCCGAATACGTTTTTTCGAACACGTTTTTTCGAACACGTTTTTTTCAAACACGCTTTTTGTCGAACACGTTTTTTCGAACACGTTTTTTTTCAAACACGTTTTTTTTTCGAAAAAACGTGTTCGGAGAAAAAACGTGTTTGAAAAAAAAAACGTGTTCGAAAAAAAACGTGTCCGAAAAAAACGTGTTCGAAAAAAACGTGTTCGGAGAAAAAACGTGTTTGGAAAAAAAAACGTGTTCGAAAAAAAACGTGTTCGAAAAAAAACGTGTTCGAAAAAAACGTGTTCGAAAAAAAACGTGTTCGGAAAAAAAGGTGTTCGAAAAAAAAACGAGTTCGAAAAAACGTCTTCGAAAAAAAACGTGTTCAAAAAAAACGTTTTCGAAAAAACGTGTTCGAAAAAAAAACGTGTTCGGAAAAAAACGTGTTTGAAAAAAAAACGAGTTCGAAAAAACGTGTTTGAAAAAAAACGTGTTCGGAGAAAAAACGTGTTCGGAGAAAAAACGTGTTCGAAAAAAAACGTGTTCGAAAAAAAAACGTGTTCGAAAAAAAACATGTTCGAAAAAAAACGTGTTCGAAAAAAACGTGTTCGAAAAAAAACGTGTTTGAAAAAAAAAAAGTGTTTGAAAAAAAAACGTGTTCGAAAAAGCGTGTTTGAATTTTTGGACTGAATATAACTATTTTTTTTTTGTTAATTTTTGGATTTTTTTAAAGTTAATTTAGTATTTTTAGTTATTTAAAAACAATAAAAATGATAATATAAAAAAAAATAAAAAAAGACCCTTACATGGGTCGTATTGCTCAATATGACCCATATCTGGGCACCCCATATCAGTTTCCAAGCCTAGTATTGGTATTAATACTAGGCTTGATATGCCTCATATTGATCTATATGGGTAGTATAAGGTACCAAGTTGCAGCCAATCATTGCCTTGAAGTCAGTGTTCAACTTTTTGTCCTTTATATTCCTCATATAGCCCTATACGAGGCATATACAGGGTGTCCAAATAGACAGAGCCTTGTTTTAAGAGTTGTATAAGTATAACTGTATAAGAATTTGTATGTAGTGCTGAACGTAAATACCGGGAGAGAGAAAAGGTATATATGGTTAAAAATGAGGTTTTTGTGGGTTGAAAAGGAGATAAGTTATAAGTAAGAATTTATAACTTTTTGATTAAGGAGATAAGGAGGTAGAAGAAGGAGATAAGGAAATAAGGAGAAGGAGAGCCAAACATGCTATGTCTCTAACCAATCTCATAGACGAAGAGCATATTTCGTTCTTCTTATTTCCACCAACTTATTACTTTTTCAAAAAGTCAATAAGTTACAAAAATTGTTTGGCAAAGCCAAAAGTGTTTTTTGTTTTAACTTTTCATTTGTGTATAATAAGTTATTTCGGAAAAGTAAGGAATGTGTGACTTTTTGAACCTACTTATAACTTTCGAGAAAAATTTACCTATATGCCCTCATTATATCCTTATACATACCCTTCTTATATCTTTTTTTGGTCATTTTACTTGAAAATCTAATCCAATTTTTTTTTTTTAAACTTTTCTAAAAACTCCTTTTTAAATAACTAATCCAAACACTTTTCTAAAAACTCCTTTTCAAAAAGTCATAAGTTAATAAGTCTTTTTTTTACCAAAAGTCCTTTTTGCCTCAAATAAGTTTATCCAAACATACCCCAAGCTTATGTAGGGTCAGGGGTGCCTTAGCCTCTACTAATTTTTAGCTCAGTAGTTTAAATTTTCTTGTTTTCGTGCGAAAAATTATATATATTGAGTCCGACACCCACAGTTTGAAAAAAAAAAAAATTGAGTCTCGTAACGTTCGGCCCCATCATCTAAAATTTCAAGCTCCATCACTAAAATAACATATACATGTGTTTATATGAATTTTAAAATTTTCATTTAAAATTACTTTTTTTGTTGAAAGACTAGTTAAATTACAATTTTGCTTATCATAATAACTGTTTTCATACCTATAATTATTATTTTAAAATCGATGTTTTGTAAGCATTGGCGCAACGCAACTCTTAAGGGGCGGGCCAGGCGGCTGACCCTCCGAATTTTCGTATATAAATTTTTTGGTATATACGGTTTCGACCCCCCGAAATTGGTTTTCGACCCTCCGAAATTGGTTTTCGACCCCCCAGAACTAGTGACTTCCAACCCCCCCCCCCCTAAATTTCGAGTCAAGCTTAGCCACTGTTTGTAAGCAAAACTTTAGTTGGGTTTTACATGTGATGTATACATGAGAAATGATACAAAGAATTTTTTAACTCAAAATAATAGCATTGTGTTTTGGATAGGTTTTGATTTTCGGAGTTTTGGTTATGATTTAGAGTGAAGGATATAGTTAGTTTTGGAAGAGATGTATAAGATTAAATTTTTTTTTTTTAAATAACCACTAGCAACTTTTTGACCGTCACCAAGGGTTCAAAATTAATGAATTTTACAAAATGGTCCTTTGTTACTTCTTAACGTGATGGTTAACCCTGGACCGTTGTCAAAGTGGTGCCGGCTGTATTGCTGTGTGGCAACCATAACCAAGAAGCTCAGCCTGTGAAGTACCCCGTTCCCCCTTAAAATTGTTGACTACAGGAAAGTTTTGGAATTAAATGCCCACCCCTTGAAATCTTGACATGTGAAACAAAATGTGAAGTTCTAAACTTCTACTTAATAAAATCAACAACATTAATTGCCATAATTGGTATTGGTACGAGAGGTCAATGTGACATAATAGTATCAATTGACTTGCCTTATAGTCTATTTTGTTTTCGAATTGATGGCTATCTACCATCATCAATACATACACAATGGTTTACGGTACAAGACTTGGCAAGTAATGTTTAGGCTATTGCGCGTAGCCTGACACAATCCCATGTCATATCAAACCAACTTTACCTTTTCACGGTTCCACCGATAACGGGTGAGTTGAAAGTTGTTTTGATTGAAGATCAAATGATGGTCAACATATGGATAATGGTTGTGAGTTGTGACATGATGTATTTGATCTTCAATTATGTTTAAACTTCTAGATTGGAGTGGTTTATTAAACAATGATACAAAACACGCCTTTGACTACATTTGTTGTATGATGAAATCTGAGGACATCTTTCATGTGTATTTATTAATTCCGAACTTTTCTTTCAATTAAAGGATAAGTGACTCAATGATTGACATTGAAATGACTAGAAAGAATAATGGTCACATGGTTTCGGTTCATGGTTGTATGTTAACTATCAACTAAATTTGTAAAAGCATCTTTGGTACTAAATACTAAAAACGTTTAAAAACACGACACTCAACCACCCAACGCATGGTCCACATCCTCGTTTCTCACATTTGAGGCTCTATAATCTCTATTAATATATAATATAAGGAAAAATCATAGAAAACAACTAAAGCACCACTATATATACACGATTATCTATAATGGAGATAAATTTATTGAAAACCAAAGCCTACCTTGTTTGAAAACCAGGACCCTAGTCGAACAAGAAAAATGAGATGAGCGAACTAGCTCGACTATGTTTATTATTATAAATCAAAGCATACGAAATACAATAGGTTTAATCATCTATTTACACTATACTCGTACTAATCTTATCCTAAAGTCAAACTATATTTCGATAATCAAACAAACCAACCAGATAAACTAATCTGTTAAACTGTTTGTGTGCCCAAGCCGGTACAGTATAAAAAAATTGGTTTTCTAAACATTGGTTACGAGTTTGTAAAAACGTCATAGGTATTTTTTTATTATTGAGTATTTTAATATGTTTATATAATAAGTTTGTTTTTTTTATTCTTAAGAATTTTATTTTAATATGTCTATGTAAGAAGTTGATTAGAAAGTCTATTTTTCTTGAAAAGTATAAGAAGTCATTTTAAATTTTAGAAAAAAATGTTTTATTTATTCTTTTGGTATTGTGTTGTATAGAAAAACATAAAAAGGTAGCAATTTAAAACACAATCAAAATGTATTAGGGCGGACGGGGCGGTCCGTGAAGGGCTGGCCGTGATGGCCGTGACCATCACAAACACCGCCCCATGTAATTATCACGGCATCGATCGCTAAATTCCGTGATGACCATCACGCTAGCTAGCTAGCTGCTAGCCGCTAGCCAACGGTAAAAAACCAAAGAAAAAAAAAATTACCACCTACCTATATGTATACACATTTACCCTTTTTTTACACACACATGCAAACAATTCTTCTACTACACACAAAAAAATTATAAAATTCTTCTCATAATCCTCATTCACATCACACAAAATTCCCAAAAATCACACAATGGTTACTTGGACAGAAGAGGAGGAAATTGTGCTAATGATCGCATACGACAACGTACACAATGATGACGCATCAACGAGCAGTGGTCGTGGCCGGAGCGCTCCATGCTGGAAAAAGTTTTTAGCCGAGTTTGGTGCACTTATCGGGGAATACAACGTACTTGTGATTCAATCTTTCACAAGTACGTGGACATTGGCAGGCCCTAATCACCCACGCGTCCAGACGATGTTGTCTGAACCGAGTCCACACTGGTACGGTGGGGACTACGACGTTCGTCCGGAAACCGTACTGCCTCCACACGAGTTTCCTCGCTGGAGTAATAACCGGATGAAAACCGGGTCATCTCAGATTCGAACCTGCGCAATTAATGGCTTACAGGTTTTCCTCTTCATTGCCTAATATCCCTCAAATTGTGGCTTATGGAGATCGAACCCATGTCCCATAAATGAGAGCATAGGCCGCCTACCACAGTGCCACAACTGATGGATGGAAACACATGACATTTAATGAGGTCATCCCACCCTTGAACTCTCTACAAAACTATTAAAGTTGTTTCTTTTCTCTCTCATGTGCATGACACATGCACTTTCCCCTACGATTTTTAAATGTTAATAATTTGTTTATATGACATTTAAAAAAATTACAACAAATTAATGAGCGTTTTATTATCTTTGAAACGAGTACCATAGTGCTATACAAAAAACTTTAAAAATGACCTTTTTAGTGGGTTTTTGTTCATGAAAAAAAACACAATGCACAGTATAGTAAAAACAACACAAATCTGCAACACAAAAAAATGATGTGTTATTTCGTCTGTCTATTGTGTTATTTTCGTTTGTTCATTGTGTTTTTTGTCCAGTTTATTGCGTTTTCCAGTATAATCATTGTGTTTTTTTTTCTACAGATTGTGTTTTTTCTCTAGATACAGTGTTTTTTTGTATTGTGCATTGGGTTTTTTTTCCATTGTACTTTTCTCAGCTGTCATTTATGTGTTTTTTTATGTTAAAGTTATATTTTAAACTCAATAGTCAATTTAGTTTTGGTTGCTCATATGTTTTATATTATTTAAGAGAACTGAAAAAAGAAACAAAGCGTAGCTTCTTTTTATATTCTAATATTATGCTTTTACTTAATTGATCAAAATTCATAGCTATTTAAGTTGGTTTTTAGATGATTGTTTCTATTTTTTCACTTTTTGATACAACTTTACTTTGGTCAATATTTCCTTTTTATTTAAAGTTGAGGTTGTGGCCATGATGGCTTTGTGCAGATATTCACTGTATTTGTGTTCATGTAATTTATTAATCATGTCTAGACAAGTCAGTAATCATATTAAGATAGTATATATGTTTTTAAATCTACTATATATTACACATAAGAACCAACTAACTACATATATATTAACAGATATACTCAGTTTGGTAAGAATCTATTTTTTTGTATTTTGATTCGTTTTACTAGGAACATTGATTACAAAGGTTGCTAAGCTAGTTAGATGTGGCTTATGATTCTTAGTGGGTGTTTGTTTTTTTGCTAAAAATGACTAGAAAGAATAATGGTCACATGTTTCGGTTCATGGTTGTATGTTAACTATCAACTAAATTTGTAAAAGCATAAGAAGTTGATTAGAAAGTCTATTTTTCCTAAAAAGTATAAGAAGTCATTTTAAATTTTAGAAAAAAATGTTTTTTTTAATCTTTTGGCATTGTGTTGTATAGAAAAACATAAAAATGTAGCAATTTAAAACACAATCAAAATGTATTAGGGCGGACAGGGCGGTCCGTGATGGGCTGAACGTGATGGCCGTAACTATCACGAACACCGTCCCATGTAATTTATCACGGCATCGATCGCTAAAATCCGTGATGACCATCACGCTAGCTAGCTGCTAGCCGCTAGCCGCTGGCCAACGGTCAAAAACCAAAGAAAAAAAATTTAGCACCTACCTATATATATATACACATTTACCCTTTTTTTACACACATGCAAACAATTCTTCTACTACACACAAAAAAATCACAAAATTCTTCTCATAATCCTCATCCACATTACAAAAAAATCCCAAAAATCACACAATGGTTACTTGGACAAAAGAGGAGGAAATTGTGCTAGTGATCGCATACGACAACGTACACAATGATGGCGCATCAACGAGCAGTGGTCGTGGCCGGAGCGCTCCATGCTGGAAAAAAGTTTTAGCCGAGTTTGGTGCCCTTATCGGGGGAATACAACGTACTTTTGATTCAATCTTTCACAAGTCCGGGGACCTTGGCAGGCCCTAATCACCCACGCGTCCAAACTATGTTGTCTGAATCGGGTTCACGCTGGTATGGTGGGGACTTCGGCGTTCGCCCGGAAACCGTACTGCCTCCACACGAGTTTCCTCGCGGGAGTAACAACCGGATGAAAACCGGGTCATCTCAGATTCGAACCTGCGCAATTAATGGCTTACAGGTTTTCATCTTCATTGCCTAATATCCCTCAAATTGTGGCTTATGGGGATCGAACCCATGTCTCATAAATGAGAGCATAGGCCGCCTATCACTGGGCCACAACTGATGGATGGAGACACATGACATTTAATGAGGTCATCCCACCCTTGAACTCTCTACAAAACTATTAAAGTTGTTTCTTTTCTCTCTAATGTGCATGGCATATGCACTTTCCCCTACTATTTTTAAATGTTAATAATTTGTTTATATGACATTTAAAAAAATTACAACAAATTAATGAGCGTTTTATTATCTTTTGAACGAGTACCATAGTGCTATACAAAAAACTTTAAAAGAATGACATTTTTAGTGGGTTTTTGTTCATGAAAAAAAAAACACAAAATGCACAGTACAGTAAAAACACAAATCTGCAACACAAAAAACATGATGTGTTATTTCGTCTATCTATTATGTTATTTTCGTCTGTTCATTGTGTTTTTTTTTTGTCCAGTTTATTTCGTTTTCCAGTATAATCATTGTGTTTTTTTCTACAGATTGTGTTTTTTCTCTAGATACAGTGTTTTTTTGTATTGTGCATTGCGTTTTTTTTTCATTGTACTTTTCTCAGCTGTCATTTATGTGTTTTTCATGTTAAAGTTATATTTTGAACTCAATAGTCAATTTAGTTTTGGTTGCTCATATGTTTTATATTATTTATATATTTAGAGAAGTGAAAAAAGAAACAAAGTGTAGCTTCTTTTTATATTCTAATATTATGCTTTTACTTAATTTATCAAAATTTATACCTATTTAAGTTTCTTTTTAGATGATTGTTTCTATTTTTCACTTTTTGATATAACTTTACTTTGGTAAATATTTCCTTTTTATTTAAAGTTGAGGTTGTGGCCATGATGGCTTTGTACAGATATTCATTGTATTTGTGTTCAGGTAATTTATTAATCATGTCTAGACAAGTCAGTAATCATATTAAGATAGTATATATGTTTTTGAATCTACTATTACACATAAGAACCAACTAACTACATATATATTCACAGATGTAGTCAGGTTGGTAAGAATCTATATTTTTTTGTATTTTGATTCGTTTTACTACGAACATTGATTACAAAGGTTGCTAAGCTAGTTAGATGTGGCTTATGATTCTTAGAGGGTGTTTGTTGTTTTGCTAAAACCTCTTCCTGATCTCTTTTGTCTGCGCCAAGAAAATGGCGAACAGACATTTGGATCTGCAGATTCTTTGTTTTTTTGGAAGACCTATTCCTAAAAAATGTATGCGCATCCTCTTCTTAGGACAGACATGGTTCAAGCTCTTCTCCCCTCTTCTCAACCTCTTCTCTCATTTTATTCATTTTCATTTGTCAGACATTCATCTTTCCTCTCAAACCCTAGAGAAACTTTCTCCTACTCCCCAACCCATCGCCACCGACCACCCTCCTCCCCAGCCTTCTACCGCCGTCGACCACCTCCTTTCTCCTTCCTTTCTGTCGCCGCCTTCCTCTCTCTTTCCCTTCCCCGCCGCCCTCCTCTCTCTTTCCCTTCCCCGCCATAGTCAACCCTGTTCCCTTCTCCCGACCACTGTCATCTCTCATTCCCTTTCCCACCGTCGTCAGCCCTCTTCTTCTATTCCCGACGTCGTAAGCCCTCTTCCTTTCCCCGACCATCCTCCTCCTCAGCCTACAACAAGGTTATTTTCTATTCTATTATCTTTTTTTTTTTATTAAAACTTGTTATAGTGTTATGGGTTTTAAGGGTTTTTGGGAATCTATGTTTATGTGATGTGATGACTGATAAGTTATTTTATGTTGATAAGTTGTTTTATGTTGTTTAGGTTTATGTGATGTTAGATGAATGATAAGTTGTTTTTTTTACATTGTTTAGGTTATGAAATTATATTGTGATGTTAGATGAATGATAAGTTGTTTTATTACATTATTTTGCAAAAGTTAAAAAACAAACAGTCTTCTTCTTACATACTGCAGAGGTGTGGTCCACCTCTTCTTCTGCAGATGTCTGCAGATGTGGTCTGCAGACTGCGGACCTTTTGCCTCAGAAAAAGCAAACAACACCTTAGACACCACGTAGATCTCTAGCTCATAAGTGATAATTATTCACTCCATCATGCAGACCTCTTAGATCATTTTTAATGTATGTACATTGAAATCGACTGACATGTGGGGATTATTAGAATGGATACTTAAATTATGTATGTGTAGAGAAACTAGTCGGGAGACATGATAAAAAGTTACCATCTACATTCTTTTTAGTCGATAGTAGTTAGATTATTTTTATTTATCTTCAAAATGGATCTTCACCGCTTACCTATTGGTTGTTTTATTCGGTGTCACCCAAGGTGATCGATTGTATATCCATAATAAAGATTGAACAGGTGTGTCATTCTTTCACATATGCCCACCTTACCGATAAAAATCACTTATCATCATCATGACATATCATTTGATACCAATTTGGTTCTTTTTTCCATGTTCACATCGCAACATTAGAGTGTCTTGAGGAAGCGACAAAGTTGTAAAGAGACTTAGACGTAGGTGCACACGTAGAATTAGACGTAGGTTTTATGAGTTATCGAGTGTTGATCCTTTACACATTTTTTTCTCTGAAAAATTACCCATTTCTTTTATGATATACACATTTTATAACTTCATATTATAATTGTCTATGCTAGGTCCCAGGAGATAAATTAGTTTCATAATAAAGTCATTTATTGACATATCTAGTTTTTATTTATAATTATCAATTAGTTCATAATAAATTTTTTTTGGGAAATAGAATTAAATAATCCGAACTTTGGGGTATTGGAAGGTAATATCTCAACTTGAAAGTTGTAAGGCAATAGTCCCAACTTGTCTTGTATTTTATTCCATTGGACCAAAACTAACTGGGTTTAGTTTTTAACAGACCCAGTTAGTTTTCTGGCTAAAAATGTAACTTCTTAAAAGATCAAGGACCATTTCTGCCCATTAGTCAAAGTTTTTAAACAAACCCATTTCCTTCTCCGGTGACCGGTGCTCTCCTCCAGCGACCACCCCTCCACCTCCGGCAACTACCCCTCCTTCTCCGGCGACCACCCCTCCATCTCCAGCGACCACCCCTCCTTCTCCGGCGACCACCCCTCCTTCTTCAGCGACCACCTCTCCGTTGACTTTTGACCAAAGGCGATTCCCTGTTTTTCATTCGAAAAACAGAGACGAATTAAAACGACCATATACTGAACCATTTGACGTTTATTAGCCAACCGGGATTAGGATAAGATCAATACAAAAGTATAACCGTTAAAAGAGAATGAGCAAAACCAGATTGAAGAATTCCGGCCAAAACCTTTTTCCGGCGAGATACCAGAATTAACAAAGAATCGATTAAAATGCGATTAAACTGGTTATAACTATCCCTGCCCTTTATTTATTATCACAATCAAATACCAAAATTTAAATCCAACTGAAAATCAAGATCAATTCTTGATACTCTGTTCTTGTTCATCGCCGGAGAAGGAGGGGTGGTCGCCGGAGAAGAAGAGGTGGTCGCCGGAGAAGGAGGGGTGGTTGCCGGAGAAGGGGGTGGTCGCCAGAGAAGGGAGTGGTCGCCAGAGAAGGGAGTGGTTGCCGGAGGAGAGCACCGGTCACCGAAGAAGGAGATGAGTTTGTTTAAAAAGTTTGATTAATGAGCAGAAATGGTCTTTGATCTTTTAGAAAGTTACATTTTTAGCCAGAAAACTAACTAGGTCTGTTAAAAACTAACCCCAGTTAGTTTTGGTCCAATGGAATAAAATACAAGACAAGTTAGAACTGTTGCCTTATAACTTTCAAGTAAGGATTAATACCTTCCAATATTTCAAAGTTAGGATTATGTAATTCCATTTCCTTTTTTTTTTCAAGAGTTATATAAAGTTTTGTATATAGTGTTGAACATAATTATTGGGAGAGAAAAAGTAAATATACGGTTACTAACAAAACATATTTGTTTATATGAATTTCACGATTTTCCTTTTAAAATTAATTTTTTCGTTCAAGAACTTGTTATATTATAAAGTTTCTTACCTACCATAATAGTTGTTTTATAGTTATAACCATGATTTTAAAACCTACGTTTTGTAAGCAACACTTTAGTTGATTAGGGATTTGTATATATGTTTATAAAGAATTTTTGAACTCAAATAATATCACTGTATTTTGGATATTAAAGTTGTGGACTACAGGAAAGTTTCAGAATTAAATGTCGACCCCCCTTGAAATCTTGACGTGTGAAGCAAAATGTTAAGTTGTAATTGTAAACTTCTACTTAATAAAATCAACAACATTAATTGCCATAATTGGTATTGGTACGAGAGGTCAATGTGAAATAATAGTATCAATTGAATTGTCCTGTAGTCTTTTTTTTTTTTTTTTGTTTGAATTGATGTCTATCTACCATCATCAATACATATACAATGCTCTGTGGTACAAGACTAGGCAAATAATGTTTAGGCTATTTCGCATAGCTTGACACGATCCCCATCTCATATCAAACCGGCTTTACCTTTTCACAGTTCCACCCGATAATGGGTGAGTTGAAAGTTGTTCTGATTGAAGATCAAATGATGGTCAACATATGGATAATGGTTGTGAGTTGTGACATGATGTATTTGATCTTCAGTTATGTTTAAACTTCTAGATTGGAGTGGTTTATTAAACAATGATACAAAACACGCCATTGACTACATTTGTTGTATGATGAAATTTGAGAACATCTTTCATGTATATTTATTAATTTCGAACTTTTCTTTCAATTAAAGGATAAGTGACTCAATGATTGACATTGAAACGACTAGAAAGAATCATGGTCACATGTTTCAGTTCATTAGATGTATGTTAGAAACTATCAACTAAATTTGTAAGAACAAAAGATTAACTGGGGTTACTATCCTAGTTATATGCTTAGTTAATAATCAAATCATTAACCGCCCCACAAGAAAGAAAAAAAACAAAGAAAAAAAAGATGGGGGGGGGGGGGGCAAAGGGTTGACGATTTCAGGCAACGTAACCATAGAGGGGTGCAAGATAACAGACCGGTGACTACCTTATTTTATTCAAATCTCCCTAACTGGGTGACGGATTCACTGTTATGGAAGGCATTTCAACCACATGGGATTGTCAAAGATGCGTATGTAACTTGGAAGAGAGACTCTAGAGGAAATTGCTTCGGGTGTATTCGGTATGTGGGAACGTTCAACCTCAACTAAACATTGTGAAACATGAATACAGTAAAGATATGTGAGGCAAAGCTAGGGGTGTATGTGGCCAAGTTCGCAAAAGATAGTAGGAAGGTGGAACGTCCAATGGGGAGAGACCGTGGTCCTCCTCCCGAAAGCCAATAGGAGATGCTCCGGTGAATGGGGTTAAAGGGAAGGCCTTCAAGGAGGTACTAACAGATGAGACATGACCTTCCTCTGTTCTGCCTAATGTCTTGGTTATTAATGATAAGGTTGCCATGTCTCCGGACCATTGCGTCATGAGGTCGGTGATAAGGGAAGTGAAGGTTGTTGCTTCATTTAAATAGGATGGTCCCATGATGAAGGCGGGGGACTATGTAGAGAGCCCAGTTAGTTACATTGGAGGCATGAAGGTGATAATGGCATTTAGAGATAAACACACGACACTGGAGTTCATTAACAGAAAAGAGGATTTGTGAGGAATTGCAATATGATAGAGTAGTATATCTGAAGGTGGGTAGACAACAGTTACAGCTAAGAGACGATTCCATTATTGATAGCGTGGGCGAACTGTTTGGACGGGTTGTGAAAAGGAGTAACTTCACCTGGTTAAATCTAGACAATGATGAAGGGAGGTGTTAGGTCTTAGTTGAATTAGTCAGTCTTGTATAGGAGGAAGTCCAGGTTCAATGGAATGAGAAGTAAGTGACAGTGTGGATGGTGGAAGAGGATGATCGACTTATTAAGTCCTTTGCTAATAAATTGTCACTTTCAAGAGGTGAGTCACCGAAACAATCTATGGGATCGGTGGTTAGGGGTGAGGAGTTGGATGGGGGAGAATTCAAACAAGACGATAGACCACCGGTAGTCTGTCAACCGGAACGGTATAATTCTCGAAGGAAGATGGAGTGGTCGTTGGTGTGCATGGGAATTATACATCTTATGGGGAAATTCAAACTTTACAAGGTGGGAGAGTGACAATAAATGTTGATGTCTTAGAAGGGGATGGGCTCGAGAAATGTCAGGGTTTTGCCTTTGACCTTAATAAAATGTGGGGAAGCCTTTGTATTGGGCTGGGTGTAAATGTTGATGGTGATATGGGCCAAAAATCTAGGAAGAGGTCCAAACAGGCCACAAGCCCAAGTACTGGCTGATAGAGGATCTTAATAGGCCTGGTAACATAGAATTTAATGGGACAAATTTGTTTGGTCAAACTATTGGAGGTAATTCAGGCTGTGGGATAGAAAGATAGATGGACGATAATTCTATGTGTGATCAACATAATAGAAAGGAGGAGGCATTTTCACAATTTAACCAAGATCATGAAGTGGAAGAAGAAGTGGGGAGTAACAATCCGCCGGGTGCTGTAGGCAATGATGTTGGCAACGGGAAAGATAGGGTGCGTCAGACAACGATGGCTCAGCCTCTGATCGGTGGTGCTGAGCCAGATGGTCTCAAGGTTGGGTCTGGTGTCAGAGTTGCATCAGGGTTGGGGAATCAAGATGAGGTTGATTATACATTTAGAGTTGGTTCCTTGATTGGTATTGAGCTAGGAGGGTTAGAGGACCAGGTACATGTGTTGGTGGACGGTGAGGGCGATGTCACAGGTCTACAATGAATTTATTTAGCTTAAGTCTCTAGGGGGTTAGAGACGATAGGAAGGCATCTTGGGTTCGGGATTTAGAAACCAGTTATGGTGTTCACTTTATTTGGTTACAGGAGTCAAAATTAGAACAAGAGTCGAAAATTCTGTTGTTTAGATGTTGTGGTAGATCGAGATTCAGTTATGAGATGGTGTGGTCGGAAGGTAGATCGGGTGGAATTGTTAGCTTGTGGGATCCTACGGTCTTTCAGAAAATCAACATCATAAAAAACAGGTACTACTTAATAATTTCTGGCTCCTTGGTGGCAACAGGAGAACTCATGAACATTGTTAATGTGTATGTACAGAATGACGTCATTTTGAGGAGGGGTTTGGGAAGAATCGTTACAGGCGAAGACGGGTAAACAGAGGATCTAGGTGTTTTTTTGGGGATTTTAATGGCATTAGGTGCCAGCCCAGAAGGTTGAATACGGAGTTTGTTTAGTGAATTGGGTAGTTTTGGATCATTAAGGAATATCAATTTGTAAATGTTGGCGAAGTGGTGGTGGCGGTTTAAAGTTGATTCAATCGGGTTATGGAGTACGGTAGTTTGGGCAGTTCATGACTCTTGGAGGGCTTGGAATCCTACACTAGGAAGCTTTCGGTGTCTGGTCCATGGAAACATATTACTATCAGGGTCTAGGCTCTTAAGGTGAACGGGGTTGATGTGGAACGTGCTATAAAAGGGGTGGTTGGGAACGAAAGCAAAATCGTGTTTTGGCTAGATAATTGGATTCTGGACACATCTTTAGCTTTGAAGTTTCCAAAATTGTTTACTCTTGAAAAGAACCAACACACATTTGTTTCGGGCCGGGTACTACCTAATGGGTTGGGTTTGGGAATGGAGTTTGGCTGTTTCGGATGGCCCTGCAAGTGCAGAACTATTGGAATTAAGGTTGCTATGTCCGCTGCTTTCTGCTGCAAACGATAGGTAGGTTTGGGAGTTTAATGGGTTGGATGGTTTATAAGTCACAGAATTGAAACGCGAGTTGCAGAAGGCAAGGTATTCGCGGATGACTCGAGATGTTATACGCAATTCATGGGTGCCTAAAAAGGTGGAGATTTTAGTGTGGAGGGAGGACTTGGGTAGATTAACTATCAAAGTGGCGTTGTTAAGGATAAATATTAATGTAGGCTTGGACCTATGCCCGCTGTGTGAAGAACATCCAGAAACGGTGGACCACCCTTTTGTCTCTTGCGCTTTTGCCATGTCGGTTTGGCATGTCATTTCATAGTGATATAAAGTTGGGTCGATGTATGTGTTTAGACTCCGGGATCTTTTATCAGTACATATTCACATGGGGGCTTCGAAGGAAAGAAAGAAAGTGTTCAATGCAGTATGTTTAACCTTGATTTGGTGTATATGGAATGGCCGCAATGAGTTGATTTTCAAACAGATTCAAGCTTCCCTTAGACTGTAGGCAATATCAAGGCTTTGATTTTCTTGTGGAGCAAGGCGTGGGCGAAGCAAAGAACCTTAGACTCGGAGAAGTGGCACAAGCTTAGTTTGTCTTGTATTTGGTTGTAATGTATTGTATATATTGTTAGGTATTTGGCTAGTTTCCCGCTAGCGTTTGGGTGGTTAATAAAATATTTTGTTGGCCTTTCAAAAAAATTTTGTAAGAGCAACTTTGGTACTAAATACTATAAATGTTTAAAAACACGACACTCAATTACCCAACGCATTGTCCCCATCCTCTTTTCTCACCTTTGAGGCTCTATAATCTATATTCATATTATATAATATAAAGGAAAAAATAGAGAAAACAACTAAGAGGGTGTTTGTGATTGCGTTTTGAATCTGATTTTTAGATTATTGCGTTTTGGAAATGCATATAATCAGTTTTTAGTGTTTGGGATTGCGTTTTGAAAATGCAGAGAATCAGTTTTTTAGGCTACCAAAACGCAATAATCTATAAGCAGCTCCACCCTTGCTTTTTCAAAAAGCATAATCTGTTTTGAATAATCAATCCCAAACACCCCCTAAAACACCACTATACTTAATTATCTATAATCGAGATAAATTTATTGAAAACCAAAGTACACCTTGTTCGAAAACAAGAGCCCTAATCAAATGAGAAACCCAAGATGAATGAACTAGCTCAATTCTTTTTATTATTATAAACTAAAGCACACGAAATACAGTAGGTCTAACTATCTATTTATACTACACTCATACTAATCTTGTCCTAGGTCAAACTCTATTTTCATAATCAAATAAACCAACTAGATAAAACATACCGGTTAAAATGTTTCTGAGCCAAGTCGGTACAGTATAAAACGGGTTTATACTATACAAGATTATTTCCTGGCAGCTTTTCAGCATAGCCACATCTAATATGAACTGTTAAAATATGTGTTATCTTATAACATAGAAATTAATGTACTGCAATATGAGAAAACAACAATTTTAATCATGTGAATAAGAATGAAAATGTATATTAAAAAGAAGAAGTATGTTTGGATGAGGAGCAGAGCCAGAAGTAACCATAGGGCATGATTGAAGCGGTGGTCTTGAAGGTGTGAATTTTTTTATTTTTTATTTTTTGAAAATGAGTAATTTTAACCTATTCTGCTCTGGATGAAAATAGAATTCCTATTTACTGGTTTGAACATGATTAATGACTTGTCTATACATGATTAATGAATTACCTGAACACATTCTGTTTTTTTCCTGTATGAACAAAACCAATCAAAAAGTCTTTTTTTTTTTCGTTTTTTGCATAGCACTATGGCACTCGTTGGAAAGATATTAAAACGCTCGTTAGTTTGGTGTAATTTTTTTCTTTAAAAAATCTCGTATATAAAAGTTATTAACATTTAAAAATTGTGAGGGGAAACGTGAGAGAGAAAAATACTTTTGGAGGAAAATAAGTGGAGGATGCCACGTGTGACACTCCAGGAAAATCCCACATCGGCCGTGACCAGGAGAGATCCTTGGTTCATAAGTAATGTCTTGCCTGATGAGAGGAGAACTCCACAGTTAAGCGTGCTCAGGTGGGAGCAATATCAGGATGGGTGACCTCCTGGGAAGTCTCCATCAGGACAACTTAAAACAAATCAGTGAGCTCTGGATGGGCAACCCATCGGGGCAAACGGACAATATTGGTGGTGAGAGGGGCCGGATGTTACAGATGGTATCAGAGCCACTCCTATGCCATTCGGGATGGTGGGTGCATACCTCATCAGGGACGATAAGACTCTAACAGAGGGTGAATGTGACACCCCAGGAAAAATCCGACATCGGTCGTGGCCAGGAGAGGTCTTTGGTTCATATGTAATGTCTTGCCTCTTAAATCACCAACGCGTTTTGGAGCTTAGTGTTAGTGGATGAGAGGAAAACTCCACAGTTAAGCGTGCTCAGGTGGGAGCAATATCAGGATGGGTGACCTCCTGGGAAGTCTCCACCGGGGCAACTAAAAACAAATCCGTGAGCCCTGGATGGGCAACCCATTGGGGCAAATCGGACAATATTGGAAGTGAGAGGGGCCAGATGTTACAAATGGTATCAGAGCCACTCCTGTGCCGTTCGGGATGGTGGGTGCATACCACATCAGGGACGATGAGACTCTAACAGGGGGTGAATGTGACACCCCAAGAAAATCCCACATCGGTCGTGGCCAGAAGAGATCCTTGGTTCATAAGTAATGTCTTGCCTCTTAAGTCACCAACGCGTTTTGGGGCTTAATGTTAGTGGATGAGAGGAGAACTCCATAGTTAAACGTGCTCAGGTGGGAGCAATATCAGGATGGGTGACCTCCTGGGAAGTCTCAACCGGGGCAACCAAAAACTAGGGCTGTTCATGAGCCGAACCGAGCCGAGCCAGGCCAAGCTCGCGCTCGGCTTGGTTATAAACCGAGCCAGCTCGGCTCGGCTCGGATTTGAAACCGAGCTGAAAATCAAAGCTCGAGCTCGGCTTGGTTTTAAACCGAGCCGACTCGGCTCGGCTTGGTTTGGCTCGAATATAAACAGAAAAAAGAAAAATTGCTTTCAAAATTCAATAGTTTAAACTATTATTCAATAGTTAAAAATAACACAATTAAAATAAGTTCGACCTTATACATTGCACGTTAAAATCAAGTTCAATCAAGTACAAAATAAGTCTCAAATTTTAATGAAATACAGTATAAGTTCATCAACATACGAATTAACTTGAGTACTTGAATCAAAAGTAGTATTAAGTTTATTTAAATAACTTGATTAGCTATAACTTCAATCCCCTGTAAAGAATCTCCATGCCACTGTTACCAAATATTAAATTTGTAGCATATTCTCCATTATGTTTTACATTTTGGTAATATATTATATGTATATAAAAAAATATATATTAAAAATTAGAATTATTCGAGCCAAACCGAGCCAGCTCGGCTCGTTACGAACCGAGCCGAGCTAGGCTCACTTTCAAACCGATCCGAGCCGGCTCAGCTTAGTTTCAAACCGAGCCATATCGAGCGAGCTTTTTTCGAGCTAAATCCGAGCGACCTTCGAGCGAGCTCCGAGCCACGAGCTTTTTGGACAGCCCTACCAAAAACAAATCCGTGAGCTTTGGATGGGCAACCCATCGGGGCAAAGCAGACAATATTGGTGGTAAGAGGGGTTGGATATTACACCACGTGACACACTCAAAGGGGAGAATGGCCCCAATGAGTGCCATGTTAATGTTATACAAGACCTTTTCCTATAACAGAAAAAGGCACACCATGACAATTATCAGAGATTATGTTCAAAGGCACACCATGACAACTCACAACTATTGATGTAGATTCTAGTCAATCTCAGGTGGATAGGTTTCACAAATAGATAAGAAATGAGCTAATTTAGTCAAATGGTCCATGATTACACAAATACTATCATGACCTCAAGAATCAAGATGCATGTGGAACTTTAGTATTGAAATTCATTGCTTTGTTCTCCCATTTTTACACAAGAATTTCTAGTTATTCAAGAAAAATATAAAGACGTTGGTGCTCAGCTTTGACTTTTAAACAAGTGAGACATTTGGCCACATAAAGAGCAATATCCTTTCATGCCAATCCACCAATAGTGATAAAGAAGATCCTTGTACGTTTATTTGCACCAGGATGAATGGAATAACGAGACTTGTTGGACTCGTTCATTAAGAACGTCAAAAGAGTTATCACGATTCATTTGGTAAGAACTTGGCATGCAACTTGACGTTACAATTGTATGAACAAACCTGATCTAGAATACTCGAATTAGATAAACGAATGTAAAAACGAATCTTATGGTGCCTAAGGAAATTCCCTCGAGCAAGCGACTCAAACAAACCAAAGCCACCCCTTTCAGAACAGGGTTGTACATTTCTTTAAGCAAGTCGGCTCGAGCAAGTCCAACACTTGTAGCCCAGTTGGTTGAGGGCCTAAAGTTTCCTATGGGAGGCTTGGGTTCAATTCCCACTAGCTACATTTCGAGGACATTGGTGGAGGGGAAATGAGGGATGACCCGGCCATTGGCTTGGGTTCGAATCCTAATCCCGACCGGTTTTACCGATTATTTCACTGTCGTGCCTTCGGGCGGGTGAGTGGTTGGGTTTTCCCGGGAATTGGTGGCAATTGGTGGCCCGGGTACTCTCGAGTACCTGATTCGCTAAAAGGGTGCCCGAGAGTGCTCGGAAATATTCGTCGGCTCGAGCAAGGGAGTCGAATGATAAAAAGCCTACCATGAAAAAAAGCCTCCCGTCATTTACAACATTGTACGTCTTTTAAATAAGTCTTTTAAAACATTGTACATATCTTTAAGCACATCGACTCAAGAACGTCAAAATACCGACGACATACACCAATACCAGATAAAACATAAGGAGGTCCTAGAGTTCACAAAAATGTTTCAAACAGGTTTTCCAGCTAAAAATAATATGAAGGCTGCCACCTTCTTTTATGACTTAATACGCTACATGGGGACTTTTAAAGGTTGTAACAAGATTCATCCAAACAATAAACACAACTTGATCACCAATAATTCAAACCATCATTGAAAGATAAAAACATCATACACAAAATGAAAATGTGTACAGGTACATAAAAACTACTTCCTCTATTCATTCAACAAGTTGAATTCGAGGTGATGAGGTGTACGACACAGTCTGTTGGCCCCCAGCAGTGAGAGCTCTTCTTGGTGGGGATGGTGATTTGGAAACAGTTTTTCCGGTGCCAATATAAGAAGTTGTCCTCATACCTTGGGGTGACAAAAGCAGGCGGAAGGTCCATGTCAATATGTCCGGTGCGAACATCCTATAAAGCAGAAACACATCATACCATTTCGGGAACTTCACGTTCGCATCGCCTTGCACAGCTGAAGATACAATCAACTTCGCAAACTCCTCCACTGGACTACCTGAAGCTTCCACCTTGGATCATAAGGAATAAACAAAATGTAAGTATCTCAAAGGGCAAGTAGCGAGCCAAAACATGTAATATTTAGTATGGGATGAAATCTGTGGCTCGGCTCACGGGCATTTCTTTTTTGTTTTTTATGGATAATGTATGAATTAAATATGAAACAAACCAATATCATTAGGTTCATAATTTGAATTCTGAATAGAATAAGAGGTGATATAACATTTGAACATAATTTTGGCATACCTATTTCTTTCTAAATATTTTTCTAATATCTGATAGCTGACGGTGGTAAAAAGGTAGGGTTGTTTGCATTGGTGATTATTGATTGGTACTATTGTTTTGGCCAGGTATTGATACAATGATGCCATCTTGCATAGGCCCAAACTAGATATTGTTGGACTACGTTTATTGCCAGTAGCCTAGCTTGAACAAAATTTTCGGGGGGGGGGGGGGGGGGGGGGGGGGGCGCGAAAGTCCCAGCCCCTTAAATTAGGAGGGGTTGGACTCGATACGCATAAAATTTTCTGGTAAAATAATAGGAAATTTACACTACTGAGCAAAAAAAAGGGGGCGAGGCCCCGCTGCCCTCTTGGATCCTTCGCCCTTGCTTATAGCTTTCTTGTTGAGCACTTAGAGGCCCAATAGCTAGATATAGCATTGGAATGTATTCAATGTAGTCTTGTCTTACGGTATTGTTATGGGAAGGAATCCTAGAATTTTGTAATTTGTGATTATTTTATTAAATAAAATTGGCACGAACTCCATCCGGTTCCCTAAAAAAGAATTGGGTGGGTTGTACAGTCGACAAACGATCTGAAATAATACAGATGAGATTAAGAATAAGAAAAAAATTAGTGTTAAATAGGATTACACATACTATACAACAATAATCTACCCTCACAATAATAAAATGTAGTATTGAGGTTTTACGAACCAAAAATATGCTTTTGGTAAATTTTGGGCCATTTTCTTATTTTACATGTTCCATCATATATAAAGCATAACCTAAATAAACTCATCAGTAAGAAAATTAGTAAAAAGTAAACAATGACACCTTCATTTTCAAGATTCATGAAATTCATAGTTTTCATGCTTTTGGTAATCAAAATAGGGAATTCTTGGCAAACTTACTTCTCTTTCTTCCTTCCATTGCATCTCTGCGCCTTCTTCTAGCATGAATTTCCCATGGGTCATCTCGGCACCAATCCAACCATGTGTAGCAATAGTGATACCGACGTCACCGTTCAATTCTAACCTCAACGTTTCATAGAAGTTCACTAGAGCAGCTTTTGCTGCCTGGTCAAACAAACATTAGGATAAAAAGGCCAAGAGTCAACAAGCCCTTAAAAGGAATAAGGAAAAAACATAAGGTTGATGTTGTTGCGCCAACACTCCTTCTAAAATTTTGTGAAAAGATTGTTTCGAAATGCAACAGTTTGCTTATTAACGGATAATTTAGGTTATGCTTCCTTATAACATGTTAAATGGTTATATAAATACACAAGAGTAGTCAGAAAGATCATTCTTATATATAGTTTTGTACTTGAATCATACAAAAAGAATGATCTTTTGTAAACAAAAGTTTTTTTATAATCATACGTAACACACTAAGTCCTAATTTTTTATGATCCATAAATCTTGAAAACAAAGTGTTGCGGTCAACTTAAAAAATACATGTTTTGACTTGTACCAACAATTAACCGTTTTGACCTTTAACCCAAACCTCCCAATATGGCCCCTATGGTGGCCATGTGGATCCAAAGGTACTCACTGAATATAAGCTCATCCTAGGGAGAGGTAACCAGTTCTCAACTGCAGCATTAACTACAATCCGACCCCGAGTCCGTCTTAGGTAAGGAAGAGCCGCATAAGTAGGATACACATTCCCCCAAAAATTAATATCCTGAAATTTAACGTAAGTCATAAAGAAACTCATCAACTAAAAGCCTATAGTATTTGTTAAAATTACGCTAAAGCCCATTTGAATTTGAGTATACCATCAACAAAGGGAAAACCGATGTATCGACTGCTTCCTCAAAGTAGAAGGTATGCCCTAAACTTGTCGTGTTTACTAAGTGATCGACTGCAAAACAAGGTGTAAACATTGAAAATCTCCAAACTTTTGTAAAGTCTTGAATCGTTCCAACAAAACTAATTAGGATAGCCTTCAATAGATGTTCAGTTTACATATATAAGCCGTGTATGAAAAAGTTGAAACAAACTTTATTCGACTCTTAGATGTCGAGCTTGAACTCTCTTTTAGGGGATGTTTGGGTGTCCTATAAAATACAACTAATTCAACTCTTATATATTGAGCTTGAAATCTCTTTTAGGGTGTGTTTGGATGTCATTATTAGAAGTGTTTTTGTGATACTTAGTAGTCCTAAAGAATCAAATAATCAACAGATAACAAAAACAAGTTCTAAACAATAGTATTTGAAAACAAGTTCTAAACAATAGTATTTGGATGGTCCTTGTGTTTCTCTAAGGTTGCAAATGTTAGATGACTTAACTGTTTGGAAAATTATGATCACTCAAATGACCACTAAGGACACTTTTGTAGAGATACTAAAAGGTTTGTTAAATGAAAATACAACTATACAAGTCTCTTGAATTAGATCAAAAACATGGAAAATAAGACATTTATTTTTTTTAATTATCCTTGGATAATGAGCTTTAATGCATTTATGACACTAATTAGCTAAAGCATCATTTCAAAATATTAGTATGCTTTAAATACATACGGAAGAGTTCAAATGAGAAGAAAATGTCTTAAAAGAAGAAAAAGAACAAATTTAAACCAATAAAATCATCTATTTAATAATTCTATTTGATGTTAAATAAATGATTAATTTGTTGTAACCCCCTTAAACTAATAAAATAAATGAAACTCGTAAATCAAATTAAAACTAACTTGCCGTGAAGGGTAATTTCAATATGTGTAAGACATATGTAGGATGAATTTTTATATGTGTAGGATTAACATATGATAATCTTGATATGTGTATGATAAGCATAGTATAAATTCAATATACGTAGGATGAATTTTGATTTGTGGAGGACTCATTTTTATAATATGTATAATAAAGTTTTAATGACTAATTAATTGGAGTTAATAATTAATGAAATACGAGTTAAAGTATCTAATGTTTTATCATTATTCATTTCTTCTTTTTGTTCTCAAAATAAGTTTCTTCTCATTTGATATTCCCTTAAATACATAACTCTTTTATATAGATTACTATTCTACAATAAAGATATGCTTTAAATAGATAGCTCACTTTTACGGTCAGAGACTTATTGGAGCTTCATAGATACATTGGGTTAGACTATAAGGAGTGGTGGTGGTTGGGGGGGGGGGGGGGGGGGAGAAGGGGGGATGAAGCGCCATGTGGCATTTGTGGGCCCATGTTGGGGGGGGGGGGGGGGATTGTGGGGAGTGGAAGGGGGGGAAGGGGGGAAGGAAATAATATTATATTGTGTTAAAGTTAAAAAAATAGCTGACCAATAAAAACCCTCAACGTGTGATCCAAGCCCCGCCCCACGCCAAGGAAATTCTCCCCGCCCCTCCACGCCACACCCGGGGTGGTGTCCCCCCCCCCCCCCCCCCCACTCCGGTCACTCTTAGGGGAGACGGAATAAAAGGCTTTTAATGTCATTATTAAGGTTGCTTTTTGGTGCATGTGGAAAGCGAGGAACAATAATAGATTTTCTAAAAAAGCGGTCAAGATAGAGGAGGATATTATAGGTCTAAATGTAAATTGATTAGTTGGTGCAAATTTGCTTTGATGCAATTGTTTTTGTTGTTGGTTGTTGGTTGCCCTTTTTTTTGGGCCTATACTAATGAAAGTTGCATTTCAAAAATATTATTCCACAAGATACAAGTAGAGTCCGAAAAAGAGTGTGGTAAGGGGTTGCGAGTGTGGTAAGTGATTGCGTTGTGTTCGTTCGCGGTTATCTACATAAATGATGAATTAGATAATTACCTCGGCCAAAATAATTGATCGTCTCATTGATGAATCTCTTACAATCATCTTCTTTGACAACATCTGCAGCCAGTATTAACACATCGGGTGCACCAAGTAATCTAGCATTCTCACTTATCCCGTGCAGTCGATGATCCCTCCGTGCGACTAACACAAGATTTGCTCTCTTTTTAGCATATTCATATGCTATTTGCTGACAAGATCAAAAGGTTTGTACACCTAGTTAATTTCTCAAATCCCAACCCAATTTCTAGGGGTTCCAAGTTTTATATTGACAAATGAACAAATTTAATTCTTTTTCATGCTTGTTAAAATGTGTTTCTGTTAGATAAACGAATATAAACGAATGAACTTGAGTATATAGGTTAAAATGTGTTTCTATTAGATAAACAAATATAAACGAATGAAGTCGTGTATGTAGACATACATACAAAAATATAAACAGTTTGCAAGTATGCACGTATTTATACAAATTTACGCAAGTATGCACGTATTTATACAAAATGCATTAGTCATATTTTTTAAATGAGTCTCAAAATAAAATAGAACAAACATTAACATGTTGCGCTTTTGAACAAATTAACACGGTGAGGGTTGAAAAATACGAGATCCAAATTTACGCAGTATCAAATCAAATCGGCGGGACCGGACTCAATATATACAAAATTTTCGAAAAAAAAAACGACGGGGCACCCCAGGCCCTTCTTAAGCTCCCCTGTTTGTGAATATTAAACAAGAACGAATAATTAAATTATTTTATGTTGTTCACTTATTTAACTAAATGAATAGACAAACTTGATACTAATTCGCTTAATTAATAAACAAGCCAACACAAACGCATTTCTCAAACAGTTCGCTAAATGTTTGATTCGTTTACAGTCCTAAAAATAACAGTTAATCAAACAAATAGCCAACACGCACCTCTCCAATTCCGGAAGAAGCACCGGTGATAACAACCACCTTGTCATCCATAGATTCAGCAAAGAAACGATAATAAAGCCTTTCCCATGATTTGATGACAGTAAGCGTCGGCCATGCAAACGCTAGCAACACCAGACTTGCATGAGGTACAACCCGATCAAGCACATAATTTATCATATAACTCATCACCATAATGTATACAAACAGATTACACAGAGATATACGATGAGAATATGTTTAAAAGATAGGAACTTATGGTACTAGATTGCTTGTGGTGGTGTTGGTGGCAAGTGAGTTTGTTGTCATGGATGTAATGGACACGTGTGTTGTTCTCAGGCTGTTGTGTTTAAGCAAAGTATGATGCGTGGTGCCACCGCCACTGGTCTCTAGTAAATTTACACTTTCACCCCTGTCATTTATAGTTTTACGTAATTTTTTTATTTTTATTTTTATTTTTTTAACTAACATCTAAAGGTGAACGGGGCACCTCCAGATTATCGGGCACCCATGTCAGGATAGTAATCAAGGATCGGTTTGGGTACACCGCTGCCACCCTTTCGGGTTGGGCGGGCGAGTATTCTTTCCGGGTCTCACTCACTGAAGCGGGAAAAAGGAGAGAGAGACATAGAGAGTAAGAGTAGAGTAAAACGTATGGCACCCATGTTTAGGATAATCGAAAGGAGTGATGCCACTAATTAGGGTAGTTTACGATAGTTGAGGGTAAGTTTGGTCAAATCTTATTGTTGAATTATAGGATAGGGAAGGGTAGTTACCGGGAGTGTCCCTTTCACCCTAAAGAAAGACGAATAATTAAGAATAAAAATAGTCAAATTGAAACCATTCTTTTGTATCTCTTATTACCTATAAATAATTTGTTATATTTAGAAAATAATATTTTTGTTATAGGTTGAAAGGATCGCCAATATATTTTTATACATGATAACATTAATCTTAGGTTGAGCAAATACATAAAATCCTCAAGTTTTGTGGTTTTAAACAACCGTCTAATTGCCATATAATCGAGGCATTCCATCAACACTTGCTGCAAACTGCCTTGGCGCTTTTATATATCATGTTTGCTGTCAATGTGGGGCTAACCCACTTGATAGAAGTACATGCCTCTTAGATGGAGGTCTTATGTACAAAACTGGACAATGATATAGTTTAGAATTATTAGTGTAAAAAATACCCTTTTTGGAGTTGAACCCGATGTGCACGGTACCTTAACTTCTGCGCTCTCTAGTTAGGTATACTTTAAACTCAACGCCATTGGTGAAAGTAGTTATAAATAGTTTTGAATTAAATGTTATAAGCAAAATAGCAAATGGTAAGGATTGAATCCTTGTACCGGCTTGTTGTAGTGGGCATGTCAATGGGTCAAACTTCAATTGAATAGGCTAAATATCTGACCCATGACCCAACCAAAGGATCATGTTCTAACCCAAATGAGTGATGTGTAGGGTGAGTGACTGAGTTTAGAGTTTATAAAGATTAACAATATAGATTGTCTTTTGTATTTAAACTAGGCAAGAGTTGGCTGCCACTAGGCAGAATTTAGCAGCTACCATGTAAGAGCTGAATACTGTTCGTAATCGGCTTATAGCAGCTTTGGGAATAGATGCAGAGGATCTTGAGGAGGATTCCGACGAGGAGCCTATGGAAGGAGGCTTCGATGCTATTGGAGCAGCAGTCGAGCCAGAGGAAGAAGTCGAACCATTCGAGGACGAGAGCGAGGATGAAGGCTCAGTCGTTCTCATGGATCGTGCGGACGATTGATTTTTACTATCCTAGTATTATATATATAGTCGTATAATAACTTTTATTTTGTCATTATGAGATTTGAAAACCGTTTGTCCTATGATATCATTATTATCTTTAATCTACTATTTTATCTTATTCTCGCGTCTATAATCCATATTCTAGTTTGCTTATACTGCGTGAACGATGGTATGTGAGACATATTATTGTTTTCTCATTGGTATATTGTAAATGTAGAATTGTGATGGCGGGCAGAGGACACGGTAGAGGCAACATTAGCATGACGCAAGAGGAACTGAACACACTCATCAATGACAGGGTGATTGCCACGCTAGCAGCTTTTCAAGCTAGCCAACCTGCTCATCACCCTCCGGCTTGTACCTACAAGTCATTCATGGATTGTAAGCCTCATAATTTCGGAGGGCCTGAGGAGCAGTCGGGCTACTTAGGTGGTTCGAAAAGCTGGAGTCATGCTTTGCTATGTGTAATTGCCCGCCAACTAGGAAAGGTCAAATACGCTACCGCAACGCTAGAGAATGCGGTATTATCATGGTGGAACGCCCAAGTGCAGAAGCTAGGAGTAGACGTGGCGAATGCTACCCCGTGGGGGCCAGCCCGGGCCTCGGCCCTCCCCCAGATTTTTCGTCCAGAAGCACTGATTTTCGGATTTTTTTCGAAAAATAAATTATGTAATGAGTCCAGCCCCCCTGGTTTTTTGAATCCGGCCCACCATAATTAAAAAAAATGTTTAGGTTCAATAACCATTATCAGTCGTTTTATTTATTTAGTGATTAGTCTATGTTGTAGCCTACTAAACATTTAACCCAATGTTTTAGTTAACTACTAAAGCCCAAACACTAAACATTTAACCCAATGTATTATGGATTCTTCTTTGTTTATTAATGATTGACTCTAGCCTACTAAACATTTAACCCAATTTTTAGTTAACTCCGAAAGCCGAAACATTAAACATTTAACCCAATGTATTATGGATTCTTCTTTGTTTATTAATGATTATCATACCAAAATTTCCAACCCCAAATTAATTGCCAATTTATTGAAAATTAATTTTTTCCAGCTCGACTCCAGCCAGGGGCTCTGCCCCTTGGACCCCGCCAGAGGCTGCCGCCTCTGGGCCCCGCCCTCGGACCCCCACCAAGGCGTGATTTCGGCCCCTCTTGTCTAACGTTCAAGATCCGTCACTGCTTATTACCTATAATAACCATTAAATAAGAGAAACACTTTACATTAAGTGTTTATTATGGAATAAAAATAGACCATGTAATCTAACCTAAATAATTTTTTTAGTATTTAATTGAGATAGCGAAGTTTTATAAATCAATTTATGGATTTTACTTAAAAGATATTGAGGAGATGAATTAGTGTACTTAAAAAAAGTAAAAGCAATATTTCCTTTACACCTCCATCCACCATTTTCTTTCAGCAAGCAATCGACACTTTTCAACACTTAAAAGAGAGAGAAGACTTAGTAAGAGAGTGATGAAGGGTCGACATATCCCGTCCGACCTAACATGACCAACAATCATTTGACCAGTTACCTCGCTTTTTTTCATCCGACCAATATGAGAGAATATAACCCAAGTATGACGACTTCCTACGGTGATTTCTTTAATGGTTGAGCTGGTGTTTGGTGGCCAGAAAATAGATTTGACGTTACAGCAGTGAGAGAGTGAGCGTGGGGAAGCAGGTCGCAACGCTTGCGGCCACCGCACCACTACCTATCTGCAATTCGTCTTCTCTTCCACATCACCACATCACTACCACACTCGGAATACTGACCCGTCGTCGAAACCGGCCACCACCACTGGACAACCGCTTCCCCGTCTTTCTTTCTCTCTCTGTCAACAACGATGGTCGGCCACCGTGGTAGCTGCCGGAAGTCTGATGGTTGAACGAAGGGCAAATCTTTAATGTTATACCAAGTGCAAAACTGTTATTGCCTTAAAAGTGTCTGAATGACTGGCATATGTAGGTTATAAGAAACTTGAAAACCGACACTTTCAAGTTGGACTCAAACAAAAGAAATGGCAGAACCGTAAATAGTAGTGAAAAGTTGTCCAAAATGTTTACTATTCATAAGAAGCTATGGCAAATGTTATATAATATAATAAATCTAGACGAATCGATACAAGTGTTGACCTGTCTAACCAGGTCAACCTATTGACATGAACTGTTATGTCCCAGTTCCCTAAAGAACCTCTTCCTTGTGATCCATCCATATTACCAGTATATTCTCCAAGTAGCGAGTTTGATGCTAGGTGCCGAATAAAGGAAGCTAGAAGGTATTAAATTTACTAATTTGTCGTAAAAGCGGATTGCTGAAGCTATCTGTTCAGGTCAGTGCAAGGGAATCGAAAGCACAATCTAAAGGATAGATTTCTTTTTCTTTAAGAACTTGAACCATTTCAATAATTGGTCAAGCAGGTTGGGAAACAGGTGAAAACTGCATTTGGCATGGGTCAGGTCAGGTTGGCCCTGACATCCTTTGTGTCCATTTTTTTAACGACCGGGTTTTTTTTTCAAATAAACATTTTAATTTTCTTGCATATGAAGAAACATTTGACAAAATTATGACCCATTTTCAGGGCCATGTAAAGAAGATAAACAGGGTTTGTTATGAAGCATTGATGCCTCCAGCTGAAAGCACAGAAGATATGCTTAAAGAACACGAACGACGTATTCAAGCAGGTTCAACAGAAAGTCAAATGATTATGTTTGACTTTTGAAATAGCAGCTTATGGTTCATTTATAAGTTAAAGAACAACATTCTACTTTGTCCATTCTGTACAACTTGAGACTGCTTATAGATATTCATAAAACCTCAAGCACTTTCATATTATATTAACCGGAATCGCTTTAAAATAATACCTATAAATCTTGCTTCGGCTTGCGACTCAGCTCTGAGTAACTCCCGCCCATAAGTTGCAAAATTTCTTCCCACAAATTCTCATTCTGGGTCCCACCAAATAACAAATTGGAACTACAGGCTGCCACATGCCATAAGCCAGCTTCAATCTCTTCTCTAAGCTGATCAAGCTGCCAGCCAGCATATCCGACGAAAAACCTAAAATCTTGAGGTTTGAAAACCCCGGTTTTCACCAAGGCTGAAGCTTCATCCAAACCATTTCGAGAACCAAAACATAAGGTGGGAACAACTTCTTCGAAATCAAGAACGTTGTTTTTCCCGTTGGTTTTTAACAAGAATATGCTTGCCTCGAGGGGCCCACCAAAATGCAATGAACATTCGGAAAACGTGGTGGCTAAATGGAGATTAGTAGGTTTCATGTGTTTGATCTTTTTATGAAGGGGTCGGTTTATAATTACTCCAAATGGGCCTTCTTGCGGGTGTCGAGTTCCTGAGCCCAGTAAGAAGACAACTGATCTTTCAAAGGTTTGAACCCCGTCAAGCTTTTCGGTTGCAACAAGAACACAACCTGTTTCGGTGGAGGTAAGAGGGTGTGCCCATTTTGACCCAAGACGTTTAGACTCTGCAATGACCCCTTCATCTTGTTTGTTAAGCATTGACTGCATGGAATACCCAAGAAATTAGTTATATTCCCATTCCATATTTAGCTGGTTCTTGAAGGAACATATCTGTCTAAAGTAGGTGGCAGTTTTGGCCCACTCATTTATAAATAACTTGATTTTTGTTGTTTTCATATTTTACGGGTGAAACTAAAATCTTAATCATTTCACTCTTAAAACGAAACTTTATTAAAAAATAAAACTTTTGTAGTCGTATTTGACACGCTAATAAAAAGGTTAAAATTTTGAGTGCTTCTAGTCGATCCCACCCGGCCCATTTTGACCCATTACTCAAGCCACCTGACCCATATTGACACTTCCATATTAAAGAAAATTTAGTGTGATTAAGATTAAGAAATATTGCCTGCTGATTTAGATAGAGCATTGCTCTGAATTCTCTCCAGTCAGTGGCTTTATGCTGGGACTTTCGAGAACCTGCATCACTAGATTTGTTGCTTTCAGCAGGATTGTTTCCTTTGAGGCCCTCTCCTTCTAGACCAGAGTGATCGCCATTGCCTATAATTTCAACGATAATATAATCTTGATCAATAAAATTATGAAATTAAGTTTGTATTGTTCAATTTAAGAATATAGTCTTAGAAATAAAATAACAAAAAAAAAAAAAGAAAGGGTACATTAGTCATTTCCAGTCATGTGCCATGCACATGCCATGAATCCTTCCAATGGAGAAGATAGTAATATGAGAAGACCAAGCTTTGAAGATTTACTAGATCATACATACAACGATAAAGGCTTTTAATCTATTTATGCTGCCACAAATCGTACAAATTTGAAAGGATAATTGCAAGAAATAACAAAATTAATCCTCCCTAGTCAAATGTTGATGTACATATGTATGTATATTTATATGTATATGCAATGCATATATGTTGCATATGTTGTAGATGTATACATAGATACACATGCATACACATACAAATATGTACATATACAGAAACATAACCAGAAGTACAAAAACTAATTAATGATCACAAACTTTTCAGATGAAGAACCGGTAGTAGAAACAAAAATACATGCATTTATGAAAATTTAATAATGATATCTTTAGAAATTAAAATTGACATTATACATATAAAAAAGCAAGAGATACACCATGGTTTTTTTTAACTTTTTTTATATATTTATAAATAAGATCCCCTGAGCCAAGGCACAAAACGCGAAGCGCACGCATGAATGGTGTTTGTATAACTTTTTTTATATATTTCTAATAAGTTTCTATCATCATCAAATACCCACAATTTAAAGATACATAACCTCTAAATGTGCTTTAATATACAAATAACCTATACATACAACCTATAAAAGCTAGTCATTGTATGCACCCATGTAACCGTAACCCAAATAGATGGTTATTCTGGGAATAGCAAGAGGATGTCAAACTCCGATCAATGGGAGTGGCAAAACAATAGGCAACGAACATTGAAGGATTGTTGCCATCCCAGGTATGGTCTGTGAATGTATTTGCCCCGACAAACGAATTGAATGCTTATATAAACATCTATAACTTGTTAGAATCTACTATTGTGGCTCTTCTTGAAATTAATCAACATAAATGTGACAGGAGATACAACACTTGTAGAGCCTTTGGCTGTCCAGCTACAAAGAATGTTGAATGAAGTTTAACAAGACCCTGCAATGGTCATTGTGACTTGTACAAAGAAACACGATCACCAACCCCAAAACCCGCTTAAAACCACCAGCGATTATGCCATTACTATCCAAGACGAGGATTATATCTGGAATCAAACAACTACCAAAATTTTGATTTTGTGGACCCACAAAATGAAAAGTCTGGTAGCTGCTCGATACACGAAAAAAAAAGTATGAACGTATCATGTGCATATCATGTCTGTTATGCTTAACACCTAATTTTTATTTGTAAATATGGCATGATGTACTAAGTTACCACATAATACAAAAAGTAAAATTTACCACATAATATTAAAAAGAGTAAATAGCCATTTCCGTCCCTGTGGTTTGGTCCAGTTTGCCACTCCAGTACAAAAGTTTTTTTTTTTGCAATTCCTTACCTGTGGTTTGGATTTTTTTGCCAAATTCGTCCTTTTGACTAACTCAGTTAAAAATGTCGTTAGTGTCAGGGGTAGTGTTGTCTTTTTACACCTCAGGGACGAATTTGGCATTTAAACATATTTATTTTTATTTTACAATTATGTTTTCTAAAAAAAAAGAACTCAAAGCTGGTGCTAAAGGGACTCGAACCCGAGTACTTGCTATAGCTAGAAACACACATAACCATTGAACCAAGCCATCAAGTTGCTTATTATCTGAAACAATATATATACATTTAGTACATGTTTTGTTGTACTTTAAGATACAAGTGTTTATGCTATATGTATGTCACATGTTAAAATTTAACATTCCATTTCTACTTCCTTCTACACATTTCCATCCCCACAGAGATATCTGTTCTCCAAATCATTGATGACCACCATAGTATTAGGGTAACCCAAACTTCAATCAACCTCGCATCAACCATCGGAACAACAACGACGGAGATTTATTCAAGCACAGAACCCTAATCGCCTTGAATACCTCCAATTATACAACCAGAATCATTGGAACAGCAACAACCGAAAGAAGCAGAAAACTTTGTTGAAAGGGGGTCCCGGTTCCGCTGCTACATCGTCTTTGGTGTCGTTGCAGGTTTATCGCCTAGGTTTAATTTGTGCTTTTGTTTTTGGCGGGCAATTATAGCCCCACCTTTGTCATCTCTTGCACTATGTGTGTTTTCCTCAGTAGAGTTTGGCTTAGAGTTGATCTCTGTAATGTTAATGGAGTTATATATTTGTTAAATGCTTGGAGTTGATCTCTGTAATGTTAATGGTTTTTGTTGTGAGTTATTTATGGTTGTTTCGTTAATTGCTTTGTTGATGCTTTGTGTATATTACTATAATATAAAATGTTGTTGTGGATATGTTAAACTATGAAGCAGAGTAAGTGGTTGCCTCTCCATATCCTTTTTCCCCTGTAAGTGATTGCCTATCCATATCTTCATCATTAAAAAATCTCCATCTTTCCCCCTCTCTAATTTCTTGATGGTGAAGTACGAAAAGAATCAATGTGATGTTGTAGATTATTGTTGGACAAACTAGGGAAGAAATGTTGACCGGAATTTGGCCGGAATAAGTGAACGGAAAAAAAAAAACGTGGGAAGCAGGAGAGGGAAATCAAAATTTTTAAGCTTTCATCATTTGGCAAATTCAGTCCCTCAAGGTTAACTGAATTTTAAATGCCAAATTCGTCCCTGAGGTGTAAAAAGACAACCCTACCCCTGACATTAACGAGATTTTTTAACTGAGTTAGTCAAAAGGACGAATTTGGCAAAAAAATCCAAACCACAGGTAAGGAATTGCAAAAAAAAAAACTTTTGTACTGGAGTGGCAAACTGGACCAAACCACAGGGACGAAAATGGCTATTAACTCTATTAAAAAACAACTATATCCACTATTGAAAATCCACTATTCGGGACACCTATTCAAGAGCTATTTGATATTTGACCCATTAATCTAAAACTCTTTTTTGGAATGGGACAGATTAAATGTCAATTAAGGTATACAACATCAACACAAATGCAATGAATAGGTTCATGCAATAGATACTTCCACCATTCTAAAAGTTAGGTGACATCCAGACACAGTTTACATTGATATTACCATTCTAAAACATCGATATCAACATTAATCATTTTTTTAATCTTCCATCTTTGACTTATTTCACATTGTGATTAATCAAGATCTTAGATACACATAAATTATTAACCAACTTTGTCCCTATTAATCAAACAAAATAATTAATAGATTATATCCAGCTTAAAAAAAACAAACTAATTGAAGAATTCAAAGCAATCTCCATATAGATAAGCATCAATTAACTTAGTCAATATCATCAACTACAAAACCTAACTAAAAATATTTTAAATCACTAATAATAATAAAAATATATATATCATATAAATCTACTTTCAATTTAGCAATTGCATGATGTTTAAATAATCAGAAACAAATAATAATAACAAACACAGCTACATTTACACAAAAGCCTAAATAATTAAAACGAATTCAAATGCATACTTCATAAAACACAATAAGGACTAAAACAAACCCTAAATAATCAAACAAAAACATAAATTCGAACCTCTAGAAGAAGAGGAATCAGAATTATTCTGTTTCTTTGCCATAGCTTTCACAACAAGCGATTGACGAGCAACAGAAACCGTTCCTTTGGTCTCGAACACCTTTCCGACATCGTACGAGGAGATGTTCCTTGATTTCCATGGAGAAGAATGAGGTTTATCGTAGAAAGGATTATTATTTTTTGATACGTAAGGGCATCTTGATGCAGGTTTGATCTGTACAGCACACAGATCCATCACGATTATTGTTTAAAGGTTGTTTGTTGTTGATGAGGGTTTTTTTTATATATGAATTGGTATAATTTGGAGGTTAATTGGATGAGTGAGTCATGATCAACATAAAGGATGATAAGTTAAAAGGAATTCAGTGGTAATCAATGCGTATGTGAAGATGAAAGGGAAAGGAAGTGTATGTGTGTGAGAGAGAGTATGAGGGAGAGAGAGAGAGAATATGCCAAGTGATAAACCGTTTATTTATGGTGGAATTGGGTAAAGCGACGTGAGAGTCACGTGGGGTGTGTATGCACGTTCTTCCTAGTCCCGAGGTCAAGATGGACGGGTGCCGGGTGGGTTAATCGGACATTGTTTAGGGGGCGGGAAGTCGGGAACCTCTCGGTACGGTTTGATTGCCGCCTGGCAATTTAACCGCCACCCCCAGGCTTTGCTCTCGGTTTGTGTTTCACGACAAGTCGACAACATGTTGTCGAATTGGTTTGTATGTTTTTGACCGTTGAATTGGTCAACGTAGCCATTTGGCATTCAAAAAATTTTAATTAATTTTAAACGTTATAAATACACCCAAACTTTCACCGCTTTCGGTTTTTCAAATGATGATCTCAGGATATTTATACCGCCTGACGATCCCGATAAAACGATAGTAGCATAAACTTTTTCAATTATCTCATCAAGCAAGCAAGCGAAGTGGAAAACACAGCAACATCGTCGAGCATTCCTAAAAAAATCATAAAATGTGATATCGAAAAAGGTAACGAAATTCTTATGAATGGTTATTTTGTTGATGCTACATAAAGGACAAGGGAAAATCTTAAAAGACAAGGGAAAATCTTTCTCACCGGTGCACATCCGCGAGTTGATGGATCGAGATACGGATTTTCGACTTCGATTGGATCTTGTGGCACGTCTTGCAACTCAAGATCTATCATACCTCAAAGAGCAAGACAATGAATAGTTTCATTTTATATCTATGTTTTATTCCTTTTTTTTTAATTTGAATTATTTTTTAGTTTCTGTATCATTTTTAATTTTAATGAAATTTAAATTTTAATTAGATTTGATTGTTTAATTTATTTTAAATTACAAAAAGTTCTAGGGTACATCATGGCAGGTGTTTCTAGTGTTGATGATTCTAGGAGGTGTGGATTTGACATGACACTACATAATTGGATGAGGTTAAGGTATTTGCTGAAGGAGCCACTTCTCCATTTATAAGTTCCGGGGTTATATCTAGGAATGATTTGTTTAACATATCTACTTGTAAATTGTATCTCATGCCCGCTTATTTATTTAAGGTTATCCTTTGGAAATTCAAAATAAAAAGCCAAATATTAATAGATTAATATAGGGATGAGCTCAGGACGGTATCGGTACCAACCGATACAGATCTCGAAAATACCGATCTCAAAACTCCCAAAACCCAATACAGATATCGATACTGAAAACATACGGTACCGCACAGTATGTGTATCGGTATGGTATCGGTATTTTAAGGTAAAATACTGATATCATACTGGTACCGTACCGATACCGACAATACCGAAACCGAAAACCTCTAAATGTGAATACCGATATCGATACCGAAAACCCTCGGTTTAATATGGGATCGGTTCAGAATCGGTATCGGTGCAATATGCTCATCCCTAGATTAATATTATATCATAAAACAACAAACAAAAAGAAAATTGTTGAAGTGTATAGTTCGGGTAATGAAATCAGATATCATCTAATATTATACATGTCTCATGCTCACAAAAAAAGTTTAAATCAAGTCTCATAACAGTCCTTACTTGAATAGTCGTCCTGAATGTTTTAGATTTCGGTTTGTATATGGGGGCTCGGGTTCAAAATTGTCAATGATAGTTAAACCTAGCAAGAACTTGAAGAACCTGAATAAGCAACATGATGAAATTAGGTTAGACATGTAAACCTAAACAGGGATGGTTGGTTGTTACATTTATCGCAAGTTCGACATTATTAGGGGCTCCATTTTGCCACCTCAACGTCATATCAGCGCCACGTTAAGAATGGGCTCCATTCGGCCACCACAACGCCACATCAGCGCCATGTTTAAAAGGGGCTCCATTCCCTCCTTCCAATAACACCCAGGAAACATAATAACGTCCCTTTAATTAAAATAAAGAAAAAAGGAAAAAAAAATTGATTGGTTGAATCATGTATGCCCACCATCGATCCTTAATAACCCTCATGATTGTGTTCACTGACATTCACCCCCCCTCCCCACAATGACGCCCAAAAAATAGCGGGCGCTATTGTTGACTTTATTGCTAAGGTGGAATGGCAATAGCACCCTAAACACTTAGACTGATAGGCAAGCGAAAACGGTTTCCTAGATATTATATAGGATTCTCTCATCTTTTTCAAATACCTATTCTTGGTAGTGTGTTAGTGGGTCGACAATGATTATCAGACACCTAAGCACCAATTTGAAAAGAAACCTAGTTAAAGTGGTTCAGAGTTGACTAAACCTTAATATTTCCCACGTGCATTTGGCTACGCTCAGCTAGGGGCGAACATATGTGGTTAGTATGAGTAACGCCTACTATCTCTCAACTTTTCCGGCATAGTGCAATTTCTTTACGCTTTTTGTATTACGTGTAACACGCTAAACCATTTTACAGAAAATATGCAGCGGAAATACGGACTAAAAAATTTCTTGCTTTACAGAACATTCTTAATGTTTGGAAACCATATCTAAGAGATATTTTTGGTGTTACATCTTTTATTGTTTCTTATTACATTCAACATGACTCGTCTTTACTAGGTTACGTGACCATGACCACGTACATTCCACGTCCTCGCTTGATCTCCTTCCTCTCCTTACTTTATTAGGAGACAAGACAACCTGCAATCACCACATAACCATTTCGTTAGTTTATTAAGTGACTTCATGCAAATTACTCACAATGTGGAAATAACATCCAACAATACCCAATGATCCTGTTCAAACGGCTTTTTGCAAGTTCGGGTGCGATACCCGGATCCGAACCTCCAAGTCCCATGCATTCATACTTACATACCTGCATCTTCATTACCATTCTCACAAAAAAAAGGTTAATAGCACTACAATACATACTTGTGTGCAATTCCCATACACAACTTATCTTGACCCGTCATACTATTCTTCCTTCATGTATTCTCTAGGACAAACATGACGTTTCCAATCCTATACTCAATCTACACATAATGACATAAAACTCTCACACATACCCGCGTATAAGTACCCATACATACATCACATTCTCAATCTACAAAAGCATAACAAATCTACTTACCGTATTTGTTACTATGTATACACACATATCAATTTAATTACATACACGCGCATCATTCCGTACTTGAGTCATATTTGCAAATCCGACATTACTATTACTTGCTACACCCATACCTAGCATTCATGAAGTCTAACGATGTTATTCAATGCGTTAAACGCGAATACGGGTTGCGCACATAAGCGAAACATCAAAATACGATAAAAATAGACAAATAACCAGTGGGGGCGCAAGCTTGCGCCCCTAGAGGGGGAGGTTGTGCTCCTGTAGGGCGCAAATCAGCCAAAATTTTCCATTAGAGTCAGGTTACGCCCGTACAGGTCACCATGCGCCCGGACCTGATGTGAGGTTGCGCCCACTATGCAATTTTCATGATTTAATGGCATATCAGCGAAACATCAAAATACGATAAAAATAGACAAATAACCAGTGGGGGCGCAAGCTTGCGCCCCTAGAGGGGGAGGTTGTGCTCCTGTAGGGCGCAAATCAGCCAAAATTTTCCATTAGAGTCAGGTTACGCCCGTACAGGTCACCATGCGCCCGGACCTGATGTGAGGTTGCGCCCACTATGCAATTTTCATGATTTAATGGCATATCTTAAATTCCAAACCTCACAAGATTCTAAGATCATTCCCCATGATTTTCCTAGGCGTTAAACTACCCGGATTACGTGATATCATCACGAATGGCGTAACATTTCCTTGATGACCCGTTTGTCTCCTCTATATACAACCAAACATGGGCAAATCTATGGTTAACCCATCACCGAGCTCTTACCTTGGCATAACCATTAATTATTTGTTTCTTTCAAGATTCCCATACTACATTAACATATAGATTCGATATCATAATGCAAGTTATGTTCGGGAATCACTTACCTCAAGTCCTCCAAATTCATGCTTGTTCACTTGCCCCATCTTGACTCGTTATCCTTCCATGCTCGAGTCCATCATTCCTCTCATTTCATGTCATCATGTTCATATCATTGTTAGCGCGTTCATTCATAAACCAATCATATCCAACTCATATATTACATTGACTTGCATATGTCAACTTATAACATGCATAAGGCATAGCTTCACACCCTTTTTGATTCATAATTCAAGCAATTAAACTTAACATCATATATGCCACATAACCAAGCTAACGTGTCTCAAACGGAATCCCCAATCTCACAATCTTGCTAGAAAACATACCACATTATTTCCACATTAGTTGACTTTCCAGAAAGTCAACTTTCAACTATACAAACTTTCTTCTAACTAACATATGTCCATATTGACATGCTAGACCCTTGAAATTCACCATAAACATCATATTCATATCTCATTAACATACAAGATCATTCATCTTTTCATCTTGCCAATTAACCAACACATGGTGTGCATCATAATACTTAACCATAGTGTAGACGCTACTAATGCATACTTCTTACCAAGTCATACAATCAACTAAATTCTCACATGAATGCTATCTAAAACACAATCCTCATGTTAACCTACTATCAATTATATCTATTATCACATTACTTTCATAGTTGTGAAGTCTTGCATACAAATTCACACATCATGCTCATCTAGACATTTCATCAAACACTTGGTATGTGTACAACATTCTAAGCTCAACGTACAAGTATTTCATGCTTAGATTCCTAGCTCATAACATCAATCATCATGTTCTTTACCTACATTAGATACCTTTCATTCAATAGACGTCAAACATAGCAAATCACCACTTTCTTTTCCATATATTCAACAATGTAACTAAGAATGATCTTGGGTTGCACCAAGATCAACACCCACTTCCAACTTTATGAGATACCCTTCAATTCACTCAATTTCCCTTCAATTAACAGAATTTATACATGCAACCTGGTAGATTTTCACAATTAAACACACTACTTTCACTTTCGAAGCTAGATTACCAAGAATCATGCATTACTTCCATTATTCAAGAATTTCATCAACATAAAACAACCATCAAATACATCCTACAACTCACCTTGTGTTTATTATGACCTAAGGACTTGAATTCAGTTCACATGCAGGTCCAACAACTGATTTTAGCTTGGATTTGGGGCTGATTAGTGCGTGTTAGGGTTGGGGGTGATCTCCTTCTCTCAAATACGTGATCTCCATTTCAGGAGTTTGTTTTGTTTTGAGTCATCCCCCTTTTAACTCATAGCTATAATGTTTTCAATTTCAGCCCCTCCTCTTTGTTACTTGTCAATTAGGTTATAAATTAGGTTACTAACCAATTACCTTATTTACCCAGCATTAGTGACTAAGTCATTTTATTTTACACACATGTTTGTTTACTACCCTCTACTAGTATTATTTTAAATTTGAGGTGTTACATTACGTTACCATTGAAAAGTATGTTATGTTACCCCCTCAATTTAAAACCCCATATACCCTTAAAAGTTTTCGATATAAGCACATCTTCAAAAAAATATATATATATAGAAACCCATAGGCCATAACTCATTCCATTTGTAATTTCTTACTTAAAAAATACAAACCCATGGACTATGCTTAAGATTTTGAACGGATAAAAAAAAGAATCAAAAGCGCGTTAAAAAAAAGCAACAGAGAACAGTCGACCCTTCACCCCAGCACAACACAACCTCCCTGCAACCGGAGAGAATGCCAACCGGATATCACTCAAGTTGACTCTGCCCCCGTGTCTCTGCCTTTCGACCACCATTTTCCTCCCCCAAATTCTAAAGACATAATTACATAAATCAACTTTTATGTATACTCAAACTTGGACTTTATACCTTTTAGTTTAAAAAGTGCTATAATCAACATTTTACTTTATTTTTTGTTGCCATAACCAACCTTTTGCACAAACTCAGTTTGATTTCTTGGTTAAGTCACCTCACATGCAACATATGTGAGGGTATTTTTGTCTTTTTCAGCCCATTTATTTTATATACTTGTTTTTAATATATCTTATATAAATTTGTATAAAAAATATAAAAAAATGTATCTTGTAAAATTAACATAGTACAAGGGGCAGAAGGAGATCATGGTACATCATGATTTTCAGGTTGTACATGTATGCAATTCCAATATTAAAACCATGGTGGTAAGAATCTCGCCCAGGCGCTAATTACTCAACCAGTAATCCTTGAGCACTCCCCGCCTAGGCCGAGTACCCGGTGACTCATATCCGAGTACTCCCCAACTATGGTGAAGTACTTTTAACTCTCCAATCAATGGAATTAATCTTAATAAAGCTTAATTGTGTCTAAATATTGGGAAATTAATCTTTGAAGCCTATAGAAAATAGATACAAGAATTAGATAATTGTTTTGCGTCTCACGTACGAAAAGTCTGTCGCTTTTGCACTTTGCGCCTCGGGTTTAAACCCTGTTGCTTTTTTGTGCTTCGCACCTTTAAAACTAAGGTAATGGCTCGATTTCTAGCTTCCAAAAACCGAATAGGAGAAATTTATTATGTATGCGTTTAACTCTATTTATTATCTTGGTTTTGTTTCGTTTACATTATATGAAAGTATGGTAAAAAAAAATTGTATGTAACTCATAAAATTTTAGTATAGATGCACCAGTACAGTCAGGTCAGCCATGCACTTTAAAGCTTCAAAAAGACAAAGTAGGACGCCAGATTCTGGTTGGACGCTATGAAAAAAAAGTAAAGTTCAAAAACCGGATTCTAATGCAAACCAAACATCATCTCATTCAATTTTGCTCATCAAATACCTATCCAATTCAAACTTTGATTTCGAACCACACCCCCCGATCCTAGCTTTTACGAAGAGTGACCTTTAAGGTATGTGCAAATTTTGTGCTTGGATAAAAAAAAGAGAAACAATAAACACAAATATGTATTGCCTCAGTACTTATTTAACTTTGTCATCATGATCATAAACATACTCGTCAAATCGCAATCCTCACACAAAAAAACATTTCTTCGTAACACTCTTGGGCCATGAATGAAAAAACTTCAGCAAGCAAAAATTATGGTCTGTTTAGCAGCTCTGATGATACATATTAAAGCTCCTAAGAGGGAATGACATGGTTGTGGTAGATTCGGATGTGGCTGAATACGCCAAGTTCAAGTTCGACAGACATTCAACAGACCAGATTTAAGGAGATGTTTGGTTTGGAAGTCTGACTTTTACTGTTTCCGGTTGAGAGAAGTCAACACAATTCCTATCGTGATATTTTAGGAATTCATATTTCGACGGTGGCTTCTAAATCTACATTTATCACCGAAGATAAAAGAGTACTCGACTCTAGTTCTTCAACTCCTCAAAATGTTGAAGCTTTTAAGTTTTTACAACGATTGGATTCGTTCAGGTGACGTTGTCAATGTGAAGGAATACATTAAATTCAAGATCAAAAGCACACTATTATATCATAAACAAGTTTAAGCAACCTAATTTATCTAGATCCCCAGTAAACAACCATCTCAGGCTATAAAGTTGTATTATGAAAATTATCAAATAACTAAATGAGAACCAACAACATTTGATAATCAAAATATTCAAGCTTTAGCTCAAAAACTATGATAAAAATATATTAGAGCTAGAGCCGAGTAGGCAAGTAGTACTTAAAACGGTCTGAACCCCAATTTCCTACTACTTGGCTTGGCAGCGTGACAACGACTACTCAAACACAAATGATACATTAGCCCTTTACAAATCATTTTTGTTTTAATGACAAATTGAGCTTAACCGCGATGTGGTTAAGTTTAGGTTCGGATCTTTGGCTGAACCGCATAAAATATTAGGTTTGAGGTTTCTCAAAAATTGTAAGATCAAGTATACAAGTGATAGATTATAACTAAATAAACCTACCTCATTGGACTTTCCTGCTCAAAAGTACCTAGTGAAGCTGCCAAAAGATGCCCGCGCCTGTTCTGAATGAAGTTCTGCCTGAATTCCTCAAATTTACCTTCTGTAATTGCTTCTCTTATTAACCGAAAGAAGGACAGATAGTGGTGTGTGTTATGTCTGCAAGAATTTAACAAGTTTAGACTTTAGATATACTGGCAGAGGTGGCAAGTTTAAGCCACTTATTTTAATGTTATTTTACTAATTTCGTGAATATAACGTTAAAAAGGGCGGACGGTTAATCATGCATCATGTGGTGGCGTTGATAGCCAAAGGACGAGGCGGTACATGCACCAATTGGGCTTGTCCTGATTGCTACGTGTAAGGCTGATTCATCTTACCCTCCTTAGACCCTACCTTAGCTTTGCTATTGGTGGGATCAGGCCCGGTCCTGAGGAAGGGCGGGGTGGTCGACGGCCCAAGGCCCGATAATCCCGAGGGCCCGAAAGCTTAAAAAAATCGTTTCTATATAGTATTATATATAATCGCTAAAGCAAAATAATAACCAAAACATGACATGGCTTACTGGTTTGCACACCTCTTTTCTATCATTGAGATTTTGAGTTCAAATCCCATCTTACATGTATTTTGGTTTTGAGTTTTTTCTACTCCCTTTTATTTCCTCCATCAGTATTTATGATGGATCTTGCCTCTAGCACCATATTCATATTTTTTTAATTCATTCCTCTTTACAAATTTTTGGGCCCAAATTTTTTTTTGCTCGAGGCCCAAATTTTTTTCGCCGTTTTCGGAGACGGCCCTGGGTGGGATTAACTATGATAATGATGATGATATGGGAACAGGTCAAACTAAGGTGTATTTAAACAAAACAGGTCAAATGTTTAAGCAGGGTCAGGAGTTGCTAAACTTTCATTCAACAAGTTAATTACTTGCAAAACTAATAAAAATGGGCCAAAAGGTAACAGGGTCAAGTTCGGTGTGCTTTGATCAGTAAACAAAGTTTACCCATTTGACCCACTTATGACCTGTTACCCAACTTGTTTTTGCCACTTTGTAATGCAGCGAGAGTAATATAATTGAGGGATATGTTTCTTACATTTCAAGCAGAATCTGAGCAAGCATTTCGTGGACATTGAGAAGATGATTGATGTAAGCTTTTGTATGGTTCTGACATGTATAGCACGTGCACCCTTCAACAATTCGTGATGTATCTTTCCTGCATAAGTATATAGCAATGAGCATACAGATAAAAATGGACCGAAAAACATCTGCCAGACTAATACATATGACTGTACAACCATCATTACCTATAGATAGTTGCTTTAAGATTTATCTTTGTGTAGTCATTAGCCACAGCACATAACTGAGAGTCGTGTTTACACTTGTCATTAAGTGGGAAGATAAGTGCAAAGCCCTCAAGGGTCAGATGGTAGATATACCTGTCAAAAGTCAACACAATAGCTTTCCGTTGACAAAAGGACAACAAGAGGATGAAAAGTAAACATACATAAAACAAACTTACGTCGAGTCAAAGAGATCAATTCCAGCAGCAATCCCCTGTAATACCTCCTCTTTATTCATGGAAGAAATATTATTTAGTTAAAATGAGAAAAGTTCATATTAAATCTGTAGAAATATTAGCTTCAAGTGTGGAAAAAAAATGATACCTGGAAGTCCGAGGCCACAAACCTGGCGAGGTTTTTCTTTTGGTAACAAGTCCTGTAACAAAACATTTTCTCACAAAGGATGCACAAATAATATAAGCGGATTAAAAATAGCAGAAGCCAACTAATCATATGCGTGTGATTATCAGCTTTCAATGATGAAAAAGAATATAGTACCGTAACAGCATGCAGATATGTAGACCGTTCATCAATGCTATCTCCAAGTCCAAAACCACCAATATAATAACCTAGAATGCCACTTCATATCATAACCTCAGTAAAGGATTATTTTGGAAACAAAGTGCTAAAATATGGTTATCTAATTGGTGATCGATAGGTATTTGGGTTGTGCCGCTGTGGTGTGGAAAATAAATATAAAAATGAAATTGAAGCAAAAAATTATTACCAATGTTGTCCTAGTTTTTAAGTAATTTCGACATTAGCAAAAATGTTTTATCGTCGTACATCAAGAGGTTTTTACATGGAGAGCATTTGGCCTTGAATTATAGTTGAATCAAACAGGTTGTAAGCATGAGATACAAAATATTACATTTGGGAAGCAATAAAGAAGACAACATACCGGAAACATTTCTTTTTGCTACCTCTTGAGCACAGCGTGTCCGTTCTTCAACGCTGCATCCTCCAACGATTGATCCAAAAAGAGCTCCATCGCTCTACGTTACAAAAGATATCGCAAACAATCAAAAGGTTTATAATGTCCAAATATAGAAAAACCATAATAAATACCGGTTTTAGTGAAATGCAAGCATCAAGCCATGTAATAGTTCGATCAACAGAAGCTTTATTCCTCTTTACGGTAACTGAAGCAGGTACTTCGTCAGCTAAACTGACCCACAAGTCTGGCTTCATTGAAGATATCATTTTCATGTACTCCAAAGGCTTTACCTGTGACAATACCACTTACTATAAATATAATAACCAAGGACAGATGACACCAGAAATAAAAGAAAGAAATAATTTTTTTATACCAGACAAATAAAAGAAAAGTGTTAAGAGAATTACTAAGAAACGCCCACACGGGGTCTCAAACGATGCTCCATTCTTGTTACTACTAGAGCCTTCCGGAAGAGATAAAATAGAATCCCTTGGCACAGCCACAAATCCATAGCCTTGCAAACCAAGAAGCCGGTGCACTCCTCCGATGTTTGATATTGTCTTTAAATCAGGACACTCCATGCTGCAAGATAAAACAAATGAAAGCGTTATGATTTAGCTTCCTATCTATAAAATGAAACTAAAAACATAACAAGACTGAGACCATACTGACATATTTCTATATTTTAACCTAACATTAGGTTTTCGATAATCAGTTTGGTTATAGTGAAACTCGCTCCATTTATTTAGATTGAAAAAATAGTTTTGGATGATCAGTCTAGGTGCAGTTGCAATAAAAAACATTCTGATTATGTTTTTATTTAGGATACGTTAAGTCATTTAAACTTAATGTGTAACACTGTAACTACTTAAGTGATCATTATTTGTCGAACAACGAAACAACCGATTACTGGCTAAACAGTTTCTAACAGAAAACGCGTAAGCAAATACAGTTTCTAAATTCTAACCGCAAAAGCATATCCATATACAATCATGTGCAGCATGTATTTTTACACCTAGCAAACACCATTGTTTGCATCACATAATCGCTTTAAGGGAGCCTACTATGAAAAACCAGATAAAGGAGATGGTTGTTAGCCTAAACGTTTTTTAGAAAAATGGCCCCAAACTAAAATTATACTTGAGGATAGGTTGAGACACCTTGCAAACACCATTGTTTGCATCACATAATCACTTTCAAATCCTATGCCAAACACCCCCAAAATTCTACATGAATTGTATGCGTTGCCTTGGTTTTAAAAGGGCGCCCAGGCACAAGGCAACCTAAGGCACATAAGTTTGCACATCAGACTACAAAGGGTGTACAGAATGTGAAGAGAAAATTGCATGAGGTGCGCCTTTCGTATGGGAAAGATTTTATGCATCACTCAGCTTTACATATAGTTTTTCAGATTGTACAATAGATTATTAATATACTAAACCATATATAGGTCTTATCTATATCTAAATCTTGAGTAACCAATACTAAAAACCTATAAGAATCAATCAACATATGTATAAAAATAAATTGCGCCTCGCATACTAAAAAGCTTTGCGGCGCCTCGGTTTTGCCATTTTAAAAACAAGTAAAGTACAAGGATGGTTCCTATGGCTTAACAAAATTTTGGATTTATTCCTAGGTTTCCAAAATACACGGATGGTCTATGTGGTTTGCACTTTCTAACGCATTTAGTCCACATCCAACAAATCTAAATGTTTCAACAGGTTCAAGTTAGGGACTAAATCCATAACAAACTGCAAATAACAAAGACCATCCATGTACTTTTAGAAAAAAACAAGGACTAAACGCGTTACAAAGTGTAAACACCAGAACCATCCGTATACTTTACTCTTTAAGAACCAAGCCCAAAGTCTATCTACTCAATGTCTATTTCTGACAATATTCCTAAACACCAAATGTTACCAACAAATAGGTACTAATGTACTATATTGTCAAAAAAAAAAATACATCAATTTTAACTAATATTTGTAGTTCAATGAATTCAAAACCACATATAAAAACATAATATTAAGAGCATTCACATCAGGTTCACCATCGTCATCCACCAAATTACACTAAAAATCACTTAAAACCATCAAATTTTCTGTCTCAATTTCAGTTAAATAATATACTTTTATAGTTTAATCATCATCTTTTCTCTCTCCTCTATTCACAACCACATTCAAAAAATATTAAAAAAAAATAGGGAGAAACAGTATTCCCAAATATTGAAACAGTAGGACTAGAGGGAGTGGAGGGGCGGGAAAGAGGGGGGGTGAAGCGTCATGTGGCACTTGTGGGACCCATGTGGGGGAAAAATTGTGGGGAGTGGAGGGGGGAAAGGGGGTGAAAAGAATAATATTATATTGTGTTAAAGTTAAATTAAAAAAAAATGAAAAATGACACATCACCTCCACCTCCCCCCCCGGCAAGCCCTCCCCGCCTCCCCTCCCCGCCCACCTCTCCCGCCCCTTGGGGGCGGTGTTCCCGCCCGGCAAGCCTCTCCCGCCCCTCCTCTCCCGCCCCACTCCCTTGAGTCTAACATTTTCTGTCTCCACCACTCACAACCTCTCCAACTAGTTTCTAAAATATGAAAAGACTACTCATTAAATCTGATGGACCTGACGCGAATGCTCAACCACATCAGAAAAATAAATTAAATAATAAATAATAACTCACAAATGCATGGGGCTAAACTGAAGAAGACGAGAATCAGGAGAGGGAAGGAACGACAGATGGTCAGGTGAAATAAAAGCCGGCAGGCCTTTACGAGTTGTAAGCATAAGTGCCGGTGTTTCTATCTCTATCCCTAAACTACTTAATTGAAGCAAGCCTACTCTTGCTCGACCGCTTTTGCACCATGTTTTGACTGCAAATTTCATGTTTGTGTTCTGTTGGTCGGTATTCAACTGTTGTTGTGTCGGTGTTTTGTTGATGTTGGGTTGCTGGAGTTCCGTTTGTTGCATTGTTTTCTGGGTTGTGGTTTGTACTTTGTAGCCGCCGTCTGCAAGTGTTGGGAGTTTGGTTTGTGGGTTTGGGTTTAAAGACTTTAGACTATGGGGAGTGGAGGGAAAGAGGGGGGGGGGGGGGGGAATTGCCATGTGGCACTTGTGGGGTCCATTTGGGGGGGGGAAAAAATTGTGGGGAGTGGAAGGGGGGGGGGGGGAATTGACATGTGGCATTTCTTTTTTCTTTTTTTTTTTGTTTTTTAAGTAATAAATATAACAATATTAATAAAACATAATTAAAAAACATTAATAATTAATAATAAACTACAAAATAAAAAATATAAAAAACATGAAATAAAAAAAATACATGAACTAAAAAAAATACATTAACTAAACAAATACATCAAACATGTTTTTAATCATCACTGTCGGATGGGTATTGTCTTGGTACAGTCCAAATATGCTCAACCAAATCCGCTCGAAGGTTGTGATGTGTTTGAGTATTTTTTATTTCCATGTTGTTTAACGATCTTTCTTCATCGGTAATGTTTCCTTGACTTGATGGTGGTGCGTCACCAAAATACTCGCATATTGCACGCCCTTCGTCTTCCAAAATCATGTTATGTAAAATAATGCATGCATACATGATATTTTTTATTTGCGCTTTTTCCATCACTCGACATGGCATAGACAAAATGCGCCATCTTTTTTGTAAAACACCGAAAGCTCGTTCAATGTCTTTCCGTGCAGCCATTTGAGCTTTGTTAAACTTTGTTCGCTTATCGTCTAACGTAGTCCTCCGTGTAAACGCTTTTACGAAAACGGCCCAATCAGGGTAAATTCCATCTGTTAGAACATACCCGTACTTGTATTCTACCCCGTTTACATAAAAAGTTCCTTTCGGTCCAACATCATTTACAAGATCGTTGAAAATTGGGGATTGATTAAGAATAGTTATATCGTTGTTCGAACCGGGCACACCAAAAAACGCATGCCAAATCCAAAGATCTTGTGATGCAACCGCTTCAAGCATCATACAAGGCTTTTTATGATATCCACTTGAGTGTTGACCTTGCCATGCAGTTGGACAAAGTTCCCACTCCCATTTCATACAATCTAAACTCCCGAGCATACCAGGAAAACCATGTTTTTCGTCGTGGAATTCCAAGAGTTGTTGTACGTCACTAAACGTAGGTTTTCTCAAATATTTTTTTAAATATAGTTCAATGACGTACGAACAAAAAAAGTGGAGACTTTCCCTGGCCGTTCGGGCCGACATCTTTAGATAGTCGTCCATTATGTCGGAAGTTTGCCCGTAACCTAAGTGTCTTAGCGCGGCTGTGACCTTTTGAAACGTGGTAAATCCCAACTCACCACGCGCATCGGGCCTTTGTTGGAAATATTCGTAATTATTTTCTAAATCGTTTGATATTCTTATAAATAAATTACGACTCATACGAAAACGCCGCCTAAAAATTTTTTCATCGTATCTTGGTTCGGGCGAGAAGTAATCACGTACCAATAAATCATTTGCGGCTTGTCGTTCACGAACTATATACTTTCTACGCTTTGGTTCCGAGGTCGCTTCATCATCATCCGCTACAACTTTAACGAGTGTCTGAATGGTAGCCATTATCATCTCCGCACCGTCATCAGATGATGAGCCCAAAGCGAGTTCAGCAAACGACGAAGACGAACTGGAACTTTGGTCCGACATCTTGCAAGTATATTTAACAAAAAGATTGTTTCGAAAGAATTTTATACAAATAGGAGATTGTGGGTTTGAGTATTTTTTGAGTGTGTGTGGTTTATATATATATATATATATAGATTTTGGAAAAAAAAAATTTTTTTTAATATAACCGTTTGACAACGGTTAGAATTCAAAATTTTTAGTTTTTTTTTAATAATCAAACGGTCGAATTTGGAGAGCCAATCATGCCACGCCACGTCACCCAAACCCTTGCCCCCCCGCCCGGCTTTCCCCCACCGCCCAACCCTCCCCGCCCCCCCACTTACCGCCCCAGGGGCCGGTGTTCCCGCCCGGGAAAAGGTCACCGCCCCTCACTCCCCGCCCCACTCCCTCAAGTCTTAGCAAAGCCAAACAACATAAGGTTACCTTACAATTTACATTATTTTAATACTAGCTTTTATCCAGGGAGTGTCCCGGGGTTGAAAAATATAACCATTCTAATAATACAAATACTAATAGTAATAATTATTACTCTTGTAATTAAATAAATTAAAAAATAACCTTGCTATAAGGTGACACCATGTGTTGCAGTGTTGCGCGATTATTTCTCCTAACTTCTCTTGATGAAGTATACCTATCCATCTTTAGAATAGTAAAATTCCAATGATAGCATGGCGATTGGGCTAAATTTCAACATCGTATATAAGAACCTGGTTTAAAAGAAAAAACATGATTAATGAATGACCTGAACACTTTGTGTTTTTTTCCTGTATGAACGAAACCCCATAAAAAATAGCCATTTTTTCTCCGTTTTTTATATAGCACTATGGTACTCGTTGAAAAGATAATAAAACGCTCGTTAATTTGGTGTAATTTTTTTCTTTAAAAAATCTCGTATAAAAAAGATATTAACATTTAAAAATGATGGGAGGAAACATTAGAGAGAAAAATCTAAATTTGTTTGTAAATTTTTAAAAAGATTAGGGTTAGATAAGCGTAGGAGAATGGATAAAAACAAAATAAAAAAATAAATTAAAAACTCTCACCTCAACGTGCCACGTGACACATTCAAAAGAGGGTTGAGGCCTCCATTGAATGCCACCTAATCAATATTCAATTCTTTTATTATAAGTTATAGATTATGTAAAAATGTTTTCATGTTAAGAATCATTAGCTTATCCTGGGTGTTTTTCGGGATAAACAAATTTAATATGAAGTGACAAAAAAATATGTGTATCGTAAAAGGAATATGTCGCTTTTCAGAAATTTTTTTAAAGGATCAACACTCGATAATTATAAAACCTAGTTCTAATTCTACATGTGCACATCTTGCTCGAATGAAGTCTCTATATAACTTTGTCACTTTCTCAAGACATTCTAAAGTTGTGATGGGTACTTGGAAAAAAAACCCAAATTGATATCAAATGATATGCCATGATGATGATCGATTTAAAAGACGTGCATGGTGGTGTGATTAATTATCACTTACCAGCTAGAGATTTACCTGGTGTCTAAGAATCATGTGCTATATCTAACGGCTTAGCAACCTTTGTAATCAATGGTCTTAGCAACACCAATCAGAATACAAAAAAAAAATAGATTTCTACTAACTGACTACATATGTGAATATATATGTAGTGGGTTCTTATATGTAATAGTAGATTCAAAAGCATATATGTTATCTTAACATGATTAGGGACTTGCCTAGACATAATTAATGAATTACCTAAACATATTGTGTATTTCTAGGCTTTTACAACTTGATCAGACATAAAACACTTAACAGATCACCAACGGGTCGTCGGGTCAAACTTGGTTAAACAAATTTTATAAACACCAACTAAGTCATTGATTTGGAGTCAATGGGTTAACTGGACAAACACAAATGTTGAACAACCACTTATAGGTTGTTATATTATAGGTTTCCAGTAGTTGGATACTTATTTTATTACACCTGGTTTATTAGCATGCAAAGCAAAGGTGACTTTCACGACCTCTTTTACTGTTTGCCTGTTGGGGGGGGGGGGACATGCTACACAAACACATGAACATTGTAGACCACATGTACTGTTATATCACTTGTTTACTGTAGCGTAATTTCCATTATTAAGTCCTTACATTATAAACCATAGTATGGGTAACATAGCGAGGAGATGTGAATAGATCTATTGGGTCTGACAAGCACCACCTGTGGTAACTGGAGGTTGAGCACGTGCATATTGTCCTAAACATTCGTCACCATGTAATGGACGGTGACTGGAGGTAAACAACTACCAACAGTCAGCAACGGTTTATGTACGCTTAGTAACTTGTTAAATGTCTAGCTAACATTGGACATAACTAGTAAAATGATGTGAGTCTAAAGAGACAAAACTTTAAACTTTGAAAACTAGTAAACTGTTGGTTTTGGTAAACTCGTACCGTTTTACGAGACGGTTTACATGAATTTTATTTAGTACTTCCGTTGAACTACTAAACTTTGAACTTTGAAAACTTTTGAGTTTTATTGCGTATGATTTTGCAAGTATTTAGAGGACGTTCATTCGGCTGTTGACAATGATCCCGGTATGCTACGCGCCTCGCGGTAAAACCCCGCAGTGGAAATTTGAGGGTGTGACAGGTGATTTCCACAAAAAAGTGTAAACGCTTGTGTCAAGTCTCAATTATCAATGGGAAAATCATAACTCTTGGTGACAAGCTACTAGATTCCATGCTTAAGGTATATATGGCTCGCTCTCTATGTTTTTTCATTATTAATTAACTAAGCTTTATACATATTTAATACTAATGATAATTGAGACCAATGAATTTGTGTTAATTGATTAGGAAAATGCTATAAAAATCGCTTTATGGTTCTCCGTCTTCAAGGCCTTGATATGGCGACTTTCACTTCTTTCCTCCCCAGATAAGTATGAAGAAGGTGATGAGTGATATGGATTCTAACAATGATGTGGTTTGGGATGAGAGTAGTGATAGTGATGATACATATACATGTGTTTGGTATGTTTCATTTGCTTCATTAAGACACACTACATGGTTGAACTCTACATGCAAAGCGGCTTTGTTTACCCTTGACGCTCTAAGCTGGGAAGTTGGATTTTGCTCATTATGTAGAACATTTGGAGTCAGACTCGTTGAGAGGAAAATTGGAAGTGGTCTGATGGAAACACGAGAAGAATGTTATCTTTCTTCTTACACACCTAACTTCAAGATCCTGCCTGACTCACAATACGGTTTATTAAATATTTTGTTCACATCTATGGTTGACTATTGAATATGTAATGAGAGAATAAAGTGGTGGTGGTTCTGTGGGGTGGCTGGTGTTGTTGGTTAAAGAGAAAGAGAGGGGGAGGGAGTGAGAGAGAGATGGGGGAGAGTGGGATGGAGGGAGAGGGAGAGGGATGGGGAGGGACGGAGGGGTAGAGAGGGAGAGGGAGAGATAGAGGAGAGAGGGAAAGAGGGAGGGAGGGAGTGAGGGAGGGAGAAATAGAGAAAGATAGGATTGGATGGGGGTAAGGGGTTACATACTTAATTTTCTAATTAATTTTAATTTTATTGTAATGTAAAACAAAACAAGAAATATTGAAAAACAAAAATAAATGGGTAAATGTCTAAATTACCCCTATGTTAATGTTACTTTTAAACAAACTTACTGATTTGGATGGATTTGACAACAAAATGTAAACATCAGTGGTTAATACGAGGGAAAGAAAATTTGGATGGATATAGTAATTCTGGTATAAACCCAGGGACGAAATTGACAATTTACTCAATTAATAATTATATGCTAGCTTCGTTAAAGTTAAAGTGTGACGGTGCCATAAAGAAATAAAGGGCAGAACAAAAGGCCAAACTAGTCAAAATTGAAAATCCATTCAATAGAAGCAAACCAATAAACTTTATATATTTCACGTTATTCTATAAAGGCTACAAAAAGCCAATGACCTTCAGCCCAGCTGGGGAGAGATGGGAGGGTTTACCTCTTCGGAGGGTTCCCGTCCGGGCTTGGTCTTGAGTTCGAATCCTGCACACCACGAAAAAATTCCCTGTAACGGTTTGAGATAACTTCAAAGTGGACACCGGTGCGTGGGTAGTGATTCGAACTCGGGTCGAGGGGTTGTCTGTCGATTGGTTTCACCGCTGAAGTACACCTTCCCAAAAAAAAAAAAAATAAAGGCTACAAAAAATGAAACGGGTGAGAAGCCACTAGAAAATGACATGTGTGCAAAAGATTAAACAAGTGAGAGTGATAATTTTGTCAAAAAAATATGCACATGCAAGTCACATACTCACATGTCATTTCACCTTCATTTTTAAACGTCCGTAAGTTTTTTATACGTCATCTTTTTTTAAGAAAAAATTATACCATAAAATTGAGCGTCTTTTTATCTTTAATATGAGTACTATATTGTTATGCTTTTGAAAAAAAAAAGTCAAAAACTCAGTTGCGTAAGACACAATGGAGTGTAAAACACAATGAGCACCAATTAAATATGCAATGAACAATAGGGTATAAAACGTAATCAACAGTCTAATCAAACACAATGGACGACATACTAAAGACACAATGAACAGAAGACTAAAACACAATGAACAGAAAACTAAAACACAATGAATACTATTGAAAAAAAGTTGAAAACCTAGTTACGTAAGACACAATGGATGACATATTAAAGACACAATGAACAGAAGACTAAAACGCAAATAAATACTTTCGAAAAAAAAGCCAAAAACCCAGTTGCGTAAAACACAATGGACGACATAATAAAGACACAATGAACAGAAGACTAAAACACAATGAATACTTTTGAAAAAAAAAGTTGAAAACCCAGTTGCATAAGACACAATGGAGATAATGTAAAACACAATGAGTACCAATTAAATATGCAATGAACAATATGGTATAAAGCACAATAAATAGTATAATAAAACACAATGGATGACATAGTAAAGACACAATGAACAGAAGACTAAAACTAAATGAATAATAGACTTAAACACAATGAACATCATAATAAAACACAATGTACACCTAAATACAAAACTCATTTGCGTAAAACACAATGGAAAGCATACTAAAAACACAATGGACAAAGTTAAATCATGTGTGACTAAAAAAACATAAATAACATATTTATAAAAAGCACATGTACATACTACAACACAATGAATGAGTAGAAGACACAACGGAGAAGAAAACCCATTTAACACGATTTTTTTTTTCAATTTTAATGTAGCAATGTGGTACCGTATTAAAAATAAAAAAACACTCGTTAATATGGTGAAATTTCTTTAAAAAAATATCGTATGAAAAAGTTATAGACATTTTAAAATGATGGGGGGAATTGACATGTGCATCGCATGTGGAGAGAGAAAGTCAACAAATGTGGTTTTCCTTTTATGCCCTTCCTCTAATTATTATTTATTTTTTTTAAACAAACTAATCTAAACCCTTCAAATATAAGATCAATGGATCACAATCATTCTCACACTTCCTAGAAAAAGTGTCTTGTGTATTTGATCCTAACCCATCAAATATAAGATATGAAGAGACTTATATTTATTTTACTTTCGGAATATTTACGTTTTTTTTCTTCTAATTTTGCATTTAGTCCATTATAGTATTATGTATTAGGGGAAAGTGAATGTGGGGCTGTTACACATATAACTTGTATGTAAAACTCATCAAAACTACGTCGTTTTGATTAAATCCAATAAGAAAATTATTTTTTCCAACACAATTTCCTAAATTATATCTTTCTTCCTCCCGTTCAAAACTCCTAATTTCATAAGATTCATCTTGTTTTCTGCCATTTCTGAATATCAAGTTAGTATGTTGAATTATTAATTAGTATTTAGTGTTTTATCGTTTTTAAAAAGTTCAGCAAAGGATGTATGTCAAGTGTTAACAGATCATAAATTTTCAAATTCCAATCACAGTGGTGTGCAGTGATTCATCCACCGACAACTAATATTAAAATATGAAAGAACACATGATTTCATTAATTAATAGCGAATTCTCCTATGGTACCAGTGAAGATGTCTCTTTTGGGCTGAGCTACAGTCTTACAGGTTTCCGTCAAAACATATGAAATTAGGTGAATGTTTGAACGGGAGCAAGAAAATCATATAATTTAGGAAATGGTTTTGGGAAAATTAATTTTAATTGGATTTAATGAAAACGACGTAGTTTTAATGAGCTTCACATAGAAGTTATATGTATAACAGCCCCATATTCACTTTTCCCTATGTATAATATACATATTTAACACAATCAAATTTCATTTGTGTTCGCAAACTATTTAAAAAAGAAAAACTAAATATGTAGTTGGGTTTAGTTTTTCTAATGTTTTTTTTTTATAAATTGTGTTGACATGAGTTGCTATATAAGTGTCGGTACCATGCCAATGTCATATGAACCGAATGAATTCTGACCTAACAACATCAGTGCGGGTAATATGTATGTAAATTACATGTTGAGCCAATTCATGACTTTTTTTTGTTTTAGTTTTCTAACTCTTTTGACTATTATAACGAGTGTTGATACCGCATGACCAAATTCTAAAGCTATGTGTTACCATTAAGCCCTGGGGCGCCAAAGAAAGCCACGTCGGACGACACAACCATCACAGCCAAGCACGGCAGCCAGCGCGGGGCAAAGCCTTGGTTGCAGTCGCGGGCACTGAGCAGGTGTGGGGAGGTGAGATTTGAATGACATAAATACTTTTCAGTTTTCGCCATTGCTAGAGTCTTACATTGGCGGAACAATACCGAAATGTGGGTTTTATGCAAATAATAATTACTACGAGCATGGATACTACTTGGCGGATGGTATATATCCGGAGTATTCAATGCTCGTCAAAACGTTTAGTCAGACACAAGATGAAAGAAGGCAATATTTTAAAAGAGCTCATGAGTCTGCAAGAAAGGACGTTGAGAGGTGTTTTTCCTGTCTTCAACAACGAGTTGCTATATAAGTGTCGGTACCATGCCAATGTCATATGAACCGAATGAATTCTGACCTAACAACATCAGTGCGGGTAATATGTATGTAAATTACATGTTGAGCCAATTCATGACTTTTTTTTGTTTTAGTTTTCTAACTCTTTTGACTATTATAATGAGTGTTGATACCGCATGACCAAATTCTAAAGCTATGTGTTACCATTAAGCCCTGGGGCGCCAAAGAAAGCCACGTCGGACGACACAACCATCACAGCCAAGCACGGCAGCCAGCGCGGGGCAAAGCCTTGGTTGCAGTCGCGGGCACTGAGCAGGTGTGGGGAGGTGAGATTTGATTATTTTTTACCAAATTGCCTAATAGGAGGAGAGGTTAAGTGGTGGTTTCTTCAAGGTTCGTCTGACCAAGGTGTCTTCACCAAATATCTACCATTTTGGTTATTTTCTTGATCTTTTACCTTCTTGATAGTTGATAGAAAAAGGTGAGGTGAGAGGATTTTATCACCTTAGGTGAGTTCCCGCTCGTTTGAGGTCACCGGTTCGACTCCTGGCAGCCCCCAGCAACCTTGGCCGGCCTGGGTGGTTAGGTTATCTTTCGGGGTAACAAACCAGTTTGACGCCATGGCGCCGCTTCGAACCGGGTCCGCGTCAGTTGTCAGTGGCTCCTCAAAAACAAAAAAAAGAGACCACTGCGCTAGCCGATCAAAAAAAAAAAGTTGATAGAGTGAGAAAAGTAAAGAAATGAAGACTAGTCTTTTCATAGGTTTAGAAAATTCATACTAGCTCATATAGTTTACTTTCTTAGGTTGTGTGTAGTGCACCGTTATGGGGGCGTTTTCAGGCCCCATAGCGCCTGGAACACCGCCCCCCCCCAGGCGCTATGGGGGCGTTTTTGGGTGATCCAGCTATGGAGAAAACGGCGTTTTGGGTTTGTTTTGGTCAACATGACCGTTGCAATTTGTATTCTCTATGTTGAAAACGGTCGGATTCTTATAATAAAAAAAATTCAATTTCTATGTTCTATATATATATATATATATATATATATGTGCAACACATTCACACACACTCATTCACACACAACCAATACATACATACAACTCAAAAAAATTCAACACACAAAGAAATCACCAAAATGTCGTCTCCTCCCTCCGAAGATTCGTTGCTCGATCTATATAACCAGTTTTTTCACGATGACGGCGCGAAAGAGGAAGAAGCCGTTACGAGTGCGGCTACGCTAGCGACTAGCGCGATGCATCTTATAAATAATTCCGCCCCACGGCCGATATTGTCTAGGCAATATATAGAGCGAGACGGTGTAGCCGCCAATGAGCGTTTGATGAATGACTATTTCAATGAGAATCCGGTATACGGCCCTGGTATGTTTAGGCGAAGATTTAGGATGCGTAAAAACTTATTTTTGCGCATCACGGAAGATTTAGAGTCCGCCTATGACTACTTTAAGCAAAAACCCGACGCTAGAGGGTGTTTAGGATTCACCGCAATTCAAAAGGTGACTTCCGCAATACGTGTACTCGCCTACGGGAACACATACGATATCAATGATGAGTATCTGAAGATGGCGGAGAAAACCACACGCGATACTTTGGAGTATTTCTGCTACGGTATTTACAAATATACTTTTGATTTTTTTATATATACATATAGTTGGTTTTTAATATTTTATATATACATTTGATTTTTTTAGGTATATGCCAATTATATGGAAAAAGATACTTGAGAAACCCGACATGGAGCGACCTTCAACAACTATATGAAACGCATTTACAAAAACATGGATTACCCGGTATGATTGGTAGTATAGATTGTCGTCAATGGCGATGGTATGCTTGTCCAAGCGCATGGCGAGGTCAACATACACGCGGTGACCAAAAGGGACCAACGTTGGTTTTACAAGCAGTTGCCTCACAAGACATGTGGGTTTGGTCGGCCTTCTTTGGTCTAGCCGGGTGTATGAATGACATAAATACTTTTCAGTTTTCGCCATTGCTAGAGTCTTACATTGGCGGAACAATACCGAAATGTGGGTTTTATGCAAATAATAATTACTACGAGCATGGATACTACTTGGCGGATGGTATATATCCGGAGTATTCAATGCTCGTCAAAACGTTTAGTCAGACACAAGATGAAAGAAGGCAATATTTTAAAAGAGCTCATGAGTCTGCAAGAAAGGACGTTGAGAGGTGTTTTTCCTGTCTTCAACAACGATGGCATTTTGTTAGAAATCCTTGTCGTATGTGGGCAAAAGAAAGGATTAGAATGGTGATGTATGCTTGTATCATAATGCATAATATGATACTTGAAGACGAAGGAAAGGCAATATGCCCAAACTATGTAGCAGAAGAAGATGTTCCAGGGACGCAAGCGACACAGGAGGAGAGATTCCAAAACAGTGTCATGTTGCGTTCCAAGGAGATACATAACGCGTTGAAGGCGGATTTGGTGGAGGAAGCATGGTCGATTCGCCCGATTCATCACAATCAACAAGAAGAAGAAGATGATGATGAAGAAGAAGAAGAAGGAGAAGAAGAAGAAGCAGAAGAAGAAGGAGAAAACGAAGAAGGAGACGACGATGACGACTAGTTTTCTAAGTATTTGTAACTTTTTTTAAGTATTTGTTGTTTTTTAGTATTTGTAATTTTTTTTAAGTATTTGTTGTTTTTTAGTATTTGTATTTTTTTTAGTATTTGTAAGTTTTCTATATTTAATGAAATATTATTAAGTATTTAATATTCTTATTTAAATAAAAAACAATAATTAACCAATCATTACCAATCATTTATAACCCCCCTCATAACCCCCTTCCCACTACACCCTCTTTTTCCATAACCCCACTTCTATTACTTTTTAATATTTTAATACCACAACCCCCACATAACCCCCCACCACTACACATGCCCTTAGGGGGAAGGGGGCGCATGTAACTTTCTTTTTTCACTTAACTGATTTTAACCGATTTTGTACTGCCACATCACTTTACTGATTTACTTCACTGAAACACTTTTTGTCTTTTTTGGAGGCAGCATTCCACTGATTCTTTTATTTAATATTTTCATTTAAATTCAAATAGTAACCGTTATTTTTTTAATTTTCAAGCAGTAATTAATTTTCTAACCGTTACACCTAACGGCTACATTTTTTACACCTATAAAAACCCCATAACTTCTAATACCAAAATCACACCAAAATCGGTTATCACTTTAATCATATCGTAAAAATGGTCTCGTGGAATGTAAACGAGGAGATCGCGTTAGCAAGGACGTACTTGGCAGTGAGAAACATTAATTATCCTGCCGGTTTATGTAGAGATTCGTTTTGGAGCAACGTGTTGATGGAATTCAATCGAATAACCGGCACAAATGACCGCAACAAGGATTCGCTCGTTAGTAAGTGGCATGATCTCTTCACCAAGCATAACCGATGGAACACCCTCTATGAAGCCACGATTGAGCGGCACCCTAATCTTCAAGAAGACATTGCAATTCTAGCCACGCGCCGCGCCTATGTGCATGCACACGGGAGTAACTTCAACCATGTTGCGGCATGGCGATTGTTGCGCGATATGTTTAATGATATTTATTGTTTAATGTTGTTTAATGTTTAATGAAAGTAACCGTTAAAAGAAAAAAAAATTAAAGTTAAAAATTAACAATCAAAATACAAACATAATTAACCTACTTACAACATTAATTAAACATAAACATAAACCTAATTAAAATACTACTTAAACATAGCTAAAAAAAAGAAAGAATACGTAATTGACTCGGGTGAAGAAACGTCACGATCACTATCACGCCCGTCCGACCTCTAGTATTGATATCCCTCACTTCCGGGTGTCAGACAATACATTTCTTCATCTGAATAAATTACATATTCAGCCCTGGGATCAGTTTCATAACCTTCGTGCGGGGGGTTTTGTACCGTAACCGGTGGGTTTTGCACTATAGGAGGATTGACACGTTCCGACACTCTTACAACATCTCCAACCCGTATTGCTCCTAGTTGTAGTAGAGCCATTGTGTAATCATATGCGTAAATCAATTCTTTCATTGACAAATCGTCAGGATCTTGTGGCTCGTAATATTCAAATGTTGGGGGAGGCTGTGTAGTTGGTTTATGTGTTGTTGGTGTGTGTGTAGTTGGTTGGTGTGTTGTTGATGGGTGTGTAATAGGTGGGTGTGTTGCGGGGCAGGATAATCGTCGTCGACGATACGTATTCGGAAACATATTGCCACCGCCCATATTCAAAGATGTAGTTGTATAAAACATTGTATGTGTAGATATGGTCTTAAATATATGGTAAAAATATAAAAAAAATGGTCAAAATATAAACAATCGTATAAAAAACGGTCAAAAATTAGCGGTCAAAGAAAAAAAACTTTGGTAATTAATTATTGGTCAAGATATATGACCGTTTCCTTTGTACCAGCACGGTAAGAAGAAGCAGAAGTTGATTCACGGGACCCCTACCAGCACGGGTGGCAGTGGTGTTACCGTGCTAATAGTGGGGTACCCGTGCTCAATTCTGATGGTGTCCCGTCCTCCTTTATACATGTCTTTGTGATGTTTTTTTTTTTTTTCATATTATGGTTTTTCCTTTTCTTTCTATTTTAGTTGTTATTTCCTTTTTTTAAATTGTATGAAACTTTAAGGTTTTATTTTATAATGTCTTATTTAATAATGTTTAATTACATTTTAACATTAAAATAAATAAATTTTAATGATTAAATAATGATTACTTAATCATCCTTCAAGTTCGAGCCTTGTAGGATATTGGGTTTTACAGATTATTCATTGTCGTGCATTTGGGCGGGTTGGTGTCGGGTTTTCCCTAGATTGATAGACCTGGAGGATCGGGTGTCCCATGGGTATCCTGAATTCGTCATAAAGGGATTCCCACGTGAGCCCGTGACGACTTTATTGGCCTTTCAAAAATAAAAACATCCAAGTCCCTCTCATTACACCCTTTCTTATGTTTTTATGATGAAAAAAAGTGTGGCGTGTCGTTTACGTGATAACACTTTTTCTCACCTAACTAAAGCAAATAACACATAATAGTCTAATTCCGGTGGTCACAGGTTCGAATCCCACTCCTTATTAGGGGGGCTAAAGGCACATTCAGGTAGCCCGGGGATCGATCCTGCATGGGGGTGTTGTTCTTATGGGCGATGCACCGTTCGACCGTTAAAAAAAAAACATAATAGTCTAATTAGCAACTAGTTATTACTAACAAAATAATTTCAACAGCATACTTGTGCGGTCAACTCTGTCAACTCGTTGCTGGGTTTCAGATCGGAAGTTACTGTTCTTGGTTCATCTTCATAAATTGAAAAACATCTAGCAACTCAGGTTTGTTTTTTTTAGACTTTAATATCTTGTGGCTACAATCATATGTAATTCTTTTTTTTTATTCCCAGATCAAGCAATAGTAAACATAGTGACTATTGATATCAACCCACATACGAACTCTCATATTTGTTATAATTGTACAGGATAACATCAATTCAGTTTCTGATCCTTCTTTGGTATCATTTTTTTAAGTGTTGTTTTCTTATTTAAAGATTCTTATTTCATTTCTTAAACTTGCCATGTTACTTCAAAATAGAAGGCAGACGGGCAACAAGCTGCGCTTTATTTTAGCTTCGAAATCAAAATTCGAACTTGATTGGTTTCCACATCAATGGCCTCACTTTCTTGCTGTTGGAGTTATGATGTATTCCTTAGTTTTAGAGGAGAAGATACCCGAAAAACCTTTGTTGATCATCTTTACTCAGCACTTAGTCAACGACTAATTCGCACTTACAAGGATGACGAAACACTACCTCGGGGTGAACATATCGGTCCATCTCTCTTTAAGGCTATCGAGGAATCAAAGATTATTGTCATAGTATTCTCTAAAAACTATGCCGATTCTTCGTGGTGTTTGGATGAACTTGCACATATTATGAAATGCAAGGATGAGAAAGAGCTAGTTGTTATGCCCATATTTTATGATGTGGATCCTTCGGATGTGAGAAAACAGAAAAGAAAATTCGGAGAAGCATTTGCCAAACATGGATGGGAACCCAAGAACATCACCAAGAGTAAATCATGGAGAAAAGCACTTGTTGATGCAAGTTATATTGCTGGATGGGAACCCAAGAACATTGCCAATGGGTAAATTTCCTTATCTTTTGAAATTTATATCATCTTGATCTATATTTATATATTTTAAGTTTTATAAACTTTTATAGTGATAACAATATGTATGTGATAAATTATTTCTAACTGAATTTAGTTATCAAGATTATATATATATATATATATATATATATATATATATATATATATAGGGGACGGTTATTGTACAAAGTAATGAAAACGTGCGAAGTGTCACTTTGTACATGATAATTACGTAATGATAATTACGTAATGCTTTCATGAACATACAAAAACATTACGTAATGATAATTACGTAATGTTTTTGTATATTCATGAAGGCATTACGTAATTATCATGTACAAGTGACACTTCGTACACTTTGCACGTTTTCATTACTTTGTATTTGAACCAGCCCCTATATATATGTATATATATATATATAAAAATTAGAATTGTAAGATAATAAAAATGTATTTGGAAAACCAAACGAGGTATTATTTTTAAGAAACTAACGGGTATACTCGATACCCGAGGATAATTACCCAACATATACACGATGGGTATAGGGCCGGGTATGGGATATGTTTCTACAACAGGTTATGGGTATGAGATTACACATGCCTGGCCTGAACTCAATGCATTGCCATCCCTAAATCTAATCAACATGCATGAATTAGTCATCAAAAACAACTATTGAAGCACTTTTGTAGAGACTGCTAATTACCAGTTTGTGAATATGTAACATACACTAATTATGAATATATATCCAATTTGCAGTAATGAATCAGTCGTCATAAAAAGAATTGTCGAAGCAATTTCGGATAGATTGATATCTTTAAATACAGAGGTTGATGAAGACCTTGTTGGAATTACATCCCGCTTGAAAGATTTGAAAACACGATTGGATATTGGGTCGGGTGGTGTGCGCATGGTTGGGATATGGGGTGTTGGGGGGAGTGGTAAGACTACTCTAGGGACTTCTCTTCATATGGAAATCTCTCACCACTTTGAAGGTCACTACATTGTTGAGAATATTCGTGAGGAATCGCGCAAATATGGTTTAAAAAGATTGCAAGAAAATTTCTTATCAGCTATATTCAAAACAGAAGTGGAAGTACAAAGTGTTGCTGATGGAAAAAGCAAGTTAAAAAGAGTGCTATGTCATAGCAATGTGTTGGTACTTCTTGATGATGTCGATGATGTTAGCCAACTAGAGGCGTTAGCTGGATCCCATAACTGGTTTGGTAGGGGGAGCCGAATAATAATAACAACTAGAGATGAACATTTGCTAACAACCCACAAGGTAGACCACATCTTCCCAATCGCATTATTATCACATGACGAGGCTATTATGCTTTTTAATAAACACGCATACAACAAAAATTACCCTATAAGTAATTATGAGATACTTTCATCATATGTGGTTTCTTATGCTGCTCGGCTCCCATTAGCTCTCAAAGTTTTAGGTTCTTTTTTATATGACAAAAACGAGAAGGAATGGATGAGTTTATTGGCTAGACTAAAAGATATTCCAGAAATGGAAATTGTGGAGAAACTCAAAATTAGCTACGATGGGCTTAAAACTGTGGAGAAAGAGTTATTTTTGGATATCGCGTGTTTCTTCCGGGGGCATTCCACAGATGATGCAATGGAGATATTTGAAGCTTGTGGTTATCATCCTTGTATAGGGATAAAAGTGTTGACACAAAAAGCTCTCATAACTATTGTGAATGGTAAGTTCGACATGCACGATTTGGTTCAAGAGATGGGACATTACATTGTTCGAGGAGAACATCCTAACAATCCTGAAAAACATAGAAGAGTTTGGAAACCTAAAGATATCACTAACATGTGCTTTGGGGATGCAACAATGGTACAATTTAGCTAAGCAACTTTTCAAAATATGCATTAATATGAGCACTAAATGATAAGAATAGCAATAACAGATATACAATGATAATTGACTTGTGCATTTTTTTCTCCTTTATTGTAGGAAAATAACAAGATTGAAGCTATAAAATATCGTGTTCATGATAGTTATTATAAAGATAACGGTGAGGGAGAGGGTGAAGATTCACGCCTCCATAAATTTGTTTCAAGCATGAAGAAACTAAGGTGGATATGTTTGTCTATGTGTATGCACAATGACAAGCATGTTGAAGGACCTAGTTTTCTTTCAAATGAGTTGCGGTATATTTACTTTGAACATTATCCAGCAAGTCCATTCCCAAACAGTTTCCGACCAGTGAAGCTTGTTGTTCTCAGATTGTGCTACAGTTTTCAAAAACAACTTTGGAACAGTTACAAGGTATTTCAATGGTTCATTTCATTACATATACTTGTTAGTATAGCCTTACAAATTATGTCATGGGTCCACTTTTGCTTGAAACTTAATAGTTGCTTTTCTAGTCCTTTTTTTTGCTGATTTCTTCCCACGAGATTCGACTTATAATATTATTTACTTTTTCTATATCGTACTAATTATCATAAACTTTGAGAGTAACTTATGTATGCTTCTATAATTAGGTTCTACCACATTTGGAAGTGCTTGAACTCAAATATTTGGATGAGCTACTCAGCACTCCAGATTTTGATGGACTCCCATGTCTTGAAAAGTTGACACTCTTAAGTTGTCAGAAGTTAGAAGAGATTCATCCATCACTTGGAAGCCATAGAAGTGTTAAATACATAAACGTTTCATGTTGTTCTAAGCTTAAAAGGTTCCCAACGATTGTCCATATGAAAAAACTCGAGACTCTTGAAATAGAGTATTGCAGTGCGATTCTTGAGTGTCCAGATATCCAAGCAAACATGGAAAGCTTGGTGAACTTGTCTTTGATATGGAACGGGATAGAAGTTCTGCCTTCGTCGATAGGAGTACATTGTACCTCCCTTCTTTCCTTACACTTGGTTGGTTGTTCCAGCTATAAGAGCATAGAGTTGAACTTTCATGCCTTCAAATATTTGAGAGAGTTCAAATTTGGAGGTTACACCGAATTTAAGAAGATGCCACTTCTAGCATTTAAGACGGTGCTCACTGAGGTGACACGTAACTTGCAAAAGTTGGACCTCAGCGGGTGCCATTTGAAAGATGGAGAAACCCCCTATGAAATTAGTGAGTTTTCCAACTTAGTAGAGCTAGATCTAAGTTCAAATGATTTTTCACGAATCGATTACAGCCTCTTACAACTCACTCGGCTTAAACTCCTCAACTTGAATGACTGCAAACAACTTGTTGAATTGCCTGAGCTCCCATCCGGTATAACTATTCTCAAAGCAGACAATTGCCACAAAATTAAAGCTATAGGAGATTTCCACAAAAACTGTAAACGGTTGTGTCAAGTCTCACTTATCAATGGGAAAATCATAACTCTTGGTGACAGGCTACTAGATTCCATGCTTAAGGTATGTATGGCTGGCTCTCTATGTTTTTTTCATTATTAATTAATTAAGCTTTATACATATATAATATTAATGGTAATTGAGACGCGACGAATTTGTGTTAATTGATTAGGAAAATGCTATAAAAAATCGCTCTATGGTTCTCCGTCTTCAAGGCCTTGATATTGCAAAGGGGTTTACACCTCCTTTTCTTCTTAGAGGGAGTAGATATAATTTAAAACTTCCGGAGAATTGGCACAACAACTTCTGTGGATTCTTAATGTGCGCTGTTGTGTATGGTGACTTTCACTTCTTTCCTCCACGGATAAGTATGAAGAAGGTGATGAGTGATGTGGATTCTAACGATGATGTGGTTTGGGATGAGAGTAGTGATAGTGATGATACATATACATGTGTTTGGTATGTTTCATTTGCTTCATTAAGACACACTACATGGTTGAACTCTACATGCAAAGCGGCTTTGTTTACCCTCGACGCTCTAAGCTGGGAAGTTGGAATTTGCTCATTATGTAGAGCGTTTGGAGTCAGGCTCGTTGAGAGGAAAAATGGAAGTGGTCTGATGGAAACAACACGAGAAGAATGTGATCTTTCTTCTTACACACCTAACTTCAAGATCCTGCCTGACTCACAATACGGTTTGTTAAATATTTGGTTCACCTCTACCGTTGACTATTGAATATGTAATGAGAGAATTGCGTTGGCTCGTTTCTTTTTATTTCAGTATTGTTTTAGTCGTTCACTACTATTTTCTGATTGTGAGTATGTCTACGAGTCATTGTGCTCTCATACGCTGTCATTAGTAAAACTGAACTCTGTAATAAAAGGCGATGTTTAAAGATTAGAAGAAACCCAAGACGTCATCAAATTGGTCATTGCCTCATGTTGACTTTAGAAAGTCAAATTAGAATGTGCAAGGCAGTCACTATTTTACGTTGGATTTACGCTTTTCTAGTTATGTGACGATTATGATTGCATGCATGTATGACAGTATGAGATACAGCGCGATTCCAATTTCCATTTTACATCAGAACCTTCACACACACACGCACCGTATTTTCTCATTATAAACCCAACTTAAGACTTGAAATATGCTTTAAAATTATCGTTTAAGAATATATTGACTGCATTTGTTAATACATCTGTCAAACACCGTGATTTTGTCAAAGTTTTGTCGACGAACAAAGTAAGGAACATTAAATAAAAAGTTGTGGACATGTATGGGAAAGGTTTGAGCAAATTTGTATATGTGTGAATGTTTTATTTGTTGCTGATCTATTGCAGGACCAATAGAATAGCACAATAACATACATAAGGACAATACTCAATGAACAAAGAAAATGGTTTACTTAAAAACAAGTGCAGGATATATATGAACTTACTCATTTGGAAGCGCTCTAATGATCTTAAGGATCCTGTGTTTACATAGCTCATATGGGTTCTCGGGTCACTATATGGTACCTGCATTCAAAATTGTTGCAGTAGCTTACATTAAGTACAGATTAATTGAATACAGGTTTTGTTTGGTCCGTATCTTTTTATGTTTGTTGGTTTAGTCTCTTTGTATATATAAGCTTCGGTTGTATGTTCTCGGTTTAGTGAACGAAAATCAGAAAATTCCCCGAAACTCTTTTAATTCACAAGGAGAGATGGAAAATTGACGGGTTAAGTAAAGGTGAAAATGGGATGTTTTTGGCAGGTCGAACGCATTGAGTCGGATTGCTTGACCAAAAAAATTATTTATATAAATAATAATTAGTGTGTCAAATGTGATCAGACGAGTATAATATATTTTTAATACAATGATTTAAGAGGCTTTTGCATTTTAACCTGTTTCCTAATAGCTTATTCCTCACAGGGCTATGGTAATTATCCACTGCAACCGCCACCAAAATCAGTAGGTTGGGATCAAAGACCAACTAATAAGCACGGGCCACCAGACTAGCCCGGTTATGACTACTATGGCGGACAGGGTGGCTATACCGCAGCACCATCTCTGCAACCACCACCCATAACCCATGAAGGCTCATGCTCCTGGTCCTGTCATGCGTCCACCTCCCTTCAGTTATGGACAGCCTCAAGGCCCAAATTATGGGCCACTTCACCAACAACCATCACGTCCAGTGGGCCAATGCAGCAAGTTTATCCTCAGTATGGTACTACTCCTGTTCCTCCTATTAATGATAGGTATGGCTGTGAAGGTCCTGCTGGTTATGGTCAGCAAGGTGATTCGACTGTTACTCAGAATGGATAAACCCCGACACCTAGTTATGCTCATGCAGGACCCACTGGCCGTTATAGTCATCCAAACAGTTCAGGAGCAGCAAATCCAGTTCATGTCGGTGGTCCAGGAATGGCAGCTTATTGTGCACCACCTCTCAAATAGCTCCTGTTCCAGATCTGTGTCCGGTTCAGTCCAGGTATGACCAATCTGTCCCTCAAACAGGTTACGGCATATGGTCAGTGACTCAGTGTGATAATAATTAGATGTATGGAGGCCACAGTTGATTAACTAGTGTTTTTATTTAATGTTTACAATAATGGATACTATTTTCCTTGTGTCCAAAATGGTACACTGCATAGCGTATGATGATTGTCAAGCTTATTATGTTCACAGTCATCAAACTACAACATAACAACCTTCGTAGACTCTTGACTTCAACTTTGATCTCGGTCATGGTGAATCGCTCCAGTCTCCTGCTAATAAAAACAATATTATTACCATGAAAGATGATGTTTTACTATTTGTTAGTGATGATAATTAGCAGATAGGTAACTTTAACATGAAAAACATAAAGCTGGCGTACCTGCAAGATTCAGGCCGGTTGTTAATAAGTGGGTATAGGAACTCCAAGTCCTTCCGTCAGTTTTTTGAACGAATTTTGCAATCTTTTAGTAATGGGTCCCACTGTACCGTCGCCAACTACACGTCCATCGATCTTTAAAACCTGTTATCATCACAACAGGTATGTGTAAGTTTACAAAACTCGGTTTTGTTCTAACCAAACAAGAAGCATATAACATATCATGTTACATCATACTTTTAGAGGTGACAGACAATATGGATGGGTCGGAAAGCTGCGTAACGGGTTGACGTTAAAAGTTAAAACATGATGGCCCATGTTAGTAAACCGAAAATATTTACTTTTTTTTTCAAGTTTCACGTAGAAAGGTAACATACCGGGCTGAGTTCTCCCATAGTACCAGTAGTCCATACCTGCAGTGAAATACCATATTTTCGTAAAAGTTTACACTCAGATTATAAAATCTGGCTATCTGTTTGAGCATTAGATGTTTGCATCAATCAAACACCGTTAAATAAACGTGTGAAAGATTCGAAAACTGTGTTTCTAAATCAGACCTCATCTGCAGTATGAAATTCGGACAAACTGATTCGCCTCTCCTCCAAAACCAAGTTTTCCTTCTTCACAAGCTCCATGACCTGCAACAAAACAGATGTATATATTTAAATTTCCAAGTAGATAAATATAAGACAAACATAAAGTTGTTTATGAATTTCAGTGTAGAGGTTGAAGTTCTAGAAGGTTTATCTATAGTACATGTTGACTGGTCTGACCAATGCTTTATAAGGGTGTAATATGAAGAGTTACACGATTTGGAAGGGCGGGATATGTAAATTCTTACAGTTGCGCGAGTGATGCCTGGAAGACAGTAATCAGCATGAGGGGTCATAACAATACCTTTCTTCACCAAGAACTGCATTGTACGAAATTAAATATGTGTTGAATAAACGAAATACAATAATAAATAGATGCAGGGATGTCAAATCATTAAAAAGATGAAAACACAGTGGCTTACGATGTTTGTAGCATTTGTTTCGGACACATAACCATCCTTGTCAAGCATGATTGCATCATCAGCATTTGCATTGTTCCCTTCTATCTACATCAACTTAAAGAGTTTATAATCTTAACCACTTATAAAATCATAAAAATTATAAAAAGAAAACGACGTTACCTTTGCAAGTATATTGTTCAGGAGGTTATTGTGGTGAATTTTGGAATCCAAATTCTGGCAACAAAGTAAAGGATTGAAGTTATTGATCAAAGAATTATGTTATTAACTTATTTCTAGAATAATATAAATTTCATAATAATGACACAATGATTGTTTAAAAAGAAACTTAAAAATAATTTGGACGGACAGTGTTGTCACTCAAACTCGTTTCGACATGTGCCAAACATTACTGTTCTTTAACCGAGCATGTATTGACCCGTTACCCAAACACCGGGCCCATTTTTCCCACATGTAGACAGAATCATGAGTCTTACATTTGGTGAATTACGACGAGTGGTGGCAGTCACCAAAGTAATACCCCCTGTATTGTCATAGACCGGTGGTTTCCACTCTGCAAGAACTGCATAATGCAGGAAAAAATATATATATAATTACATTATCCAAATCTGTGAAAGATTTATAAATTGTGTAATGTGTAATTTATCTTATGGGTTTGTATTTTGGTTTTAACTGCTTAACATACCTATTAAGGTACATCCATAAAGATTAAAACCTGGGCTCATCCCTGAAGTAACCTGCAAGAAAAATTTATCACTGTTAGGGTTTATTGTTATATAATAATTACCATATTAGAGGAAATGATTTGATTAGATTTTCTTTGTAGTTATTGTAATTGTAATCATATATTAGTTGATTCATTATGCATAATACCTTATAAGTTTTTCATTGTTATGGTATCACAACCTTAGAGTTCTTGCATGCATAGGCCAAGGGTTTATTATTAGTACGAGTCCACAGGCTCCGTTTGGTTTTTGTGTGTGGCGGGGCGGAAATGGCAAAGCCTAGGCTGGCTACAATATATAGAATACTGAATTGATATTTATTGAATGATTTGGTTACAAAAAAGAGAGATCGTAAATAACCCTAAAAAACGGGCTCATACTAATAAACCCTAATAATAATGGCGTCCAATAGCATGGATGAAAGAAAAATAGGAAGTCGTAGAAAAGGTATCAAACGGACTCCGATTGAACTCATTCAAGGGGCATTAGAACCGTCTCATCGAACCCTACGATCTTAGTTTTTAGGTTTCGCATTTTTTGAGTTTTAGCTTGTGGTTTTTAGAATTTGCATTATATCATTGTGTCTTTTATTTAGTATTGTGTCTTTTTTTTAATTTCATCATTGTGTCATTTTTGTGATTCATTGTGTCTTTGTTCTTCAGCATTGTGTTATATTTTTCGGCATTGTGTCATATTTCATGATTTATTGTGTTTTTTTGTATCCTTCTCACCCTTCTCATTTTTGTTACACTATGTAAAACAACCTGACCCCCAATAGCATAACACTTAAAATTTACATTATATTTTATATTGTTGCAAGAGTAGAGTAACAAAAGAACAACCTTTTTGCCGCGTGTCAAACTTAAACGAATGTGTGAATTGTTAAACATCCCGTTTCTAATTAGCGTTTTGAATATGGCATCCTTAACCTGGATAAATTAAATAGAATATATGAGCAATTAATAACTTAAATGAGACAAACTGGACAGTGAAGAAATTAAAGGATATTTTGAAGAAATTAAAAACCAATCTAAGTAGCTTAGCTTGCAAACAGGATCTCACATAATCACGAGTTGGTACATTGTTGAAAGCAAGAGCTTTTGCCGAGTCAAATAACCTGACATACACAGTCAGCATAACCCATAATCAGTCTGCTGAATGGAGGTAATAATTAGAATTATTATCTGCAAACGGGTCGATTTGGGTTGTGACTTATTCGTAATGGATCTAATGGATAAAACAAAAACAAAAACAAAAAAAGGTTTAGCTAATAACAGAACGGGTCAAATGGGTCAAAAGCCATCCAAAGTGAGATTTTCGTATACATAATATCATACTACTATAGAAGTAATATTAATATATTATTTTTATAATTCTAACTAATGCATTAAATGTATATAAAAAATGAAAAGTGGACAAGCAAGTGCTTCTAGATCAACCCATTTCAACCGACACTAAGATAATACCCATTCTTTACCCAAATCCGTGTTGACCCGTTACTCAACCCGTCCAAACATGGCCATTATGGCATTCTTACACCTATAATTCTGCTGTTGACGCTATGATCTTCGTACAACTTAAGAAACTGTATTTAGTTGCTGACCTATCTAAATGCTCTTCAAGCTTAAAAACTTTCCGGTTATAAATTCTAAGTCCTTCCCATACCGAGTCACCACCTTGGACAACCGAGTCAAATACTGAAACCTTTAAGGTCACAGAGAAACTAGTAAGAATATGAAAGCAATACACATCATTAGCTAAAAAGTCTGATGACGTTACAAAGCAAAGTCATTATAAGCTTGTGTTATTAGTGTACCGTTGCACTGTCACGGGGTAAAAGTTCATCACCAACCCAAACAAGAATCTTTTCATTAGCGGGAACAGGAAGAGATGGCTTTGCAAGCTTGGGAAATCTTTTTTGTCTTGCATGACACCTAAGCATGTTATAAAATGGTAAACTTTGCTCCAGCACTTCATAAAGTGATCGTGGGAAAGCCTAAAATAGGAAATTAAAAATTTATCTGAGATTCAAAAGAAATATACAAATGGGTCAGTTTGGGTTATGGTTTGTTTGTAGCCCATCACAAAAAATAGAATTAGAGAGAATGGGTCAAATGGTTTGAATGGGTCAATTGGTCAAAAATCCCCAGAGCGTATTTACAAAGCAGAAGGCCTCCTATATTCTCTATTCACAAAGCCACATTATTACTGAAACACTATATGTTCTGTAAACATACTTGACATGAGAATTGTGAATATGAAACTAAAAATAGTTTGGACAAAAAGTGTTTCGGGTCAAACGGGCCTGGCTTGTTTTGACACATTAACCACACAAAAAAAAAGTATGTTTACCAACTACATAAGCATGAGTTACATACATGAGGATAATTTATTGCTCGTGAAAAGCCTGTAGATTTGTGCACGCTTTTGTACCACCATGGAGCCCAAATGCCATCAACAGATTTAGGACCAGCTTCCCATCTGTATAAATAATGTTACCATCTCTATGACATTATAAAGTAAAAATGAGCATTGCTAGTAAGATAATTTTGCATGAAAAAAGGAAATTTTGTATATTTTATGCATGGAAATATAAAGTGCTTCAAAAGCAACAGCTAATTGATATTACCTGGGTTTTAAAAAGCGCGCATGAGGCGCGCCTAGGTTCAAGGCGCAGCCTAGGGCGCCTCAAGGCTTTGCGCCTACCCAATTTCCCAAAGGGGTGCGCCTCAGGCGCTTTTTTGGCAAAATTTCAGTCGCTTTTGACCCTGAGTTGCACGCCTCACGTACACCATGTATTTTTATGCATAAAAATGTTGTACCTTGATGTTTTTGGCTTGTACATATAGGTAAAATCACATAAAAACCTTATTTATAGCTATATTTTAGGTAAATGAAGCTAAAAACTCATGGGATATATATGAGATATATAAAAAATTATATAATTAGTGTGCGCTTCGGGTACGAAAATCTCATGCTTTTTGCGCTTTGCGCGATGCGCTTAGACCTCATCGCTTTTGTGCGAGGCGCGCTTTTTTAAACCAAGGATATTATACTGACATACTTGAGCATTGAAGCCTGAAATGGAATGTCAAGATCTTCACAAAGACCACGTAAGGCAGCCTACAAACAAAGTAAAACCGTACGCGTGTAAATATAGAAAGCTGTCCATTAACATCATGAGAAAGAACGAATGGACTAACATAACATAAATATATATATATACACACACATAGATTAATAACCTCAGGGTCTTCTTGAAGTTCAGCAGCATCAATAATAGGAGGGCGGTTCCCTGCTGCACACAGTTCACTATATACAGAAACCAGGTCTCCTAAACCTAGTTCATGGAAGGACGAGGGGACAACCTTGTCAAAAGATTGCTGGTAACAAAAAAAAAACAAATTTAATAAATTTATATAAAATTTGAAGTTGAAAAATTAAGCGATCTTCAATTAAAGAAAAATGAATACCAATATATCAAGTGGATTTCGAATCAGTATAAAGTGTTTTCCTTTCTTTGTCAACTCATCGCTTAAACCAGGCAGGCGTTGTTTTGCTATATGCTGCAAAAGCAAAGTCATGAGCTCATGAAGATGGAAAATAATGGTATGCAAACATCACACGTCGATTTAAGAATAAGTAAAAATATAAACAAAAGACGTTGTGTTTCTGTATATAACATACGGCTATAAACCAATTACCTTACAATATCGGTACTTCTTTCCTCCAGGTCCATATATGATGTTGTTCACAACTTTATTTCCATCAGACTCCTATGCATTTAAACCAACGGTTGATTATAAACCGATTTCCATTTATCGTATACTATCCAGTGTGCTTTGAGACGTTCAAACAATATAACGAAATAGTTTCATAGGGAGGGTTCTGAATAAACACAATATTCTCCATACAGGACATTTACTTTACCATTTTTGAAAGAAGCTCTTCTCTGTATGGCCTATCAACACCTGTTACCTTTAAATAATGTGCATATAGAGGTTCATCAAGCACTTCTGTATCATCCCTCTGAAGAACAAGATACATAAAGAAATTTGTTCAACAACAGAAAATTATTAAAAAAAAAACAAAAATTGAATGCCAAAAAAATAGTTTTATAATAGAATATTATCAGTTTATCATAATGACACTACATGCAAAGTTGTATGCAACTTAAGTTTCAAAATTAGTCATAATTAACTGTGGTTGGTGGATTATAACTTTTTAAAAATATGTAAATAACAAACATGATAATTAAATCATTTGGCTAGAGCCAGTATCACTATATGACATGTACATCCTGGTTTATAAGCTGTATGCTGCATTAAATGTTTACTTTGGAAAAAAAAAAAGGCTTAATCATGGTAAATATGATAGGGTTAACTCACAAAAAATAAAATATAAAAAATTCTGGGACCAACAAGAAAATGTTATCTTTTAGTTTACAATTTGCCCACACACACACTTAGATGAATTCATGATTAATCTTGTTTCAGCATATACCATTACATCAATATCCAGGCACATATGTACATCAACAATCAAAATTAAAAAACATGTTTTCCCAGGAAACTCAATCTGATTGATTTACTTTTTAGTTCCAAAATAATGATTGTAGTTAAAAATTCCCATAAAAAAAATTATTTAGAATTACAAATTGATTGTGAAATATTGCCCCAAAAAATTTCAAAGAAATAAACTATGTTTAGAACTTGTTCAACTCATTAAAAATGAAACTATTTATTATGGTGTATTGATTTAAGACATTTCATATCGGGTCACAATTGGGCTAAGAAATAAGCCTCGCTTGCGGTGTGTGCATATAATCTATATATGTTTGGGCCCATAGGAGGGGACAAAAGTAAAAGTGCACTAATTTTAACGTTATTTTACTAATTTCGTGAAAAAAACGTTAAAAATGGCGGACGGTTAGGCTGTATGGTAAACAGACGGCACCACCCCCCGTTCTCCTCCTTTATCCCCCGTCCCCCACCTCTACACCGCCCCGGTGCTGCGTCCCAACCCAAGCCCCGTCCCTCCCGTCTCTCCGAGGACATATTGGACGCTTCAATCACAGTTTTTTTTTTCGAAGGTAACAAGGAAGCAGGTTTTCAGGGAAGAGACATGAATTTTGTGGGAAAATTGGACCTTGATGATGTGGCATCCTAGTTGGCTTGGAGACATCACCTTTTTGGTGTCTCCACACCCCATAGCCTTAATCATGCATTATATGGTGGCGCTGATTGCCAAAAGACAAAGGGATACATGCACCAATCGGGCTTGTCCCGATTTCTAAGTGTTGTGTGCCTTATGTCCCAGGCTTAAGGCAAAACCATTATTGAGTCGGGGGTCTCATTGGAAGCAGCCTCTCTATCCCCACGTGGTAGAGGTAAGGTTGTCTACATCTTACCCTCCTCAGACCCTACCTTAGCTTTGCTATTGGTGGGATTAACTGAGTATGATGATAATGATATCATATCGGGTCACAATCTTTTCCAAATGAAAAAAAAATCATTTGCCGCTGGCCTAGTGGCACCAAATGTTTATCCACGTGGTGCGGGTTTAAGTTTCACAAAATCTGGATTTTAGAAGTATATTTCAACCAAATGGACAGTGCTCTAGCCTTATCCCAATGACTTTATCTAGAGAAGGTCGCCGGTTGGAGTGTCGTTTGTGACAGGGGCCTTTAGGTGGTGGATTTCCTCAATTAATGATGGGTGGGTAGAGGTGCACAAATCGGGTTTTATTAATAATCCGTTTTGGGGGTTCGGGTATGATTGGGTATTGAAAAATCGGGTACTAAGAGACACCAAGTAGGGTTCAAGTACGGGTATTGAGAAGAAAAACCATACCTTGTGTACCCAAGTAGGCTATGATCGGGATCGGGTATAAATGGGTATTGGTCCGGGTATTAATACCCGGTTTCAAAAAATAAGTTTTTTTTTATTATTTTACAAAAAAAAAGTTTGTCTAAAAATTAAATTTGTTTTCTAATTTGTAAAAATATTAAAATAAATTATAATAACATAAATTCTAAAAAAATATTTGCTTTATAATATACATTCTAAAAAAATATTTGCTTTATAATATACATGTTTAAAAAACTTAAATATAAAAGTTGTAAACATAAAAATATAATTTGAAACTAAAAAACTGGTATACGGTATAACTAGTTTCGAGTATAGGGTATGACCAGTACTAGGCATTTCGGGTATAAATCGGGTACAAATTTTGAGTTCAAAATGTATACCATATCCATACACTGGTAGGGTCGCGTTTGGTTACGGATACAAAATACACCAGGTACAAAAATAACCAGTTCCCGGTTTTTTCTTGGGTCCGTTTTCGGATGCGTGCACCTCTAGGGTTGCGATCGAGGGCCTAGATTGCCTTTTGGCTAAGGGTATACTCAGGTGGTCGGACTTTTCTGGACGTATAAAAAAATAGTAAGATTTCAGGAGAAAATATCATTTAATTGTAAAATGAAATATTAATTAAATAAATTAATTATAAAGATTCAGTAAAACAACTTTACATTTTTATAGCTTTATTACCATTAAATAAATATTTTGATACATTTTGGTTATTATTATATTATATTGAGAAAACTGCAAAGTCAGAACAATCATTGCAAAAGAAACCCCAAAATTCATCAGAAATTTAAGAAATATAGATAAGATAAAGCAGAAAGAGATGAATTTTTTTTTTTTTTTTTAATATGAATTAGTTTATTTTTAATATTATTATTAGTTTTTTTTTTTTTTTGAACAATGATGAATTAGTTACCTGAGCAAAAGAGTACATAAGGCTGGTGCTTAACGATCTTGGAGCAGACCATGAATGAATCACCTCTGTTTCTATTTCTTCAGCCATTTTTTTAACTCTAAATTAGCAAGTTGCAGACTCTGTATGTTCTTCTTCTTCTACAGGTAGAGATATTATTAATTAGATAGATAGAGGATGCTTGAAGTGTACACAATGATAATACTGTGTCAACGATTATCTGATTATTGTTATTTTAGTACAATTGTACAAATGTATATTTGTTTAGTTGTTTGTTTATTCCTCCATGTGCAAAGTGTCAGACAGAAGTGTTTCCGTGCTTAACTGAAAGTGGTATGACGTAGATGTGTCTATAACCCTGTATCGGTGGGGTACCCATAACGAATTCTGGTGGCGCCCCGTCCCCTTATAGAAATACCGATCTCTAAAAATACCAAAACTTGATACTGAATTTGCACCAAAATTCAATTGGTATAGTATCATTCGATACATATATTTTTTCTATCATAGTACCTACCGAAATCGAAATACTCTATGTGGTGTACATTAATTTAGCTTGTGGAGGTATGACATGCAAGTTACTTTAAAATGTTTATATTAGTATGAGTAAGGTTTATTTTATTTTATTTTCATCATTAATTTTCGTTCCTATATCATCACGTTCTATTTCTTAACGATATCGTCTCGTAATTTTACGTTGTGAGGAGAACTAACACGTTTTCGTACCCTTGGCATTTGATACCTTTGGCTCCTTGGCACCGGAAGCCATCCGTTTCTTGACCAGAGTCCAACGGGTTATTCATAGCAGTGTCTCGACTCCAGGGGAGGGGCAAGTGTTCGTTTTTAGTAGGCTATGGTTTGCCGTCCAGAAAGGGGTGGCAACGCAACTTGTTGCATGCCCGCTATCTTGATGTAATTTTTCGCGACTAGGAAAAGAAGAGTTAATTGCCAAAATGGCCCTTGAGGTTTGGCCCAAAATGATTGTTTGGTCACTTTTTTTAATTTTCTACAAAAAGCACCCCTCACAGATCGAAAATTGCCAAAATGGTCCATATTTAACTGAGATTTGAAAGTCAGTTAAGTCTCAGGGGCAATTTCGTCCTTTATGTCCTCAGGGGCCAAAATGGCATATAATGGAAAGTTATAAAAAAATAAAATTCAAAAACGTTTTTTCGAACACGTTTTTTTTTACGAACACGTTTTTTTGCGAACACGTTTTTTTGCGAACACGTTTTTTTTCGAACACGTTTTTTTTCGAACACGTTTTTTTTTCGAACACGTTTTTTTTTCGAACACGTTTTTTTTTCGAACACGTTTTTTTTTTCGAACACGTTTTTTTTTTCGAACTCGTTTTTTTTTTCGAACTCGTTTTTTTTAGAACACGTTTTTTTTATTCAAGTGCTAACCTTGAGTTTTGTTTCATGAACTGTAAGGCAATTGGAATGAGGCTCTGTAGTGATAATATCCTCCTCGTTCTTTGCTAACTCCTTTTTGTTTGGTGGTCTCTTTCGCACCTAAAATTCATCCAACATTATATTAATTAGCCTTTAAAAAAACAAGAGCTACAATCATTCAAGTAATAACTTTCATATATCTCAGTTATAATTGTATTAAAAGAGCTGGATTGTCATACTATGATCAGCATACCACAACTTTAATCTTCGCAACATTGCTCGTCTTCTCCTTTTCTGGAGCAAAACTTTTTAAAAGATTGTTATCAGGCAATCCTCGAGCTCGAAAAAAAAAACGAGTTCGAGAAAAAACGTGTTCGAAAAAAAAACGTGTTAAAAAAAACGAGTTCAAAAATAAAAACGTGTTCGAAAAAAAAACGTGTTCGAAAAAAAAAGGTGTTCGAAAAAAAAAACGTGTTCGCAAAAAAACGTGTTCGTAAAAAAAACATGTTCGAAAAAACGTTTTTTAAATTTTTTTTTATAACTTTCCATTATATGCCATTTTGGCACCTGAGGACATAAAGGACGAAATTGCCCCTGAGACTTAACTGACTTTCAAATCTCAGTTAAAAACTCAGTTAAATATGGACCATTTTGGCATTTTTCGACCTATGAGGGGTGCTTTTGACAAAAAATTCAAAAAAGTGACAAAACAAGCATTTTGGGTCAAATCTCAAGGGCCATTTTGTCGATTAACTCAGGAAAAGAATAAAACTAATCAGTATTTTGATTAAAAACAATGGAAACCAAAAGCACTCAGTCCACATTTGTTTACTGCTATTTCAAAAGTTGATACAATCGTCCGATCTTCTTCTCGTCTATGATCTGTGTTGATATTATTATTCACTCATTCCACTAAATCCTCACAATCCATAACCTCAATAAAATTTCTCAATGATTCAGCCACAGAACGACTATTCTGTACGTAACTCAGGTTAGGTTACTGCACCTCACTTCACTTTGTTAGTTAATCAACTGAATCACTGTTAATGCCGTACGGAAGGTTAATTGCTAACACTTTTGAACGTTATTTCACTAGCTGTTTGTTTGTTATGTGATCTAGCTTTAAATATAGAGTAATTACGTGTTCAAATGCAACTGAGAGGGAGATTTTGATGCAGTTTTATGTTGAATTTGTTAATGTGAGATGATTATCAGTAGATAATTGATTTACAAAGCGTTAAAGCTAGTAATGTACATGGTTTGGGTAAATGTAAGTTATTTGGGAATAGGTTATCCAGTTGCTGTTTATTTTGTAAGGTTCTATTTGTGTTTTCTGGTTTAAATTGCAATTTGTTTATGTATAGTTGGCTATAGCATGATAAACAGGGCTGAGGGTAATGGCAGTGCTTCAAAACTGTGACCGTATGCCAATAAGGTCAGACGTGTCGTGGTATGTATTTGATATAGGATTTGGGTGGTCAGGTCTAATTCTAGGCATTTAAAGAAGTCTAGCCACTAGCATTTTGTAGAGATTTCAATAGGTGAAACGTATGTTGTCAAAAGTCCTTTGGACGCACTCCTAGGCCCTGAGGCAAGGCGAGACACGTTGTAAGGAAAGCGCCTTGCGGCCATCTAGGCGCTCCGGTGACGTTCTGGCAAGGTTCAGCTAGAATCAAGCCAAGTTGTGCAAATTCCTGCAAAAATCTATAAATTCTGGCCAAACTGGTATAAAACATCCAAAAATGGTCTGAAACCAGCCTAAACAAACCTAAAACAAGTCTAAAGTCCCTGAAATAGTATGTTTATGTTATGCGCCTTGCTTATCTAAGGCCCTCGAATTTTAAGCGCCTTGTGTCTAGGCCCAAGGCTCATCCTCATGCCTTGAGTGTGCCTTCGACAACTATGGGTGAAACAAGGTCATAGTCATGTCTAGATTGATAGTAGGATCCACTGGAACCGTAAGGGACTTAGAATTACTGAATTCAATTTGTTGAACTATATACATTGCATGCATCATATGATGTGGATGAATAACAGCTTAAGACATCATAATCTCTATCCGTAAATAATGCTTTATGGGGCCTAAGTTTGCAAGCTCATTTGTTCATCTGAAAGGCTATTTATGTAAGTTATAGAGGTATTATTTCCCTATACATCATTGTAATGCATCATATGGATTTATGTATGCTTCTTCTTCCAAGTTTCCATGCAAGAGGGTATTATTGACATATAAATAATGTACTTCCCAATTACCAATAAATTTTGTGGCACACCTACTAATACTAACATATAATATTTTCTTAGAAAGACTATACAGTATGTACTATGTATCCATTTGATTTCAAGATAACCAATTAAACTTAGTTGTCCTTGTAAAAGTTTGTCAAGCATAAAACAAATAACAGAAAAAACTGAGATGGAAATATTCAGGAATGACATTTCATGAAATCTCATGTGGTAAGTTGTTTGTTATTGTTGGTACAGACTTGTATGGTTGTTAGAACTTAGAATACAAGTACCATTTTTTTCACCTGTGAATGCAGCAAGATGGCTAACAAGTGACGATAAATTTGTTGATGAAAGCTTTCGTTTTAGAAGCATGAATTCAGTTCTGTACGGAGGAACTTTAAATCATTATCTGACCTTAGAAAATAAATTTAGCTTTGATATAAAATCCTAGATTCTAGGATGGTGGACACACATTGTTCTAGAGAAGTCATCTACTAAATTTAGACAATAAATACTCGCATCCTTGGCACAAAGCATGATTTACAGGCAAATGGTATTGAATATGCAGCACATTGTTTAGCTAGAGGATGAACACCATAACACAAATGTCCTTTAGCATAATCTGATTTCCAAAGAAATATTCACATCTTGTTAATACATAATACAATGTCAATAACAATATTGTTGTTTCTAACCTTGACATGATTATCAACTTTTATCGCTTCAAAATATGTGCTCAATGATAGTGATTAGGAAATTATAGAGGTTCTATGAAACTTCTTTTTATTAATTACTAATGGCATCACTGTTTTATGTTTGCATAAATGTAGGTGTTGGAGGGGTTTGCATGATGAGTAACAAATGGAGAGACGAACAACATCCATCTTTCGTAAACTTTATTTCCTCCTTCCTGAGCGCAAATTCCTTTCGGTTAAACGTTGTGCCAATTGCACCTGTAATGTTGATTTTTACTAGTCACCTTTCTTTTTCTCAATTTTGTGTAGAGGTGGCAAGATCTAACCTGCTTATATGGAAATGGGTTAATTTAGTTCTATACTATTAATAACAGTTTAAACAGGCCAACTGTAGAAAAAATGTTAAAATCCAAACTGGTCGAATTGGTTGGGCAAGTTAAATGTGTCAAAAGTTTCCTAACTTGTATTCAAATGCTTAGAGTGTACTGCATCATATTATTTACAGTTTTCTCTTATTGTTTTAATACTATAGTCTTATAATATTATTTAATATGTTCCTTATCCACAAGTGCAAAAAATGTCAGCAGGTCAACCGAACCTGAACTAAGGTGTTTCAACCTGCATATAAAAGTTACCCATTTTGACCCAAACCCAATCGGGCCCGTTTTGCCACCTCTAGTTCTGTATTTCTTCTAGCCTGCCTCAAATTTTGAATTTTACATTTTCAGGATTTTATTTTTAACTGTGGGGGTGTATCAGTAGCTTTCATTTTCATGATAAATTACGACTGCAACAATCCGGGGCCCATTTTCAGCAGGTAGCTGGACATTTTATTTTCATGTAGCTCCAGATTATTCATCTTAATCTTATTTTGGTTAATACAGAGCTGAAAAACTGAAGAGTCAATTTGGGCATCTGTATATGGTGGTCATCCTTCCAACAAAGGAACAGAATGACTCTTTTGTACACTCTTATTATAGGTTCACACATTCTTTTATCTTCCACATAATCTGGGTTTAAATGATCACTAAAAACATGAAAGTGTTCTTGTTTGATTCAGATATGGTACGGATATTGGTAGGCCAACATTTGTTCCAGTACTGGATCTGGAAATGGGCTTTGAGAAGATTGTAAGAATAGCACATGCACGTGGTGGTAAATTTCCGTTCTTAAGAGTAGAGGTGGCAATTTCAGCCTGTTTAGTTTTGATTAGGTGGATTCGGCTTCCGAATTATCTCTGTCTGTTCTAGTGAAAAAATAACTTGAAAGAAACTAGTCAAAGGGATGAAGTCGCAGACAGAACAGATTATTGTTGAAATAATAGTAATCATGTTTCGCGTGACCAGTACCAAATAGGCCCATTTTGACCTGTTCTCCGACCCGTGTGAGAAGCCCATTTTGACCAGCAAAATGTTCTATTATCATAATTCACAAGATTTTTTTCTCTGTATTTCAGTTTGCAAAAAGCAGGATGTTGTGTCCAAATTGAAAGCTGAGGTAAGCTTCTATTTCATTCTTCTTTTTCCCTTTCAACCTTTATAAGGTGTATATGACAATTATACCCTTGTCCCAGTGGCGAAGCTTGACCCGAAGGTTCGGGGGGTCGGAAGTCACCAGTTTCGGGGGGTCGAAACCCTATATTTTCAAAATTTTCTATACGAATACTATATAATCGGAACTTCTGCGCGAAAATCCGGGGGGGTCGGCAGCCCCTCCCCGCCCCAACTATGCTGCGCCACTGCCTTGTCCAGTTTTGTAATAATATATTTTTGTAATCATGTTTAACACAAATTGTATATTTGAAACTATCTAAAAATGGGACAAAGAGTCAACCCAGCCCGACCCATACAAAAGTACCCGTTTTGGGCCTTTTTGTCCCAATCCGACCTGTTTTGACCAGCATGACCCGTACAAATACACTTTCTTTCTTTCCTTTCAGAGGGAGAGGTCAGTCCAAGGCATGGATGTGTTTCTCAGAGTCGTCTCATCTATCCCCCATGTTGAAACTCATGATGCCAATGCGGTATGAACATTACTGACTTTAACACGATGCATCTATGTCTTTAAACATGCTTTGAAACATTTTTTCACACCTGTGAACACTTTTCTTTGGCAACAGCTAATTCAAACTGTAGGATCAATCGAAGCAATAGCTAAAGCATCAAAAGAGAACATTCTGGAACACACTGACATCTCATCAGAAAAAGCCGACATGATTTCAAGATTCTTCAGAGACCCCAAATTCTACCTCAGCCCCAGAATTAACTGACGTAGATACACATGTACAGAGATAGCTATGCAACTTTGATACACGAGAATAACAATGCGTATACAGCCTTGCCATAAAAAATTGATGCAAGTATGCAACTTGTATGCTATTTGCAGATATTTAGTGTTTGATATATGAGTCTATTGCAAGTTTGTAACAACCATTTTCTGTCATTGTCTGGTTGATCATTCTGTTTTGGTTTTGTGCAATCATGTTGGTGAATGATGGTTGATGTTGATGTTAGTCATGCTATTTTCTAAAGACGATCGTCTTTGTCAACGTTAGATGTTGACCATGGTATGCCACAAGAGTGCTTCGGGCATGGCAATGGGTCAGCTTTTGTTCCCGTATATGATCTCATACTCTTTAACTAATTATTCACCTGTCGGGTTTGTATGTTTCCCATGGGTATCAAGTATGCCCGTTTATGATCTTATGTGATTAAAAGTTAGCATTTAGATTCTTGTTATTTTAAACTCGATCTTAAGATCGTCATATAAACCGACTTGAAATATCAAATACTTAACGACATTTTTTTAAAATTCTATAATTTTAATAGTTTTAACTTCTTAAAAACTATAAAACACTACATATCATATTTTTTAAAATTATCTAGTATATTAATATAGATGCGTGTCATTAACGCTATCAGGGAATGCCAAAGCAATGCTATGAGGATGACAATGAGTTGAGTATTGATCAAGTATCCGCTCTCATACTCGTCGGGTACCATCTACTTATTCACCCATAGGGTTTGCGGGTCTTATGTGGGTATGGATTACATGATCTTACGTGGTTAACAATAGTTACACGGTGAGATTCTCGTTAGACGACACTTAAGCTTAAACTCACACTAAAAACTAAACTTGGGATATCAAATACTAAACTACATTTCTACGAAAATCTGTAAATTTTATTAATTTATAAATTCTTAACAACTTCAAAATACTACATATAATAATTTCTTTTATATTATATAATATATTAATATATTCGGTAGTAGCACATAATACCATATCTATCGTAAACCCGTAAAACTTTCACAACCAATCCACACCCAATCTCAATACCCGAATACCCATCCCATTACTCGTTCCCAAATGTTTTAGGTTTACCATCTAATTACTCCTTGTAAATGGAATATTAATTCCGAAATGCAAAGTATACAATTTATTATGCAAAGAGTACAACCATTAAAGCATGTTCTTGCTTCCTTTATTCCTCTTTATTATTATTAGTATTATTATCCAGTGTCCTTTACGATCATTTATTCATTTGACATGGCTCTTAACCTCATGAAATCCTTCATAAAATTATACCCCAAAACCACAACCCTAACTCCAACCACTCATGTACACTTCAATCGATTCCAAATCCACTTCAACATCCTCAACACGATATCGTTTTCACCCAACCGAACGACGTCGTTCCATTATGCCACCAGCAGCAATAATATTAATAATAATATTCCTTCGGTTTCTGGCTCCAGTAATGAGGCTGGAAAAGAATTGGTGTCGATGTCTGATGAGAAACTGTTGAGTCAGTGTGTGATGGATACATATAAAGCGTCTGGTCCAGGTGGTCAACACCGTAATAAGCGTGAGAGTGCTGTTAGGATTAAGCATATTCCTACTGGCATTGTTGCTCAGGTTAATTTATAAACTGTTACTTTGGCATTTGAGTTGTGTTATTTTATAATTTTGTTTATTATTATGTTTCGGATTGGATAGATTAGAGCACTCACAATGTGGCGCTTTTCGCTTGTCCGTTGTTACTGATTGGCATCTCTACGGACCAATTCACTCGTCCGGCCACAGGTGCGGACCGTAGTTGTCAATATTGGAGGACGATAGCTATGAAATAGTGGGCGCTATTTCATGTTTAGCGATACACTAGAAGAAGATTTTAGAAATATTTTATACGTATTTTTTATCAAATAAATATATAAATTTACGAAAATCTCGCTATTTGTCGCCAAGTCGTGTATAGTAAGGTTTAAAAAAACGGATGCTGCTTCGCTACATTGTTCTCTATGGGCGCGATTAACATCTATGGTGCGGACCTCCAATGGGCTTCTTGTGTGGGTCCCCCCCACCCCCACTCACATACACATATGTATTTTAATGGAGGTTTGTACATTGCTGGAAAAAGGGGGGGGGGGGGGGGGGGGGGAGTTTGTAAATGCACTGAGGTGGCGGAGTGAGTTGGTTTGTGAGGCTTGCTGCTTTTAGGAGTTGTTTGAATGCATCTATTAATTGGTTGTTGGTCAGGTTAATTGTTAATTTTCACCTTTTTGAGTTTTGTGGTTTTATTGATTTTGTTTTGGAATTGATAGATTAGGTTTTGTTTGGATGTGTTTGTGAATTGATTATTGAGAGTTTTGATGTTTTGGTGTTTTGTGAAGTGATTGTGATTATTTAGGGTTAGAAGAGTTGGATTTGGAGAATTAGGTGTCACTTGTCAGTTGCTTGAGGCAATCAACGGTTGAAACGAGATACAGAAAATTCACCACCTGTTTACTTTTCCGACGTTTCCAAACAGGAATAGTATACAAATCACACCACCTACAACCTATTTATACTCCAAAGAACACCTCCCTATTTGCCAACATAGGAATAGCAATGGAAATTCGGATTTTTCAAAGAGACAGTTTTGTAATTTATAACTGAATGAAAATATTTGATCAGGTCTTGCCATACAAAGAGAAAATCTAATAACTGACTTGCCACTACCTCTAAAATTAAGGAAACATTACGGAAAATAAAATTAAACAATTGAGAAAAATAAAACGTGCGGTAATGGAAATTGGAAATAACGTGGTAGTGGCCGAGAATGTTGCACACTTGCATGGAAGTTAAGTGTTGACTTGGACCAAAGTGACCCATGAAGTTTGGGTGAATCCATATTTCTATGAATCAGGGGGCTTGGGGCTATCAAAGTGATTATCTGATATATAGAGTTATGACTTGCATTATAATTTATGTGGACATGATCGGGGATAGGAGTTCTTGAAGACGTCTTATTAGGGTTATGGACGTTGTGGAGAGTGCCTTAGCGTTGCCTTAGCGCTGTTATGAGTGTGTAGACCTTTTTAGGGGAGTTTCTTTGCTCTAATATCTGACATCTGTAACTATTATAGTTTACTCATCACTGTTTGTTGGCGGTAGTTTACAACTCCCATCGTTAGTACTTCTATATGGTTGTTTGCTTTGATTCTTTGATTACCATACCCCAAACTGTATGTAAAAAAGGATTTTTGGAGCCGAGGGGTACCCATGGGAGCAGCCTCTCTGTCACTTGGGATATAGGCAAGGTTTGCTCTCATCACACCCTCCCTAGACTCTACTAATAGCTCTATTATGACTTATGAGTGGGATTATACTGAGTATGTATGTTTGTTATTTGCATTATAATTCACATAGTTTGCATCCACTCAAAAAGACAGGTATCCAGTTTTGATCAACTGATTTTGATTTTTTTATGTGTGTGTTTGTGACTGTGCTGTTTTACTTATGTAGGCATCTGAAGATAGATCACAGCACAAAAACCGTGCATCTGCATTAGCTCGATTGCGCAGTCTGCTAGCTCTAAAAGGTGCATTTTATATTTATATTGTGACGTAGAAATGTAGCATGCTTGGTTTTAAAAAGCGTGAAGCTCTCCGTGGTGTTTAGGTCCTGAACCGAGCGCGAGGCTGAGGTGAGAATGTCACATGTGTGAGGCCTTGCTCTACATACATCCAATGATCCAAATAAGCTATAGCCTATATGTACAACCGAAAGTCATATCTCTCTCATGATCTCATCGCTTTACATATCAGCCTTTTTATCTAGTAAAGTAAACCATTCATAATTTTTTCTGGTTCTTTTTACCTATGAGCCTCCTGTGTACCCTAATTTTGATCAGTTATAAGTTTACAACCAACTTAAACCCAGATGTACATGAGGCGCCCTGAGGCGTGCTTTTTACAACCAAGCTAGCATGCAAAGTTTTGTATTTCCTTTCCAGTTCATAAACTTATCATATAACGTTGAATGCATATTCTTATAAGTATTATAAAACATTGGGACCTAGTTGCCTACCAAGGTATATGTATTTTACTTATTTGGTATTGATGTATATTCTTGTTACTATGGACTAGTCAGGAACAGTATAGATCTTGAAACATATACACCTCCTCCTGAGCTTCTTCAAATTCTTCCAGCAAAGTCAACTATCAGAGGATCAGAATGCGGGTCTCAAATTGGGCCAAATAACCCAAAGTTTGCTTTGGTATATGTCTCCTATTTGGGCTTCCAAACATGAGTTTTAACTATTGATTTAAAAAAAAAAAAAGCTTACGTAACTCACCATCCTTTGCTTCGTTTCATTTCAGGGAATGCAAGCTTTATTAGATCTTATTTTTGCTGTAGAAGGCTCAGTATCTGATGCTGCAAAGAAACTAGGGTATGTATATATAATTTGCCAAAGGCATCTTGGTTGATATAATTTACTTATGATTCATTAAACTACTGATTGATAAAATGAGCCTATAAGCCTGCGCTGGTAGTTTAAATGTATTGCACTATGACGTAGATATGGTTGTATATAATTTGTGTTAAGTGGTGAAAAACTTTATAATACTCCTTTTGTAGAAACCATTTAGGATGTTAAATACGTCAAACATACACTTTGGAGACTTTTGACCCGTTTGTTTTATAAACAATTTGTTTTTTTAGTTTACGCATTTTAGCTTTTGACCTCTTAAAGATGAAACATACCCCAAATCGAGGACTCACATGTAAAAAAGTTATACAAGTTTAAATGTCCACTTGTATTGTCGTATATAATGCTATCTTTAGCCTAATGGCATCTTATGGTCATTGCAGCTTAAGTACAGGAGCTCTTTCACGTCTGATTTTATCTGATGATTCTCTTCGACAGGCGGTTAATGAGTTCCGAGCATCTAAGGTATTGTTATGATAGTTGATAAGTATAAATAATATTCGAAAAAATGTTTTCATATTTTAAATCTGAGTTTTTATATACATAATGTGCAGGGCATGAAACCTCTCAAATAGTAAGAGTCGGAATTTAACTTGCAAAGAGGTAAAATAGTTGCTACCCTAATGCTGTTATAATTAACAAGGTTTTGATTAGGTACAGGGGTGTCACGTAGGTAAAATTTGTTTTATATGTTTCTACGTAGTATATTTTTAGACAATGACACCTATTAATTAACTATAAACCGGAAAAAAAACGAACTTTTTTATTGTGTAAATGCTCAGAAAAAACAAGCTTATTTTAAGTTGAAAGCGGGCTGTTTTGTTAAATTGAAAGCCTGGTTAAAGGTGTATTTTAACAAATTTTATGAAGTCAGATTTGCACAATTGACGTTTGCCGCTTTCTTTTCGTACAAAAAGAACAACTTCGTATTTTTTTAATTGTATAAAACTTAGTTTTGATGACCTGGCCAGACTCGCCCGACCTGACTCCGGAGAATTTGTAAATCGAGTTGGCAGATATCCGAAGATCAAAACATGCTGAGTTGGTGACAACCGTAAACAAAAATCCATATGGGTAACAGACTAACAGTGCAGTTTTTATAAATTCATGAATATTTTAGCATGTTTCATTAAAAGTAAATCTATGGACATATTCTTTTATATGTTAAAAGAAACCTTTTTATCTGATTTTATATACACGTTTGAAAGGTACTGCCTGGGGACCAGACCAAGGGATTGAAAATTTAAAAAGGTGAAAGACTTTCAAACTTTTGATTTAATTTTAGGATTGAAGATCTTTTATTTCATACTTTGATTTCAAACTTTATTTGTTCAATTGAATTGATGGTGATGTTTGGGGCAAATTGTTTTATTAATCACCCGAAATCGCACCATTGAATATTGTTGAATTTGAAGTTGTTGGATCCAGGGTTGTTCACAGTCCGATTTTGTCAAAATTTACGGGCCAGAACCATAATCTACACTTTTGGGAACGACAAACTAAACAGGTCGAACCAGTTTTGGTGGTTAACGGTTCAGTTTTGGTCGTTTAAATTAGAGAAGAAACGCAAGAGAGGAGATGATTAACCCGAATCAATAGCTGCTTTCCTTATGTTCTATGTTTGCTAACAAACTTGATATTACAAGTTTACACTTAAGCCCTCCTACTTTTACACATTTGACTTTCAACCCCTATACTATTTGACAACTAAAAAAACACAAACTGTAGCCAACCGAACTACCAAAGTCAACACAAACACAAAGATATCATTGATAAACATTATTCTAAACTATTTTCGTAATCATATTGTTATTGGCCATATTTAATCTATCAACTATCAATTCTAAATACGATTAGATGGATGTTTGTTGGTCAATCCAACTATAACGGTCAGTTTCCACACTTTATAGAAAAACAGTTTCAACCCAATCCCAAGCTGCCATATTGCCACGTTACTATTTTCTTTTAATAAAAATAATAACCACAATAAAAATAACCCATATTGATAAGCTTTGTTTAAAATTTTAATAATAAGAAATGTATTAAACCAATTGTTGGAAAATGTCTCTCTTATATTAGATACACTTTGGCCACTATATCTAGAAGTATTCCATGGGCTCTTGACCTCTCCTCTTAACTATACATATACAACCTTTCTCCTCACATCTTATCAAACAAATTCATACACACATATTCATTGAGATTTGAGAGCCATGATTAGGATGGTGAGAAGAGGAAGTAGAAGAGTGTGGTGGTTGATTACACACAAAAAGCGGTCGCGTAAAGAATCAAAGGTGGAAATATATGAATTACACGCGGAGCTTGAAACCATTGATGAAGACTCGGAGATATACGAACATAATAACAAAGCAGAGAGACATCAAAAGCATGCAAAGATGAGAAAGAAGACGGAGAAGGAGGAGTTGGGTCATGTTTTCAACACTCGATTCAGCATGAAAAACTCGTACGCGCTCTTCTTGGACAGGATGACAAGTACTAGAGGCTTTGGATTTCAAACTTACTAATAAAACACATTACACGTTTCACTTTCAGCCCTACTCACAAGTGTTTGCCTGTTTGGTGTTGTTTGACAGTAGAGAATATCTTTTATGTGCTATATACTCCTCTTTGGTCCTTTTTTATGTGTAACATACCCCACGTTCAAGGCTCGAGTGAAAGTATGTGACACATTTTCAAAGATTTCATAGTAGTAAAGTAACTAATTTTGTAATCTCTTTTTTCTTTACATTGTGGAACTTTCATGGAGTTTTGGTCTATCTTACCCTATTTAGTGGATTGAAGGTTTGTTTTTGGTTACTTTTTTTAATGGTGATAAGATATTGGGCCACTTAAACGATTTTGTAAAATAGTTCGCAAATACCCATCAAAAACTTTAAATGCTACATAGTCAATGCCATGTTTGATGAAACTTCAAATAATAGTTCTGAAACTTCAAATTGATTATATGTGTATAAAGAGAAACATTAAACACAGTTATGTCAAATGTTAGCTTGCAAAACAATATTCATCCAAGAATACATGGTATATTAAATGCGAATACACTCTATGTGAACATTACTTAGACCGGGTGTAGTCAAGCGTTAAAAAGGCATGGAAGGGGGGAATAACCCCCCAAAACGGCAGAGCACACCGCCTCCTAGGCGTTTAGGGGTTGTTTTGGGTTGAGGCTTGAAATATTTCACGTTGGATTGCAAGATGATTAGGCCAATCAAAGGCCTCCAACGGTAACTTCAATAGCTGCTTTGTTTTTTATTTTTTTAATTTAATTTTAATATCTATATATACACACACTCCTCAAATTACAATACACACACCACACCACCTTTAGTATTATTTGTATTTTCATTAGTATTATTTGTGTTTTTTACTATTATTTGTTTTTTCTAGTATTATTTGTATTTTTTTGTTTCGTGGATATGAAAATATATGCTAGATAAAAAAAAAATTAGTGTTATTTGTGTTTTATTTTGTATTATTTGTTTTAATTTTCAAATAATAATTGGATAATCATTGTAATGGGCATTGCGGGGCTTGAAACCACTACACCCCCTTTCAATTTCAAGTCCATAATGCCCCATGTGTGACTAGGATGTCACATATTACACAATGTCTATGGGTAGGACTTGAAATTTCACTACCACTACACATGGGAAGATGGGACCGTGCCACCCTCCCCATCTCCCACACCTTCCGAGAGCCTTGGACCTCCATCCTAATCATCCCAACCTTCCTCTCTATCTTTCTCTTCTCTCCCTTAAACTTTTATTATTTAAAAAAAAACACGTAAACCTAAACTAACCAAACTACCAAAGTCAACACAAACACAAAAATATCATTGATAAACATTAGTCTAACTTATTTTAGTAATAATATTGTTTTTGGCCATATTTAATTTATCAACTATCAGTTCTAAATAGGATTAGATAAGATGTTTGTTGGTCAACCCAACAATACCGGTCAGTTTCTACACTTCCTAGAAAAACACTTTCAATCCAAGCCCAAGTCACCATATTGTCACAATGCCACCTTACTCTATATTCTCTCATATTAATAATAACCACAAATAAAAATAATCCAAATTGAGTTAATAATTATATGTTTATTATCATTTGTTGGGCAGTCTTTCTCTTGCATTAGATACACTTATATTCTACTATATCTAGAAGTAGTCCATGACTCTAACCTCTCCAACTATACATACACATTACACAACCCCTTCTTCACATCTAATCAAACAAACCCATACACACACATACTCATTGAGAGCCATGATTAGGATGGTGAGGAGAGGAAGTAGAAAAGTGTGGTGGCTGATTACACACAAAAAGCGGTCGCGTAAAGAATCAAAGTCGGATATATATGAAATACACGCCGAGCTTACAACCATTGATGAAGACTCGGAGACATACATACAGAATAACCGAGCACAGAAACATCAAAAGCAAGTAAAGATGGGAAAGAAGACAGATAAGGAGGAGTTGGGTCGGGTTTTTAACACTCGATTCAGTGTGAAAAACTCGTACGCACTCTTCTTGGACAGGATGACGAGTACTAGAAGCTTTGGAGCCCAAACCTACTAATGGAACACATTTCACTTACAAGTTTCAACCTTAATTATACAAGAGTGCAGGTGTTGTATTATAGTAGAGAATCTCTTTTATGTGATATGTACTATCATGTAGTCGCTTAATTTTCATGTGTTGTATGCTATCCTGTAGTCGTTTTTCATGTGTAACGTACCCGAAGCTCCTGCTCTTGGGTGAAACTATTTGACACATTTGTAAATTAAGATTTCATAGAAGTAAAGTAAAATCCTGGATACATAACTAATCTTGTATTCTCTTTTTTACTTTAGATTAATGTGGAACTTTCATGGTGTTTGGTCTTTGGTCTATCTTACCCTATTTAGTAGATTGAAGGTTTGTGTTTTGGAATGTATAATACGATAAAATATTGAGCCACTATGTAATATTTTGCACATACCCTTCAAAAACTTTAAATGCTTACATAGCTAGCTAACTGCCCTGAGAAAAATTGAATAAGTCATTCATCATGGGTCTTTAATAATATCATGTGGTTCAATCACAAAAGTCACATTCAAGGAAATGGTTAGACTATCTCTAATGCTAAGGGTGCCCTTAGGCACCCTTAGTTGCCTAGTCACCTGCCACATCATATCCTTACAAATTCTTAAAAACATCACTTTTACCTCCAACCATACAAACATCTTTACATATCCTTACATTTTCCATATCATCACTCATCTTTACATATCCTCCAATCATATAATTTATTTAAATAATTAATGATTAAATAAATAATTTAAATGGGCACAATAACCCAAAATTTGAGCCCTTGCAGAAGGATTTCATATGAAATTGGAAGGACATTTATTAGGCCTGCATTCTTGGACAGTTCCACATCATCTTCGGATGGCAATTTACGAATGCATTAAAGAAAGCCTTATTAAATAGTTCTGAAACTTCAATTAGATTACATATGTATAAAGAGAACCGTTGAACAAAGTGATATGTCATATGTTAGTTTTGTAATTTGAGAAAAACATATTGTATTCATTGGTAAATACTAGTGGGGAACCCACGTGTTGCAGCGGAGTCGACAGTATGAGACGGGAACCTTAACACGATGGGTGGGGGGGGGGAGCACCTGCACTTCAGGATGCTACGTTCTATGTACAGTTTTTCACAATAGTTCATTGCACTCGAGTAGTCAACCTTGGCACATTGCATTTTTATGCTCATTAACCCGGTCCAACTTATGGCTACTGATGCCAATCCATTGTGTTACAACTAATAACACAGATTTAAAAACACGCAATCTAACAAACAATAAATAGAAAAGACAGGCTGTACAACCATACCATCTATTTCACCGGTTTCAACATCATGCTGGCTATTCGACGCTCAGTTCTGCATGCGTGGCATCTGCGATAGGCAAACTGGTAGATCTTAAGGATATTATAAAGCAGCACCTTGCTAAGAAAATGTGGGAAACATAGTAAACTACTTATATAATGAGCTTGTATTATTTTAACTGAATGTTGTAATAGATACTTTGGTTAAAACATTTAAAATGTTACGCTATTAAATGAGAGTCTTTAGTAGAAAGTTTGTTATGTCATATGCATAATTTCAATGAGAAATTAAATATGAATAAAAAATAATAATTATTATAGTCGACAATACAATTTTCCCCACATAAACATACCTGAAGGGATAGGGAACCTAATCCAGGCGGAGGAGACGCCCCTATCCCCATAAACAGGAATCCCGGCGCCAGGATTCCTCCACAGCGCTACCAAGGTAACAGGCAGCGCAGCGCGCAAGGCTACCAATTGATAAGCAACGAACAACACCTGATAAGCGCGTGTACCCACGCGCGGTATCTTCCCTTACCACTTTTGGTACGAGGTACAGAAGATAACAAAAGGAAGATTCACAAGGATCTATGACAGAGTACGCGCCAATGAGAAGGCGACAGGTGGCAAGAGTGGTCCAACCACCACTGACAGGGACGGCGACATGACTGTGCCCACGCTTCCACCATACCATCGTCAACAGTGACAGCAGACATCCCCTGCTGATGTCAGACGTCGTATCAGACGGTAGAGGCATGGTCGACGACTGTAGCCAGGACAGGGCCGCCGTCCGCCAATCAGAACATGTCACGTGTCCGCCTCGAGCAACAACCATACTGCAGAATGACGTCATCCACAGTAACCGGCTTTTCCCGCCCCTTTTCATGGGAAGCTTGGGCTTGGGTTTTGACCAGGCCCAAGTAAGGATAACTTCTCGTGGGCTTCTCTATTAAGCCCACGAGTTCTCCTATAAATAAAGGAAGACATCTCCTTACAAAGCATCCGAAATTCTCCATGGTAACCTAATATTAATCTCTTGTAACTCTTTGTACTCAAATATTAATAAGATTCCGGCTAGTTATAGTGGACGTAGGTCATACTCCGACCGAACCACTTATATCTCGTGTCTTTACTTATTCTGCTCTCACACACACGTTCTCACTTCTTATTCTCGCCCGGGTTTAACCTAGGGGTTTGGGTAAAGGATTCCTCTTGACGAACGTAAGTATAAACTACACGGTGATTAGTAATAACCACCGTGATACTTATTGTTTCTTCAATACCAAACCAAAAACACAATCTAAAAAAATGCACACAGCAGGAACCAGAGATAACTTCGTTTTATTTTAACGTTCTTCAATACATTCTGAAAGCATCAATTATGAACTGTTCAAAAAGCAAATATGCTTACTGAAGGGTTATGATAGAAACCTACAAACAGTGGTGCAGGATTACCCGATTTGATATGTCTGTTTACTCGTTAAATATGTTTTTTTTACTTATAGACTATTTATTAAGTCCCAAACAATTGATTACAATTATGATGATGGCGATGAGACGAGGTAAGTATACATTTTATGTTTCACGTTTACCAGGGCCAGCTCAACGTTTCTCGGGGCCTAAAGCGAACAATAAAAAGGAGGCCTTTTTACAATATGTTTTTTAGGGTGTAATATTTTTGTGCTTTTTTTTTGTTTACAATTGCACGTCTCTAAATAACGTATCAACACAAAACAAAAGATGTAATTTTCTATTTTTCATTTAGTGTATTATATATAGTATTAATTTATAAAAGGTTTATGCTTTATGGTGTTGTACATTGTGCTTAAAGAGTTTATTGTGCAATAGATGGTTGTATTCTTAGCTCTTGGGGTTGTATCCTTTTGGGAATAAAATGTTGCTTCGCTTCCCTGTCTCATCTCTCCATCCTTTCTTTCTCTCTGTAAGAGCCTCCGTAGTGGAGCGCTATGGAGGAAAAGAAAAGCTATAGCGCCCCCCCAACACCGCTACGGGGGGGCTCCATGCTAAAAAAAACTTGTCTGGCGCTATAGAGGAAACGCCTGGAAAAAAATAGCCCCACCAATCAGAGCATGCCACCTCATCCCCTCTCTCTTTTTATTATTTGTTTATTATTTTTTTATTTTAAAAGATATAATAAAATATTAAAAGGGGCTTTATATATAAAGCCCCACCACTACACCCCTTTTTCAGTTTCTCTCTCCATGCTGACTCAGCAGCCACGTGGACCAATCAGGATGAGGGGCTTTATACATGGAGCCCCATAAAGCCCCCCACTACACATGGTCTAAATAGGAAAACAACCACCATCACCGTTCCTCTTGATGCTTGCCTACCTCCGATGTGGTGTCTTTGTAAATATTCCACACGTGTTGAGCAGACCTCCAAGTGTCTACTACGTCTCCTCATCTTCTTTATCTCATCTCCCTTTTCATTTTCACTCATACAACTCATCTACTGCTTTTTCCCTCTCTCTACCAACTACCGCCATCACCATCGACAGACGAGTCTTTCACCCATGTCTTAAAAAGGTATGTATTTTTAACCCTTATCGTGAATATGTTATTAGATCTAGGTTTTCTCTATCTTCTTCGTTAAATTTGTGTTGGATTTAGGTGTTTTGTTTGTGGCAACGATAAACGACGGTGTTGGGGGGTTGAGTTTTTTTGGTTGGGGGAACGCTGGTGTTGGGGTTGGGGGATCATTAACGGTGGTGTGTTGTTATGGTGATAGCGGTCGGTGAACGGTTGTGTTGGGTGGGGAAGACGATGGAGGATGCTGACGGAGGTTTGAGCTTAACTCTACCTGGTAAGCTTTTGTCTGTTTTGATTTGTGTTCTTTTTTCGCTCATGGGTTTGCAAGACTATCAAAAACTTTTGAGTTTGTTTTCCAGTCTTCAGTTTTGTTTGTTGATGGTTATATTGTTTTTTTTTTTTGGCAATTGTATAGTTACAAAATAGATCATTTGTCTTTCTCCTTTGTGTAACCTTGGTGAATTGGCAACATGACTAAGTCCTATAACGTATGCTTTTGCGGATTTTGATTTATGTTCTTTTTCCATTTTTTGGTCTTCAAGATGGTTTGTCGCTGATTATGATGTTTATTTTGTTACTTTCTACATTTGGGTTGTTATACACCTTGGCACATCTTTAAAGGGAAAAGAACTTTGTTTGAATGCTTAGAATTTTTACCACCTTAGCACATGAGCCTTTAAGTTTACTCATTTTACTCATACACTGCACCTATTATGAATGCTTCATTGTGTTTTACAGGATCCAAAATTTAGAACATTTCTATTTGTGATCTTTCATGGTTGCTTTGTTGTTTATATAAAACAAATAATTGACTTCGTACTTTGTAATACATATATCTTTTAGACTGGGCTGGGAAGTCTTGGAATATGGTATAATTTAATTTCTTTAAACGATAAACATTGGAAAAAAGGCCTGGGCATCAAAGGTACAATCAAATGATCTATTCCTCCATTAAGCAACTCCGTTAAGTCACTATTCAAAAACCTTGAGAATAGTAACTTAACGGGGTTAGTATTCCTCTGTTAAGTAACTCCTAAGTTACTATTTCTTCATAACACATGTGTATCTTAATAAGCATCGTACATACCTTAAAGTTAAAGATTAAACTTAATAGTATTTTGCTAGGGTTTTTGACATTTGTTGCGTAAATCCCGCAACAACGTGCGGGCTAAAGTTCTAGTTATTACTATTTCAACATTAATATCTAAGTTAAATGATTTAACGGATAATATCTTCGTGCGCCCTATGTTATCAATACACACATAATTAAATATAAAAATAACTCACTAAACTATAGCAAATCATTGAAATTATATAAACTAATAAACTTAAAATATAAATTAAGTCAATCAGAGGCCTTTAATTAACTAAAATAATAAGTTTAAAAAATAAGAACAAAATCTTTGAAAAGAATGAAGGAAAAACTCTTTCAGATTTATATTGATAATAATCATTTAGTGTGAAAATAGAAAAAAAAATATGACAACACTACATAGGGGAACGGGAAATAAAAGGGTAATATTAATATATATATATATATATATATATATATGAGTTGTCCTTGTGTCCCTTTTCTTTCCCCACAATGTAATTCTTCTTCTTCTCCACTCTAAGGAGTTCTCACAGAGAAACAAAACTTAGATCTATACTTTTTTCACTCTTCTCGCTTTAATTAATCTGGTTTACAAAAAACTTGAAAGGTCAAATACTAAGAAAACATCAAGAAACCAGTCGAACATTGGATCTCCGGTGACGAAAAGCTAGTTGCTCGGAGATTGGGGGCCTTAAAATTTGGGGGCCTAAAGCCCTAGCTTCATTTGACTTATGCTAGAGCCGGCTCTGACGTTTACTTATCGGTCAAACAAATTAAGCTATTTGTCAAATTCATGGTATAAACTAAAATCAACTTCTTATTAATAACAAGAACCCAACCCTGAATGTTTTACACCCAAGAAATTACAAACTATGAACTCTAAACAATACAAACCTTGTAACTCCTCACAAGATTATGAATGTGATAATCTAAACACTTTAGGACTCAATACTATGAGATCTGATCAGAGAATGATCAGATCTTAACAATAACAAAACCCTAATCGAGAAGGAGAAAACCAGAGATCTGAAAGACTAATGAGAGAGCTAAAAAAGAAAAAGACAGATCAACAATCCTTATATAGAAGCCATAGAAGCTTCTATAAACAAACACACTCTCATCACATTATAGCCATACGATCATATTACTCGGATCGTCATCCAACGGTTGTGGCTGAACTTCGAGAATATAAAACTGATGAACCTCTTGTAAATACTTGAACTCTTGAACTCTTGAACCCCTCGAACTCAGCTGATGACTCTTGTGCTTATCAGAAGCCCAATGCAATCTCCAATCTTCTCAGCCCATTATCAACACTGCTACAAGTCCAACTACAAGTCCAAAACTGCTACAAGCCCAATTCCATCACCAGCCCTCAACATTATGCAATATCAAACAAACATGTATTAATAAATGTAACTTAACTAAAGTATTAAATTGCTAAGATGATATAAATTTAACACTATTGGTCAAATAAAACAAGTATTTGTATTGTGATTTTATATATTTGTGTAGATAACCAAAGTATACAACTGAGTTCAATATTTTTTTTGTTCCTAACCAAAAATTAAAAGAAGTGTAAGTTATAGTTTTATTTACTAAATTGTATAATTGTATGTTTTTGTTCGATCTCTACTTCATGAGTTCAATGTTGTGAGGATTATCATATTATTTTTGCTAATATAAGTTTTCTATTATTTGTTTCATTGTAGGAAAAATGAATAAAGAAGTGACATGTAGTAGTTGGACTATAAGTGTAGCAGTTGGACTAGTATGTTGGCTGGATGTGCCTTTTTTAGGTGAATGCTAAAAACAAAACTGGAATGGAGAATCAAGGATGTGAATATATATTGGTTCTTGATTAGAAGTTTAGAAGGGGTTTGGTTCGGTTGAATATGTATTGCTTTAAGTATTTTCTTAGCTTCTTTTGAATATGTATTGGTTTCAAAATTGAACTTTACGTATCATAGCCACATACTTTTTTTTTTATCACATTTCACCTTTTGTATTGGTTTCAAACTTAACTCGTTGACGTCCGATAGTTATGCCCGAAACTTGAAACCCACGAGTATACCCGAAACCCGTGAGTATGCCCGATACCCAACCGGTAATTACCCGTCCCATATCCGATGGGTTTTGGGCCGGGTATGAGACAAGTTTTTATAACCGGGTACGGGGTTGGGATTAGCCATACCCCTCCCAAATCAGACCTGTTGCCATCCCTAATAGGGGGCGGGGGTTATCCAACGATGTTATCCAAGGCGGCTTATTTTAGTGGCAAGCCGCTATTCAAATACGCTCAGCTTGTCTCAACCCAACAAATTATCCAATGCTACAGCAACCTTGAGTTACATATCTGCGAAAAGAAAACTATCTATGCAATATTTCTCATGACCATTTGAAAGAATTGGAATCAAAGAAACGACAATTTGTTTAGAGGGTGTTTGGGATTGAGTTTGGAAATGCAAAAGTGCTTTTGGTCAAAAGTGCTTATTGGCTTATGACTTTTTGAAAAGGAGTTTTAAAAAAAGTGTTTGGATTAGCTTTTGGGATGGGAAACGTCAAAAAGTCAATAGATTGTTATTTTTTTAAGTGTTTCGCTTAACTTATTGTGAATATTGGTTGTATGGGTAATAAATTTGTAATTTTTTTCTAAAAGTCAAAAGCCAAAAGCCAGGATTTGTGACTTTTTGAAAACAGCTTTTTAACCTATATCAAAAAGCCAAAACCAAAAGTGCTTTTGTGGTATTTTGTGGTAGACAAACAGCTTATTGACTTATTGGCTTTTTGAAAAAGCCAATAAATCAATAAGCTGTTTTGTAACTCAATCCCAAACACCCTCTTAATACTTCACTGCAGAAAATGATGAAGGATATTAAAAAGACGACTTATTGGTGGAATTTAAAAAGATCGAAGATGGCCGCGGTGACAACACAAAACTGGAAGAACTTCACCATTTCATTTGGATAGGTGTACTTAGTTTGGTTCTATATGTATGAACTATAAAGCAGCGAGTGGTAGTATGAATGGTTCTGTGGTGTACTGGTGTATAAGCCTAATAATTAGGCCACCCGTAGTGGGATGTTAATAGGGCGTGGAATGCCCCTTTCAAGCCCAAATACCGCCCCCATAGGCATGAATCTTCATATTTTGGTCATTGGCGTTAAAATTTTAACGGGCTGAAGGGGCTTGAAAATCATCATTTTTGAAGGGCCAATTAAAACATTTCATTTGGAGTGAATGGGCTTGAAAATTTCAACCACTACAGGTAGTCTTAGCTAGAGGTGTTCAAAAAAACCGGTTCCGGAACTGGAACCGTGGAACCGAAGCGGAACCGGTTCCGGTTCCAAACCGGTAAATAGTGGAACCGGTTCCAAAACCGATAGGAACCGCCGGTTCCAGCACCGGTTCCACATTTTTAGCAAAAAACGGAACCGAACCGGAACCGGAACCGGAACCGATCTCAAGAACCGGTCCCGGAACCGGTTCCAGAACCGGTTCCGCTTGAAAAACGTTTTTTGACCGTTTTTTGTGGAAAATAGACGTTATCTAGCCGTTTTCAACATTCAAAATCACCATTTTGCCACCCTTGTTTAGTATAAATAGGTTTAGATGTTTTAGGTTTGTCACAACACTAAAAAATGCAAAACCCGCTATCGTATACACCCGCATACGATGCGGCGATGCAACACATGAGTAGTTCGGACAAAGATTAATAAAAAATAATGTCATTGTAATGTTCAAATTTTTTTTTCATGTAGATTTCCATGTTTCTTGTTTCGAAATAAAAATAAAAAAAAAGTCGCAATTTTATGTTTATTTCTTTTTCGTATCGTTTTTTTTAAGTGTGCGCGAAAGAACCGATTCCGGAACCGAAACCGGAACCAAACCGGAACCGAACCGAACCGGAACCGGTCTTAAAAACCGGCCTTTGGAACCGGCGGAACCGGAACCGAAAACCGACGGAACCGGAACCGGAACCGGTTCCGGGCAGAACCGACACTGTAGCGGACAGGTTCCGGAACCGGAACCGGAACCGGAAAAAAACCCCGGTTTGTACACCTCTAGTCTTAGCTACCTGCTAATTTTGGTTTCTAATTTTGGTTTATGGTGTTAGAATAAAATCTTTCTTTGATGTTCAAAAAAAAATATATAATGGTATGATTAATCACCCAAGTTTAGTAGTATGTAGCCAATAAATAATTAGACGGGTTAAAAATTAAGCCCAAACCCGGTCCCACATCCAATCATCAGATTCCAAACCCATTCTAAATATGTCGGGTTTCAGGGTTTGATGGTAATATTTGGGGCAACTTATTATTATTATTTTTTTTAAATATAGAAACTCGATTTGTTGAGTCTTGATAAATTTGAAGTTTTTTGGGCCCTAGGTTGTTCATACTCTGGTTTTGACAAATTTTGATGTCAAAACACTAGTAAAGCTGACAAACCTGATTGGCCGATTTTACCGGTTTGATGATTAACAGTGTTACGGTATGGCCCTGACAATGTATACCCTTTTAATCTTTTTTTTTTTCTTCAACATCTTAGTTTGTGTTAAAGTTTTTAAAACGATAGAGATCGTTTAAAATTGGGACAAAAAATATAAAATTTAATATAAGTTAAACATATGGTTTAGTTTTTAGTTTTTTAAGGCCAGGTACTAAAGGACCAAACTAGAAAAACCATAAACCGCTAGAAATGAACTGGTTGGATCGATGGTTATTTTGCACTATTCTAGAATGCTGGCTGATCCATAAATTTTAATAAATCCAACCGCTAACCTGGCTTTAAATCGAAAACCATCACAAATCAAACCAAAACCAAAAACAAACATAAACTTCAATCGAACATAGCTAATTAACACAAAGAATAGAACTATAAAAAACACATACAAATTAAACTAACCGAACTACCAAAGTCATCACAAATACAAGAAATTATAGATAACATAAACTGGATACCGAAACTTTCGTATTTATATTGTTTTAAATCATATTGAAACTAGGGACGGTGTGCCACCCGAATTGGTCACGGGTACCCACTACCAGCACGGCAACATTACCGTCACTCATGCTGGTAGTGGTCCCATGAACCGTTTTGCTGGTTGTATCTACCATGTTGGTAACCGTTTTTTATTTTAACCGTTTGTTTTTTAATATTGTTTTACTAGATTATACCCCGGGAACGTCCCGATGTTGAGAAATCTAATATGACATATTAATTTTACATATGAAATAAAATGATTCGCTTTACAGTTATATGCAATAAAGCTTCGGGTAACACCTAATCTAAAACAATTAAAAATGTATCTCCAATGTTAACGCCTAACCTTAAACAATGTATAACTCTAATATTAATATTAATATTAATATTAATATCTAAACTAAAACAATGTATAACTCCAATGTTAACGAATGTTGAAAATAAAATTCATATTTACTAATTTGAACATAATTAGTGACTTGCTTATGTATGATTAATGATTTACCTGAACACTTTAAGTTTTTTTTTCCTGTATGAACAAAACCCCACAAAATAGTCGTTTTTTCCTACGTTTTTTTATAGCACTATGGTACTCGTTGGAAAGATAATAAAACGCTTGTTATTAATGTTTAAAAATTTATGGGAGGAAACATAAAAGAGAAAAATTCAATTTTATTTTTAAATTTTTTTTCCTAAAATATCTCAATGCCACATGGGACGACACATGACACACTCAAGGAGGAGAATGACTCTTTGAGTGTCATGTCATTAAAATAGCTTTGGTTGTATCTTCAATGTTAACGCCTAACCTTAAACAATTTATAACTCTAATTAATATCTAAACTAAAACAATGTATAACTCCAATGTTAACACATGTTGAAAATAGAATTCATATTTACTAATTTGAACATAATTAGTGACTTGCCTATATATGATTAATGAATAACCTGAACACTTTGTGTTTTTTTCCTGTATGAACAAAACCCCACAAAAAATAGTCGTTTTTTACTCCGTTTTTTATATAGCACTATGGTACTCGTTGGAAATATAATAAAACGCTCGTTAATTTGGTGTAATTTTTTTCTTTACAAATCTCGTATATAAAAGATATTAACGTTTAAAAATTATGGGAGGAAACATAAGTGAGAAAAATCCAATTTGATTTTTAAAATATTTTTTCCTAAAATATCTCAATGCCACATGAGATGACACATGACATACTCAATGAGTAGAATGCATCTTTGAATGCCATGTCATTAAAATTGCTTTCTTTTATTATATACTAGATATTTGCCCGCGTGGACACGCGGTTCACCAACGTACGATTATTTGGAGTAGTATAACGTATAAGAAAAATACAGTAGAAAAATTTTATTAAAATTTAAAAGCAACAAATACACATTTTATTCAAATATCGCTGAAAATTTCCTTATACACCACATTCATCTCTTTTGCCAAGTGGTTTCACTCGCGCTTTCTCCTTTTTGACATTCATCTCTTTCAGTTTACCTACAAATACAGACATTTATTATCAAAACAACACACATTTATATTAAGAGCACATGTTGATAAAGTCTAAGATAATCTTAACTAAACTTTAAGCGCATTAAAATTACTTGTGAGCTTCTGTTTGTTAAGTATTCCCATAACATTTTTTCCTTTTGGTTTCTCCTCTAGGCCATATATGTTGATATCATCTATAAAAACATGCAAAGATGTAAAATGTTGTTTGATTGAAAATATATTTTGCTCATAAATAATTTGATAAGTAGTTCCAAAAACACTAAAAAACAACTCTATATTGCTAACATCAGGAAAATTCATTGCGGCATACCTTCACGAAAGCTTTACCTAAGTCCTGATGAACATATAAATTCGTTAGTGTTAATGATTATAGAAAAATGTAACCATATCATAAAAAAATATTGCCCGTGTGAACACGCGGTTCAACAATTAACAATTATTTGGGACTGAAATTTATCAATTCAAATTCTTGTATTCAAAATTTGAATTTTAACTTGTAACTAATTTGAGAAATTTATAACTAAAACTATTATTTGTTAAATTTTAAATATATTAGGAAATATCTAATTAGTATATCTCTATTTTAAAGGTAATAGTAGGATTGTTTGTTACAATTACTCAAATCATTAAAAATTCGATTTAAATGTTTCGAATTTTAATTCGAAATTGATAATTCATTAATTTACTGATTACGAATATAAGCTAAACTAATATTAGGATATATAGGGCAATTAATAGGATCAATTGATGTATTAATAAGAGTTGACACAACTTATGTAGGAATTTTGAATCATATTAATTGTGTAAATAAAAGGATAATTAGTATGTGTAATTTCTTACCATTATTAACCAAAACTCAAAATTTGAAATTTTATATAATTCGAATTTAAATATTTTGAAATTAAATTTGAATTTTGAAATTCAAGATTCGAAATTTAATCGATTACCAATATAAATTACACTAAATTTAGGAAATGAGTAATTTGAATGTAATAAGGAAATTTAATGAGTTCCTAATTTACGTCAGTTTCCTTTCTCATTCTCGTTTATTCAAAATACAAAAAAAAACTGATTATTAATTATTACTGTTAATCAATTAAGTTGACCTCGTGATTTTTAAAATTCAAGTATAGTAAATTTAAATAATCAATCTATTACACCAAATGTGGCAACAAACTTAGTAATCACAAACCAGACCAATCCAAACCCGCAAACACTATCCATGTCTAATCAACCGATATTGAAGATCAAAACCTATTATCCAACCGTTTCACAATCTTATTTCTGCATAACATAATATTGAAAACCGTATTTAGATTAAATCATACGAAAACAGTGAATATGATGAGAGAAAAAAAAACACAATGAGTTTATTTAATTTTCATTCTTCTATATCTATATTCTTTTAATTTTCTCTTTAATACATTCAGGAGTCTTGGCAATAGTTGTATCCTCAACCATAGTGTCAACAGGTTCACCCTTCTGTACCAGCAGGGCCTCTGTTATCTATGCTTTGGGATCAGTTTGTTTACTCTCTAATACATCATCCTCCATTGAATCATCACCAGAGATTAAAGCTAAATTTAACTTCTCTCGAGAACCCACATCTCCACTATCAGCAATGTCGACATCTTTCTCTTCAGTAGTGACCATATCATTTACAAATGATTCTATTTTGCCATCATCCTAATTTCCTGTCCATCACTTTCTAACTAAAACTTAGGAAAAGAACACAGGCAATTGTACCAAGCATTGTCAGTTTAACCGTACCTTACATCAATTGTAGTACCCTAAGTCATGCCTTCTAATCGGCTAATCCTTGAAGACTTTCATTCCAACTGCGAAAATGAAAAAAATATATGTAAGACTACAGTCCTGAAAGAAAACAAAAAGTGCGCAACCAAAATAATGTTGCACCACCGGCCACAACTTCTTTATCGGCTTCTCAACGATTTCCTCAACAGCATCGAAAATGATACTCATCATATTCAAATTCCACTAATTACATTCCCCATTTAAAATTCTCCTATTCAATCCCTACAAAATAGACACAGGCCCATCAAGCTCCGATCTGATTCGGCTTAATAGTGGTAAATGGGTCAAGTAAGATGCTTTTAAATGTTCTTGAGCTATATGCCAATACATACATGCACATCCAAACAACAATCAAATGCAGTTAGTTGCAAAAATGACCGGCATTTTGGGGGAGGTGATGCCGATTATGGATACAACAGTGAATTCTTCAACATACATGTTAAACAATAAATACCAACGATGCAAATTTTAACTACAAAATAAGTTTATAGTAAAGTAAGAAAAATCGGGTAAGAACAGTACATTTTTTAAAGTTATGGATGAGAAAAAAAATTAAATAAAGAGAGCATTTTCATGGAAATATAATCAACTAAAAAAATCAATGGAATAAACCAAAAACATGGTGGACATGCGATCAGTGTTGATGCTTTATAAAATGAAAGTATATTGATTCGGTTTCTGTTTAATCAAATTTAGAAAACAAATTAAACCAAACGGAATATATAGATAATCAAACATTTTAGAACCAAAACAAACATTAGTGAATGGAACGTATAGATATTAGCTAACAAAACAAATTAAAACCAAAAAGAACATTATTAGTATTACTATTTGTTTAGTTCATTAAGCAAATTCAGTTTTAAATATGTACTAATAAGACTAACCTAACATTAAAGTTGTCCAATTAAGCGATAATCTAGTATATGAAGACTCGGTGATTGAAAAAAAAAAGAAACCTATAATCAGATTGTTAAAAGAAAATTGAAAATTTACTTTACCATAAACCCCTTTTTTTACCATATAGATTGGATGGCTATGAATGACTTATCAAAACTAAGACCGGTACTCAAAGAAGATTGACTCACATTTGTTTAAGGTTTACCTAAACATGTCACCCATAATGGTAATTAACTGGATGCAGACTATAAACTACAAAATCACAATATCAGTATACCAAAAAGAACAATGAAACTTGAAACATTTAGCTTTACATGATTGATTTGAAGAATATGACATTTTATAATGCTTACCATTCTCGTCTACATGTAGGCATATAACCAAGTATGTGATGTATGTGAGTTTGAAATTAATTCTAGGGGTTCTGTGGGATTAGTGGAAATGTAATTAATGATATGCATCTTAAACTTCAATAGCAAAATAAGAATACCTTTTGGTTTACATTGACCAGTTGGTTTCTAATATATATAAAATCCCACCTACAAACCAAGAGTAAACTTAAACTTTAATAGTTTGTTACAAACCTATGCACAAGACATAAAATAGCAAATTAAGAATACCTTTACACATTAGCATAGAAAAACAAAAGCTCATAAAAGGCATACATTCATCCCTTCACCTGTTAGAAAAAACCCAAAGAAATTAGCTTGAATGAATGCTGGCCACACTAAAAAAATAAGGAAAACAAAGTAAAGGGGACAAATTAGTACCCCAAATTCACATAATTTATCAGTACAGAACATTCAGGTTCACATAACTTATAATTAAAAAGTTAAGAGATAAAAAAAATTGTACAATATGAATTGGAAATACAAAGAAAAAACTTCGTGAAACAACAAATTAACTGAAGTGCTTACAAAGACATACCCATTAACACACACACCTGAGAATAATCTGAAGCACCGAAGGTCTCAGAGACAATTTAAAAAGTCATAAAAACCATTAAAATCAAAATAAACCATAACCTCAAATTAGAAACAATAAACTATTAGGATTTAAGAAACACACAAAAATAGAATACATAATACAACAGTCATGTACAGAACAACAACACTAACCAATACACCTTTGTGAGATTTAGAAAATTGTTTAATATTGTGAAACCTACACCAAAGAAACCTGCAAAAATATGAAACTGAATGATTACACATGTACACTATATAAAAAAATCGAAAAAATGACAAAGGGAAATAAAAGAGTGAAATGTAGTAAAAGATCTGAACAATCAATACAATGGAAAATATAACAACAGACCTGAATAGTTTATACAACATCGAATTGGTTTCAAATAATCCATAAACCATACCCAAGAATATACAATCGGTTCCGAGATCGAAACCCTAAGACGGATAACAACTCAATAAAAAAAGATTTAAAGGATTATTATAACAATGAATCAAAACGGAAAACAAATATGTAAATCAAAACCGGATGAAGATGCTGACCTTGACACCTCGCATAGACTTCGATTTCAAATTAGTCGGCCGCTGGAATTCTGAACCAAAATTAAGCAACTTCATATGTTTCAGATCTGGAAAAAAAATACATTTGAAAAGAGGAGATCTATATAACTTAGGGTTTTGATTGACTTACGTATTCGACTAAACTGAACATGAAACCGAGTATAAGATAAATCGATGAAATCATAAAATAATTGTTACCTGACGGAGATGATAAAAATCGAGCAGAAGAGTTTGCGATTAGGGTTTATGGTGAAAGAGAAGGAAGGAGGTGCAGTATAACAATGGAGATGAAGGCAGGTATTAATTAGGTTGGAGGCTCTAGCAAAGAGATTCACGAATTGTTGAATGAGAGATTAGGGTTTGAATTTGAATGTTGATGGCGTGAATGAGAAGCTTCATGCTTGACAAATTTTGACCAAAATATTGCCAAGACTCCTGACACTATGGTTTGAGGCAGTGAATGAGAATGAGAAAGAATATAGATATAGAAGAATGAAAGAGAAGCGTACAAAAGAAGTCTTTGATTAATTAGAATAGTCATTAAATGTTTTTTATTTAAAAAAATTAAAAATCTGGATTATATTGTTTAGGAAAGTTATTAAACACCTTGACCTATTTTGACCAAAGTAATTAATAATTTTCGTATGATTTAAAAAAAATATTAATACTTACTTTGAAATTTGAATTAGAAGATCAAACTTTGACCTCATTTAATTTGAATTTAAATTGAGTTTAGGAAAGTGATTAATGGTTGACGGATGTTGACCATTTCTTTTAATGTATAGATTTTTCAATTTAAAAAAAAAAGAAAATTTTATAAATTCTAAGGTTAGGACACATGGCACAATATGGGAAGAGAGAGAAACTGAGGTGAAATGAGGGAGTGCCAAGTGTCCTAATTGAGTTTGTTTTATTAAGAGTATAGACTAGATTATACCCCGGAAACGTCCCGGGGTTGAAAAATCTAATATGACATATTAATTTTACATATGAAATAGAATGATGCGCTTTACAGTTACATGCATGAAAGCTTCGAGTAACAGCTAACATAAAACAATTAAAAATATATCTCCAATGTTAACGCCTAACCTTAAACAATGTATGACGCTAATATTAATATCTAACCTAAAACAATGTATTACTCCAATGCTAACGTATGTTGAAAATACAATTCATATTTACTGATTTGAACATAATTAGTGACTTGGCTATACATGATTAATGATTTACTTAGGGGCGGCAATTATTGACACGACCCGAAAGCCGACCCGAACCCGACACGAAAAAAAACAGATTTGGGTCAATAACACGACCCGTTTGAAAAAACGGGTCGGGTTCGGGTCGACCCGTATTAAAAATAGGTCGGGTTAGGGTTGATGCATATATAAAATGGGTTGACCCGTTAACCTGTTTAAGTATTTAGAAAAAAAATCTATTATATTTTTGTTGTTCTTTTTTCATTTTTATTTACATGGTTAGTTATAATTGTATTATTTTTGGCAGACTATATTATTTATTTGTTACACTTATATACTTATCATTAAACATTTTATTGAAAACCCGCTTACAACTCAACAACCCGCTTAGAACTCATGAACATGTATGACTCATTTAAAAATATGGGTTAAACGGGTCATCTTTGGGTAGACCCGTTTTTTATGTGGGTCGGGTTAGGGTTGAAATATTTGACACGAATAATAATATGGGTGGGCTTCGGGTTGCACATTTCAACCCATCAACCCGCCAAACCGCAACCCGTAAACCCGCCAACCCATCAACCCAACACGATTGACACCCCTAGATTTACCTGAACGCTTTGTGTTTTTTTTCCTGTTTTAACAAAACCCAACAAAAAATAGTCGTTTTTTTCTCCGTTTTTTATATAGCACTATGGTACTCGTTGGAAAGATAATAAAACACTCGTTAATTTGGTGTAGTTTTTTTCTTTAAAAAATCTCGTATATAAAAGATATTAACGTTTAAAAATTATGGGAGGAAGTATAAGAGAGAAAAATCTAATTTTGTTTTTAAATTATTTTTTTCCTAAAATATCTCAATGCCACATGGGATGACACATGGCACACTCAATGAGGAGAATGCCTCTTTGAATGCCATGTCATTAAAATGGCTTTCTTAAGTATTTAGAAAAAAAATCTATTATATTTTTGTTGTTCTTTTTTCATTTTTATTTACATGGTTAGTTATAATTGTATTATTTTTGGCAGACTATATTATTTATTTGTTACACTTATATACTTATCATTAAACATTTTATTGAAAACCCGCTTACAACTCAACAACCCGCTTAGAACTCATGAACATGTATGACTCATTTAAAAATATGGGTTAAACGGGTCATCTTTGGGTAGACCCGTTTTTTATGTGGGTCGGGTTAGGGTTGAAATATTTGACACGAATAATAATATAGGTCGGCTTCGGGTTGCACATTTCAACCCATCAACCCGCCAAACCGCAACCCGTAAACCCGCCAACCCATCAACCCAACACGATTGACACCCCTAGATTTACCTGAACGCTTTGTGTTTTTTTTCCTGTTTTAACAAAACCCAACAAAAAATAGTCGTTTTTTTCTCCGTTTTTTATATAGCACTATGGTACTCGTTGGAAAGATAATAAAACACTCGTTAATTTGGTGTAGTTTTTTTCTTTAAAAAATCTCGTATATAAAAGATATTAACGTTTAAAAATTATGGGAGAAAGTATAAGAGAGAAAAATCTAATTTTGTTTTTAAATTATTTTTTTCCTAAAATATCTCAATGCCACATGGGATGACACATGGCACACTCAATGAGGAGAATGCCTCTTTGAATGCCATGTCATTAAAATGGCTTTCTTTTATTATATGTATAGATATAGATTATTTTAACCGTTTATTTTGTAACTGTTTTATTATTTTAGTCTTTTGTTTTAAAACCTAATTCAATAAAAACACATTAAAGAGGAACATAAAAAACTGAAATTCATTATTATTAACATAAAAATAAAATTCATTAAGGGTATGTTTGGCAATGAGCTTTTAAGAGCTTTTAGGAGCTTCAAGCTTCAAGATTTTAAGAAAAAACTCATACTCAATAAAAAGTCTTGTTTGGTTGAAGGAGCTAGAAGCTTTTAGGTTGGAGAAAAAACTCTATAGTAAAAAGCTACTACTATTAGCTTTTAAGAAAAGTTCTACTAGCTACAAGCTTTTAATTAGTAAATGACACAAATACCCATTCTATTTTAAAAATAAAATTAAAATCTTTTTTACAAGCTTTCAATTATGTCCATTTTGGTCATTTTATACATTTTATTAAAAGCTCCAGCTACTCTGCCAAACATCAAAATATATTTAAAAAGCTAGCATCTACCAGCTTCCAGCTACCAGCATGCAGCTATCAGCTAGTTTTACCAAACATACCCTAAAAGAAATAAAAAAAAACCTAGAGTTGGTACAACATTTGTCATACCTCGACATGGTCAAAATTGTTGTCGTATCGAGCCGCATAGTCCACATGCGTGAACTCGATAGCCAACTCCGGGTCCGTACCCGTCTCCTCCCTCAACGTGTTCTCGTATAGGGTGGTCCACCGATCACACTTTATGTTGAGATCGGCCCACTTCCGCTGTAGACTCACGATGGTCTAGTCATTGGTGCCGGCGTGGCGGTTGAATCGGCCAGCACATGGTCCCAAAACCCCTCCGGATGAGAGCCCGAGCCGGAGGCCCTCAAGCGTTCATGTAGTTGTAGAACGGGGTTGTTTGTGGCGTCTTTTTAGCACACCACCAACGCCATTTCTTCTTCCGAGGTCCAGCGAGTCATCTTTGTGTGTGTGTGTGTTTTTGTTTATATGGTGGTAAATGTGAGTTTTAACCGCACGATTTGCTATGTTTATATACAAAAAATTTGGAATGGTTCAAATTGAATTTACTGACCGTTTGGTGGAACGGTTTCAATGCTATTCAATTCGATTGACGGTTTCCAAATTGAATTTACTGGCCGTTTGGTGGTGGGACGGTTGTAATAGTGTAAAAGTAATTAATATTAACCTTTAAATCGTGTGAAATTAAAAAAAAACCAGTGAAGTGTTGCCTTCCAAAAAAATGTTTAAATGAAGTGATGTGTAGTATTTGTTAAAATCAGTTAGCGAAAAAAAAAACTAGTTATGCACTCCTTCCCCCTTATTAAATATCATTTCTAAAGTGATTAGATAGATAGATGTTTGTTGTTCAACCCAATAATTCGAGTCAGTTTCCACCCTTCATTCAAAACCAGTTTGAAAGAGCCGCCATGTTTCCACTTTACTATTTCTCTAACCATATTAAAATAATCCAAATTTATAAAGCTTTCTTTTGAACATTTTACTAATAAAACCTTTTTTATATCAATTTATTAGATAAGTCTCTTTCTTGTTATATACAATTTACAATTTCCATTATCTCTAGAAGTAGTCCATGACTCTTGACCTCTCCTCCAACTATACATATACAACCCCTTTCCTCACATTTCATCACACACACCCATACACACACACACTCTCTTAGTCATGATTAGGATGGTGAGAAGAGGAAGTACAAAAGTGTGGTGGTCAATTTTACACAAAAAGCGGTCGCTTAAGGAATCAAAGGTGGATATAGATGAAATACTTATGACTGAGCTTGCAACCATTGATGAAGACTCGGAGATGCACGAACAAAAGAACCTAGCTGAGAAACATCTAAAGCGTGCTAAGATAGGAAAGAAGGCGGATAAGGAGGAGTTGGGTCGGATTTTCAACACTCGATTTAGCATGAAAAAGTCGTATACACTATTCTTGGACAGGATGACCAATACTAGAAGCTTTGGTGGAGTTCAAATCTACTAATAGAACACATTTCACTTTTAGGCTACTTCAAGTAGAAATTTCTTTAATGTGTTACATTGTATCCTATAGTTTTTTTCATGTGTAATATGCCCAACCCTCTAGGCTTGAGTGAAAATATTCATGACAAATTTTCAAAGATTTTATAGTAATAAAGTAAAATACTGGATGCATAACTGATTTTGTAGTATCTTTTTTCTTTACATTGTGGAACTTTCATGGTGTTTGGTCTTATCTTACCCTAGTTAGTAGATTGAATTTTTGTTTTTGGTTATTTTTTTTTTAATATGATAGGATATTTGGCCACTAACACGACTTTGCAAATACACTCTTCAAAAATTATATATATTATATATATATACTACTTAAAAACCATGGTCGGTGGCCATGGTCAGTGGTACATTAAAATTACGATACTGCCCTTATATTACATTTTTCTTTCTCTGTCACTAAAGATTTCTCTCTCTATAAACTTCTTTGTCTTCTCTGAACCTTTAACTATGAATCGTTCTCCATGAGTTGCTTTTGTTCCCGTCAAAGAGTCAGATCTCTCTTTCTCATCAAGATTTCCGGCTTTTTTCCAGTACACTCGCCTTGCCGTATGAAAGTTTATCTCCTTCAACGTTTATAGCGGCAGCGTTAGCTATGGCAGAGATTGCCGGAGATCTGAAAATTCGTATTCGAAGCTATTACGATAATATTATTATGTTGTCGGTACATAAATTTGTTTCTATACCTGGTGTGGCAATTTTTGTTGCAGCTATGGCGGAGATTCAGTTGTTGTTTGAGGTTATGATGATCATAGTGAAGGTAACCTTTGTTGCCGGAGATCTGGGCTACTTTAACTCAATTAGTTGGCGGTGGGTTTGTGTTTATTAGAGAGAAAGAAAAATTGGGGTTTTTATAGAGAGAGTAATTTGGTGAACGATAATAGTGGTGGTTAAGGCGTTCTTGGGGCCGGTGACGAAGGCAATGGGGTTGCGGTAGTGAATCAGTGATGGCATGGTTGTTGTGTTGGTGTTGGAAGAGATTTTAGAGAGAGAGAGGGTGTGTGTTGTTAAGAGGAGATAAAAAGAATGTGTGTGTGAGAGAGGGGGAAGAGTGTGTTTGGGTATGTGTGAACGGTGGGTAGCAAAGTGAGAAACATTTTGGTGATGCTTTGTTTTCCACTTTCCAGTGATAGTATAGTTTAATCGTTATTTATTATTTGTTTTGGGCATCTGATAAAGGGAAAAAACTTGATAATTGATTATATTTGTTTTGAAAGTTAGGATCATTTAGATTATATTTTACAAAAAAAATTGTTGCGAGACTTAAAAGAATTTTAATTTTAGATATTATAGGTGGCTAAACATTTTTGTTATTAATTATCAAAACTAATTCATGTACGCCTTTAACGATATGGTTCATTTACTTATAAATATAATGCATTTTCATTCAACGGTATGAATTAGGATTCCTCTACGATTTTGACGTAAATTTAGTTTGGAAATGAGTCGGCTTTATTGTAGATACTTTATCATATCATGTATGGCGCCATTTGGTTCAACCTAATCTGACGCGTATGACATTCGATTCATAGTCTCGCCCGATTATGAAAATATTGTTGTTGATGATGGTGGTTTGGGTGAGAAATGTTGACTTTAATAAGCGTCAACCGTCAAGTTAAAGCCAATCCAACATGGTCAATAGAAGTATAGCTGGTCAACTGGGGTCAATGAGACAGTCAAACGTAGTCAACAAAGATGAAACGAGTCAAATACCGTCAACCACAAAAGCAGATAGTTGGGAGAGGCATAAACGATTGACTGATAACTAAATTAGTTAATTGTAATACATTGTAAATTATATTATGGTGTGACACGTGTGAGATATATTCATGTTTCAACATAGTTTTTGGAAAACGGATCTGTTCAGGTATAATACGTTTTCGGTTGGTCTATATTTTGATGTAAATAGTTTACAGAAACGAGTCAAACCAAATATAATACTTTTTAATTCGACGGTATAAATTCGAGTTATGTACGTTTTGACGCCGCTAAGTTTTGATGCAAAGGTAAAGATGGTGTAGTGTTAGTTGGACCCCCACTAAACGGACCAACCTTGGTTCGATTCCGTTTCTTTTTTTACTGCAATGTTTTATAATAGATACACCAAAACACATGTTTTCGGATGATTAATGTATCATATAACATGCCATCAACTATATACAACTAAGTTGACGCCGCCGCAACGCGCGGCAGACGGCAACAATCTAGTTTTAGAAAATGATGCAAGTCATCACATGTCAGGAAATAATAGGGGTGTAAATGATGCACAACGGCTCAAAAGCTACTCGGGATCGGATTGGTAAAAAGCTTGAACGAGCCGAGCCTTAACGAGCCCGAGTCCGAGCTCAAGCTTGAAACATGACTCATTTAGTTATCGAGCCCGAGCTCGAGCTTTTTATACAAAGACCGTTTAGGCTCGCGAGCCTAAACGAGCCCAAACAATTTTTATAATAATAATATTATTATTATTATTATTATTCTTATTTTATATAGTATACCTATTATTTAACATTGGCGAGTCGAGCTCGAGCCGAGATTTGGCTCGTTTAAGCTATCAAAGCGAGCTCGAGCCGAGCTTTTAGCTCCTTTTAAATTGTTCTATAATTATTTCGAGCCGAGCCGAACCGAGCTCGAGCCCTTGGGTTTTACTTTCGAGCCGAGTTCGAGCTCAAGGTTTTAGGCTCGAATCGAGCCGAGCTGGAGCTCGAGCCCAGTCAGGCTCGGGCCCGGCTCGACTCGTTTACACTCCTAGAAAATAAAGAGTTTTTCACTACCTTAGATGAAGTTTTGGGTCACCTGGAATTTGGTGATGGGTCCGTGATTGAAATAAAAGGTAAAAGGAGTGTGACCTTAGTAAGTAAGAATGGCGAAAAGAAAAAGTTTTTGTGATATTTTCTATATGAAATAGCCAATGGAATATTGAGGCCACATAATCAGAAAGAAAGACCGTTGATCACAGAAATCTGAATTTCTAATTCCAGACTTATATTAAGAAATGGTAAATTACATAAGAATAGCAGGTTGATGAACAACAAACTGGGTCGTCATCCCCTTTTGAATAGAAAACCCTAATCTACTGAAAACAAAGCCTCACCACTAAGGGGTCAAAAAGTTGTTGGGGACCACACGCTGAACTCTAGCCAAGAATCATACCGCCTCCGGCGCCAAGGAGCCGAACGTGTCAAACGCTAGGGGGATGAAGGCATGTTGATTATCCTCACAAGCTTTTACATGCTTTTCCACCTTCTTTGACTCTGCTTTCAGTACTGCTTGCCCTGCCACAAAACCATTTTCCCGGAAACCGGCTAGGGGGATACACTTGGACAATCGGGAGGGTGATGATGATGTGCCTTGGTTCTAGAGAGCCCGTAGCACTTTTTGAACATATAACTAATTAATTGGTTTCAGCCTAGTGGTAGAGAGGAAATCCTCTCTTGGGTGAGGTTGGGAGTTCAACTCCAAGAGTATGCAATAAAGGTGTAAAAGGGTGTAAGAAATTAGCCGTTCAAAAAAAAAAAAAAAACTAATTGGTTTCAATCGAAACCCGCATGGAAGCACATATTTATGGATGGTGGCATTAATTAAAGATGTTTATGTTTCTCAACTACTGCTTACTACATATCACCTCAAAGTTTTGTGCATCTCTTGGAAAGTCTTCTATTCATTAATTCTTTCTTCTATTCACGAATCTTTTTCGCTTCAAGATCTTCTCTTGTTAGTTGGTTTAGACATGTTCACTCTACTTCGGAACCTCAAAAGATAATTTCAAATGCTATACCCTTTATTGTTGGAGTGATTCAACAAATTCTCTACAACAAAACCGATACTATATCTTTATTTGCTTCCCAAGGAGTTTGTCTATTGTCTTTTAAAAAGAAGAAAATGCCGTTACTTGAACTTGAATCCAGAAGTGGTTTCAGAAGCGTTTATGAGCATAGATGATTCTCTCTTGATTGTGTCGACGGGGAATGCGAGGCCAAGAGTGCATGCTCCTTGTGCTCTACATGTGGACCTAAGGAAATCCAAAGAGGAGATAATGAATTTATTGTTCCCACGTAAACCTCCTGTACCTTGTGTTCAAAAATCTCCAAATGATAATGGTACTGCCATTATACTTGATGCAACATCTTCAAACACATTACGGAATGACAATCTAAATTGGAAAGTTCTCCAAGACATATCTGAAGCTGTAAATGGGAAGCATGATGTGGCACCGAACACCTTGTCTGCTGCAGCTACGATAAAGGTAATATTGTATCGTTGTGCTCGATTTAATGAATGATTATAACTTTTTATCATCATTGTTGCAAGTTTCATGTCTTTGTATTCAATGTTCTGTTTTCAGAAAGCTTTGGATCAAAATATAAGCACATTAGCTACTGTGCTTGTGGACACACAATTCTGTGCTGGCAAAGATGCAAGTGTTGTACATGAAGCCAATCTTGCATATCGTGATTTAAAGTTGCTTTCTTCTGCATTTGGCCCAAGGTTAGACTTACATTTATCTGAATTTTGAAGTCTTTTTTTTTTCATGTTGATTTGACATATTTATATACATATATTACATACGTCTAGAGCCCTTTTTATGGTTTTCTTGGGTTTTGGTCATCTTTTTTAGTCAAAAAGATGTGGAGCATTCAGTTTACATGAAGATTGTGCAAGGGGTTGTGGGAAGGCTACGAATTACCAGGCCAATAGTAGAAGATTTCTTGAAGCATTCTGTCATGAATCAGGAGACAAAGATTGAGCAAATGGTGGTTTCCGAGAATAGCAGCACAACGGACGTTGGACAAGCGGGCGAGGAGAAGAATCAAGTCAAGGGAACAGGCGTGGTGGTCGAAAATCAAACCGCCGGTGGTAACACTAAGAAAGGGAAGTGGAGGAACAATAAGAACAAAGGTAAAAAGGGGAAGAAATGATGTGGATGCTGTTTTTATGTTATTCCACCTTAGATTTAAAGTTTTTTGTCAATAACTTTACCAGGAAGATCATGTTTTTTTGAGTATGAAAAACTGAGAATCTATGCAATGGAACATGTGCATGAATCTTTTAATGGAATGTTTGCCTTGGGTATGTAGGCTAGATCTTTCCTCTAAACCTTTAAGCTTAACCAATTATTAATTTGTTTTCTTACGATTTTTTTTCTATATTTTCCTAAAATACGGGTATTTGAGTAACATGGTTAACTAGTTTAATTTAATATAAAACATATAGATAAATAAAAAAAGGAAAGAGGAAGGGAGAGTACACCCCTAGATTGGGGAAATTAGGGAGAGAAGAGAGAGTATGGCGTGACGCTGAGATAGACGATAAGGGAGTTGGGGAAAGGGGGAGTATACCCCATGGCCTAAGAGTATCCACAATGTACAAACTACCAAAACCAAAATATATTGCCAACTTAGCGTCACGTTACATTTACAAACCACCTTAAGAAACCCTCACCCTTCATACAACGTAAAAACTCCTCAAACCCCATTAATTTTTTTAAAATAAAGGAAATTTCATTAAAACAAAATACGAAAATTACACTACAATCAAAGGTAGACGGGCAACAAGCTACGTCGCCACCCCTTTATGAATTGCGAACCCTAGTCTACCAAAGAAAAATCATTGCCGCCTGGAGATGAACTATTACTGTGGAAGACCCGTTGGACCCTGGTCAAGAAACGAATAGCTTCTGGCGCTAGAGAGCCAAAGGTATCAAATGCCAAAGGGATAAAGACATGTTGGTTCTCTGCACAAGCTTTAGCATGCTTATCTACTTTCTTCGATTCCGCCTTTCTCGATGCTTGCCCAGCTACAAACCCAGTTTCCCTTAACCCAACCAAAGAAGATACCACTGTGAGGTCCACGCAAGCATGTTTCCCCCTCTCCCAACCAAAGACAAGCAGATCTGCTGGTCGCAGGGTGCGTGTGGGGGGGTCCCCCTCAAGAAGTCCGATTGAGATCCAAACTGCCGGACTTGGCAAGGACCGTACGAGGGCTAAAATGTTACCAGACGAGGGAGGTGGTCAACATATCGGATTAAGCACTAAGCACGAACCAGACAAAACCACAAATATTTACATAGTACAAGGACCAAACATGCACACAACTAAACATAAAACAGAACACAAGATTGCAGTTTGCAGACCAATCTCCAATACTTCACATCATCACTTTTCTTTTTCGTCTGTTTCAATCCAACAAATTCTCTCTTTCTCAACAAAACCAACCCTTTTTACCTGCCTTGATTCATGCAATTCATAATATTATTAATCACAACAATTTAGATAGATTGCATCTAATAGGATATGTCTACCTTATATAGATTCAAGAAACTTCGAGATGTCATCAATTCAACCAGATTCTATCCGCCTTTTCTTAAATTAAACGACACTATTAATAATAATAATATTATTAATATTCATCGTCCGTACATTCTCCGCCGGTACAAATCGGACGGTGGTGGTGGTGGGTTTGATAATAATAATAATAATGGTAAAACGACGTCGTCGTCGTCGTCGATGACACGTAGGATTAAGACGGAGGCGAACTGTCCTCGGTGTTGTAAACCGATGGATTTGATATTTTCTAATAACCGCCACGTCATCCCTCCGGGGAATGATGGTTATAAAGATGAGATGGAAACGACGCCGTATGAAGGTGTGACTGATGCAGCAGATAGAAAGATAAGTGGTAATCAGGGGGTTAGTTTATGTCCTAATTGTAAGTCTGCTTATTATTATAGGCCGTACAAGATGGGTCCGTTACAAGGTAGGTTTATAGAGATTGGTAGGTTTAGAAATGGTAAGGATAGGAAAAACAATAATAATAATAATAATGTTGATGGGGATGAGGAGTATGGGAACAGGCTAAGGGCGTCGTTTTGGGAGACGTTGCGGAATTATGGCGGTGATGGGGGTGAGAATTGGGGGAATGTTCCTCCGCCGAATCAGGCGGGGGCGAGTAATGGGATTGCGGTGCATATGCCGCCTGGGCCGCCTTTTGTGCCCGGGGTTAATGTTGTTCGGGCGGGTGGGGGTGGGGATGGGAATGGTGGTGAGAAGGATGGGGGGTGGGGTGGGTCGAATTTGGGGAAGGATTTGCCGACGCCGAAGGAGATTGTTAAGGGGCTTGATGAGTTTGTTATTGGCCAAAGTCAAGCGAAAAAGGTTGTGAATTTAACCCTTTTGGATGTGATTTCTACCTTAAGTTTACCGTTATTGGTTTTTGATATGTTGATATGATGTTTAGCATGCATAATATTAGTCCTAATTGATTGTTCTTAGGTACTTGCGTTGGGGTTATGGCTTGAGTATCTTGTTTATCTGTAGCTATCGTACTTTACTTATCATGGTAGGTTAGCGGTAGTTCACAATCATCAATATCTATTCTACCGCATGGTTGCGTGTGCTAGTTCTTTTAGGAAATTTTATGCTATCTGGATTAGTATAGTATGCCTTGTTGTTCATGGAGACATGGGTCTTAGCCGGAGCAACCTATCTATTCCTTGGAGTAGAAGTAAGGTTCGCCTCCCATCACACCATCCCCAGACCCTACTGATAGCATTTTGCCATGAGCCTATAAGTGGGATCGTACTGGGTACGGTTGGTATATGTTAATATGATGGTTAGTTATTGTACATTTATCATACACAAATTTTACTCCAAATTGATTGTTCTTGGTTCTATTGCTTCATTATCGGGTGTAATAGAAGATGTGTTACCTCTAAATTGTGTAATGGCAGTATGATTAATGGGGTTGATCTTTTAAGTCTTTAATAATGTGATTTGTTTTTTTTTTTTTTATTTGATCTGGTTTTCTATTGTATGTTCAGGTGCTTTCTGTTGCTGTATATAACCATTACAAAAGGATACACCATGCTTCATTGCCAAACCGGTTAGTTATTTGACATTGTTCCACACAATCATACATACTGTTTAGCTTGTATGATGCCGATACTCCGGTAGTAAGTGCCAGTTTCTTGAATTACATTTACTTTAATAAAATTATTATTAAAATTTAGGTCAGAAGGAGAAACAGGAGGAGCTAGCATAGAAGATGATGACGATAATGTAGAGTTAGAGAAAAGCAATGTACTTTTAATGGGCCCAACTGGCTCGGGTATGACTCATGAGGCTGTTCATATTTATATTTTTCTTCTTATTCATATCACATCCTTTTAAGTAGTTAGCAGATTGCTAAATATTTTTGCTTGACTTTATATAACAGGAAAGACGTTACTTGCAAAGACCCTTGCTCGATTTGTTAATGTTCCATTTGTTATTGCAGACGCAACGACATTAACACAGGTAAGTCAGATATATTATCTTGCTTTTTGTGGAGAATGAATTGAAAACATATGTGTATAATTCTGTTTTCAGTATTGTGGATAACTTCTTAATCTTCTGTCTTTGAACATTTCATATATGTTTCATGACCTAAACAACATGTTTGTATATGTGTTTAAAAGATTTGGCGGTTATAACGGGTAAAAATGAACCCGTTAGCCAAACTAGTTGAGAAATTGATGGGTCGGTTATGGAAATTTTGACTGAGTAGAATGGGTTTCAATTCATCCAGCAAATCCATGTGTTAACTGAATCACCTTTCCAGATAACCGAAATAATCGTACAGTTTGTAATCAGACCCAATTGTTTATAAAATGTGAAAAATCAAAACATGGGTTGTAGGTTCTACTCTCGAAGTGATTTTATGATTTTAATAATCCGAATCTGGTGATCAAAATTCAAATGAAGTAAAACAAGGTGTAGGAGTTGGTGGTTCGATGTACTTTTCCCTATTGAAGCTGTATTAAGGAAAAACTTAGTTGTTTAGAGTGTTTAGCAAATTCCATACTAGTAAGGATTAAGGAATTAAAACATACATCGACCAAAAAGGACATCTTGTGAAAGAAGAGACCTTTTGTGGGAAGCGAATAAAGTCTATTTAGATTTGAATAATCAGTTATTTTCAATTTTTTAACCATTTTTGTTGGTGTATGGTCAAAACATTGTAAAATGCATTCCTTATTTTATTGGCGATAAATATATGAACATGTTTTATAAACTTAGTCAAAAGTCCTAAAAATTTATAAAACTTAATAAAAAATGTTTTTATAAACCTAGTAAGAAGTCTAGTAAGATGATTCAAAGTTAATAAAAGATTCCTTTGTATTAGCTTTTTAGTTTTTATGTACTTTTTGTGACCTGTTAATTTGTTATTAGGTTTATTATTTTTTCATGCATATTAATTGTAACCACTTTTAGAATATCAGGTTCCTCACGTTCGTGAGGCTAGCGCCTTTCCCTTGCAGCTCGGTTGTCAAGACCCTCATCGCATCCGAATGCTTCACGCCTTTACAACCAATTTAACCCTTAAAATATTCTTTTGCGCACTAAATCGTTCAACTTGTTAATAGTTCTTAGTGATACCTAGATCTTTAAACACTTACCTTATCAAAAGTGAGATTATAGATTAATTAGAAAAGTGTTGATTAAGCCAAATTGTAATATTGTTTCAAACATTTATATGTAATTGTTAGTGGTGATCCCTAGACCCTACCAATAATAGGGCGAAGTTGTAAAGGTTATTTCTATCTTCATTAGAGAAAGAGTGGTCTTCCTTAATTCTTTACCACGGCTAGGGAGAAGTTATATAGAATTATTGGTTGATCTCTACCTTGAATAGGAAGAAAACATGTGATCCGTATCAATTGTCTAGTGTTAGGGAGAAAGTGAGAATTGGTACGATGATCTCTACCTTTGTTAGAGAGAAAATTAGTGATCCCACCAGGATTAGGGAGAGGATTGCGCAAGGTGTTCTCTAACATTTAGTAGAAAAGATAAGGAAGGAAACTCTTGATTGAAGACCGAGGATTGGATGTAAGGTGGAGTAGTTAACACTTAAAATCACCCGAACAACTATACATCTTACCTTAAACTCTTGGTTTTAAAAAGCGCTAGGCGCACAAAAGCGACGAGGTCTAAGTGCAATGCGCGAAGCGCAAAAGCGGTGGGCTTTTTCGTACCCGAAGTGCGCACTAATTATATCATTTTTTTAATATATCCCATATATATCTAATAGGTTTTTAGCTTCCTTTACCCAAAATAGAGCTACAAATAAGGTTTTTATATGATTTTACATATATGTACAAGCCAAAAAACCCAAGGTACAACATGTTTCTGCATAAAAATTAATGAAATACGAGAGGCGTGCGCCTCAGGGCCAAAAAACCAAAAAAATTTCAAAAAATGCGCTTTTTCTGCGCTTCCTGGGAAATGCCCAGGCGCAGATCCCTGCCGCCTTGATGCGCCTTGCGCCTAGGCGCGCTTTTTAAAACCCAGCTTGAACTACTTATTGTCTTCCGACCTACAAGTGCTTCGAATAATATATTATAAAGGAAACAGATACTTTTGAAAAAAGTGGTCGATAAACAAGGAAACCTATTCACACGCTCCCCTCCTAGGTTCACACACTTAATTAGCAACTTTGTTGCAGCCAGTATGAATTGGTTTGACTCCTAAATAATAAAGTAATTAGAGACAGAAACTGATTGTTGCATTCAACCTTCAACTTACATACTGATTTTCTGAAAGAGTTTTTATTATTCTGCAGGCTGGTTATGTTGGTGAAGATGTTGAATCTATATTACACAAGTTACTCACGGTATAACTCTTATTTTGCTTAAATCTGTTTTTACCATTTCTCTCGATAAAAGGAGACCTTTACACCTTAAATCAAATTAGTTATCTTCGAATTCTAATTATCATGCCTTTCCTTAAAATTTATTTTCTAAAATAATTCTGTTTTATCCCTTAGGCTATTATTTGGTGAAGAACTGCACTTAAAGTGAGCATAAAAGCAATCCTTTCTTTCTTTGACTAGTAATATACCTACTAAAATTGTTGATTCAGTAATAATGTGCATTAGTTAAACACTGATGATCATTACTGTATGCATTTTTTAGCTTTTTCTCTTGACTTTATTTACCATGATTACCAATTCCTTGTCAAAGATTATATACCATAACGAAATTGTGAGTTTGACTTTAGAAGTCAAGAATCAAGATTTATATTTTTTGTTTGCATGTTTACGGCTTTTTTTTTGGAAGCTATGGTTGTTTATGCGTATTTATCTGAATTTTATGTTTACTTATTTAATACACACTAACAATTTATTAGTGAGCTTATCATTTGGAGTTTCAATATGGTATGAAGGTTGCAGAGTTCAATGTTCAAGCAGCGCAACAAGGGATGGTATACATTGATGAAGTTGATAAGATAATCAAAAAGGTTTTTTTAATTTTATCTTCAGTTTTTTCTCATACCACTAGTTAACCTTTAGTTAATTTTCCCAATTACTTTTTATGTATTTTTATTAACGTTGTTTTAATTAATTTACAGTCTGAGAGCATGAACATTAGCAGAGATGTTTCTGGTGAGGGTGTTCAGCAAGCTTTACTGAAGATGTTGGAAGGAACAGTAAGTGATTATACATTTATACACCTGAACATTGGTCACCAGTTGATGTTTTACCGTGGTTCGCTTTATTCCTTCTCAAATTCTTAAAGTTATATAATGATTCTCATCATTTAGCATAAAATATGATACAATCTGCAGATTGTGAATGTGCCTGAAAAGGGGGCCAGGAAGCATCCTCGAGGCGAAAACATTCAGGTAGTCCATAAATTGTCATAAACCATTTCTTAAAGTTCCTTTCATATTCCCGCATGTATTATTATACCACTACAGTTTGTAATTTTTTTTAACTTTCATCTTAGTACTCATTTGTGTAGAATTACAATTTTTCACAATCTAGAGTTAGAGGTTGTAAGATGGGCTGGATGGGGCTCGGTTGTTCTGCAAAAAGGTTTTGTCCATTGTCTATTTTTTTTATTAATAACTAATGCGTTAATTGTGATCACAGACACAATATTGTTATATTCATAATAATCTTAACTCTGGAATAAAAATATTTAGGAGGTTGTATGCATCAAAACCACATTTTAGGAGAGTTTCAACCCGTTTACAAGTTTGACCCATATGACCCATTACCCTTTTAGCTACGTTTTTTATGACCCATTTGAGATCATAAAATGCAACCCTAATCAACCCATCTGCATGTAAATGGGTCGAAGTTGTCACCTTTGTCAAGAAGCATTTGATGTCAATTCATGCTTCAGATGACCTTTTCTTGGCTTTCTGTTCGTACTAAGTTATGCTCGATAATGAACATTCAGATAGATACAAAAGACATCCTTTTCATTTGTGGTGGAGCATTTGTTGATTTGGAGAAAACCATATCTGAGAGGTGATTACTAGGTGTTTATTTTGTATATAAATTTTTTAAGATCAAATTTTGATCCCACCCATAAATTGCTCGTTTAAAACTCACCTTTGTATCAGACGACAGGATTCTTCAATTGGTTTCGGAGCACCGGTTCGTGCAAATATGAGAAGTGGTAAAGTGACCAGTGCTGCGGTGACGTCATCATTACTTAATTCTGTAAGCTTCACTATAATTAGTGCTAATATGGTTACAAAGTTTATATTATGCCAACAGTGCTCTAAAATATTGAAGAAAATGATATAGGTTCTTTTTTTTTTACATTAAAAATACACATGCGTGATTTTTTTTGACCCGGTTCCTTATAATCTAATAGCTTTAATTTTTATCTGTTTTACTCACTAGAGATACGACGTAACTAAATAATTGGTAATTTTGTTTTGTCCCATCTTCAGGTTGAAAGTAGTGATCTTATAGCTTATGGGCTCATTCCCGAGTTTATAGGACGTTTTCCCATTTTACTAAGTTTATCAGCTCTAACCGAGGACCAACTTGTTCAGGTAAGCTTGTCACTTTGGTGTTTGTTGTTTGTTGTGTGTTGCTTTACAGGAAGGTGATTCCTAAATTTGATTTTGGTGGTGTTGGATTACATCCTATGCAGGTCCTCATGGAACCCAAGAACGCTCTTGGTAGGCAGTACAAGAAGTTGTTTCAGATGAACGATGTAAGCATTCGATTAGCTGTAAAAATTTATAAATTTTGCTATAAAGGTCCACAGGGAATGATCCAAATGGCCGAAAGTAGCTCAGCTCAACGTGCACTTTTGTCATCAACACAGGTGAAATTACATTTTACAGAGAAGGCATTAAGATTAATCGCTCAAAAAGCAATGGTTAAGAACACTGGTGCTAGAGGATTAAGAGCCATTCTTGAAACTCTTTTAACCGACTCTATGTATGAGGTAAGTATAACCATTTGCATGAAAATTGGGAAAAAAAAAGTTAAATTACCTATTTGTCCACAATAAGGCGTGTTTGAATAACGTAATCACATATTTATGTTGCTGTTTCTGTTTTGAGCTCAGATTCCGGATGTCAAGACGGGAGATGATCGAGTAGATGCAGTGGTGATTGATGAGGAGTCGGTTGGGTCGGTAGATAAATGGGGATGCGGTGGAAAAATCCTCCGTGGTGACGGTGCATTAGAAGATTATCTTGCTAAGACCAAGTGTAAAGAACAAGTGGTATGAACTTTGACTTTTCAAGGTCAAAAAGTCAACTTTCAATTTCAAAGTAAAATTGAGGTTTTGCCACAGCTTTAAATGTTAGATTAATGTTTTATAACTAAAATTCACATTATCCCGATATGAAAAATGTCATGTAAAATTTTCCCACGATCAATTCCATATTCGAGTCAACTAGTGTTAGGTTTGACCCGCTCTATGCCTCATGTTTTGCAGGAAGCTGATGGGCAGATGTTGGAAGGTGAAGACGACGTTACATCAAAAGCCATGAGTATGTAAGATCAAAAGCGATACGACTTTACTCAATTTTTAATTTAATGTAGAATGAAGTCTACTTTGTTGATTGCATTGTAAAAACCATTCATAAACTGGTTGTAAATTATATCTATACATGTCAATGTAGAACAGAATAGCATTTGATTTGGTCCGTAGGCAAGAAAATAATAACAAACAAACTTCCGAAATGCAAGGATTCGAGCTGATTTTCGTGGGCATTGTTTTGTATACCATGGGGAACACTATTCTGGCTTGAAGCGGTCCTAGTGGTAGTGTGATGTATAGTTCGACTTTTTCATCCTTTCGAACCAGGAGAGGGTGAAACATTAACCCGTTAGGGGTCAAAGCCGCGTAGATGCTATGGCGGTCAAACGTAAATATCAGAGATGTATTTGTAGATTGAGTGGGAGAGAATAGTTAGATATAGAGATGCACATAACGGTTTTTCTTTTAACCCAAAATCGGGTAGGAACCGGTCCCGGTTTGGTTAACAGTCAACATCCAGGATGGGTAGGAACTGGTTCCGGGTATGGTCGAGTTTTGCCTAGTTTTTTCCGGGTTTTGGCCAGTGAAGGTGGAACCGGTTCCCCTGGTTCCGGGTCAGTTCCGTTTTCTTATCTCGAGTATGGAACTGGTATGTACACATGGGTCAAGTAGGATCCGGAACCAGGTTTTTGGTGCATTCCTGGTTGGACAGCGGATAGAAATTGCCAAAGTAGGCAAAATTTAATGAAGCCTATAAGACTGGGCCCAAGCTAAAGTATCCGCTACAAGCCTACAAATATATTGTTTTTATAGTTTAATAACATGCATTAGGATAATTTTTTCTTAGATTTGTTTCAACTACTCAGCCTAGATCAATCCAAACTAAAACATGTTTGTAGGATAATTCACAAAATTTTACATAGAAAAAAAGGAAAGTGGACAATTTCATTCACACCACTTGTTACATTACTCACTCACTCAACATACTTCCCTTCATATTCTTGTTATCCAAAGACATTGGTGGGATACTTTGTTGATGCCTAAAAACGTTGTACGGATCTATTTGTGTCTTTGCTTTCACCAATCGATTATAGTTGTTACCAAAGTACTTCTCTCCCCACTTCCTACACTTCTCAACCGCATCATCATCGTTTGACTCGACCCTAGTTTTGATCCAGTTTATTGCTCCAAGATCAACATCCATGTAATTAACATACGCGGCTCGTGGTTCCCGTGCTACGTAAGGTGTCATCGAGCTATGAAATCCCCGTATCCATGCTATATAGTCATTAGTTTTGTCATTATCGAGTTCTTTCCATTCCACTAGATACTGAATAGTGAACATATTCCCTTTCCTATGAGGGAAAGGAATTGAGTCACTACTTATTGTTTCCATCACCCCACCGTAAGGATCGAGAATTACATACCCTTTTGGTTGTTTCTCGAGTATGTCAAGCGCGGTTGTTAGGCCGAATCTTGGAATTGGTTTGCGGACATAGTCTGATTTGGCCTTGTAGTATAGTTTGTCTTGTAAGAACCGGTTTTTCAAGTCGGAAACCGTGCTTTGATTTCCGAATCCTGAGAAGAAAAGAATAGACTCGATCCAACTCATTTCTTTGCAGTTATTTTCAACGATTCGTAACTCAGGGAAAGTTTGGTTTACGATCGATAAAGCTTTGGCTTTCGGTCCCAAGTAGAACCCTTTGAATGTAGCTGACACGCCAGGTTTGTTTTTCCGTTCAGGCAAACCCGCACCAACAAAAGACGATAAGTAGAACTCTTCAGGCAATTTTGGTGCCACATGCTGCCATCTGTTTACTATATCAGCCACTTGTCCTTTCGTGCCTGGTCTAGACACGATAAAACAAGTGACTGTTTCTGGTACACTTGACAATTTAACATTCCAAGCGTACACGATTCCCCAAACCCCACCACCACCACCTCGTATCGCCCAAAAAACATCTTCTCCCATTGTGGCACGGTTTAGTAACTCCCCATCAGCAGTTACTAAAACCGCGTCAACTACATTATCGGCCGCTAGGCCATATTTCCTTGACAATAACCCGAACCCACCACCCGAAATATGACCACCCATGCCGACAGTCGGGCATGAACCTGCCGAGAAACCATGGACATTGGTCGACTCTGCTATCGCGCAATATGTTTGACCAAGTGTTGCACCCGCTTCCACCCATGCGGTACCTGAGTCCACATCCACCGAAACACGGTCCAGTCTAGTAAGATCTATCACCACAAACGGGTGCCCGTCCATGGCAACGGACGAGACCCCCTCGTAGCTATGACCGCCTCCTCGGACCCTGATCTCTAACGACGATTCTCTAGCACACACAACCGTTTTCGCCAACTGCTCTTTCGTCTCTGGGAACACGATAACAACCGGTTTCGGTAGCCCCGAACCCGAAAACCGAAGATTTTGAATCGAGAAGTTAAGAAGCTCGTAATAAACCGACGACGACGAATCATTATTCGAGCTCAAAAGCGTCGAATAGTTATGAACACCAAACCGAGTTAAACACGAAATGAATACATCACTAGGCTCTTCTTGATCATCATTATCTTGTTTTTGATCTTCATGCTTGTGTTCATATCCTAACAAAGGCTCATAAACATTCATTGTCAATACAACAAAGAAAGTGATCTTGTGAAAAAGATTACACCCCATAAAAGATTGTAATCAAAAGGTGATTAACTTGAGTAATATTGAACTGTTGAAGGTGGATTTATATGAATGATTAGTGTTAATATTTTATAAAGAATCATATTAATTGTTATGAGACGACAAACATATGAATGCAATGCAGATACTAACGTACGACGCCGGCCATTACCATTTTCTTAATTTGTCGAAGAACTTATGATAATATTATATGATAAATTAAGAAAGAAACGGTGGGCTGTTCGACTATTTGGATATACCTAAAAATATCTAATGGTTTGTTCTAAGAATAATATGTGTTAGAGGTCAAAACAAACACATTTGTGTGCAAGATAATGACACAATGTTGTATGATTCCATTTGTTGAATAATCAGGTTCTGAAACATAACATATGTCATATGAACGATGTGTGGATTTTATTTAAGATATTGACGTGAAAAACTACGTGAGTCATATGTCTTTCTCCTTGTACTATTCTTCTTATTATTATACTAACTAGTTAGATAGTGTTTATGAATATAATTGATAAAAATTTAACATATGTAAACGACTGATGATATAAAGGGTGGATATATAAAACAATCACAGAATATACATATAAATGATATATTATTACTTTTAACAGTTTGTGTTGTTTTAGAAAAATAAAAATCAATAATTTGTCCACATACTAAAACGTTTTGCTGATGGAAAATTCCGTTGGAAATCCATAAAGGTGGGTACCGATTGTAGGCAGGGTAAACAGGGTGTCAGGAATGCGGCTTGCATCATATATACATAGGATCACCGACGGGAGTGCCTTAATAATTAAATAAATGAGTTAATTGCCAATTTAGTCCCTGAGGTTTGTCAAAAGTTGTCACTTTCATCCAAATCTTTTTTTCTTGTCAATTTAGTCCATGTGATTTTATTTTTTTGTCATTTTAGTCCCTGAGGTTTGTCAAAAATTGTCACTTTCATCCAAATCTTGTTAGTCCACAGGGACTAAAATGACAAAAAAATGAAACCACGGGGACTAAAATGACAAGAAAAAAAGATTTGGATGAAAGTAGCAATTTTTGACAAACCTCAGGGACTAAATTAGCTCTAAATAAATTAAGGCATAGACCAAAATTTCTTGGACATGCCACTCGTTAGGATCAGTTGACAACTCCCCTGATGAGTACATGGATGAAATAAAAAGTGATTAATGATCATAAGCTGACATAAAATCGTAGTCCTCAATGACTTAAGGACGCGACACGACACTAATAAAGATCTATGACAAGTAGAGGATCAATGTTAAGGATGCGATGTCATTTGTAACGGAGTTAAATGCATAAGTTGACGATTCACACCAAAGGATGTATGATATGGGATTGCAGAGCCGGCCCAATATTTTTGGAGGCCCTAAGCGAACCATAAAATTGGGACCCTGTATAATTCATAAAAAAATGCATCTATTCTGGTTGAGAAACAAATGAGCATTATGCTGAAGTCTTTAAAGCATTATTGTGCCCAAATTCCGCAATGGTCAATCACGTATTAACATAGGCTAGTAATAGATACCACATACTATAACGGGAACGAACTACGATGTATAGAATGCGTCAATTTAGAGATTTGTCATTGCTTTAATGATCTAATCTTCAATTCTCGTCTCTTGGGCTCAGCTCTTGGCTAGGCACTTAATTTGTTTTTCATTCGAGCCAATACTAAGCTAATATATAGAAACAAAACACTTTAAAATTTGGGGGTCCTTAATTCATGGAGGCCCTAGGCCTTTGCCTAGGATGCTAAGCCTATTGGGACGGCTCTGTGGGATTGTATATATGTTGTGAATGTAAGGGACGCCTTCAAAAGTGCTATCAACATGTTAAGTGGCGACATGAAACACAAGCCTCATTAGTCATTACTTGGCAAGGGATATTATCATGAGCAAGATTACAAAGTTATGCAAGAGGGGGATATTTCTAGTTGCCACATACATATTTCGAGAGCTAAGAAGCGGATGCAGGCTTGTGCAAGAAGGTGATAATTAGTGGAGTCAGTGTTGCCACACGCATAACAAATGTTGAAATACCAAAGCCATTGTTGTTTCTCGACAGGAAGGAAGCATGGGTGTTTGAAAAGAGAGTGACGATGAGAAAGGTGGGAGAAACAATAAGGATAATGTTTGAAAAGATCGAGCATGAAACCATTAATAGACAAGAGAGAAATATCCTTGATTATACTATAATATCGATGTGATGGATCAAATCGGATACACGATTGTCCAAACAAGCCAAGTTTGCAAAAATAAGTGGCAAGGATAACCACAAGTACCTAAACCGCCATCGAAGTCTTGTAAAACTACCTCGATAGTCGCAATGCTATGACTTGTACATGAACGCTTGGGTTTATAGCTAATCCTGGACTTTATCAGGAATGGCCTTAGCGGTATAAGGGTAGATGTGCCGAATCGATATCTATCTGGCGAAACTGACCGAGAGCTGTTGCTGCTCTCCTGAGGCAGGACGAAACTAGTGAACCAAATAAAGAGCGAGATGGATTGGCTTATCCCAGGGAAACCGAGGATGCCACACTAGGATCGAAAGATAACCCTTTAACAAAGTGGTATTAGAGCAGAATGATTCCCGAGTACTTTGAAACGTGACTTATCCTAGATGTGCATTTACCAGACGAATATAATTATACAATTGTGGTGAGAGAAGACCAAATTTGGGGCACTTCGTTGAAGGTCTTTGTATGCCACGACTATGAGATCGTGAGCGTTGCCTTAGTATGGTGTCAATGAAGCCCTCCATATTCGTGTTCAAAAACAATGGTTCAAGCAACACCATAACTATAACAAGAAAGAAAGCTGCTACATTCTTCTGGGCCCATATTCCTGAAAATACTAGCGGAACCTTGACGACAACTCCAAAAATTAACCGAGGCAAAGCCTTGAACCGACACGATGGAAGATAGTTGTTGTGTTATTGAGTATCTTACTTATCAAACTGAATTATGCTCAATCATTCGGGGTGTTGTGTGATCCTTTGGCTGCAAGCATGTGACTGCGGCATGCACTGTTGGGAATGTGTCACGGGCCATATGTTTAATAATGGCAATGCTATGAGTTGTACTTGAACGCTCGGGTTTGCCAGCTAGTCTTGGACAATATCGGGTACGGTCTCAGCGGAAAAAAAAGCGGTTTATCTGCCTAGCCAATGTTTATCCGGCGAATGCACCACTAGTCGAGAGTTGTTGTCGCTCTCCTTATGAGCCCGAGACAGGACGAAACTAGTGACCTACAGAAAGAGCGGGATGAATTAGCTTATCTCCAAACAACCGGAGATGCCACACAGGAATCAGAAGATAATTAAGTGACACTAGGTAAGCTTAAGTTTTGCCGCAAGTCATGCTAAATTGCTAGGAGAGCTAGAAAAAAAGAAAAGAATGTAGATACCAAAATTTACATAGTAGGTTGAAAATACAACTCAATAAATCCTAACATTATTTTACTTTTTCATGCAAATCATCACCTAATTTCATTTTTAAAAAGTTTATTTTTTATGTCTTTTTTTTTTTTTCATTTATCAGTGTTTATGTATAAACTTGTTATGGTCAGTCTAGTATGGATATTATTTGTTAGTAAATATTTTTGTTAATTTTAGTGGATTATTATGTTCGTTTTTTTTTCATTTACCAGCTGATTACTACCACTGTCCACGTCGCTCTACTCTTATTATATATAAAATTGCTAATTAATAATATACATGATTATAATCTTAGAAATTATGATGCAAGCAGACGATAATCCATGTAAAACGAGAGTGTAATTCTTTTTGAGAATTGAGCGATGAGATCGCTGCCGGCCAACCGCAAAGTTCCAAAAGCTGCCGTTCCATCTCTTTATATATTTGTTTTATACACCAGCAACTATATATTAATTAGCAAGTTTAACAAAACTATATAATTATTAATTATTAGATTTTATACTATAAAAGGAGAGGTGTTGGGTTTTAATTTATTATAAAATATTGATTGATTGATATACCATGAATCACGTCTATCTTTAAAAAAAATACTAGTACCAAAAAAAAAAAAAATCGATTTATAAGTTTTATGTGGACCAATCTCAAAATCTATCATGGTTTTTGGGTTAAACTTGTTTAATCAATAATTAGTGAACATTATTTTGTCGTAACACAAATTGGAGAATTTACTTAAAACTTTAATTAGAAAAGGACTTATCAAGATAATATCAATAATAAGATTTCTCTCGCAATATATTTGGGGCGAAAAAGGCTATTGACTAATACATGTGTTGTAATATTGTGATCTTGAGTTAAAATACGATATCCAATTTGTTTCATAATTCCCATAGCTCATATTCATGTGTAGGAAAGTGTGTGTAATGCAATTTATGGACAATGACAATGTGTTAGCTAAATGTGTAGACATGAAGATGTAGGAAATTGTATTGGTGCGTACATTGTGTTATGATACCGCTATTATGATACACATGAACATGTATGTATTAATAAACTCTAGGCACCTGATCAAATGAAAGAAAAATCATTTTAAAATCCATTTTTTCCATGCGCATGCACATAAAAATTACAATAAACAATAAAACTAATAATTACTAATATGTTTTATCTATAAAGAGTAAAGACACGTGAACTTAGAATATATATTTGAACGGGATCACTTAAAATTTTTCCGATCAGGTTACTAAATAGTGAACTAATTAAAATTTTAGTATTCTCCATTTTTAAGGTGTTCTAAAAGTAGTTCTATTTTCTTTTTACTTGTTAACATAATCTTTATTTATATTTAGTTAGCAATAACCTTTTATTTTATAATATGTTATTGATACATCGAGTATGGCTCCAGTTATTCAGACAAGCAAGCTTTTTAATTGCACAATACTATCCGGGCCGTAAATAAGTACGATGTACGAGGTACAATGTAAAGTTAAAAAGTAGACTGACAACTAATCGCCTGAACATATACTGGCCGTAAAGGCATTTACAGCCCATATATGTCCTTTGATTATTTTGACATCCATTTTGGGTGAGATGGATGGGTTGGATGGGGTCGGATGGGAGTGTGGGATGTGTGAGTAGATAAAGTCTAGAGGTCCAGAGTCCTAGTCCAGCTAAGGAGCTCGTGGTCCAGATCAGGAGTCTAAAAGATGGGCTTGGTATTCTCACACAAGCCCAAGCCCAGGATGGCTATTATTACAAGATTAATCCCAACCATTCATATTCTCATTCCTTGTTAGTATATCATCCAAGGGTGGAAAATCAATCAGTTTCTCTATTCTCTTAGAAGCTTCCTGAGCCTTGTATAAAAGACTTTCTCTCTCCTTTCAACAGTTTAGCTCAGATTATTATCTCTCTTATCCTCTCACACTCATCTTGGCAATTAGGGTTTTCATCTTATAATCTGCACTTTTCATTCGAATAAGTGCTTAGGTTTGTGTTAATCCAGTCTAGTCTTGTAGAGATTATTGTGTATTAATCTCTTTGTTGTTTAGAGAGTTTGTGTGATAGTTATGAGTCTGTAACAAATTTTGTGGTTTAGTTGTTGAAGAAGTAATTTCATTCTTTTAATCTGTTAGACTGTATACCATTTGATAAGGAGCCTCACTGAAAAAGGAGAAACTAATCCTAACAGTTGTATACCTACCCCTATACACTCGAAATCCATATGACCTGAAAGTGTCAAAGTTTACTGGTTTAGGTAACCTAAAAAGTTCATTTGCTAAAGGATTCAACAAGAAACAATCATCACGAGCCCTCACAAACAATGCAATCACTATTGACCACACAACTTTAGGAAAAACCTCTTTCAATTGTGTTGTTGCACTAAACTCAAGAATCCTATCACCAAGATTAGGTCTAACCCTATCCCACACACACCACCAATATAAGTTCGCATAACTTTGTTCTGATGCTGGAGATTGCATGGTCAATAAACCTTTCGATTCAGTCGGTGATCGGTAGTAATAGGTAAAACTACGATCATGACGAAGCATTGTGAGCAACTCTTTTGATACGCATTTGCTTCGGATTATCTCTTTGACATCGGATTTCATCATAATCTTGTGTATTATGCCAGGAGGTAGATACAGAGTGGATTAAAAAACAGTCAGATCAGGAACTGTTGCCGGAAGTACCTCCGGAAGTAGTGCCGGAGCAGCAATGATAGCCGGAGCAGAAGACTGTCTACGCTGTCTAGTGATAATCTCTCTACGCTGTCTAGCAATAATCTTAGCAGAACGCTGTCTAGCAATGATCTGGGTTACGATGTCAGGAACTTGAGAAGTCGCCAGAGCCGGCGGAACCATAGGCGACAGAGGATGACGGCGGGTCGGTGGCACCGGCGTTGCAGCTGTGGTCGTTGACGACAAGACAAAGGAGAGCGACGACGTTTACTCATTTCAAATGAAAGAAAAGGGAAGGAATGTAGAAGGTTCTAGGGATGTCTGATATGTATTACTATTTTTTAAAAGTAGCACATTTTAGGGTTTTTAGTATTATATAAGACATGACAAATATTATAAAATAAAAGACAAGACAAGATATTTTAGCTTGTTGATTTGTACTCAAATAGGGCTGTTAAAATTGTTTGCCGCTCGTTCGTTAAAATGCTTTAAAGATGCCCGCTTGATCCTCTGCTCGAATGTAAATGAGCTGATCGGCTCGGTTTGGTTTGTAAACGAGTCAAGCACGAGCAAAGGTCCGCTCGGCTCGGCTCGGTTTGGCTCGAATGAATTATTATTTATTTTTTATGTATATAATTATATATACACACACAAATCACAGTAATATATATAGCTTTATATATAACATTTGGCCTAAGATATACAAATAAAATATAATTATCCTGCATAATCTGATAAAAAATTAACACCGAGTTAAATAGTAAACCCTAAGTCGTGAAGTGACAGTCTTGACTTCATTATGTTATTAGTCGTCCGTTGCGAAACATCACTTAATATCACCCTACGCCACAGTGCGACAATTGTTCTCTACAGTATACTCATTGTCTCACTACCTCAACCTAAGCCTCATCTTTGGACACTTGAACCTCAATATTAGTGTCAACAACGGACAATTTGACCTTGGGTGTTACCCCGGCAACGAAAACATTGAAAGAAACATCCTAATTTTATGGTTGTTCGAGTTACTCTATGCTCGTTGCTCGCTCGGAAAAATTCATGCTCGAAAAATGCTCACTTAGTTATGAACCTGTCGTAATCTGGATTTGGCTCAAAAGTTATAGTATTGAGCAAACCAAATTTTCCTCCAATCGACGTTAGCTGATTTCAACATCAAGTATGATCTCTCTTCTTAAAGGTTTAAACAACTCAAATTAAGCTTAACCTAAAACATCTCATAGTTCTTTACTCAAGTCAGTCAGGTGATTTACTCATATCTTTTTTTTTACTATAGCTTTATAAATAACCAAAATTAACTTTAAAGCTTATACTACTAAAGTCAAAAAGCAATTCATTTTTATGATATAAAGAGGGTGCGAATATTTAGACACCCAAAAAAATTATCTTGACACTTTAGGTATTCCTCATATTGCTCTATACGAGGAGTAGTAGCTTTATTGTTTTATGTGTTGTCAACATCAGATAGCTAAAAGACAAAAAATGTACTTCAATACTAGTATTGATACCAATACTAGCCTGAAAAGTGATATGGGGGGAATCTTTTCCCTTAATATGCCACATATAAATCAATATGAGGCATATTAGGGTTTTTTTATTTATTTTTTGTATTTTCAATTTTATTGTTTTTAAATAACTAAAAATACTGAATTAACTTAAAAAAATCCAAAAAATAACAAAAAATTAGTTATATTCATTCCAATATTATTTAAACTAATTACAACTTTTTTTTTTACCAATATTGCTTTATAAAAATTATTTATTTATTTTGTTTGGTTTTGAAGATGTTTGTTTTGTTTTGAATCTATTAAAATACAACGATCAATCGATTTAAAAAAAACTTTTTCAAGCCAACCTTATAACTTCTTCAAACTTTGTACCGTCTATATAACTTCTTCAAACTCACCGAAACAAAACAAACATTTTCAAAACCAACATAAACAAAACCAAACAAAAGAAATATATATTTTTTAAAAATAATATCGGTAAAAAAAGTTATATTTTTTTAAAATAATATTGGAATGAATGTAACTAACTTTTTATTAATTTTTGGTTTTTAATGTTAATTTAGTTATTTAAAAACAATAAAGCTGAAAATACAAGAAAAAAATAATAATAAAAAGAGATCTTAATATGCCTCATATTGATCTATATGAAACATATTAGGCCTCATATCACTTCTCAGCCTAGTATCAAACCCAATACGTAGCTCTGATATGCCTCGTATTGGTTAATATGAGGCATATCAGAGCCAAGTATTGAGTCTGATACTATGCTGAGAAGTGATATGGGTCTAATATGCCACGTATAGATCTATATGAGGCATATTGACGTTTTTTTTTGCAAACTTTGTACGCTTTATACACATTTATTTTTTGTTAACAAAGTTTTATAAGTATTTTATTATTTTTCAAAACATTATTGTGTAGTCTATAATAGTATAGTGTACTATACGATACTATACCAAATGATACGATTCAAGATCTATACTACCATATAAGGTTTTAAAATATTTTTACTTTAAAAAAATAAAATATTTATAAACTTTATGTACAAATGGTAAAAAGTTTGCAAAAAAAAAAACCCTACTGAAATACGTTGATCAATCAATTTGTTAAAAAAAAACTCTTTTCGAATGTATTAAAATACAACGATCAATCAATTTAAAAAAAAAACTTTTCTAAACCAAACTTATAACCTCTTCAAATTCACCAAAACAAAACAAACATCTTCAAAACCAAGTAAAAGAAATATTTTTATAAAATAATATTGGTAACAAAAAGTTGTAATTTTGTTAAAATAATATTGGAATGAATATAACCAACTTTTTGTTAATTTTTGAATTTTTTAATCTAATTTAGTATTGTTAGTTATTTAAAAACAATAACAATGAAAATACAAAAAATAAAAAAAAGACCCTAATGTGCCTCATATTGACCAATATGAGGTATATCAGCACGAAGTTTCACGTCTGACATTCCTTTGAAGTTTGTGTGCAGCTTTTTGACCTAAGTATGTCTCATATAGACCAATACGAGGCATACTTAAGATGTGAATTCAGATTTCAAGGGTATCTAAATAGATGGAGCCTATAAAAATTAGAAGGTTGTAATGATACACATATAATATTTATTTTCATAATGCATGGATGCACTCGGTTCGCCTAACGAACACTATTGCAAATCTTTCTTGACACATTATCAAGGAACTTATGCTCAAAGTAATACCTCAAGCTTAAAAATGAGAAGTTGAAGAGTCAAATGAAAATCAAGTCTCAATTTGACTTGGGTCTTAAAGATTATAAAAGCTTAATAATTCATATCGGTTTTAAGGGGTTGCCGAATTATCGCCATTTGAGACGCACGATATAACTATGTGAAGAAATATATGTTAGCTCAGTAGATAATAAACAGTTTATGTGTATGGGATTACACCAAAACCAAACTGTAGGTGCTTTCTATCTTTCTATGATATCAAACAAAACCTGTACAACATATTCAGTTGATTTATAAAGCAGCAAAATTAAAATCTTGTTTACCTAAAACTGTGTTAAATGCATTACATGTTTAAATTGAGTATATATAGGACAAATCTGTTGAAGAGGCGGTTTGAGTTGTATTTGCAGGTGAGGAAGTTGCTTTTAGACACTCTAGACCGTTGTTTTCATGTCAAGGGTGTCTGAAACATCCATATGTTGTAGTTTAGAACGACACCCATATTTAGATGTTTGTGTTGGTATGAGCCACTCTATAACACACTAATAATTAAGAAGAACACTCACAAACAAAAAAAGGCAACACTGCCAACACATATTTCTTTATTGCTTTTATGAAATTGAGAGAGTACATGAAAAGAAAGCTACAACTATGTCTTAAATAACTAGAAAACAAATGGCTAATTCCTATGAAGTAGGAGATCCACAATACCCGAACAAAACACAACAACTAAGCAACGACTTTATTGAACAATTCAAAACTTAAAACGCCTTCCCGTAATTCTCAACACATGCATGGATGGTGAGAGAGACTTTAATTATTCTTAACACCCTCCATTATTTCAAGCTCTCTCACACCCATCATCTCTCTGAACCGGATAAACTTCTCTTTGTTAAGTGCTTTGGTAAGCACATTAGCCACCTACTGATCAGTACCACAGAACTCAAGTGTAACTTGTCTAATGTCTTTGAGCTACCATATCACGAATAAACTGATGCTTTAACTCAATATGTTTTGACTTCCCATCAAGAACTGGATTTTTGGACAATTGTATTGCTGATATATTATCACACCAAATGGCAGTAGCTCCTTCTTGACTCACATAGAGATCAGTCAAAACTCTTCTTAACCAAATGGCATGACATGCTGCACTTGTAGCTGAGATGTACTCTGCCTCTGTACTTGACAAGGCAATAGACTGCTTCTTCTTTGTACACCGAGACACTGCTCTCCACTTCCCAAAGTAAACACATTTGCTGTCACACTTTTTCTATCATCTAAACAACCAGCCCAGTCACTATCAGTAAATCCTTGCAACTTGACCTCTTTGTTTCTTTTATACTCCAAACCAAACTGCAACGTTCCAGCAACATACCTTAGTAATCTCTTGGCTGCACCAAAGTGATTCTTGCTTGGAGCCTGCATAAATCTGGATAACACATTCACAGAAAATCCAATATCTGGACGTGTGTTTTGAAGATACATAATACCTCCAATCAAGCTTCTATACATCATGGCATCAACTGGGTTAGCTTGATCATCCGTCCTATGTTTATCATTTGAGTTCATCGGAGTTTCTTCAGTTTTGCATACTATCATCCCAAACTTATCAAGCAACTCTTCAACATATTTCCCTTGTCCCACAAAGATCCTTTCATCATTTAGATAAACTTCTAAGCCAAGGAAGAATTTGAGTAGACCTAAGATTGACATCTCAAATTCATTCATCATTCCAGCCTTAAATTGCTGAAGAAGAGTTGAAACTGATGTAGACTATATCATCTACATAAAGATAGGCATAGATGATTCGAGCAACCACATCCTTATTAACATACAATGTAGGCTCATTGTAGCTTATAGTGAATCTATGGCTGATAAAGTATGAATCAATTCTTGAGTACCAAGCCCTTGGGGATTGTTTAAGGCCATATAAGGCCTTATGCAATATGCAAACTTTCTGCTCCTGTCCCTCAACTTCAAATCCCATTGGTTGTTCTACATAGATTTCTTCCTCAAACATCCCATTTAGAAATGCAGATTTAACATCAAGCTGGTACACTACCCATCCTTGAGCCACAACCACTGCAAGAACTGTTCTAATAGTTTCAACCCTTGCCACAGGGGCATATGTGTCTTGAAAATCAACTCCTTTTCTTTAAGCGTAGCCTTTCGCTACCAATCTGGCCTTGTACTTCACTATGTATCCATTTGAGCCAAGTTTTGTCTTGTATAACCATTTTAAACCAACTACATTCTTGTTCACATGAGCCTCTACCAACTGCCAGGTCTCATTATTCTCAAAGCTTTGATTTCCTCTTCCATAGCTTCTCTCCGTTCTTTCTTAATTACTGCATCATCATAACACATTGGGTCACTAATATTCAAAGCAAATTCACATACCATGAGTTCCTCCATAGGAGTTGTTAGATCATAGACTTCTCTCAAAGATTTAGTCTTCAACAGTGATGATGAAACATCAACTGTTACATCAGCAATATTATTTGAGTCTGAACTCCATTCAGTTCCATTTTGACGTCATGTAATATGAGGCTCACTTGTACTAGATGTGTTGTCGGATGTCTCAGCTTGTGCTTCTACTTCAGGGGCATTATTGTCATTTTGAATATCAAGTAATGCATAAAAAAACTTAAATCCCATAGATGCTTATTCTTATCAGTCTTAGTTCTAGACCAATCCCACTCTTGCTCCTCAAAACACTTAATATCTCTTCTTGTAATGATTTGCTTAGTTAAATGATTATAGAGTCTAAAACCTTTAGATGGAGTGGAACAATCAATTAATATGCAATTAGATGAAGTGGCCTCAAACTTTGGCTTTAATTGACTTGGTTTGAGACCATATGCAATGCTACTAAACACCCTAAGGTCTTCTACTTTAGGCTTCTTACCAGACCACATGTGTAAAGGGGTTTTAGCATCTAAGGCCTTAGTGGGAGACATATTTAAGATATGAACATCAATTGACACAGCCTCAGCCCAGAAATAACTTGGTATACTCTTGGCTTGAAGCATGCATTGGGCTCTTTCAACTACTGTCCTATTTCTTCTTTCACTCACTCCGTTTTGCTCAGGAGTGTAGGGATTTGTTAACTCTCTTTTGATTCCATGTAATTTCATAGAAGTTATTAAATTCCTGTGAACAATACTCCCCACCCCTATCAATCCTTAATTTTTTGATAAACTTCTCACTTTGCTTTTCAACTAAGGCTTTGAAAATTTTGAATCTTGAGAACACTTCATATTCCTTTTCAATGAAATATACCCATGTCATTCTAGAATAATCATCAATAAATAATAGAAAATACATGCTACCTACAAGACTGTTAACAGGTATGGGTCCACATACATCTGTTTGCACTATTTCAAGTGGTTGGCTGCTCTCTTTGTATTGGTTTGGAATGGCAGCTTATTCATCTTCCCAAGTGCACATCCCTCATGTTGACCATCTTTGTTCATCTGGGGCAGACCAATCACCATCTGTTTATTATGAATCTGTTGAAGGGCTTGAGCATGAATGTGGCTAAATCCATAGTGCCACAACTTAGTTTCTTCATGATGCCTAGAGACACCACTAGTTTTGACTTTAGATGCATCAAGAGGAAACATATTATTGGCTTCCAACTGCACTTTCATTAATTGGGCTTGTGTTTCCTTGTGAATTATAGAACATGCATCATCATCAAATATCAAGGCATAGCCTTTACTCATAAGCTGCCCAACACTCATTAAATTGTATTTAAGATTTGGAGCATAATAAACATCATCAAGAAATTTAAAGGTACCATTGCTCATCTTGATTTTTTATAGTTCCTTTGCTTTCAACAGATAGATTCTTCTTGTCACCCAGCTCCACTCCCAGTTTGAAAGTTTCATCAAGATTCACAAAGTTTCCTTTTGCACTAGTCATGTGATTCGAACAACCTGAGTCTATGAACCACAGACTCAGATTGTCACGTTCACAAGGAGTTAGTGCCATGCATAAGTAGGCAGCCTCTTCACCATTTGCTTCTTCATCTTCTGTATTTGTTGCAACCTTTGCCTGTCCTCCCTCATTATGCCGACGTTCTTTTTGAACATGTCCGAATCTGTTGCATTGATAACATTGTGGTCCTCTTCTGTCATCATTGGATGGTCTTCTATGATAACCTATTCCTCGTCCTCTACTATTTTGCTCGTAAGACTGTCTTTTGTTTGGTTGGTAGACTTGAAGAGCTTGTTCATCTGATCTTTCTTTATCACCATTCTTCACCTCTCCAGCTCTGCAGTTCATCCTTTGTTCTTGAGATTGTAATGATCCCATCAGTTTGACAGGAGTCAAAGTGCTAAGATCATAGGCCACTTCTACATAAGGCACAACATAATCAAATTTTGAAGTGAGGCTTCTAAGAATCTTTTCAACAATCTTTTGATTGGAACTTCTTCACCAAATGCATGTTGTTGGCTCATAATACCCTTGACTCGTGAGAAAAAAATCTCCAAAAACCTCTCCTTCCTTCATGGAAACATTTTCAAACTCTTTCCTTAAACCTTGTAGTTTAACCGCTTGTACTTGGGAGTCCCCTTGAAACTCCTTCTTCAATATGTCCCATGCTTCCTGGGCTGTATCAGCTGCTGCAATTCAAGAGAACAAGGTGTCATGGACACCTTGTTGAATTACTGCTAAAGCATGAGCATCCCGTTTCATTTCTGTCCTTGTTTCTTTGAGATTTTCACCATGGTCAGTCATACCAACGTTGACTAATTCCCACAGTCCTCTGGATTAAATCATGACCGAGGCTAGCAACTCAATTAATTCCCATAGTCCTCTGGCCTCGGTCATGATTTAATCTTCTCCAAGCTCTGATACCACGTGTTGGTATGAGCCACTCTATAGCACAATAATAATTAAGATGAACACTCACAAACAAACAAAGGCAACACATATTTCTTTATTGCTTTTATGAAATTCAGAGAGTACGTGAAAAGAAACCTACTACTATGACTTCCTTAAATAACTAGAAAACAAACAACTAATTACTATGAACTAGGAGATCCACAATACCCAGACAAAACACAACAGCCAAGCAACGGCTTTATTGAACAATTTAAAACTTGAAACATAACTGATCACGTGCATGCATGGTGAGAGAGACTTTAATTATTCTCAACAGTTTGTTGAAGAACAGGTTTGAGTTTAAATTCTTGCTTTCTTTTTAAAAGTCTGATGACAAAAGAGGTATGGTATAGTGGCAATCTATAGTGAACCAAAATAACCACACATAAACACTTTAGGTTTTTTCACAACTCGTTCTGACGGAAGTCCCAAACAAACATAATATTTTTTAAACAACTTGTTCTAGCATGAACCTGTTCTAGCAAGTCAGCCCATTCGACCCAGCAAGTTTTGAGAGGCAGAGTTAAATGTATAAATGTATTAACCCAAACACGACTCATTTACTTTTCCCAAAAAGCATCGACCCTAACTCAAGGACAAATCATGTAACATTTTTATATAAAGAGTCGATGCATTGAACCTTGACAAGGTTGTTTGCTGGTTAACAAATTGAGGGAAAGGGATATAATGACTACCTTAAGGGGTGACAAGGTTATTGGAATTATAAACTATACTTTTATAATTAGTATGTATGTAGATTAAATGTAGATTATTAGTTTGTCTTAGTTAGTTAGTATATTAGAGTTTGTATATGGGTCAATATGGAAGGCTGCAACATTCTGTGAAGGTTCGGATCAAATCAATAAAGCACAACAGCAAAACAGTCGAAGATGCATGATATAATACAATGATGCACATGTGTGAAAGGACAAATATACCCCTTGCAGTTATTACGGTTATGTTTGGCACCAAAACAACAAAAGGGTGGCAGTTACACTATGTTGAACAACACAAACATTCGGAAATAACTGTCAGAGAACATACCGTTTGATATTGTATATATAGAACTTTATGTTTCATTTGTAATTACTTTTTGTTGTAAACATTATGTCTGATCAATAAAAGTCTCTTGTTCCTTGCACATAATTATACATATGATCTTATATATTCTTGATTCTTGTTCTTGATGTCCAACAAAGGTCACGTTCAATTGGCATTGCTTTAGACTTATAAAAAGCTAAACTGCATTCACCTGATGATACAATACAAGCTGTTTGATATTGAGTTTCAAGTATCATAATTAGCTACATAGACGAGTTTCCTACACAAACTTGTAACACTTCGTCTTGATGAAAACAGAGCTCATGGTGAAGTAACACGTTTGCTCAGTTGGAGCAATCCGATACTGAGGCGGCAATGCCAGCTGTTGTGATCAGTGTGTTCTAAGCGTATGTCTTACGTATTGTGTTCTCTGATGTCTACAATGAGAAGTACTTACATATATATATATATATGTATATATATATATTGGCTTATGCGCGCCGTTGTTTAACTCTTAATTAAAGAGTACTCAAGAAAACATGTAATGTAACTTCGACTTACAAACACAACCATCAAAACGAAGGAACAAAATCCTTTACGTATAAAGAATCGATACCAAACAGAGACAACCAACATACCACCTAAATTATCTCGTGTTATATAGAAAACGTAACATAGTATACAGCACAATCTTTCATACTAAATAAGCAAAATATTATCTACAAAACTACCAGACTTGTAGAAACAATATTCAAAAGTGCAAAAACAACCAGGTTACTTAAAACACAAATACACCAAACCAACCCATTACAAAAGACACAAGTATACGCAGTTCAGTATTTATGATTACATGATGCTACACTTTCAGACATATTAGTATCGGAAAATACCTAAATAACTTGAATCTTCCAGTATACAAAGCCTAATTGTAGCACATAACTTTGCAACATTTCTAGCTATACTCTACAAACTTATGCACAATAACTCCAACCAAACACCAAAATTATACACATAAACAACATTTTTAGCTATACAGCGCCTAATTGCAACACATAATTTTGCAAATACAGCAAAAATTGCTTAGATCAAACAGGTGAGCAAACAATTCTTCGAGATTCACTATTTGCTATAAATTTGCCATAACAAACTGTTATTTGATATTAAAAAATCGCAGTACATGTAGGATAATAAGTTAGGGTTATCAGGAAATAACTTACTCCGACGAAGATTAACAGCTGGCCGGTGCTAGTGGTCTCCATTCATACACAACTTTTACTCAGGGGCGGATACAACTTTAAACCAGGGGGACGTCTCCGTCGATTATCCTAGCGAAATGGAAAAAAATGTTTTTAAGACATTTTTATAAAATGTTACCCCTAAAATAAATTTTTTGTTACCCCTTAAATAATTTTTATAAAATGTTACCCCTTGTTTTATTTTCTAAATCCGCCACTGATTTTACTTGTTGGAAAACAACTCTATTTTTAAACACTACTTTTCTTTCAAAAATGTATAGAAAATTATATGCTTAAACTAGATAAACTGAAAAACTTGATAAAACCACACCAAAATTAAAAATGTTCAAACACATGAAGACATTTCAAATATACATGCTTAAACCCACAAAAAAACTTGTTTGCTGTTGATTTGCAAACCCATTACCCAACCCGTCCAATACACCCAGGATGCCACATCTAGTAAAGACTATTAGTCCAAAAGGCAACAACTAAATTTGTTCCATTTATTTCCATATTGAACAACTTTTAACTAGTTTGAATTCATAACCAATATCATTTCCTATCCCAGCTTTAAATCCTATTTAGCTTTTGAACCATGTTCCAGCTTTGAACCATATTCCAGCATCTGAACCTGTTCTATCTCACAACCAAACATATCCCTAATAGAAACAAACGTCGGTTCATACGATACCGCATCCTATTATATGATATCTTGCTCTCAGAACTCGCCTAACACTTGGAGGGATGACTTCCACAACCCATTGTTCATTTTCAATCATTATAATTAGGGGTGTTCAAAGTCGGATTATCCGATTTTTGGATATCCAAAATTTCGGATCCGGATTCGGATCAATGGATAATCCGAAAATTAAAAAAAAAATCACTTCCTCTTATCCTAAAAGTCTAAAAATGAACCTGCGTAAAACAAACATTCAATATATTTATATTTTTTAATATTTCGGATTAGAGAAAGGCTTATTATGTTAGGGTTAACTTGGAATTGATTAAATATATAGTATAAATATAAATAATATTATATATATAATATAGATATTTTTTAATATTTCGAATTCTGATAATCCGATTATCCTAATTTTTTTAAAAACAAGATCCGAATCCTAATCCAAAATTTCGGATAATACGGATTTTTTGAATACCACAAATTATAACACCACCATTCTCCGATCCAAGTTTCGCTACAATAGACAGCATCACGGGACGTGCAAAATATAGGGCTGTGTAACCTTTTTCTGCCAAATTGCATCATCATTGAACACCCAGAGAGTAAACTCAGCATCAACGGCATATGAAACACACAAATGCTCACATATTACCCCTGATTGGGTGTATACCTCTTCTCTTTCTCGATTATACCGGTAGGTGTGTCGGAAAAATTATTAAATTTCTCTGTAACCAGGTTGAATATGGTTATATCGGATTGGTAAACAACCAATAAATGTTTTCATTTAAAGTTGTTCCGGTTTAGCTACGAACTTGTGGAGACACCGACCCTATCGGTCTCCAAGCACTGAATCCAATAGTATAAGCTTCTGTCATTGTAGGAGCCTCACTGAAAAAGGAGAAACTAAACTTAACAACTGTATACCTACCTCATATACTCCAAATCCATATGACTTGAAAGTGCCAAAGTTTACTGGTTTAGGTGACCTAAAAATTTCATTTGCTAAAGGATTCAACAAGAAACGATCATCACGATCCTTGATAAACAATTCAATCCCATCTATTGACCATACAACTTTAGGAAAAACCTCTTTAGATTGTGTTGTTGCACTAAACTCAAGAATCCTATCACCAAGATTAGGTCTAATTCTATCCCACACACTACCAATATAAGTTCGCATAACTTTGTTTTGATGCTCGAGATTGGATCCTCAATAAACCTTTCGACTCCGTCGGTGATCGGTAGTAATCAAAAGAACTACGATCATGACGAAGCATTGTGAGCAACTCTTTTGATACGCATTTGCTTCGGATTATCTCTTTGACACCGGATTTCATCATAATTTTGTTTATTATGCGAGGAGGTAGGGGTGTTCAAAACCGGATATCCGAAAATTTCGGATAGTGAATATTGATAGCTGAATTCGTATCTGAAATTTCGGATATACAAAATTTCATATATCCAAAATTTCGGATTCAGATTCGGATTATCCAACAGTATCCGAATATTAAAAAAATCAATTACCTGCTTATATTAAAACCCAACCAAACCTGCTTAATTCAAAGATTAAAACTAGCATAAACATTCAAAACAATTCAAAGTTTCCAACAACAGACATTCAAAACAATTCAAAGTATCAAATTCAAAACAAAAACGAATACAAAGATGTTTGATGGTCGATGGTCAGAAACATACGAAAACATACTTATGATTTTATTTTCGGATTGTCGATAGTCGATAACGAAGCCGTAAAAAACTTATAGATCTACTAGATGTTCGGAAGTCGGGACGCTGGAGGATGGAGCGTGGCTGCCAGGTTGGTGGGAGGAGAAGTCGGACATGAATAGGATGGAGGCGCTTGGAGGAGATGAGGAGTGGAGGAAGGTGATGTTTGTTATTAAGGTTAGGATTGGAATGTGGATAAAACTTTGTATATATAATTATATAATATATATTTCTTTTTTTTAAGATTTCGGATTCAGATATATCTGATTTTCAGATATCCAAAATTTCGGATATCGAAATTTCAGATACGTCATATTGTCGGATATTTCTGATGCGAATTTGGATGTTTTTGAACACGCATAAAGACAAGATATTTTAGCTTGTCGACCGGTACTCAAATAGGGCTGTAGAAATTGCTTGCCACTCGTTTAGAAAATGCTCGAAAGATGTTCGCTCGGATGTAAATGAGCTGATCGGCTCGATTCGGTTTTAAACGAGCCAAAGACAAGGAAAGGTCCGCTCGGCTCAATTCAACTCGAATGGATTATTATTTATTTTTTATGTATATAATTATATATATCCACAAATCACAGTAATATATGTAGCTTTATATATAATGAGCCGCTCAGCTCAATTCTATTTGTAAACGAGCTAAGGTCCGCTCGGTTTGAGTCGACTCGTGAACAGCCCTAATTTAAACTATGGATATTGGCATCCAACATTTTCTTTCCTCTCTTTTTGAAGAAAAAGTACACATAAATTCAAGCTTGTGCTTAAATATGTCCCAAAGTGACATAACTATTATGTCTATAATGCAAGATTGTAAATATAATCATGGATTGCCATTATCGATTTTAAACGTTCATCGCCAATTTCACTTTTGAAGTTTATTACATCGATAAATAATAAACGATAAAGTTTATGCCATATAAAAAACTGTTAATATGACGTCGGCTCTTTATAATTTTTTTAATAGATTTTTTTATATTTTTTGTATGTGTCACAATGAAATAGCGAAGCATGTATTCACCAGGTGTCCTTTTTTTTCAAGAAATTTGTCAATTATTGGTCCCACTATATATGCTTAATTTTCAGGTTAGAACTAAGAAAGTGTATAACGCGGTAACATTAACGCTTTTTTTAGTATTAAGGGACTTTCAAATAAGCAATCTTTAGACAAAGGCAAGCCTCGTGTTAACGGTCCAATATGCATGAAATTAGCACTTATATTGTTACTAACCAAAATTTTGTCCAAACCGGCCGGACTGGACTGGACTGGACTGTTAACACCTACAGCACATCCAAAGTCCAAACACCCCTGTAATTTGGAGCTTGCTACCATTTATGACCAACATTTTTCAACATTGCACAACTAAAGCAAATTAGGGTCTGAGCTCAAAATCAATGAACATTCAACTTACAGAGCAGATTCCTGAAACGAACAACGGAACACGTTCAGGCTTAAAAATCTCATTTTCAGTAGCACTAACAGGATTAGAAGCCCTATAAGCTTCAGGAGGCATCATACCATCACAAAACCCCAGCCTTCTCCCAAACGACACCGTCATGGAAACCCCTACTAATCCTACCACCGCCACCAGGCTGCAAGCAACCAAACATCAAATGATGCAAACCGGAAAGAGTGAACAAAATCCCATCAAGTTAAACATTTAAAGCATGAAAATCTACAATTTTGACCTTGAAAGTCAAAGCGTAACACAAAGATGTTGAACCTGTCCTAATCTCGATTTGCCTCACAAGTTGTAGTATTGAGCAAACCAAATTTTCCTCCAATCGACCAGGCCGGCCAACCTTTTTGGAAGCCCAAAGCAAATTCTCAAATAAGAGCCCTTTTTTAATAAAAAAAATATTATTGCTAAACCATTAACCCTTAAAATATTATTAAAATCTACAAACTACTCACAAACCATAAGGGCCGAACATTGAAATATATGGGCTTATCCCCGGTGTGCCTTGTCAAATTAAAAAGAAAAGCAAAGTTACAACACATGAAAAATCTAATGGTAGAGGGTGCGATTCGAACAAAAGTGTGAACCTCAACAAAATAGGATTTGCAGCTTTACAACAAGGAGTTCTTGCCACTAGACCACAACAATCATACTTGTCTAGCTAAGGCTGTTTGCTGGTTAACAAATTGAGGGAAAGGGATATAGTGACTACCTTAAGGGGTGACAAGATCACGTTCAATTGGCACTGCTTTAGACTTGTAAAAAGCTAAACTGCATTCACCAGATGATACAAGCTTTTTAATATTGAGTTTCAAGTATCATAGTTAGCTTCAAAGACGGGTTTCCTTCGCATTCTGATAACACTTCGTCTTGATGAAAACAGAGCTTGTGGTGAAGTAACATCCTTGAGCGAATTTAGTAGTATTATATGACAGATTCAAGTTTAGGTAAATTTTGATTTAGCTTTTGACCTATTACTTGAACTCATTCTTTGTCAACTTTTATAAAGCAAGTGATATAGAAAAATTTTCAGAGTTTTTTGCAAAAGTAGTAGTATTGCCCAACTTTTTTGTGTAATTGGTAGGTGTCAGAAAAAGGTTTGTGTATATGGTATTCCCGCAATCTTAGATTGCGGGATTGATGATGTGGCTTTCCAGCGTGGACGACTTGGACGAGGTTGGACGAGGAGCAGCTGAGTTGGACGAGGTGATGTGGAAGACCCGCAATCTTAGATTGCGGGAATAGGACTTCATTCACCTCTCTCTCTCTCTCTCAAATTCTTCACAAAACTCATCCTTTGGCGCCAGATTCCTATTCCAACGGTCACGATTTCAATCCATCCACTGTGTGTGTTCTACGTGTTAGTGTGTGAGAGAGAAAACATGGCCCAATTCAATGTCTGATTCAACCAACGGTTCAAGCTTCCGGACTCAAGCTAACGCTTTGTTCCGAAAGAATTTAACATATCAGGTCCGTCTTTTCAAATTCATAACAGAAAACCACTTCAAATCTTAATTTCAAAATTCCCTTACTTTCATTCTTTTAAGACGTGGAGTCGGAAAATCTAAATTTACGCAATATCAAATCGAATCGATGTAGCATGACTCAATTTATACAAAATTTTCAGATAAACCTGAGCCAAAAAACGGTGGGGTTTGAGCGCCCTGACCCGACCGTTATTAAGCTTCGCCCTTGCTCATCATTACTAATTGATCTATCTGTTTTTATAAATTCGAAACAAAAAATAAATTGTTATCAATCAATTAATTAATTTATTAATTTATTTATTTTTAAGTATTGTTTTTCAGAAGAGCAATTTCAGGACAAATCTGAGGCTAATATTATTCCCAATCGTTCTCTGTTTATTACTTGTGTTACTCCAAGCAGTAATAAACAACGAATTAGATAAACCTGAAAACAAATGTGGATGCACTTGTATTGACCAAGATGGAGCCATATTGTCTGAATTGAATCCGCAATCTAAGATTGCATAAGTACCCCATTCTCGCAATCTTAGATTGCGGGACTTCCACATAATATGCCACGTCTGCTCCTCGTCCAACTCAGCTGCTCCTCGTTCAAGCCTTGCCTAGCTGGAAGTCCACGTATGCCAATCCCGCAATCTAAGATTGCGGGACTACCATTTATCTAAACTAGTTTCTGACACCTACCATTTGTACAAAAATCCTTGAAAATACTACTACTTCTGCAAAAAACTCTGTAAATTTTCAAGTAGAAATATAGCTATAGCAACGTCACTTTAAAAATACTAAAATATGCATATGCCAATATGAGTAGAACCTTTCTTAAGACAGTTGTTTATCTTCTGCTTTGCGTTTTATCTTCTGCTTTTCTCTCCGCTGTAATAACTATATCAAGTCCAGCGTTTGAAGGTAACATTGCAACATACACAGATCAATAGCATGTATATTACCAGCTAACTTTTGCCTTTCGGACCCATTGATGTTATTTCCTAAATGAAAATTGACACGGTTGCTGAGCTGGGGCAATCCGATACTGCGACGGCAATGCCAGATGTTGTGATTAGTGTGTGGTAAGTGTGTATTATGTATTGTGTTCTCTGATGTCTACAATGAGAACCACTTATATATATATATATATATAGGGAGGATAAATTGAAAACCCTCCCCAGTTAAAGAAACCTTGAAAACTTCATCATTTCCATCCATCTATCTTGATTAATGGTCCATATTAAAAGCACTTTTCTGATTTTTAAAAATGAGTATTTTAATGCTTTAAAGTACAACAAGGATAGAATGGTAAAATAACACTTTGTCACCATCTCCTCTCTCTCTTCTTGTCACTTGTCAAATCCTACTTTTTCCTCCTCTCTCTTCTTGTCATATCCATCTATTTCTCCCTTTCCTATTTTATATAGAAAATATTGTTACTGTTACATGAGGCACAACTAACATGTATGTGACAACTTGTATCTCTATCAAAATACTACAACTCGTATGTTACAACGCTTTCTGTTACAATGTATAAGAAACCTGTTGTAACATAATATATATATATATATATATATATATATATATATATATATATATATATATATATGCACACACACACATATCTAGCTCCCCTATCTAGCTACATAAAATATTACAACTTTTGTTTAGTATGTTACAACTTTAGTTTTATCATGTTACAACTTTTGATATTGTGTTACAACTTATATACTTTTAGTATGTTACAGTTTTTATTACTATGTTTCAACTTATACCCCCGATGTTAGATCTATGTAACATGATTTGGATTAAGAACAAATAAAAAAAATACATTTCATTGTATTCAAATAAATAAAAAATATAATAACAATATGTTGTTGATTAAAATGTACATTTGAAAAAGAAAATATAATAAAATGCCAAATAAGAAAAATGTTCATTGTAACAAGCCATCAAATGTTCTTCTCACCTTTCATCAAAACCTCATCTGCACAACAAACAAATAATAATACTTATAATTAAAAATTTGAAATAAATCCAAAATTGTAACAAGATTACAATAAAATAAATCCAAAATTTGCAATCTTGTTACAAAGACTATATTTAATTCATCTTATTTGTGTAAATAAGTAAAGCATAAACAAAATGAGTTAATAAAAAAAATCAAAAGCATTTAAAGTCTCGTGATCAAATGAGAAACTTAAATATGTACCCAAATAATTCTTTCAAATAAAAAAGATTATTTCCTAAATTTTCATGTAAAAAAGTATTCAAATGAGAAACCACATATATACATATAAATATTATTTAAATAAAAAACATGTAATAAAAGAAAGAAAGAAACTTACCTAACCACTTTGCTATGCTTTTTCCAAGAAGCACAAACCGGGGAATCTCATCAATCTTTGGTGGATTAGATAGTCAAATGTCCAACAAAGATAACTGTGTAAGCAAGCCATTTAGAGAGCCTGTTACAGATCTGTAGTTGTACCAAATAATGAGATCTAGATAATTTCACAAACCTTCTGTGCCTTCATCGATGTACCACTTTCCAACAACCAACCATCATCATCTAATCCACCACCACCATTGTACAACAACCACCACTAAAGTAGAGAGAGGAGAGTGAGAGAGAGAGAAAATATTCAAAATGTAAATCAAAGCTCTTCCCTCAAACCACCACCACCGTCGTACAAGCCACCACCACCGTCGTACAAGCCACCACCTCCGATCTCCTTTTCTTTCACTACTCCCTCTCTAACTTTTGTTTTTCTCTCTAAAGATATGTGTGCAAATCGTGGGACAAATAGGAAAGTTTTAAAATTAAGAAAGAGAAAGAAGAAGATAGACTTGATATAAAGTTAGAACTGACAATGCACAGAAGAAAGAGAGTTTAAGTAATTAATGACAAAATTACCCTTTTTCATATCTTTTAAAATGCATACGTGGAGAGAGGAGAACCATGTAATGAGTTTTCAAAGTTTCTTTAACTGGGATGAGTTTTCAGATTATACTTTCCCTATATATATATATTGGCTTATGCGCACCATGGTTTAGCTCTTAATTAAAGAGTACTCAAGAAAACATGTAACTTAACTTTGACTTACAAACACAACCATCAAAATGAAGGAACAAAGTCCTGCTACGTATAAAGAATCGAAACCAAACAGAGACAACTATAACACCCTAAACTGTTTTAACAAAAAATACGCAGCGGAAATACGTACTAGAAAATTTCGTGCTTTATAAATAAAACATTCTAATTTATATTTCAGGCGTTACGACATTCATTCTTCCTATTGCATTCACACAAAACCTTCTTAGCCTTGATCATGTGAAAGCGCCCACGTACAATCCATGCCCTGGTTCGACCTTAACCATTATGCACCCAAATGGAAGACTCGTATAACCTGCAGTCACCATACACCCATACCATTAGAAAGGTAAGTGACTTTATAATACGCAAACAACATAAAATAACTTCCACAAAACCAAAAGACCACGACAAACTCCCTTTTTGCGAGTATGGATCCATCTGGTTACAAACTCGGATCCGTTCTCAGAATCGTAACTTCCAACTTTTAAAGATTGATCTTAACATACCTGCACCTTCCTTATCAGTTATATAACAAGACAGTTAACAACGTTATGATACATACGCTTGCATAATCTCTATGATCGTATCATCATGTCCCACCATTTATTTCTACCTACTAGGAACCCATCAGGAAGTTTAGGAATCCAATTAACAAATTTCTACATAACATCTAAAATTACATACTTGTGTGTTTATATATATAAGCATACCTACACACATATCAATCATATATAACTACCATCAAAGAGCTAGACCTCCACTAGGATCCTTGCAAGACATGAAAACACACAATTGCAACACTTTAAAACCTCTATGGTTTGTTACATACTTGATAATATGCGTTCACAACAATCTCTTACTAGCCAAAACATATTCTTAAGTTTTGGTTTTTAACCTACATAAGTCCAACATACAACTACCCTTCATTTTGGCTATACCTCGCATTCACGAAGTCAAACAATGCTTACCGATGCGTTAGACGCGAACACGGATTGCGCATATAAGCAAAACATCAAAATATGCGAAAAACGGACAAAAACCCAGTGGGGAGCGCATGCTGGTGCACACCAGCGCAAGGTGCGCTGGCCACCTTGCGCCCCCTGTTTAAACACATCAGAAGGTCAGCGCAAGCTGACAAGGCACCAGCGCAAGGTGCTCTGACTTGCTCTGACCTTGCGCCCCTGGTCGGTTTTGCTACTAACTTTGGGATTTTCGCACAAAATCAAAGATATTGATAGCCCAAAGCTATATTCACCTAACCTTAGCCTTTTTGAAGACTCAAAGGACATATTTTATCATCCAATTCGGTTTCTAACATTTACATTTATTTATCCATATATGCAAGTCCATTTCGACCCGTTAAGAGGTTTTAGGCACCATGCCTAATGGCTTCCCATTTGCTCACTCATTTAACTTATGTTAAGTCAAAGAAAACATCATCCAATATAAATTGCCATGTCCCGTTTGTCCCCTCTATATGAAACCAAGCATGGGTCAAGTCTATGGTTGACCCATTACCACATTTCTTACCTTAGCACAACCATTAGTTATTTGTCTCCTTTGAGATTCCCATACTACATGAACATATCAATTCGATATCATAATGCAAGTTAAGTTTAGGAATCACTTACCTCAAGTCCTCCAAGTTCATGCTTGTTTACTTGCCTCATCTTGACCCATTAGCTTCCCATGCTTGAGTCCATCATTCCTACCCTTTCATATCATCATGTTCACATCATTGTTAGCATACATGTTCATTCATAAACCAATCATATCCAACTCATGTATCACATTGACTTGCATAGGTCAATTTCTAACATGCATAAAACATAACTTCCCACTCTTTTGATTCGTCATCCAAGCAATTAAACTTAACATCGTATATGTCACATAACCAAACTATTGTGTTTCACACGGAATCCCCAATCTCACAATCATGCTAGAAAGAATAACCATGTTATTTTAACATTGTTGACTTTCCAGAAAGTCAACTTCCAACTATACAAACTTCCTACTTAGAAACATATGTCCATATTGATGTACTAGATCATATGAATTTCACCATAAACATCATATTCATATCTCACTAACATACAAGATCATTCATCATACCAATTAACCAACACATGGTGTGCATCATACTATTTAAGCATAATGTACACACTACTAATGCATACAAATTCATACATCATATTCATCTAGACATTTCATCAAACAATTGGTGTGCATACAACATTCTAAGCTCAATGTACAAGTATTTCATGCCTACTTTCATAGCTCATAACATCAATCATCATATTATTTACCTACATCACATACCCTTTATTCAATAGTTATCAAACATAGCAAATCATCACTTTCTTTTCAAAATATCCAATAATTTAATTAAGAATGATCTTGGATTACACCAAGACCAACACCCACTTCCAACCTTATGAGATTTTCTTCCATTTACATAATTTATACAAGATTAATGTAATACAAGTTCCAATCATCTCTTACAACTAACTTCTACATGGATTCACATATCAATTTTTGTATGAACTCTACTTATTTCATCATGTAATACCTTCTTGACCAAGAATCCATCATCTAGTGTTAAATAATTCATACCTTAGCTTGAAACCCTCCTAATCATCCAATCTTGGCTTTAATCTATACATGCACCACATGATATTATGAATTCACCTTGGGTTAGGGCTTATATGTGTGTTAGGTTTATGGAAAGCTTTCCAAAGATGAAAACCCATCCAAAAATATCGATCCCCATTATAAAAATGCAGATTTTTATGAAGTTTCCCCAATTGTCAACTTTAGTCCCTCTACTTTGGGTTTTTTGTTAATTACAACAAACACCTCCAATTTCACCCATATCTACCCTTATAATTACATCATGTGACATGCCAACCCCATTTTAAAATAAACTTACAAGAATTTAGCCAAGTTAGGCATAATTACAGGTTTAGTCCCCGTAGTATGGTACTTCCCACGTTTAGCTCAAACTTTTACTTTCTTACAACTCGATTAGCGTTGTCAGTCCCACTAACTATATTATGAGTTTACCTCCATATCTAGTTATGCTTATAACGGAAAAGGGTATAAATTACACAAATAATCCTTGTAGTTTGGGTCTTTGACATCATGGACCCAAACTACGGCTTCCATTTTCCTGATCTTGTGAAATCTTAAAATGGGATGTTACAACAACCAACATACCACCTAAATTATCTTGCGTTATATAGAAAACGTAACATATACAGCACAATCTTTCATACTAAATCAACAAAATATTATCCACAAAACTACCAGACTTGTAGAAACAGTATTCAAAACTGCAAAAACAACCTGAATTGGACAACCAGGTTACACAAAACACAAATACACCAAATGAACAGAAATGAATTACATGATGCTACACTTTCAGACATATTAGTATCGGAATATACCTAAATAACTATGGGTTAGACACCAAAGTAACTAAGTAAACCACCTCCTAATCCATACAACAGGACAAAAATCGTAGATAACTCAGCAAGCACAAATAAAGTGTTCTAGTGTAATCTCTCTACAAACTAATGCACAGTAACTCCAACCAAACAGCAAAATTATACACGTAAACAACCTTTCTAGCTATGCTCTACAAACTTATGCAAAATAACTCGACCAAACACAAAAATTATAAACGTAAACAACATTTCTAGCTATACAACGCCTAATTGCAGCACATAATTTTGCAAATACAGCAAAAAAATGCTTAGATCAAACAGGTGAGCAAACAACTGTTCGAGATTCACTATTTTGCCATAAATTCGCCCTAACAAACTGTTATTCGATATCAGAAATTTGCAGTACATGCAGGATAAAAAGTTATGGTTATCAGGGAATAAAATACTCCAGCGAAGATTAACAGCCGGCCGGTGCCCGTGTTCTCCATTCATACACAACTTTTACTTGTTATAAAACAACTCTCCTTTTAAACACTACCTTTCTTCCAAAAACATATAGAAAATTATATCCTTAAACAGTTAAACTTGATAAACGAAAAAACTTGATAAAACCACACCACAATTAAAAACTTTCAAAACATGAAGACATTTCAAATATAGATGTTTAAACCCACAACAAACTTGTTTGTTTCTGATTCGCAGACCCATTACCCAACCCGTCCAACATGCCCAGTATGCCACATCTAGTAAAGACTATTAGTCCAAAAGGCGACAACTAAATTTGTTCCATTTATTTCCATATTGAATAACTTGTAAGTAGGTTTGTTCACGAACCGATCGGACCTTTGCTTGTGCTTGGCTCATTTACAAACCAAACCAAGCCGGTCGACTCCAATACAATCAATCCGGAAACTGAGCGAGCATTGTTCAAGCGCACATTTTTTCAAGCGAGCGGCGAGTGTTTTCGGACAACCATAAATTTGGGATGTTTCCTTTAATATTCTCGCTGCCTAGTGATGACCGAGGTTCGATCATTTGAGAATGAGGCTCTAGTTGAGGCCAGTGAGGTGATGAGCATACTACAGAGAACAATTGTCGAGTAGTGGCGTAGGTTGATAGCGGGAGATGATTGATGGTAGAGAACTAATGGGAATAGGAAGTCAAGTATAAAACTATAAATATAATTGTAATTAATGTTTATTTATATAATTATATATATATAACAAATTAATAAAAATTATATCGAGCCGAACCGAGCCGAGCGGACCTTTGCTCGTGCTTGGCTAGTAACAAACCGAACCGAGCTGATCGGCTCATTTACAACCGAGCTAAAAATCGAGTGGGCAATTTCCGAGCAAATGCCGAGCGAACGCCGAGTGTTTTGATCATCCCTACTTGTAACTAGTTTGAATTCATAACCAATATCATTTTCTATTCCAGCTTTTAAATCCTATTTAGCTTTTGAACCCTCTGCCAGCTTTGAACCCTATTCCAGCATTTGAACCTGTTCTATTTCACAACCAAACATATCCCTAATAGAAACAAACGTCGGTTCATACGATACATATTGAAATATTAAGGTAATATGTTGATTTTAGTATTTTTCAATTCTTTTACATTGTAAAGGACCGGATTTTACGAAATCAACAATATAATCACACAAGTATAAGTAATCCAGGTGCGGAAACCCTAGATCACATCCAAAATGATAATAATCAGATCAGAACACGTTTAGATTCCATTTCAACATGATTTCCATTAATAAATGATGATTAACCTTACAATATTTAGATATTAATGAAAACCTAACTCACAGAAACTTCTAGACTCTTACAGAGAATACACACACAAACACACACTCTGAAATGACCAACTCTTTTGTTTCAAACTAAAATCAAACTATATACAGACTGTTCATTCGACCCTTGCAGGGTTCGAATGACTCTGTTCGACCCTTCGAGGGCTCGAACCAAAACCTTAATAAACAAACAAAACTTCAGTCTTCATTCGACCATATTGATACTCATTCGACCTCACGGTTGGTCGAATGAACATCTAAATTTTCAAATCTTCAATATTATTCGCCATTCTTGATTAATCCAAAGCGATAGCCACACATATACATCTACAAACTCCCCTTTGGCTATTGCTTGGATTGTTGTTCTTGAATTTCCAAACTTTTGTTCATCAACTTAATCTTCAATGACTTCTTTTGTTGCGCACTCATTTCTGGTTCAACTTTTTGTTTGAGTGTGCGTTTCTTCGGTTCTTCTCTTAACTTCAACGTCTTTCCCAGCAGCTTACCACAATCACAATTAGCATGAACACCCCAGGCAAAACACAATATGGCAACTTTCTGAAAATTCCAAGCTGGAATCAAATCTCTCACATCAAAATGAATTTGATTGTAAAACAGCACATCGATGACTTCTTTAGCACAATTAATCAGCCACATCGAATCTTCTTACACATAAGCTTAGGATTCTTGTCTTTAAGCACAATCACAGCTTCTCCAGTCACCCAATCATAATACCAGACTTCAAAATCTTTCACAAAATGTTGCTGAATAGGCATCAATGGAATCCTCTTCATCACTTTTGGAGGTTTTTACTTAGAAGTAACCTTCGGTAAACCATTCTTTGGATCTATCTCATTCTTATGCACAATCCGCTTTGGATACTGTGGTCTACACACATCTCACCTTGTGTAACTTTCTCTTGTCATTCTTTCAGCCATCCATTCTACAACACCCGCATTCTCACAACCTGTGATCTGATGTCGTACAATATCTCTCACAGCCCAATAAGGTAAAGTCTTGATTTCATGGAAGTGTCTGAAATACAAGATTCCCTTTTCCCATTTAATCCCAATACATCTAAGCTGTGGAAAGTATTTCCATGCCAACGCATGTCCTTTAAAGATCTTGTTTTGATACTTGTAGACATCACCTTGAACTGCAGGTTTTGTTCTTTTCAGTTCATCTTCTTTCAACTTCTTTAACAATTCTTTCATTGAATCAGATTGCTTGAAGACTTGTTCTTTATCAGCTTCATTATCAAAGACTTCATCAATAATCTTCTTACCTTTTTCCTTAGCAATCTGTTCAGCTTGCTTGAGAGCTTCTTCTTTAATCACTGGAATGCTAGAATTATCATGAATGCTAGAATTATCATGAATGTTGTAGTATTCAGGATATTCTTCATGAGAAATATCTTCAACTTCAACATGATTATACTTTTCTGCTTCAATATCAACTGCATCTTTCTATTTAGGATCAGCAACTGGAACATAAGGAATTTCTTTCTCCTTCAGAATATCATCCAGTGACTTTCCAACCAGTTTTGCTTGCCCTTCCAGAATCTCTCTAGCAACTGCGTTGTTTAGTTCACCATCTTCCAGTTCTGGATCGTTATACTCAATCTGGTATCTCATATCATTACTCATGAAAATCTTAGGAAACTTTCCAGTGAGTTCCAAAGTATAACATCCTCTCTTCATCATCATCTTATACATCTTCTTGTCTTCGTCCGATAAAGCACGAATCTGTTCAGTCCAAAGTACGTTCTGATCATCTTCAGTAGTTTCACCTGATTTCTTCTTGGAACTAGATTCGCCTTTGTCACCTTTTTCAGACTTCCTCTTCTCAAACTTAAACTGATCACTGTCATCATCACCATCTGAATCTTTCGAACCGGAATCTTTATCTTTGTTTTCATTACCACCTCCTGATGCATCATCGTCATCAGACTCATCATTCTCATCATCATCTCCACCTTCATCATCAGTACCACTATAATCAATTTGTTCCTCTTCTTCCTCCTCTTCCTCTTCATTACCCTTCATCTGTGGTGCTTTCTTATACAGATCATCTATAATCTTACTCAGATCTTTGTTTCCTGTTCAATCAACTTTATTCTCTTTGTGTTTCTTTTGCTGAAAGTCTTCAGTTCAGCATTTTCACTTTGTAACTTCTTCACTTTTTCTTCCAGATCATCCTAACGTGCTTTAGAAGTCAACACAATTTGTAACATGTCCTTCTCACTATCTTTCATTTGTCTGATCTCAGCTTCTTGTTGATTGAATGCCTTCAGCACATTAGCAATCTGTCGATTCACAGCTTCCATCACATCACTTGATACTTTTGTTTGTGGAGTGGAGCTGGATTCTGCACTTGGCTTTGCAACTTTTGCTTTCAAATTTGCCAATACATTCTTCAAAGATACTTAAATGTTTTCTGGATTCAATTGTGGTGCAGGATCAGTAGTAACAACTTCCTGTACAACCTTCTTTTTCTTGACGAATGGGGATGCTGCTGGTGATACATCTTTTGAACTAGTTTCTGCTGGTACTTTCTTTCCTTTTATCAACAAATCAATCTCCCTATTTCTTCTCTTTCTTAGAGGTTCTTTCTTTGACATAGACTTTACTCTACCACGATTAACTTTAGCACCTAAAATAGGAGAACCTGTAACATCAACATCAAGATCTAGAATCGGCTCTTGATCTTCTTCTGTAACTTCCTTCTGTCTCTGTTCTTCATATATCTTTTCCAAAGCTTCAGGAGTACTAATCTCAGTGGCCTTGGGATCAGTATCCTTCAAAGTTTCAGTCTGTGAATCCCATTCCTCATCCTCTTCTGTTCTGGTCGAGGGTTCAACCGCTGAGAGAAAGCCATAGATGCTAAAAAGCTAAGTGTGCTTATTTTGCTTGTTTTTGTTTCAATTGAGTTGTAGTTCTAATTTATGATTTAGCTTATGTCTACTTTGATTTGTGTTCCATTAATTGAAGGATTGAAGAGTCGACTTCTTGTGCATACCAAATACAGTTTATCAGGTACTAGAATGCCAGTTTCATTTGCAAAATGAAATAAATATGTTGTAATTTATGAATATAGATTTTTTTTAAAGTTGTTACATTTAACTATAATATCCTTTTGTTTTGTTTCAATATATGTGGATCCTGTAATATGCATAATTAGCCAGTGTGAGATTAAGGCGATTGAGAAGATCGCCACCCTAAATATAGACAGACAACGAGATGTGATTAGGTCGACCTTTGTAGACAAAGTGAGAGGGAAAAGGGGAACCTTGTCCTGGTTCCTGGCAGCACCACAGCGGCGCCATTGCACACGGGTGCGTGGACCATACAATGCTTTCCAAATCTGCAACTGATGATCCTTCTTATGGGTTTTATTGTTTTACCATGCTTCTAGGATTTTGTCATGAAATCGACCTTAGTTGTGTTTTTTTTTTGTTTAAATTTTCAGGCCTGATTATGACGATGGATTTCAATTCAATGTTGGTGATAGTAAAAGCAATCATCATTGACATCTTCTCGATGACAATCTCCTGATGAACTAGAAAAAGGTGAGTGTTTTTACTTTCATGTTTTTAAAATATGATAATCTGTTCCACCTCATGAATAAAGACTGATTCCCCCATCATCAGCGTAACTTTTGTGATGATTGTGTGTATAAAGAGATATAAGAGACATTAATTTACTTCTTTCCAGGATGCCTCTTCCCATGGCCTAACTGTTGCAAGAACCTGACCTTGTAGTGACGATGGTGTCACTACTTTACAATGCTCCCCACATTGTTTAATTTAACTTTTCTGCTCATTTTTGTTCATCATATCTTGACTTTTCAAGATTTTCTTCAATTGTTTCCAGTTTAGTTTTGATTTCTCTTTTATATGGTAACTTTATACAATTAGTGTGCCATTCCTTATTTGGATTGTTCATGAAGTTTTATGTTTAAAAGTGTGACTGCAAGGCTATCAGATTTTAGTTTGTTGGAGGTTTACACAAAAGGATAGACTTGATTTATGGCTTGTAACAGTTATGATGATCATTAACAGATTATCTCTATGCAAGAAAAAGAATTTTGGATGGGGCATTTTTCACCACATCATCATTATAACGCCCCTTTAAAAAGTGCGTAATGGTTAACGCCCCTCAAATGCTCTTTCAATCATTGTTTTCCAATTTTTTTTCTCTTAATTTGGCATTATCCTAGAAACACCCCTCCTTCTTCATGCCCCTATAACGCTCAAGGGGGCAGTGTTGAGGGCGTTATCAAGCTCATTCACACCCCTATAATGCCCATTACACATGGTCTAATGGTATTTATGGAAGTAATTTTGTATACCATGGAAAAAACGTCAAAGCATCTTACATTTTGATTCATGTAACCCTATTATGAAAGTTGGTTTGTGACTTCTAACTAATCTCTTCATTTGGTCATTAGATGCCGACCCTGGCCAAATAATGAATTCACCTTTGTGAAAGTGACCTTCACAGGAGCTCTTTAACTATTGAGTTTGTTACGCCTGGACGCTACCTTGAATAAAGGATTCTCTTGAACTTTCTTATGTTCCAACTTAATTAACCTTTGCTACATAGTAATTAGGTCTCTAATAACTTGCGCACTTACACATAGTCGAACATTGCGCAACGCGCGACAATGCATCCCACTAGTTTTTATGAAATACGCTATATTTTTAATTGTGTATCAGGTGTCTTATTTTTGAATGGGTATTATCACTAAAAAAAGCTTGTAAAATGGTGATGTGATGGACTTATAAGAAGGTTGTTGAATCGTTTTAAACGTGTCTTTTAAAAAGTACATGACCCTTTTAAAAGAGTTAGATGACCGTTGTATAAGGAGCAAGAATGTTTAATTGAAATCCACTTACAACATAAATCCCTCACTAAATAATTCATGGGTAATCCATCGATAATCCGTCGGCGATATATTGGCAATCCGCAGTGAAACAAATTACCCAATCCCATAGTATGACCAACTTTTACTAATGAATTCTTAGGGGTAATTACTTTCACGAACAGATTTATGAAGAAACGCTCCTTCTGTGATACTCATTTGTTTAGAAGTGTTACGATTAACTAAATACGATAAGTGGATTACAACTGATAAACAAAATAGTTATTAATTGCTCTTTATACAAGATCATTTATTTGTAAATAACATTCATATATCTATCACTAAACTTGTATTACAACGCTTATTTGAGTTTGTATCTTCGTATCATTACTATATGTGAACATGTTTGAAAAACTTAGTAATATATTGAAGAACCTAGTAAAAACATATTTGAGGATATCAAAGATCACCACAGTCATAATAGGTATGACCATTTTGGTTGTAGAAAAGAAGAATCAATAACACAATAAAGATAATCTTCTTTAGAAGCGAAGAAGTACCCCATATCATGCCGGTGAGGTAAGTCTGTAATGATAATCGTACCAACCTCATCCTTCGATGTTTCACGAACCGATTAAATGCTTCCTCGACTCGATGGACCGTAACCTTACTCCCACTTTCAACACTATTCAAACCAAGTTGAGCCATTGTTCTAGCCAACACAACCGCATCTTCTAACCCTGCTGAACCACCTTGCCCTAAAAATGGGCCCATGACATGCATAGCATCACCGGCAACCGTCACTGTTCCTTTACAAAATGAGCCAGTTAACAAGTCCCATGGTGCACGATATCTCAAGTGTGTAATGGATAATGATTTCATGTCTGTGTTTTTGATCATTTTGCAAATATCTTGAGGATGATCACTTAACAACTCTTGTGTTAATCTCCGTATTGCATCAGGATCTTCCCAAAGTTTTTCATCTGTTAATTAGTTAGAAAATAATATAAGTTGTGTAACTATTGAAGAAATATGTACACAAAGATGGTGACAATATATATATATATATATTGAGCAATATGTACACTCATTTTTAAAACCATCGTTCTTATGGCCAAAGAGTCGGCGGGGGGAAAGCTCTCCGCTCCTGAACTCAAGAGGATTTTCATTTTATATTTGACATATATATATATATATGTAAAATAAAAGAAAAGAAAAGGGTATGACACATCGCAATAGGTGAGGCCATCTCACATCTTGATTTCCCTTCAAAAGTTTCTTCTCTCATGTACATGGCACATACACTTCCCCCCACAATTTTTAAATGTTAGTAACTTTTATACACAACATTTAAAAGAAAAAACACACCAAATTAACACGCGTTTTATTAGGTTTCCAACGAGCACCATAGTACTATAAAAAAATGAAAAAAACAATTATTTAGTGGGTTTTTGTTAATGCAGAAAATAAAAACATAACATGTTCAGGTAATTCATTAAGCATATCTAGGCAAGTTAGTAATCATATTAAGAAAGTATATATGCTTTGAACCTACTATTACATATAAGAACCCGCTAATTAAATATATATTCACAGATGCAGTCAGTTTGGTAAGAATCTAATTTATTGTATTTCTATTGGTGTTGCTAGGAACATTAATTACAAAGGTTGATAGGTGATAATTAGTCACTCCATCATGCACACCTCTTAAATCGTTTTTAATGTATGTATTTTAAAATCGACTGACATGTGGTAATTATTAGAATAAGTACTTAAATTATGTATAAGTAGAGAAAATAGTCGAGACACATGAAAAGTTACCATCCTACAAGCATTTAAGCCAATAACAGTTATATCATTTTTATTTATCTTCAAAATGTATCTTTACTGCTTACCTATTGATCGTTTTATTCGGTGTCACCCATGTGATCGATTGTATATCGAAAACAAAAATTGAACATGTATTTCATTTTTTCACATAGGCTCACTTTACACAATAGAATTGTCTATCATCATCATCATGACATATCATTTGATACCAATTTGTTGTTTTTTTCGAGGTTCATATCATAGCTTTAGAATGTCTCGAGGAAGTGACAAAGTTCTACAGAGACTTCATTCGAGTAAGATGTGCACATGTAGAATTGGAATTAGGTTTTATGAGTTATCGAGTTTTAATCCTTTACAATTTTTTTTCTTGAAAAACGACCTATTACTTTTATAGCACACACATTTTGTCACTTCATATTAGATTTATCTATCTCGGGAATATCCCGAGAGATAAACTAGTTGATAATTAACAACGTACCTTTAGGAATGTAGGGTAGCAAACAAAACCAGTAAACCAAGTTATCATCAACTGGAATTATTCCCACAAGAATGTTATTTTTCCAAAAACGAGCAAACTCATGCTCGAATGAATGACCATTTGGGTAGTTTGTTAAACCTCTTATGGCACTTGATGGAAACATCCTTGTAGGCTTGAGGTTAAGGAAGTCGGCAATTATCGACTTAGCACCATCACAACCAATTACTACCTACAAGCACCAAGTATCATTGTTTAATTTAAATTTCAAGGTAAAAAGCATAGAAGGACGACTAATAACTTGTAGCGAGCTTTTGGACTCGATCATGTGACATGTAAATACCTTAGCTATTATGGAGCTTCCATCAACGAAGCCAAGAACTGGTTTGGTAGAATACGTGTCAAGTTTTATAGATTCAAGTTGGCAGCCGAACTTTATTGTCCCTTGAGGGAGTGCTTTATAAAGAGTGTCTATAAGATCCTTCCTTCTCAGGCAACGAGTTTCTCCAACCCATGGAACCCTCGAGAAAGAAACAATAAAAGAATTAGTTTATAATATGCGTTCTTTCTTATTATAAACTTACTTCCATTGATCTTCTTTTAACAACTTAATTCTTATAATTCCTTTTCTTTTTAAGTGCGAGCTAAAGTTGGTGCCAACACATTACACATGTAATTATTTGATTGGTTAATTGGGTGATATGTGGACCCAAAAGTACTTGGATATATGCAGGCTAAATTGCCTAAGAGCTTACTTGTTTTCGTGTGATTTGGGAGTTTCATCTCGAGTATTTTGACAAAAAGTTGGAATTTCCAAAATAGGATACTTCTATCTTGGGTCATGGATCGACTAAAACAGAAGATTTTGGGATGTAAGTTGCTATTTCTTTTCGAAGATGATAAACCGACTAAAATGGGAATTATATGGATAGAAGATAGAAGTACTTCCTTTTTTGCCGGTAAAAAAACAAAAACGTACTTACTTTTATTAAATTCTCTATAGGTATAGGTTCGTGTACAAAGTATATTTTTCGTACTAAGTGTGAGAAGTCAATGTAGTCATTGTGTTTTAAATTTTGGCTATGATGTTTTCGATTCCTTTTGCATGGTATTATATTGAAAAACACCAAAGGTAACAATTTAAAACACAATCAAATGTATTCATGCATGAAATTTAAAACACACTGATTACTTTCTTCCCTTGGTGTTTTAAATTTCATGTCGAGGATACATTAATTGGTGTTTTAAATTGTTAAGTTTTATGTTTTTTCTATATAATACTATGCCAAAAAAAATATAAAATATCATACCTAAAATTTAAAACACAATGCCTATATAGACTTCTCACACTTTGTACAGGAACCACACTCTTCTCACTAAACATAAATCATCACAACTTTTAATGAATAATCTCTAAAAAAATATATAAATCTACTTACATTGATATTTCTTTTTCCCTCCCTCCGTCAAGCGATAATTCTCGTGCCCTATACATAGCAAAAATGTATCATGACATGGTATGAACAACGCTAACCCGTTAAGAATACTGGTAAGTTACGTATATGATAAATGGAGGTCAGAGGTAACAATAGCATAATAAGGATCTAACATTTGTGGTATGTTTGGCAAAATTAGCTGGTGGCTGGAAGCTGATAGTTGGTAGCTGTAGCTTTTTAGATATATTTAGGTGTTTGGCAGAGTAGCTAAAGCTTTTAATAAATATATAAAATGACCAAAATGGGCATAACTAAATATAATCCAGAAATCAAACATTATTTTAGAAGGTTATTTAAGTAATTTTAAATACTAAAAGCTTGTAGTTTTTTTAAACGCTAGTAGTAGAACTATAAGTTTTTCAATATAGAGTTTTTTCTCCTAACCTAAATGTGTTAAGCTCATTAAACCAAAAAGGTTATTTATTGAGTATAAAATTTTTTCTTAAAAACTAGAAGCTAGAAGTTTATAAAAGCTTCATACCCAACATACCCTTGATCTTACAAATGTCTAAAATAATCCAAAATAGGTCTTTTATATTTTCTTAATAAGAACATGCTACTAACATTTTTTTTTCTTGAATGACCTTTTCTAAACAGGTAGAAAACAAACACAAAATCAAACTAGAACATGTTGGAACAACAATTGCTTCATTAGAGCAAGAAAGAGAAAGAAATAGCATTGGTTGATGTCCATATTTCACACATTTACCTTTGAAATAAATGAGTAAACTGTACGGATGGTCCATGTGGTTCCTATAAATTTAAACTATATGCTCCTTAGCTTTTTAAAATTATCCCAGTGGGATTTGTGGTTTGGATTTTATTGCATCACTAGTCTCTGACTTGGATGGAGGTTAAGTTTTTCAGTTAAGCCTATATGAAATTACTAAATTACCCCTCTTTAAAAAAATAAAAATAAAGATATTATAAACTCTCCCCCCCCCCCCTCTCTCTCTCTCTCTTTCTATGTGTCTCTCAACCCCAACTGTCACCACCATCTTCCCCAACCATCCACCACAAACCGTAGTCTTATTTATTCTCAACAAAACCCTCCACCATAAACCAGATCCAGTAACCCCCAAAACATACGTTCATAACCAGATCCCCCAACGCTATAGTCTACCCCTCAAATTCAAACATAATAAAAAAGACCCAATTCAGTGTTCAATATTAAGAAACAAATTGATACCGTCATAGTGGTTTGAAGAAGAATGGAAAAGTCAGACCAGACAGTCTGTTCACTGGATGGTATTATTGGGTTAAGAACAGGTGCATAAGTTTCTTCTTCTTTAAGGGGATCTTCTTGTTCTTGTTATATTGTTGTTAAAACACAGACAAACACATAGAGGAAAACAAATCAAGAGCACGTTTTGTGTTGTTTTGAGTGTTTGGTTGTTGAATGTGTGAATTGAGAAGAAGGTCTGCCATGGAAGCTACTACTACTTGGTAGCATTTATATAACAGAGGGGAGTGGTGGTGATGGTTATGGAGTGGGAGATTCTTATTCGTTAGTTAATATATTTATATGAGAGAGAGAGAGAGAGATAGAAAGAGGTGATTGTTGTTTGAGGGAGGCCGGAGGTGGTGGGTTATTGGAGGAGGAGGAGGTGGTGTTGGTTGTTTGAGGATGTGGTGGTGGTGGTCTATGAAAATATATATAAAAGATTAAACTGCTCGGATGGTCCCTATTGGTAGTTTGGTCATTTTACATGGCTTAACTGAGAAATTTCAACGAAGTTAGCTGGTAAGGACCAAAGTGTTATAAAATGTAAACGTTGAGAACCATTGAAAATAGATGGAGGCATCTGTGTAATTCGTACATATCACAGAGACCATCCGTGCAGTTTACTCAAAATAAATCGTGCGTCTACTCACATAGTATAGTACAATAACTTGTAGACTAAAAGATGACCAACTTGTTTGAGTATCCATCGGGTATTTTGAGTTGTCTATTTCATGGAATTTGAATTGATTGATGGTTTGTATCATGTTGCAATCAAAAGTGTTCCTCAAACCAATTTAGATTTTTTACCTTCAACCTTTTGCATCTTAACATTCCATATTATAAAGTATTGATATATCATTTTATAATCTTAACAATATAAAATGAAATGATCTTTTTACGCGAAGTCCTCACAAGGAGAACACAAACTCATAAATTACTAATTATGTTTATGCTACACGTATATTAATAGTGTTTCACTACAAGAAAAGAGAGCAATAGAGGCGATCCCTTTAGCAGCGACCTGTCAAGAGGTCGCCGCTATTGCTCTAATCCGCGTCTGCCCATTAGGTAACAAGATCTAACTGTTGAATGGTGAATTGATCTATTGATCAGGATTTCATCGTACAATGGGCAATAGCGCGACGCTATTGGTCCTAAGTTTTGTTTTTGAACTTATATTGTATATGTTGTGAATTCGTAACGTCTCAAAATAACTTGAGCCCTATGTTTTTTAACGATGGAAGCTTTCTATGATTATATTTGCTGTAAAACCAAAAGTACAAAATAAAAGTGAAATAAAACAAATACAAATAACTTATGAGATTAAATCTCTAATATTAAAGCCACCCCGCCTTTCCCAATTATGTTCGTTAATATTTACTCGGCCTTATAACCATAAGAAAGAATTAGGTTCTATTTCATCCATCGTTTTTGTAGCGTACAATTTATTCAATTGAAATTCACGTTATTTCTTGCTTTCCAAAGTGACAATAGTTTGTTAAGAAGCCAAAAGCATTATAGCACAGTGGTATCTTCGTGGTTGAATAAGACTTATGGATTATAAGATCTTGCGTTCGAATCTCACAATGAGGTTTTCTCATAATTATGATTTTCCTCCTGAATTGGTGACTTGATGGTGGAATATGATCACGTGGTAACACTGATGGCATGATGATATACACTCCAGTAGTCCGTGAGTAATTCCAATTTACAGTTCAAAAAAAGAGTTTGTTAAGAAAATTGCCAAAATCAACTTCTTCCGATATTTCATAGATCCGACATATGTGTCAAGTAAACCAAGAATTTCCCCACTTGGTTGAATATATTAAACTAGCAGGAATCCGCACGTTGTGACGGTGCTGCACCCGTAAACTTTTATTACACATATAATAATTTTAAACTGAAAGTTATCACGTATTCTTTTGTGACAATTATTTTGTTGGAAGTCCTTTAATATTGAACGCACGAATAAAAAATAAAAATTGATGCGGGAGAATACTGAAAACTTGAATCAGAAGACAAGATTTCAGTCTCTGAAAAAAAAAATAGTTAAATACTCTAAATGAAGCCATAAAAAACAAAGAATGGCGTGTGGGATGGGTTTGCCATCCCGTAGTACTAACTGGTCGATTTTGTGGTATATTCCCGAATATGCTCCGAACGTATATATGTCATTTCTCATGTTGGCGATTGTTTCATCTAATGAGACACCAATAGGTGCGAAGGAGAAGTTTGTGTTGTATACGCGGATCAAAGAAACCATGACATTTGATCAAAGAAACCATGAGGTTGCTCTTGATTAACACAATAGCCATGATCTTGCTCTTGATTAACACAACATTTGTCTGATTATATTTTTTTAACCGTAAACTTTTATTACATATACAATAACTTTTAAACTTAAAAGTCATCATGTATTCTTGTTTGACAATTATTTTGGTTTTGCTAATGACCGAGCAGTCACGAATGGGACGATGCCTATCTCTTTTATTTGACTTTTTTATGTATTATTTTTAGTATAAGTTAATAAGTTATTTAATTGTTGTACTTTTAAACTAATTAAAGTTATCATGTATTCTTGTTTGACAATTATTTTGGTTTTCTAATGGCCTAGTCAGTTACGAATGGGACAATGCCTATTTCTTTTATTTGAGTTTGAATATGTTTGTCAAACTTTTATGTATTATTTTTAGTATAAGTTAATAAGTTTTTTACAAGCGTTTATAAAATACTATTGCATTATAAATATAAATGCTAGATGTAATAACACTACATTATTGTTTTTCATTTATTACACTACATTATTAAATGCTAAAATATAAAAGAAAAATAATGAGAAATTATTTATGCATTAATACTTGTACCAAATGAAAAAAGAATGTTTTTATGTGGTTTAAAATTAAATGAAAATGATAGTATAGATATAGATAACTAGCTTTTATCCCGGGAGTGTCCCGGGGTTGAAATATCTAATATAACATAATAAAATATCTAATATGACAACATAATTAATGATTTGCCAATACATGATTAATTAATAATAATATTATTATTATTATTATTTATTTTAAACAAATTTCTGCCATAAGTTATCGTATTCAAATATAAAAAAAGGAATCTCTGCCTATGAAGTTATGTTTATCGTTTGTGATTTATTAGTAGAGTAAAATATATTTGAAAACAAAACCCACAAAAATAGTTGTTTTTTTTCTCCGTTTTTTATATAGCACTATGGTACTCGTTGGAAAGATAATAAAACGCTCGTTAATTTGGTGTAATTTTTTTCTTTAAAAAATCTCGTATATAAAAGATATTAACGTTTAAAAGTTATGGGAGGAAACATTAGAGAGAAAATTTAATTTTGTTTTTAAATTCTTATTTTTTCCTAAAATAATTATAATATATATATATTTATTAAAAAAACTCAAAAATTAAAAAATCCTATATGATGCCATGTGGCACATTCAAGGAGGGGTTGAGGCCTCCATTGAATGCCACATCATCAAAGTTCAATTCTTTTATTATAAGTTATAGATGTGTAAACGCGGGGTGTGCGTGCGCTTTTTATTGTTACAATTTTCCTTTTTTTTATATTGTAGGCACGACCGCATTAATGCATATTTAATTAGCTGACCATATCCACACCATATCCACAGTACGTTAATCAATCGCCACATATAAACGACAAATTTCTTCGTGTTTTTTTTAACGGCCAACAAATTGGAATCACTCAAGGAACACTGGAGTATCATCGTGCCACCAGTGTTGCCACGCGATCATGTTCCACCACCAAGTCACCAATTCAGGAGGAAACTCATAATTATGAGAAAATCCCCTTTGTGAGATTCGAACCCAGAACCTTATGGCCCCTAAGTCTTATCTCACCACCAAAATACCACTAGACTATAATGCCTTGGGTAATTTGTGTTACTTGTATCTTCTAAATTGTAATTTGTGTAAAATTAACAATTTATATCTGTTTCACTCAATTAACTCATAGCCCTAACAATTATATAATCTATACTTCTATAGATGGATGACATATATTACGCATAAAAAGTATAAAACTACTCCAGTAAACAAAAACACATACTTATTATTAACTAGAACAAGCCAATGATGCCTTGTAAACATGGTTGAGGCATTCTGGTTTTACCCAGAAAACTCAGGTTTGACACTCACAAGGAGCAACTGCATGCTCTTCTCATGCATGGGGTTGGTCTTTATGGGGTTTTTCTAGTATATGCCATGCCAAACACTGATGCTAGCGTAAGCTTGATTAAGACTTCATAGTTTGGTCAGAGTGGGGCAGTGAGCTTTTAGACTATATGGTGTGCATACGGGGAGTTGGGTCGGGGAAGTGAGGTGGACTTGGGGACTTGGCTAAACCCCCCCCCCCCCCCCCCGTTTTTTTTTTCGGCAAAACGGTGAAATAAGCCCGTTGCCACCGATCAATCCTATTGGCCAAGGGAAAAGGAACGTTGGAAATGGGGGGCCCACAATTAAAAGTGTACCGTTGGTTTTTTTTTTAAAAAAAAATCAAAAATTTACCTTTATATATATTACCTTTATTACACACCATTCACACAAAACCCACTCAATCTTTTTAACCAAACAACCACATTTTATAAAATTTACTCCATTCATCACACAAAAAAATACCAATGGATCCAAGGCGTTCAAACCCGCAACCCTTTTACCCGAACACCTCCGCTACTCCTTCGACACAAGCTCCAAACTTTCCCTACCCCACTACACCGCTCGACCCTAGCACATACGGGTTTGGCGGTTTAAGTCAACCCCAAAACCCTTGGCAAATGCAAATGCATCAACAACAACAAGTTCATATGCAAATGCAACGCCCGAATCAAATGCCAATGTTTCCCGCGAGACCTCAATCACAAACCGAACCCGAACACGACTTCATATCCTTAGGCGTCGATGACGACGTTATACCTGAAACTCAACCAACCTCAAAAAAAGACACCAAAGGGAAAAAACGTGCCGTTGAAGGAAAAGGTGGTAGTAAGGCGGATAGCCAACCTTGGAGTCCAGTCGAGCTCGAGGCCCTAGCACGAGCGTGGGTGAACGTCTCTACCGACCCGATACGAAGTAAGTTATTTTTTAACCTTTTTTTTATTTTTTTTGGGCCGTAGCCTTTTTTTTAAGGTTTTTTTTTTGCGTCGAAGCCCTTTTATAACTTTCTGTTTGTTTTATGTTTTTTTTTAATTTATTTATGAAATATAATTTAGATAATTAATTTAATTTATCACTTGTAGGTACAAATCGAACACGGGATAGCTTTTGGAACGCTATTTGCAAACAGTTTTTTAAATTAATGCAACGCGAGCCGTATCGAATCGAACATTCCGTTGGTACGTAGTATAGGGAGATGAACACCAAATGTCAAGAATTTGCGGGTGTTTATCAAAATTGTTGGGACAATCGAAAGACAGGTGAAAGTGACGAGAATGTGTTGAAAAAGGCGCTTGAGAGGTTTAACCAAAAAAAGAAAGGGGGGTGGTTGTATATGAGACCGTATGAGATTTTGAAGGCGTGTGAAAAATGGAAGGTGGTGCCAAACGAAGTGGCACAAGCAAAAAGAACGAAGACGAGCTCGTCGGGAAATTATAGTATGGGGGTCCGATGCACGTTGTGCTTCCGATATAAATGATGACCCGGAGTTTGAAGATGAAGCTCCAACTCCCTAATCGGAGCGGACAGTTGGAAGGGACCGCGCTAAAAAATCCGCGTCGAGCTCAAAAGGAAAGGCCTCGAGCACAAAAGGAAAGGTCTCCGCTTCGAAATTAAGTGTGGTTGAGAAAATAGATTCGTTGATTGAGAACTTTAACGACTTTAAGGCTGAGCAAAAAGAAAGGTGGAATGAAAGAAAGAAAGAAGGAGAAGGAACAAGCCGCGAGTCTAGAGAAGGAGAGGCTAGAATTGGAGAGGGCACGGCTCGCGTACGATATTTCGCAACAGGAAAAGGTGGAGTTTGCCAAGATGGAGAAAAGTCTCGACAACCTTCCCGAGCAAGAAAGAGAGGTGTGCTCGGAGATCAAAAACAACATCGCGAACAAGTGGCTTGGAAAACGAATGCTTTAGATGTTTTTTTATGTTTTTTTCATGTTATTTTTTAAATTTCTATGCATTGTAGATTGTAATTTTTTTAATTTAATGAAGTTTATCTTTAGTTTTTACGCTTTTATTTTTTACTTTTTTTTTAGTTTTACGGTTTGTAAAAAAATAATTATGAAACATAAAATATACAATTAAATAAATAGGAAAAAGAATAAAAAAGGAAGGGATAATGGGGGAATTGGGGGAAAGCATTTCCAAACTTTGAGGGAGAAAATAAGGGAAATGAAGTTGCGCTCATGTGGCACTTGGAGGAGTTGGAGGAAAAGGGGGCACACCATATAGTCTTAGAAGAGGATGAGATTAAGCACTGCTAAGTTGAAATTCACCGTAAAATTTTGTTTAAGAAAGCCAAGCAAGAAGATGGAGTAAGTACGTATGAGGTACCTCTGGAGACGGACAGCAGTGTGGCGGAGGTTATCACCGATGCCGAGCTGATCGAGAGCTCGCCATCCGTTTGGCCGGATTCCGATTGCTGCTCCGGTGACGTTCCTCAGGCTTTCGGATCTCTCCATCACTACGCTTTTTATACCCTTCTTGTGTAGAGCAAGGGCCGTAGCTAACCCACATATCCCTGCTCCAATTATCACTACTTCTTCATCATGATCCATTGCTTTTAATTATTAGAGAGGGAGAGAGAGAAGATAAGTGTGAGGCTCAATCGGGGGGTCGTAGTGGATGTAAGTTGGGTATGCAAGCATTTAAGAAAGGAAGGTGATGTAATAAAAACGATGGGAAAGAACAAGTTCCAAGTTGATAATTGATTTTTTTATTTGAACGGCGGATTTTATTAGAAAACTAGCAAGGTGATAATTGATAAATACACACATTATTTTTATATGAATATCTATCGGAAATTCACCAGCTCGATGTATCCAGAAGCATTATGTTACTATGTATTAAGATTATTTAGATTATCCGTTGTGGGTAGAGGTTAGTGGTAGATTTATCGAATAATATTGTACCACGTCAACGCCTACGTGACACTGGTTAGTGCCCGACGGTTGCTCGCGGCAGGGTGTTGTGGGTAAGGGTTAGCGGGTTTTTTTACCAAATATATTATATTTACCACCATTTTTTTATAAAAAAAACATTAAAAACCAAAAATAAAAGAAACATTCCATTGCATCAAAATAAGCATTACATAAAAAAACATAAAAAAAACATCAAAACATTATTAAAACATAAGAAAACGACTATATCAGAAATCGTCCTCTCATAATTCTCCAAATTTCTTCACGTGGGTAGTTATCATTGTGTATGACTCGGTATTCATTACGAGCCATTTCAACCCAGTCTTCATCTTTTAAACCCGGGTTCGCGTTCATTGCAGCCATGTAGAACCCCTCAAATATGGTGCACTTCGCCTTGATGGAACAATATTTTCCATATATCATATCAGTTGAACGAAGGTTTTCACCCCTTCGTCGTTTGAATCGGGTGACAACCCCTTTATAAAAACTTTTGTTTCACTCGTAATCTCCTATCTCTTGTTGGCAAATACAACAATCCACCAAACAAAGTTCTTCCTCTACACTCCACGTTAGTGGTCGCACACGGTTCATTGAGGCGGGGATTAGATTTGGATTAGGGTTTGCCATTTGTGATAAAGTGGAAGATAAAAAATTTGAGATGTTCTTACTTTTAACCAAAAGCACTATATATATACATGTAATTTTATCAAAATCAAGAAAAAACTTAATTTCCTTAATTAATTTTTGACCGTTAGCTAGCTGTCACGCGAGCTTCGTCGCTTGGGCTCGCGAGCTTCGTCGCTCATGTAATTTTATCACCCGCTAGCTCACGCGAGCTTCGTCGCTTGGGCTCGCTCGCGGAAACGGTTGCTGACTATCGTTATGGGCCAAGCTATCCAGGTGGATCACATTGTGGCTCACGGCAGGCTGCTCGCGGGCCACAACGAATAGTCTTACACAAAGATGTTTCCTTGCAAAAAAGTGACATCCACAAAATGTAAACACATCTTACATTGACCAAAAACTATAAAAGTGAATATATATTACCACTGGTGTTGTTCTGTCAGTATTGGTTCAGTTCGGTGGGATACTTGTAAGACATTGATACGATACCGGTAATGGGCATGGTTTATAATACTAAAAAAAATACTCTATTTGAGTACGTTTTGAATAAAATTATTCGGTAAAGGTATCGAAAATACATGAACCAGAATTACTAAAAATACCGGAAAAATACGGAAGCGCAAAAATAATGGAAAATACGGAATGTGCAAAAACTATAAAACAATAAAATGGATACCGATACCAATGTTCTTCCGTTAATATTGATTCAATTCAGTACGGCAGTGGTATGCTATTAGAACTCAGTATAGTTTGTGATAGGGGTGTGCATGGTTCGGTTTTGGCATAAAACCATAACTATAATCGAGATGTCGGTTAATGAATATCCATATCCAATCGGTTATGGTGGTTTCGGTTAATCGGTTTTGAAGGTTATAACAGGTGGTTATGGGTCGGTTAACTATGAAATTTGGCCTAGCTAAAAATATCTCAAAACAATAAAATTGTGCATCATTCAGGTTTAAAAGTTTTGGTTTTAAATATTTTGAACTAGTAATAAATTGTTAGTTCACATTTCTATATACTAGTATATTAAAAATATTCTATTTAGCAATGTGTTCATGCAATGGTGTTGTGTACTGCATGCCTTATGGGTTGTACATGTGGTATTAAGCAATTCTATGTGCTGCTTTTTTTGTGAGGTGTCTGGTTTTGTTGTGGGTTTTACGCGTGTATCTTTCACGTGGGTGTATCTTCTTGCTCAATACACATCCACAAACAAAAACCCTGCCTCATCCAGTCATCCCACTACCCCTCTCTCTCTCTCTCTCTCTAACCCCTTTCTCCGCCAAGTTCCTTTCCACCCCTACTCACTCCGCCCCATCTCCGATTAAACCGAAACAAATAATAAACGCATAACCATCTCCCTCTTCGCAAGATCGGTATATTTTTCATGTCAAACATACGGATGGGTTGACTGTTGTCCGTTCTTTGTATGGCTGATGATGTTACTGGAAGTAAGCTCCCTTATAGTTTACCTTTATATTTTATTAACTTATGTTTTGTTTTTTTTTTAATTATTGTTTATGTTGTTTAAGTGTGTAGATGTTAGGTTTTTAGGTGTGTGATGTAAAGGTGTTTATAACTGAGCAAAAGGTGAAAATTAGTGATTATTGTTGTTTTAAAGATCTGAATAGACAAGGGTTTAAAGTTAAACTCAAGTTTTGTAAAATTCTAGGAAATTATTTGTTGTAAAGTTTATCTGGTATTATTTTTTTTTTATGCCAGCAAATGAGAATTTGGGTCATCTCTATGTTGATCCCTAACTTAAGATAGTTGGTTAAAGTTAGATATAGTTATGACATGTGTAATATTGTAATTTGTATCATTGGATCCCATTTATGCTTCCGTCCATTGATCCACTGGTTACCTTCATGCTATCCTTAGGCATGAGTGCATGACTACAAACTATTATGGTGGGGTATATTAAGGACATCGAGACCGGTATTAGTCATATCTCCGGCAGTGTTTAAACGTTTGATGTATACTTTTATTACAAGAATTAACCTTTTTAGGGATTCAAATTTCAGAATTCTGCATCTCGCAAAGACCGGTTGTGGCTGGCGCTCCGGTGGCGGCGGAAATGAGTCGTCAGTAACTACAGTAAAGTACGAGCAGAAACGATTCGAAGAAAAGTAATCGCTTACGATAAACTGGTTAGAGTTGTTGTCTAACGTGAATCGGTCTACATGCTCATTGTAGAGTAGTACAAATAGAATTTTAACTTATTTTTTTTGCTTTGTGGTGACGAGACAAACAGGTACAACTATGATATTGTGAAAGATGTTCGAATGGACGGAAGGTAACAATACTAATTTCTAATGATAACATGTATGTAACTAATTTACTTATATTCACCTACTGTTTAGATCTTTACCAACAAATAAATATTAACGGAACTTATATGTGGTATAAGTTTTCTTATTTGTGGAGTTTTAAATTGCTTTCTTTATGTTATCATTATTATTTTTGTATTTACTATATGATCTACAACAATTTAGGTAGCAGGAAAAACATTATAATATGACGAGTATGTACTATTTTAAGAATCTATAAAGTTCAGTGGTGATTAGTCATGACATTATTTATGTTGCAACTTTTGGTTCATTAGTGTATGAGAAGTAAAATGCCTAAGTATTGCTTTCTTACTACGTAATTATATGTATGTATGATGTTTTAATGAAACAAAATTACTTCAGCTAAATTGACAGAACCATGATCAGCAGGTATGGCAAACTGATGTTACAGGTGATTTCTTTGTTAACCGGTTCAGAAAACATATGTTGGGTACGGTTGAAAGACTTCGGAGCAACTATTTTATATAGAACAGGTGGGTGTTGAGCAAGTCGAGCTATTTCGTACAGCGGCCCTGAGGTTATTTCAGTTTCTTTATATATGTGTTAAATTCTCTTTTTTTTTTGTTACAATTTTGCATGATGTTTGGGTTGAAGATTACCGTCTATACCAAATCCATTATAAAAGGGGCCATGGAAGTCAAAGGTATGCGTTGGCTTATGCAATCTTTGGGCATTTTAGCTATTAAAGTAATGTTCACCCCTTTTGGTTCGATTTTTATTACTAATGTTTTCTTTGATTGTGGATATGGTGGGTTTTGTCTACGGTTTCGAAAGGGGAATGGGTGTGGCGGCGGTTGAGAGAGGGAGCTAAACCGTCTTTGTTGTTATTCATGTTTTATATATTTTTAAGTTTCAAAATATGATTAAATAATGTTGTTTTTAAAAGTTTGATAATCTTGCAATCTCATATGTGCATAATGAAGATATGGATATTAATGTGTAATATTTTGTGTGTAGGTGTAAATGTTTACTGATCTGCTTATGTCATTGATTGTAGTACATCAATTCAAGATGAGCAATGGCGATTGCATTTACACAAAGTTGAGGTTCTCTAAAGTGAATGACAAGGTTAGCTAAGCTCAAATTCACTAATCATGTTTATCCGGTAGATATATCAACATAGTGGGTGTCTAGCTCGATGGTGGTGGCGAGCCGGTGGGTGTCTTTTGATTGAATTAAGAACATGGTTAATCTTGGCTAAAAGTTTTGAAATTTGTATATTTATTCAGACAATGGGATATGTATTGTTGATTATATGTGGTTACCGTATATACATATAGCCAATCATTAAATTTAGTGTCGATGCAGATCCTTCTGCACTGGAGATGATAAGAGATGCTTTCAGCAACTTCGGCATACAAAAACCGGTAATTTATATGATATATAGGTTCATTTTTGCACTTATAATGCTTATTTGTTGTCTTAATTGTTAACATTTAACTTATGTATCTTACTAGATGTTGGGTGCACCTTTCTTCATGATTTTTCAAGAAAATATATAAAGATCTTCTTCAACGATCATTTAATGTGTATGTTGCATCGTGTCATGCAAGATTTAAGTAACAGTTGCTGAGGATCACCATGGGGCTGGCAAGATTTGTGGGTCATCTAAACTTTGGCCGGTGGTCGGCTCAAAATATAGGTTTGTTGTGTTTTACATGATAAAGACTCTTTCGATCTTTGAGGTGGGGTTACTCTTGATTAATGAAGTTTATTGTATTTTACGCGATTAAGATTCCATTTTTGAGGTGGGGTTGATCTTGATTAATGAAGTTTCCTGAAGTAGTAGATGATAGTAATGTATAGTTTGTTAGCTGATAGCTTTGAATCATCCCTTATGTTGTATTCAGATGTTAAGAATTAAAGTTCATATTCATCTCTTAACTATACATTCATATCTTGGTGAGGCCTATTAGTTTATATGTATATTTGTATCACAAAGAGTTGCTCAACTACACATGCATACAGTTTCTATATTTGTTTTGGTGGTGTCAACCCATAACCTGCGTACGGCGTCGCACTATCACCAACGTGCCCCCGCCGCAACGCGCGGGGGACGACATCTAGTTATATACTAAAGTACATATAATCACTACAAGGAAACAAAGCAATAGCGGCGCCACCTTTAGCGGCAACCCGCAAAGACGTCGTCGCTATTGCTCTAATCCACGTCTGCCTCTTAAATAACACGATCTAACCGTTGATCTGCTGGTTGATCTAACGGTTAGGGAACCAAAAGTACGAATTGGGCATTAGCTGCGCCACTAATACCGGCATCACCAGTAATTCTCCAAAAATTCATTGACGAGGAATTTTTTCCCCCTTTCTCCCTTTTCCCACCATTTATCTGTCTCACACTCTCGCTCTCTGCTCTCACTCTCTTCCTCTCACTCTCATTCTCACTCTCTTTCGTTTCTCCCACCAAGCTCCACCACCATCACCATCATAAGCCTCCACCACCACCATCACCACCGTGAGCCGACACCACCACCATCACCACCGTGATCCTACACCACCACCGTGAGCCTCCACCACGGAGATTCATAAAAAAACCGGTTACCCGCCACTGATTGTTAATTTTTTTATATTTATGCTTTAATTATATATATATTATTGAAGAGTGGGTGAATAGTGCCATCACCCCTCTCATTGGTTGAGATGGGTGGTGGCCTATATATATATATATTTTTTTTTGCAACTTTGTTAAGCAATAAGTAGATATAGTTTCAAAGTTAAAACATAAAGTGTGTTGGTGGTGGAGTGGTTTGTGGTGAGCTTTGGTTATGAGAGGTCCTAAGGTCAAACCTTGGGGGAGGTCTTTATTATTTTTTTTACATCTTTATTAAACATTAAATACATATGGTTTCAAAGATAAAATAGAAAGTGTGTTGGTGTTGGAGTGGTTTGTGGTGAGCTTTGGTTGTGCGAGGTCACAAGGTCAAACCTTTGGGGAGGCTTTTTTTTTTTTTACAACTTTGTTAAACAATAAACACTTATGGTTTCAATTCAAAGCATAATTGTGTTGGTGGTGGAATGGTTTGTGGTGAGCTTTGGTTGTTCAAGGTCCCAATGTCGAACCTTGGGGGAGGCCTTTATATTTTTTACAACTTTGTTAAACAATAAACACTTATGGTTTCTACTTTGTTTATTTTTTCATTTTAACAAGTGTTTTTTGTTTTTTAAATATTAAATCAAATTCAGTGACAAAAAAAACATAATTTTTTTTAAATGAGTATAGGTAGGCCGGGGCTATAACGAAAGAGCAAAGAAAGTGGTTAAAATTGTGTTTTGCGATGCTATGTTGTACCTAAACAATATGGTGACCATCAATGCCCGGAAACGCGCAGCGAAGCGCGCAGGGATCTATCTAGTTGTTATTATTTAGGTATGTATGTGTATATTTAGGTATGTATGTTTGTTTGTATTAAAGTGTGTATGTGTATTTAAAAAAAATACATATTATATATGTATATTTAAAAAATATATGTATGTATGTATATGCATTTATATTTGTGTATGTATGCGTGTATGTTTGTAAGTATGTATGTGTGTAAATGTAGGCAAGTACGTATGTATATGTATATATATGCGTGTATGTGTGTGAATGTATGTAAGTAATGTATATGTATGTGTGTGTATGTATGTATATGTATAAGTATGTATGTGTGTAAGTATGTACGTGTGTGTGTATGTATTCGTGTATATTTAAATCCTCATTTAAAACATAGCGAGCTTAGAAATACCCGCCCAAAATTGATTTAGTAATTAATTTCGGGTAGTCTCCGTTTTGGGACTGCTTTTTGAATACTTTATCTCATTTAGAATGTGAATGTGTATTACATGATTGTTTGTTTTTGAAAGATTTGGTTTTCCTTTCCTCTTTGCTACTCGGGTATATATTTATAATATACACTTGAGGGCTAAGGGTAAATGCTGCCGAATTTTTCTTAAACAAACAATCATATAATACACATTCATATATGAGATAAGGTGTTCAAAAAGTGGGTTTAGTAACCTACCCTTTAGTTGTCAATAATATGTTTCAGTTAAATTATCGTGCCTTAAACCCCAAATTATGTTTCAGTCACATTATCATGTCGATCAATAAAAGCTGGATTCAATTACCGAACCATTTGTGCGATGAGTACCAAAAAGGAACTGATAATTTCATTGAGTATGTCAAACAATTCGTCAACATAGTTGGATCAATTAGATATCTCTGTAGAAAGGATAATAATTCTGTCTTCATACCTTTCGCAACAATGACATTGCATCTACGTATAAATAGTTTCTATAAGGAGTACACGACGTAGACCTATCACGGTGAAAATTCAATTAGCTCGTCTCTTGTAGTTGTAGATGAGGTTAGGGTAAGAAGAGATATGAATGGCGTTATCGAAGACCTTATAGGGGAGCGTATGGAAGAGGATACGGACCTTAACGAAGGGAACTCGGATACAGAGAGTAGTGATGTTCGTGATGAGTTTGAAGCCCTGATAGATAGATGAAGTCAAATCAGAATTATATCATGGGTGTACTAATTTTTTTTCCCCTTGACTTTACATCAATTCTTATGAATATGAAGGTAAGGAACAAATGGACTAATAGTTCATTTGATGAGCTTCTCGAGTTATTGCAATATGCACTTCTAGCATGTAACAAGATCCCCCCTTTGTATTACAAAGGTAAAAAGACATTAAAGAAGACTGGTTTGGGACTTGAGATGATAGACGTGTGTAAATGGGATTGTGCTCTCTTTTGGAAAGAACATCAGTCGTTGAAGAATTGTCCTGTTTGTAATGAGAGTCGGTGGGTAATAAAGACACAAATGACAAGAAGGTACCCCACAAGGTGTTACGATACTTTCCTTTGACCCCCAAGACTACAACGTTTGTATGTCTCAAGGCACACAACAAAAGATATGATATGGCACAGTACTGGACGATCAGAAGATGATATTATGCGTCATCCTGTTGATGGATCTTCATGGAAGGAATTTGATATGAAGTCTCTAACTTCTCGAGGGAACCTCGAAATGTTCACCTAGGGCTTGCAACTGACAGTTTTAATCCTTTTGGTAACAAAAGTACGACTCATAGCACTTGGCCGGTTATACTCACCACATACAATCTGTGTCCTTAAAAGTTAAAAAATTGATTTGTGTGTCTGGAAATATATTTTAGCCACACTCACAGTTAATTCATGTGACTATATAGTAGAACCAGCCACACTTACAAGAAATTCTTGTGGTCGTTACTATCCTTTAGCCACACTTAATGGACAGAATGCTTGAATACAACAATTTATTTGCCATGTTTTTAATTGATGTGGCTAAAACAAACTTTTTCGTAAATTCGTGTGACTATATAAAGAAATAGTCACACTTAAAGTAATTTGATGTGGCCGTTGCTACTCTTTAGCCACACTTAATAGAGGAAATGCTTCCAGCAAGAAATGTTGGTACCCTTTAGCCTTGTTTTTAGTAGCTACGGCTACTAAACGTCAATGTGGTCATATCATGCCTACAATGACTTGAACTTTTGTCACACTTGACTTTAAAAAATGGGTGTGACAAAAGGCGTATAGTCACAGTTTTCTTGTGTGGTTGTAAGGCCTGTTTGATGTTGTGACTTCGTTTGATTAGATATTGAAATAGCAATTCTCTATGTTTGTTTTAATTTGTTTGATATCGTTTTAACACTACCGACTCTCGCTCCAATCTGTTCGACACCATTGGTCGGTCTTGTCTGAACCTGAAGACTTTTTTTTCTAGGGTCTGATGGTCACTGATATCAAGTTTCAGTGACAAAGTTATATTGAAAGAGAATACACATGCACACTTACATTTTAACATTTTAATACGTCTCTTTCAATGTAAACCAACAAACACAATGTATTGAAATTTCTTCCATTTTTCAATAATAGTTAACACAAATATCACTCCAGTTATTTATGCATACATTACTATACCTTTGTAACCATCCTCAGTAACCACTGTAAATTAATGGATCTATGCTACATTAATGGTATTGGTACAACTGAAATAGGATTGGCTATCTGTAAGGTGATTCCAAACCTCTCGGTCATATCAAGTTCCTTCGGGTGCACATTCGAGTCAAGCTTCCAATCAAAGTTATTGAGTAATGAACCCAACATCATATGGATAGTACTAAGTGCTAGTGGCAGACCAGGGCATATTCTTCGTCCCGCACCAAATGGGATTAGTTCAAAATCTTGACCTCGAACATCAATCTGACAGTCCAAGAACCTTTCTGGCTTGAACTCTTTTGAATCTTCCCATATGATTGGATCTTGCCCTATGGCCCATGCGTTCACAAGCACTTGTGTGCCCTTTGGGATGATGTACCCATTAAGTTCAACTTGGTTTTCAGCTTTCCGAGGAAGCAATAAGGGGGCCGATGGGTGCAACCGGAACGTCTCTTTCACAATGCTTGATAAGTAGGGTAGCCTTAAGAAATCATGCTCTTTTATGATTTTTCCTTTACCAACAACTTGTTCAAGCTCCTCTTTGGATTTAGCCATGATGTGTGGGTTGCGTAGTAGTTCTGCCATTGCCCATTCTACAGTGCTTGATAACGTATGTGTCCCAGCAATAAACATATCCTATATCATGAACACATAATATGATTTTAACATTCAAATACATTCACCTAATATGTTAATAGAAGAAAACGTAAATTGTTTTTCAAAATGTGTAACATGAAAATGACCATTGACCAAACCACTTTGCAAAAATAAACATGCGAGGCGTCTAATCTTAGATGCCTACTGAATTCTATGGTACTAAATGTTTAATGTAGACATTTCAGGTAGCGTCTAAAACATGAGGGTAGGGTCTACAATACAATTGGTAATGTCTAAAACATGAGGGTAGCGTCTAAAACATGATGGTAACATCTAAATCGCGGAGCCTAAAACATGAGGTAGAGTCTAAAATAAAAAGTCAGAGAAGTCTACACAGCCACATGTCAACATTTGATTGGCTTTACATAGAATTCAATGAGGCGTCTAAGGTTAGACGCCTCACATGTTTATTTTCAGGAAGTGGTTTAGTCAATGGGTAATTTCGTGATTTTCCCTAAATGTTTTCTTAGAGTGCTATTGTACATCCCTACCACAAATAGCGTCGGACTTCTCCCGCCTAATGGATATCGCTACCTACACTCACCCTCAAACATTACCACTAGTACCTCTTTCCCTCCACCCACCTTATGGTGGAATGGTATGGAGTCTCAATGATAGAAGACCTATGGATGAAAGGTCATGGGTTCGATTCATGGGAGTGTCAGGTTTTACTGATTATTCCATTGCCGTGCCTTCGGGCGGGTGGATGGTCGGGTTTTCCCCGGAACTGGTGGCTGGTGGGCCAGGGGCTCCGTCCGTCTGGGTAAGGGCCGGCTAGGTCTCCTTTACCCATTGGGAGCCGCGTACGGAGTACCCGGCTTCTACTTAGTTGTACGTTAAAAAAGAGTACCTCTCTCCCTCCAATTTGTGTTCCTTTCCCATCCCTCTCCCGCAATCCTTTTAAGTAAAAATAGTTTGAAATGGTAATTATGTCTACTGGTGCAACTTAGTTTCTAGATACATATGTTTGACGTAGGTTTCCAATATAATTTCCCTTTTGTAGATTTAGTTTTGTTGTTGCCTTCTTTCAGTTTAGTTGCTAATTGCTAATTGATGATGATAATAACTTTATTCTACCTTTTCATTGAGTAGGTATTGCCGTGTTGGGATGGTAGGAGATATTTTTAAAAATAATTGAAAAGATAACGATTTAAGAAAATCAAATATGACTTAAAGAACTCATGAAAAAGTTTATCAAATTGTCGATATCAATAAAAGGTGAGTGCCATCATTATAAGAACACATGTAGTGGTCCGTTGTTTGGGCGTGAAACTTGCCAAAAACGTCCCAAAACGCCTGGGAACACCGCCCCCATGGCGTTTTGGGTGGTTTTTCATTTTGGCCGGGTTATTTTTCATGCTGGGATGAGATGAATTGGCCAATCAAATGTTTGCAACGGTCACCAATGTGGCCATTATACCACTACATCATTTTTTTTTAATTTCAAGCCACATAATACCCTATTGCTGACTATAATGACACATGTCACCACTACACATGGTATAATAAAGAAATTAATGTTTTCTTGAACTTAGCCATAACATATTCAATTACACGCTACGTAACAATGACATATTCATTTTCTTTAAGGAAATAATTTTCTTCTTTAGAAGTTTTAATTTATACGGTTGTTTAATTTTAGTTAAACACATAATAATTTGAACCCGAACTAGAATTCGTGTTGATAAGTAAAGTGATCAAGATAATGTGTTTCTATGTAGGATCAGCATATATTGATAAATAGTGAAAAATCAAAGAAACTTTAAATCTTCTTGTTTTAAATATATAACTTACTAAAATCAAGAAATTGGTGATGGATTTACTGAGTTCCTCTGGGTTATCTTGGTTGATTCTTAAACACATTTCCAACACATCATCTTTCTTAGATCCTCCCATCGCGAACCTCTCTTCGATCAACACCTCAAGTATCGATAAAACCTTGCCAACATGACGAGTCATTCGCCTCCTGATGCCTTGTGGATCAAACACTTTCAACACCGGAAAAAAGTCTACTAGATTTGGTTTCCCAGCCTCCTCCATAATGTTTCCAACTACCTCCCTAAATTCATTAGTTGAATCCTCATACGGGCATGTTAAATCCTTGGAGAAAATAGTGTTTGATAATAGACTCAGTGAGGTTGTGAAAGCAACATGTCCAATGTCAACATAATCATTGGACAAACAAGCTTTGTTGCAATAGTCTATGAGCTCTTGAACTTTTTGGTCCCGCAAGTGTTGGCTGGCTTCAAGGGATTTGCCAGAGAAGATGTTGGTGTTGAGAATTCTACGAAGGAACCGCCACCGGGTTCCTATAGGGAGGAAGCCAAGGGAGTGCTTAGAGAAGTTGTGGATGGTTAGTGAGTCTGGGATGTGGCGGGTACTAGAGAAAGCAAGGTCTTGCTTTTGGAGTACTTCTTTGGCAGCAGCAATCGATGAGATAACTAGAGTAGTGTTTTGACCAAGTTTTAATAACATTACTGGGCCATGAGTATGGGCTAGTTTGGCTAGGGATCGGTGTGGTTGACGACCGAGCAAGTGAAGGTTTCCGATGATCGGTAGTGGGGTTGGACCAGGAGGTAGGTTCATGGGTTTGCCGAAACCAAAAATTGATAAAATTGCGTACGAAAAAAATACAACAACAACCACAAACACAAACACCAAAATATCCATTGTTGTTGTATCTTGAATATTGTGTGTAGTTTTACGGGGGCTATGTATATATACTTGTAAAAAAGAAATATTTCAATCAATAAAGGCCCTATTACTACTCTCTTTATAAACATATAAAAACACTAGCTGATTACCCCGGGAGTGTCCCGGGGTTAAAAAATCTAATATGACTTAATAAAAAATGATAAAAGTAGAAAACATACCAATCGTAAACTCAGTCATACGGATCATTAATTCCCATTTGCGTTCACTGACCTGAACCTTGAAGCAAATGTGGCGATTCATAGCTCACTTAACCAGTAGCTTCGGCTTTCTCTTCATACTCCTGTAATGGTTAAAGATTACAGATGAGATTTTGACATTTTTGAAGTTTTCATCGTTTTGGTCTCACTTTAAAGTACTTGGTTATATGATTTTATAAATACATATATTGAATTACAAACATTACATATTTAATTAAAGTAAAAATCCCAACTAATAAATCTATCAGTGTACACGCAATTATCTATTATTAAGGGTATATATGATAATTGTTAACGTAATTAGTGTTTTGTTTTAAATTTGTCAGTGACATCGTTTCTTTTATTTGTCAAAGCAAAAGTTATAATATTTGTGCATTAGATTATTGGTATAAACCTTACCTCCTGATCAAAGGTAGAAGCTAACGTAATGTTCACCTCTATTTATAATATTCATTTAATAAATGCTTGTTAGATAAATTGGAATATAAATCTTTTTATTTAAATTTTAAGATATCCATATCTTCTTTGATTTATTTTTAAAAACAATAACTTAAAAAAAATTCTAAACATATATATATTAATATAATATGAAAAGTAAATATGTTTATTTTATTTTGAAGATATCTTAATAAAATATTTGAATTTATAATAATAGTTTATTTAAAATAAAAGTAGATTTGGTTTGTGAGAGAATTATGGAAGAAATAAAGAATGTAGAGAATATAATGGCAAAAAGATTAGGGTTTAAAAAAAATTCAAAAACACTAAAATCTTTCAATTATGATGCCACGTGGCAGTTTCATGGAGAGGTTGAAGCCACCATTGCACGCCACGTCAGCAACGTTCAATTCTTTTATATATATTAATAATAATAATAATAATAATAATAATAATAATAATAATAATAATAATAGATAATAGATTAATAGATTTTTATTGTGAAGAGCTCATAATAAAAATATGTTTACTCTTATCAGATATTTGAAGTCAATTCGTGAAGCTACATGGGGTCCAAGGTTGGGCTTTATGGTCAAGTGGCCAGCCGTGCCTAGAGTTTGGGACTACCAACACTCAAGTTGACGTATTTCAAGATAAGCATCTATAAAATATTTACACCATATAAGATAAGTGAATACAAAGGCTGTGAGCAGGGCCGCCCTGAAAATTCAGATGCCCGGACTGAGCCATAAAAAATGTGCCTCTTACCCTCCACAAAAACTATTTTTTTAAACGACAATTAAAGTATTACAATGAATGCTTGTTTAGTAGCGATACTTTCTACAATTAAGAATTCAAACCTTTCTTAACTTCAAATGGAATATAGATGGTATGGTCAAAATTCCTTTAACGTTTGTGTTCATTATTGAAGCATAATGTTATTTCCGATCTAACATCATAATATTTTTTTTTTCATATTTAGTATATGTCATACTAAATTCAAAATACAAATGTCGTTATCCTAAAAAGTTGATCAAATTAACATAATTACGGTAATATTCAATAGAACTAATTAATAGTCAATTATGTAATATTCAATAAAACTTGATTTGCGCATATATTTACTAGTGGGTAACTCACACGTTACGGCAGAACTAAAAATTGCATCAAAATGTATTATTTCATTGCAATGTAAAATCATCCAAACTTTTTATTTAAATAATACATTGAATAAAGAATACTTTGTAACAACATGATATAAGTATTCTTATATCAAGTAAAGAATAATTACCTCAAACTATATGTATTCACTAATTTCCTCTCTACATTCTCATCTTTTGAAAACGATTATTAAGATAGTGGGATGCACTGTGAACCAGACTACTAAAACGGTAACCTAACAAAAATGTGTAATTTTTATAATGATTCTTTTATTATTTGGGTTCCATGAGGAGTTCCAAGCACAATGCATCAATATATATAGTCAAATCTAGGGTTTATGAAACTTAATCCCCTAGCACTTATAGAGATAATTAGAGATTGCTAAATTAACTAGAAGTTGTTTTCTTTGTTCGTTGAATCCGTTGATCATATAGTTTAGATCAGAGTAGACATGTTTACATGTAACAATATTCATACACGTAATACTTCTAGAATTCAACCCGTTACCTCATGATTAAAAACACAACTTTCACTATTGATTTATCGATTTCTATATAGTATGATCAAGTTTATAAACCTTTAACTTTTATAAAGTACCTAATTCTATATTAAAGATTATAATAAAAGATGTAGCATTATGAAATGTTTTTTTATATGTTTTCTATTTAATATGTTCAAATTAATTATAAAATTGAATGTATTGAGGTTTCATAAACATTGCCCTAATCATTCTCAGCTGTCACATCACACATCCCAAGAACCAGTGTCATAGATTTCAGGTCTGTTGATTGTCGTTGTACACTCGAGCTCTGTTTTCAATGCAATAACAACCTTTTAACCTTTCGTGTGTGTGTGTTTGATAACTCGTATACTATGTTTGTTGGCGTTTTTATTATCCGAACATCATCTAGTGGATTCCGCACACTAGGTGAACCAGCTCGTGTTTGTCGGGTTGTCCGAAATCGATCTTAAAGGTTTAGCTAATCAAATTTGGTTAAACCTCCCGATACAACCACGTTCATCCGGTTAAACGATTTCTGAGTCCAATCCGATATGGTTAAAAAACCTGTTCTTAAAACATTGAGCCTATCTCTTTCACACTATGCAACTCTCAAGATTAGGTATGATTCAAACTTATTGCTTTAAATGATTAGTATTTATTTAATAAAACGATAGCATACAAAGTTTGGTTTTTTCCCCTTGGCTTTATTTTACATTCTTTAGATTATTTATTAGTTTTTTAACGACAAATCACTTTATGTATAAATATAAAGAGCCAGCAAGCGGCTAAAGAAAAAACAAAAAACCAACAAAAACAACAAAACTAAAATGGAGCACAACACCACTACAAGCTAGTCGAAAAATCAAAATTCAACCAATTCTCCCAAGTTGGTTTTGGGATATTTGATCTATTGCACACCCAAGCGAACGCACATTCCTTGATGAGCTCCACCGCCTTATTGGTGTGTATGAATTGCTGTAAAAAATCTTCGCATTCATCACTATCCAAATCTGCTAAAACGCGGCACACGCTATGCAAAAAAATAAGCCGTTTCCAAGTCTTCGATCTTGGACAATCTTCAAGTCTTTTGAGGAAGTTACCAAGGTTGTTGACATTGTTAGGGAACGGAATCCTATTCCCGTTTGACGCGTTTTCGACTGTAAATTCGTAGTTTTGGTACTCAATCTTGTACTTCTGTTTTTGCAGGTCCTAAACGACGTTCCAAAGATAGAGTTGAAGAAAAAGATGGATTTCTGGGCAAAACGGACAGTTTCTGCACACATTTTGCACAATCTGCAGGTGTTGCACGGACGTGCGCAACAGCTGCACGGCCGTGCAGACCTAGTTAGTCGGAAGCACTGACAGTGTAGACGAGAGTGCAAGACAATTCTTGATCAGCACTCCCGTGCAACTGTTGGCACTCCCGTGCAGGACCAAGTTACCCGGAAGCACTTCCAGTGCACAAGAAAGTGCAAGCCATTACCAGATCAGCACTCCCGTGCGAGTACTCCGCACCCCCGTGCAGACCGAGATTTCTCAGCATTTCAAGCCAAAATGAGATCAGCACTCCCGTGTAGACCCTCTGCACCCCCATGCAGGTCCAATCAGCCCACTTGCATGCTGACGTCATAAAGTGCACGGCCGTGCAACATCTGTGCACGGCCGTGCCAGATCTGAAAACTCTATAAAACAGAGCAGAACGTTACTGAACGATTATTGGGTATTTTTAGGGCGATTTTGGGCGATTTTCTGGAGTTGTAAGCTGCTGTGAAGCCGATTAACTAGATTGGGAAACAATCCAACGCCATTATCATCATCCAATCCATCGTAACTTTGCTTGTTTACGGTTTGATTCTTGTACTATTATTATATCAAATCTGATTTTGAAGCTTTTTTTATGTTGTTATGATTAGTATTTGTATACCTACAGGTAAAAACAATAGTATAAATTAGTTATTAACAACCTTTGTATCTTAATCGTATTATGTATGAATTTGGTGTTCTTCATGTTGAATCTTGATGAACATATTTGCAAGCAGGTTTTGTTATTGTTAGATTCGTGGTTATGTTCGTATGGTTGTAATGATTATTGTGTTGTGTTAGTCGGATACATGTTGAAAAACCGTCCAATTAATCAATCAGTAGTGAACTTACCTGTAAATCATTGTCAACGGTTCAGTACAATCGCTCCGCCCGCGTCCATGGATCGATACTTGGTTATGATCTATATTTTACTACATATGTGACAGGGTGCGCTTACTCTTTAATGTGTGTTCTAATATTATGATTAAAATCATTTTTATAAATTTAAAACCCAAGTTGCGTGTATGTATTTATATGTGCGTTTTGCACACATCAAAGAGTTAGCCAACTTCTGGGAGATGACATCTGTTGTAGCAACATCTATTATGCAACATCTGTTGAAGCAGTGAATGATGTTCTCTTTATCTTTAGTTGTTGTAACAGATCTGTTATCTAATACTAGTAGGAATGCCCGCGCGTTGCTGCGGGTGCATCTGTTTTGTCGCCTCGTATCTTGGAACTTGAGGCATGTGTATGGCATTTGTGGTGATTCTTTACGATGACGAATGGTTTATGGGTAGGATGTGTGGGTTTGTACAAGAGATGAGTCTAGACTAAAAAGGATTGTGGGATTGCATGTTTTAAGTTTTTTGGAAAAAAAAATCCATCCAATATATATGGTCAATAGCATAAAATTCAACACAGACACACTTGAAATCATGTAATCCGAACACGATCTATGTACCCATGTATCTAAACAAGTCAAACACGTGTTATCAATGGGTTGAGAGGTTTAAAAGGCGAGTATGACAACATGTTTAAAAATTAGAATTCACTTGATGTTCTAACAAAAAATAGCATTACAACCATAATCAGGGGCGAAGGATATATGGGGGCCAGGAGTGGCCTTGCCCCCCCCCCCCCTGTTTTTTGGCGCAGTAGTAGAAATTTGCGATTTTCATAGGTAAATCAAGTTCGGGTTGAGTCTGGCCCCCGCCGATTTGCCACTACTGATCGAAAGAAATTGAGTCCGGCCCCCACCGATTCGAGAACCAAGCTTCGCCACTGACCATAATGTTGTCAGCTTTTTGTTGAGAACTGACCAGTTAATGAATTTGATTTTGAATTGGAAAGCCTTATTGCTAAAAGGTAGGTTGCGTTTAAAATTGTTAATAACTGGAAATAAAATAACTAAAAAAAACTAAATTGTAATCATAATCTCTTTATAGCAGCTAAAAAAAACTGAAATTCAAATCTACAAAAAAAAGCCTCAAAATTGAAGGAGTTAACCCAAACATGACTTCTTTAAAAATGGGTCATATTGGCTAATCCCCAACCACAACCACCACCAAGCTCTCCATCAATTTACCAGTCTAAAGATTAAAATTTTGGACTGCAACACTAATTGAACCAAAGGCAATAATGCAAGATCAAGAAACATTAAAGTTGTATAAAGCTATGAACAAATCATATACCATTAATAATTTAATTCATAGAGTTAAGGATAGATTTATAACTGATAAAAAAAAATAAAAAAAAAAAACCCTTCGAAAATGGTAGAGTAGCTTTGCAGCTAAAAACTACAAAATATTTTCAGAATCGGTCGGATTCGGTCAGCAATGTACCGTCCAGGCGTATCAATCGGCTTGCTAGAATTCCTGAGCCTGCCCCCAACAGCTGATCTTAATCTTAATCCTTGCAAGATAGTATATAGCTGCCCTGTGTTCAGTTAAAAATGAAAATAACATCATTAATTGGTTTTGTTGTGAGAAATCCTTCAAAGGTCTTGTGCATGGTGCACATTTGTATCATTAACAAAGCAGATTAGATCTGATTGCTAAGCATCTCTCCATAGTTTTGAGATGAAAGGTATGGGTTCAGTTAAGAATACAGCTGCTGCAACCCTTTCCTTATAAACAAATATGAAAAAGAAAAATGAATTATCAAATTCCTTAAGCAACCACAAATCAAATCAAGAAACTAAAAATACCACCTTGCATAGTAACCTAAATCATCAAATTGTTGTATTCGTGTGCCTGTTAGGCATTTTTGAATTTAATCCCATTTCAATACGGGTAAAGATTTTGTTTTTTGAAAAAGTTTACTATAAGTGCTTCATTCTTGCATATGCACTTTCTATTTTTCATTGTACAGCCGTCTTGTTTCAACTAAGGGTGGAAATTCCTGACACGAACTTGAACGCAACACGGGAAAATACAGGTTTTGAATTGGACAACACAACCCGTTTAAAAAACAGGTCAGGTTCGATTTGACCCAATAACCCGTTTCAATAGTATATGCTTTTAAAAATTATTTTTAGGTCTTTTAAATTGTGCATTGATAATTTATTTTTAAGATCTTTTGTTTCAGTTTATAACTTCAACTTTAATTTAACTTCCTTTCATTTTGTTTTAGTTTAAAATTTGCAACTTAAGCTTGGAACTTCACTTTGTAGTTGTTCAAAAAGAACATATATTACCATAAACATATATCAAACTTGAAAACCAAAACAACAGCAGTCTCGTTGTATATGCAACTGAAAGTGAAACATCGACTGCAAATTACTATTGACTTGATGCTTTACTAAAATGGGTTAAACATATCAAGCTCGGATTACATGATTTTATAAGGGTTCAGGCTAGGATTGAATGTGTTGTTTACTATTAATATATGGGGTCGTGTTTAGGTTCGATATTCCTACACGCCAATCAACTAACCCGATACGATTCACACCCGTAGTTTCAACCCATAAAGTAATGAATATATTAGGCATTTGTTGACTGTTGTGGACCATACGACTTTGTAAGACAGCACAACATTATTCTTTAAAGACGACACATAATCAAATATAACCACTCCCATGAATGAAAAAATAAATTGCTTAATTATCAGATAACTTAGTGGCAACATGTACACGTATTAAAGAGATCTTGGGTAGCAAACCTGTTAAGCATTGTAAAATTGATCTTTTCAAACCAAGTCCCACACATTAAAAGCCCTAAACCAAGTCAATACACATAGATAGGAAAAGAGTGACTAACTAACATCAGAACTTCAGAAGCCCTAAACCAAGTCAATACACATAGATAGGCAAACAGTGTTGGCAACAGATTAAAGAAAATGAAACAAAGAAACAAAGTATTTAGTCGGCACAGATTGTGATCGTATTATTGATAATCAAACTGAAAGTGAATACATCAACATCTAAACAAAACAGACTTATATAGGCGAGTCACACCCTGGAAAAGTGGATCTCCCTAAAGACTCTCAACAACTCTAGACTTGGCACTAACCACCTTATTTGAATTCAAAAAATACCAACGTAAACTAGCTAACAACTTTTACGATCCTGTGCCATGCATGCAGGAATATAGGATCACATTTTAACACCCTCCCTTGATCCTAATTCCACAACATTCATCTTGTCCCTGAAAAACTCAAACTTTGTCTTTGCCAATGCTTTGGTCAGGTTGTCTGCCACTTGATCATCAGTGCTGCAATACTCTAGAATGACTTGCCCTTGAGAGACCATATCTCGAATAAAGTGATGCTTGAGCTCTATGTGTTTCGATCTACCATCCACAACTGGATTCTTTGACAAGTCAATAGCTGACTTGTTATCACACCATATCACAGTAGGAACCTGCTGCTTAAATCCCACATCTTCTAAGATTCTTTTCAGCCATATGCCCTGACACGTTGCTCCGGTTGCAGCTATATACTCAGCCTCCGTACTAGATAAAGCCACAGTGTGTTGCTTCTTGGATGACCATGCTATAACACCACTCCCTAAAGAGAACACATGAGCAGACACACTCTTTCTATCATCCAGGCTGCTTGCCCAGTCACTATCACAGTATCCACATAACTTTACTTCCATACCCTTCTCATACCAGATTCCATATGACATTGTTCCTGCAATATACCTTAGGACCCTCTTAGCAGCTCCAAAATGTAACTTAGATGGCCTTTGCATGAACCTTGACAACATACTCACTGCAAACATAACATCAGGCCTGGAATTTGTTAAATACATTAACCCACCAATCAAGCTTCTATACATTCTTTCATCAGCTGAACCAGACCCATCATCTGTTCGAAACTTCTCATTGTAATTCATGGGAGTATCTTCTTCATTACAACCAAGCATTCCAAATTTCCTTAACAAATCACTGGCATACTTTGACTGACATATGAAAACACCTTTAACTGTTTGATGCACTTCTAAACCAAGGAAGTACTTGAGATGTCCAAGATCAGACATCTCAAACTCCTTCATCATGCCTTCTTTAAATTCAGCAACCATTTCATCTTTAGAACTAGCATAGATGATATCATCAACATAAATGCATACAAAGATCATGTCACCTTGCTTGGTTTTCTTCACATAAAGAGTTGGCTCACTGTAACTTCTAGCATAGTCTTGATTGGTGAGATAAGAGTCAATTCTTGCATACCATGCTCTTGGAGACTGCTTCAATCCATAGAGAGCTTTGTGTAACCTGTAAACCTGATGTTCTTTTCCCTGCACTTCAAATCCCTCAGGTTGCTGTACATATATTTCTTCTTCAAGATCCCCATTTAAAAATGCAGACTTAACATCCAGTTGATGTATAGTCCACCCTAGCTGAGCAGCAACAGCAATGACAGTTCTGATGGTTTCGAATCTTGCAACAGGAGAGAATGTTTCTTGAAAATCAATTCCTTTCTTCTGTGAATACCCTCTAGCAACCAATCTGGCCTTGTACTTAACAATTTCACCATTTGGACCAAGTTTTGTCTTGAACAGCCACTTCAAACTCACCAAGTTTTTGCCTTTTGGTAAGTTAGTCAGCTCCCAGGTGTTGTTTTTCACAATTGACTTGATCTCCTCATTCATGGCCTGCTTCCAATGCTGATCAATCACTGCATCTTCAAAACATGTTGGATCTGAAACATTCAAAGCAAACTGGCAGGCTGCATAATCTTGAATAGGAATAGTCTCAGCATAAACATCACTCAACTGTCTGACTTTTACAGGAGTGTCAGAATCAGTTGATGATGATGACCCTCCCTGGCTGTGAGAAGGGGTACTGGTATCTTGCTGAGATGAGCTAGGATCCTGCACATTGGAATTGTTAGTTTCAAGATTAACATCAGAGTTACTTGCATCACCTGAGGTATCACACAACAGATCAACAAAGTCAAATTCCCAAAGAAACTTGTTTTCAGCATTCTTTACTTTACTCCAATCCCATTCTCCATCTTCATCAGGTTTCACATGCTTCCTGGTGATTATTTGTTTTGTCACAGGATTGTATAGCCTATACCCTTTGGTAGGATGTGAATACCCTATAAGAATACATTTTTGAGCATTTGGGTCAACAAACTTCCTTCTTAATTGAGAGGGGGTCAAGCCATACACAACACTGCCAAAGATCCTTAACTCTTCTACCTCAGGCAATTCACCACTCCATAACTGCCATGGAGTCTTATTCTCATTCGGCCTAGTAGGGGCAATATTGGCAAGATACACAGCAGTTGAAACTGCTTCTGCCCAGAAATAGGCAGGCATATGTTTGGCTTGTAACATACATTGTGCCATTTCAACAATTGTTCTATTTTTCCTCTCACTCACACCATTCTGTTCAGGTGTGTAAGGGGCAGTTAATTGCCTCTTAATGCCATGTTGTTCACAAAACTGATTAAACTCCTTAGAACAATATTCCCCTCCCCTATCAGATCTTAAGACCTTAATAACTTGACTACTTTGCTTTTCAACTAAGGCCTTAAATATCTTAAATTTTAGAAATACTTCAGACTTTCTTTCAATGAAGTATACCCAAGTCATACGAGTATAATCATCTATGAATAGAAGGAAATACTTACTACCACCAAGACTTGGTACAGGCATAGGGCCACATACATCTGTGTGAACTATCTCTAGAGGCTTTGTTGCTCTTCTTGTGCTTGACTGAAATGACATCTTGTGTTGCTTCCCCATAGCACATCCTTCACACACTCCTATCTCTTTCATAATAGGAAGTCCCTGCACCATTTGTTTTCTATACAACTGTTGTAAAGCTTGAACATTCAAATGTCCATACCTGTGATGCCACAGCTTAGTTTCTTCATCATCTTTTGAGTTGTTGGCCTTCACCTTTGAAGTATCAAGTGGGAACATATTGTTCTGAGCCAGTTGCACCTTCATTAACTCAGATCCTGATTTCTTGTGAACAATTGAACATGCCCCATCATCGAACAGTAGAGCATATCCTCTTCTCATAAGTTGCCCTACACTTAACAAGTTGTATTCCAATTCTGGTGCATAATACACATCTTCTAACAAGGAGAGACTTCCATCATTCATTTTAATTTTAACAGTACCTCTCCCCTCAACACTAATTTGCTTTTTATTCCCCATTTTTACTGACAACTTAAATGTAGTGTTTAGAGAGGTAAATATGGAACGTACCCCAGTCATATGATTGGAACTTCCTGAATCAATGAACCACACCGTTTCAGCAGCTTGTGATCCTTCTGAACTCATCAGTACATGTTGAGTAACACATGCCATAAAGAGGTGTGGTACCTCCTCTTGTCCTTCTTCCTCATTATCACCATTTTCAGCTACATTGGCTTGTTGTTCATCATTATACCAGCACTCTCTCTTTACGTGGCCATACCTATTACACTGATAGCATTGAGGTCCTCTTCTTTCATAAGACCTGCCTCTGCCTCTTCCCTTAAAGGTTCCTTTCCCACGACCTCTATTGAGTTGGCCACCATCAGTTCCTGTTCTTCTTGCTGGCTGGAACACTTGCAACGCCTGTTCATCAGACTTCTCATTGACTTTTGATCCACATTCCCCAGATCTATCATTCAGCCGTTGTTCTTGAGACTGCAGCACTCCCATCAGCTTTTCTGGACTTAGACGAGCAAGATCATAAGCAACTTCAATTGAAGGTACTACAAAGTCAAACTTGGAAGTCAGACTTCGTAGTATCTTCTCTACAATCTTCTGATCTGTCATCTCTTCCCCATAGGATCTCTGCTGTCCTACAATGGCCATTACCCTCGAAAAATACTCACCCACTGCTTCACTTTCTTTCATTGCCAAGTTTTCAAACTCTCTTCTCAACCCTTGCAGCTTAACGGCTTGAACCTGCGAGTCTCCCTGGAACTCCATCTTCAAGATATCCCAGGCTTCTTGTGATGTATTGGCATTTGCAATTCTTGAAAACAACTGGTCATGAACTCCTTGCTGGATAACAGCCATAGCCCTAGCATCATTCTTCCTTTCCAGTCTGTCCTTTGTAACATCATCAGGATAATCAGTCATCCCAAGATCAACTATTTCCCACAGTTCTCTAGACCTTAGGATGGTTCTCATACGTACACTCCAGTGTTCGTATCCTTCTCCTCTGAATACTGGAATAGGGTTTACAGGGTTGTGGTTTGAGGTGTCGGACATGGTTGTGTGGCTCTGATACCACGTGTTGGCAACAGATTAAAGAAAATGAAACAAAGAAACAAAGTATTTAGTCGGCACAGATTGTGATCGTATTATTGATAATCAAACTGAAAGTGAATACATCAACATCTAAACAAAACAGACTTATATAGGCGAGTCACACCCTGGAAAAGTGGATCTCCCTAAAGACTCTCAACAACTCTAGACTTGGCACTAACCACCTTATTTGAATTCAAAAAATACCAACGTAAACTAGCTAACAACTTTTACGATCCTGTGCCATGCATGCAGGAATATAGGATCACATTTTAACAAACAGTAACTAACTAACATCAGATCTGGACATCTTATGATGAAAACAACACTCACAGTTTATCAAATGAACAATAGAAAGTGCTTCTATCTCCACACAAAAAATTATCTTAGTAACCTACAAACAAAAATCACAAAAGTGATTTGTACAGTATTATATATGTATCTATGAACCAAATTTCCTAATAATTTACTTAGTATGAACCCTTTGGGGAGATTTTCTACAAATGTGAGATTGTGAGTAACGTTTTAAGCTTACTACCGCCTTAAGAGGCTAAAACAGCGTGCCTCCCGACCACCACCTGTCACCCCCACCTATTTAAACTCATCCATTGCCTTAACGACCTTCCACCACTTTCTCCTACGCCTCACTTTCCTCACTATCATCACCACCACAATCGCACAACTCGCCACCGCCCATCCCATCGCTAAAACCTAACCCTAACAACCGATTTTTGTTGTCGTAGAGTTTGAGGAACAATAAAAGATTGTTGTGCTGAGAAGGTTTGGGGAGACCGAGATGGACATAAGTGCAGAATAATTTGATATATTTGCCCTTATAAACCCTTCTTCGTTGTCGTCCTCTACAATCAAAATTGTCGTCATCAGCCTTTATTCACTGAATAGCCTTTACATGATTGTGGGTTTTGATGGTTCATGTGGGAGATAAACATGAGAGATAAATCTCAATTTATAAGAATAGAATGGTAGGCTATAGCATCCAATGGCTTGAATCGGTTAAGGTGAGGGGAAATTCAAGCGTTCGTGAATTGCATGGACCAAACTCCAATTGAAGAAGCATGTAAATGCAGTGAATTAAAGGTCTTTCAATAACATTGATTTGGATTGGTAGGTTTCAAGAAGGCCAAGCATCATTGTGTGGGCAGGATGGGAATAAAGGGTACCAATGTAATTTTGTTTTGATATTGCAAAGGAGAAGGTAGGAGAAGTGTCTAAATTACCCTCCTATGTGTCTTAATTGTCACCATTATCCCTATTATACCCTTAATTGTTAAGCTTAAATATGTTGTACATATTGCTTGTTAAGTTAGACGGATATACAAATTACTAAATGGTACATCACTCCTCCTTAATAAGATAATATAGATTTGTTGTAGAAACAGTTTTTGGATGACAGCTGAGCTTTCAATATATTTTAGAAACATCTATTGTAGCACTAGATGATGTTCTTTTATCTTCATATGTTCTAACATCTGTTGTAGAAACAAACTTGGGACTCTTGGAGACCTTTAACAGTTTGGGAATTGAACAGATGTTGTAGTTACAGAGTTAGCACTTCTGCAGACTTTATAGCAACAGACCATATTGAAAACAGTTTGGGAATTGAGCAGATGTATGATGGTACACATTTCAAACTTACGTTTTAAGAATTTTTTGTTTAATTTGCCTCTTAAACAAAAAACTTGCATCATCTTTAAATCCTTTTAACATGAAATTTAATAAACAATATGGTTTTTTAGATTACAACATTGCAGATGAATTTTAAATATATAGACGCTAAGTACATGAAGTTTTGTATGTATTTACTTTGTTTGGTTTGTTATCAGCTTCCAAAAGTTGTTTGAGAACGTTTGTTGGCAAGTCAACAAATGTTGTAAAACATAGTATAGAATAGAGTTAATAGCTAAAATCATCCCTGAGGTTTGGTCACTTTTGCCACATCAGTCCAAAACCCAAACCTTTTACATCTGGTTCCTTCTGTTTTATATCTTTTGAACCATTGGAAACACAAGCCAACTCACGATCACATATGCATAATGGTATTACGTTCAAATGGCCTACCACCAGTCTTCTCGAAAATTTTTACAATCAAAGAAAAATGTATTACCAATAATTCGTTGGTAATGAAGTTGGAATTGGTGTTCTCGGAAGATTCTTAAAATCAAAGAAAAATATTATTCTATCATTACCACATCCAGAGCTTGTCTAAAGACGAGATGGGTGTATATCGAAACCATATGTCTCAATCAATTCAAGGAGGGGCATACAAGATCATCCTTTCGGTTTTGTTTTGTTATAAAACTTCTTTTATGTTTGCTTATATGTTGTATGTAGTTTGTTAAGTCGGATATTGTAAATGTGTTAGTTGGCATTAATGCGGTTTTGTAGGGATATCTTGAGCCCTTGTTTTAGAAGACTTCTATTTTGTATGTAGTTTGTTAACTCGGATATTTTTAGTGAAATTGTGGAATTCCAATAATAAGTTTGATTGCTATAACAATTGTTTGCAACATCTGTTGACAAGTCAACATATGTTGGTAAACAGAGTATAGAATAAACTAAGGATACCTTTGAAAACTGTAAGGCTTTGGTGAAACAGATGGTTATTTTATCTCAAAAGACTTTTAGCAAAATCTGACCAAATGTTGAGGCAACAAGTATTTTTAAAAATAAAATTTTTATTTTATTGATTCTTTATTTGTAATGAAATCCTAGTTGAAGATTAAGAGTGTCGACTGGCAAATAATAATTATGACAGTGAAACAGATGGTTATTTTATACCAAAAGACTTTTAGAAAAATCTGACCAAATGTTGAGGCAAAAACTATTTTTAAAAATAATTTTTAGTATATTGATTCTTTATTTGTAATGAAATTTGAAGATTAAGAGTGTTGACTGGAAAATAATAAATACGATCTTATCTTTAGAATAATAATAAACTCTATTTGTTAACTCGGATGTTGTGAATGTTACTTTATAATATTGAAAAACTTAAAACTATTAAAACTTAAATTTTTTAAAATTTTTTTAAGTAAAGCTAAAATTATTAAAAATGAATTTTTCAAATATTAAAAAAATACTTAACTTGAAAAAAGTCATTTTTACAATTTGCCTGGACATCTTGTTATTTGAATAAATTTCCAAAATATAAATACATCATGACGATATTCAATCCTCAGTCAAATTAATTATATAGAGTAAAATACAGAATTAATCTTTAACAATGAAAGTACGTATTTGTAGTTTATAGGATTAGAAACATCTTCATTTAGACCTCTAATCCTTGATTCCATATGTTCTGAAAGAAAATTAGGTATACAAATATGTATATTCGACTACTTTCCGTAGCGCCAAAAGTCCATCTCTCCATGCAACGAGACTTGATTGATTTGTTGCATTGATGATGAAGACGATGCATTTGTGTTATTTTCATACCTTACCATCCTTTTTGACGAATCACCATCTTCGTTAGCCACACCAAGATGTGGTGTCACAAGCCTATCCATCATTCCCCACTCGTTTCCAGGTGCGTTAACCATGCTTTGAGCCGGGGGTTCACATGTTCCAACCTCCAAACCCGGCTCACAACCTTGGTAACCAACTTGAAGTTGATTCTCACAACTTCCACTGTCACACTCGCCATGGTTAGACATTAACTGTTTAACCATGGCGGGTGAATCTTCAGGTGGGAAGTTTGAGAGCTCGTAACCCAAGGGCTTGTGGGTTGGTATGAAGTTTTGGGCTTGGAGATGGGGATACTGGCTAGGAAGGTGACCATGGTTGAGCCCAAGATCAACAAATGTTTGTAGTTGTTGTTGTTGTTCTTGATTGTATGTTACGTAGTGATGATTGGGGTGTGCAAATGACCCGGGTTGGTTTGAGCCATGGTTAAGTTGATCGGACCCAATGCTACTTCTTGACCCTCCGCTTCCTTCGACCTTGAAGAGATTCTTCTTCTTGAACACCCTGCAAATTACCCATCCATCTTCCTAGAAAATAAAATAAATTTAAGGAAAATCATTTTTTGTGTGAAAAGATTCAAGAAAGACAATGTCAAAACACCCCTTTGTGTTAATATTACATATTTAGATTATAAAATAGTTTATCAAGTTATATGGTGAAACATTACTAGTTGACACATAAGATTGAACGGTTCCAAACTCTTTTAAGTTCTTAAATCATGATGAGGAGAAATTAGAGATGCAACTTACAGGAGATGTGAGGGAAGGATTGAGAGGATCAGGATGATCATCATTATCTTCTAGTCGGTATTCATGCATGATCCAATCAGTCTTTTGACCATGAGGAGCACGTCCACGATAAAACACAAGGGTTTTCCTCATACCAATCTTCTCAAAAGTGTTACGGATGCATTTGTCTCTCCCAGTTGCCTTCCAAAAACCAGCGTTTGTCGCTCGGTTCGTCCTTGAACCGGTTGGGTACTTCCGGTCTTTGTGGCTAAAGAAGTACCACTCGTTTTGTGGTGTTGATCCGATGTTACATCTCTCTGTAACATTGTCAATATGTTCATTGTTATTTATAAATATGTTTATCTCATTGAAATAATGGGAATTGACCATAAAAATTTATTGCAACGGGTTACATTACATTTGGTTGCTGATATGATCAATTATATATCTAGTTACTATAGCATAATTAAATTTTGGTGAAAAATTAAACAAAAAAGAAAAACATTAACTATTAAAGTTTCAATTATGTTTCAAGATATGTTGTACATGTATCATAAAGTTTCATTATCTCTAAACTTTTCAAAGGTTTCTAAATTAGAATATATTAAAATAAATAGGTGTTAATTGGTTTACTGAAATAGTAGTAGAAGGTTCATAAACTTCTTAAATTTTAGATGTTAAGCTAGTAGAAAAATAATTTTCACTAACAGATGTTTCTTTCACGTGAAGATCTCTAATTTGTAATGAAACGCATACAACATTGAATATATGTGGTAAAAAAGAGTGAACCTTTTCATAGATCAATGAATATATTATCTTGATGGACAAAAGCTATTGTATTGATCATAGTTATTTATAATATAAATCATACCTATTCGCTTTAGTTGAGATAGAACTCAACATTAACCTGTCATTTTGAATACTTGTGCCCTTAATTATTTCAAGTTATTATCTCTCGTATTTGGCTTTAATTCATAAATTGTGCCCTTATTTCAAGTTATTATCTCCCATAACTTTTGGTTTCAAGTTGTGCCCAAAACTTGGATACTATTTATCACCATCATCATGTAAAATAAAAGGCTTTTAAAATATAATGGATACACTCCTTTTCACGCATCAAATGAAGAACTCGTAAAAAAAATTCTCTATGTGAATAAAAGACGCTTTCAATATTCTTTATATCATATTGCTTGCCTTTTTTCCTTATTTCTGATTATTCTTTTTCACCCTATAAACTCATTAAATTACCAACTAGTTCTTTTTTTCTCACAAATATATCAGTCTAATGTACGGATTTCGACAAATATCGAAGTTTAATTTCTATTTCTTTTTATTAGATTCTAACTATTTTTTTTCATTGGTGGAGGTTTTTTATCTTGCAGTGTAAATTTTAGAAAAAGTACTAATACATATACAAAACATAAATACTTTTATACAATTATAACTAAGAAGATTTATACAACAAATTTAAAATGATAAATAACCATTCATGTTAATTAGAATCATGTATAAAACAATAAAACAAAGACAAACCTAACTAAATTCCAATAACAACCAGAAAAAAAAAACATATATATGTATATATGATGTATGTAAAATATATACCTTAGAAATATACAAACTATATAATTTAAACATGAAAATACCTTGAAGATCCCATGGCTCGACCTTATTCAAGTCAATTTCCCTAATAACATCCATATCAAATTTCTGAAACGAAACCTTCTTCTTCAAGTAGTAATGCAAAAGCTCTTCATCGGTGGGATGAAACCGGAAGCCTGGCGGAACGCCTCCGCTAGAAGACGCCATCATTCACTCTAAAATCTCTCTATTTAATTTGAAGTAATCTTGTGTACGTTCTTTGAAAATAAGAAGATATATCAGTCTAAAATTGATATGAAAAAAGGTATAATATAGTAGTCGACGTGGTTAATTGCGTGGGTGTCAATGAAAAAGATGTAATGAGAGGAAAGTTGACGGCCGGTGACGACGCCGGTGGTGTAGGTTAAAGCTAACGTAGATCGCAAACCACCGTATTTGGACTCATGGACACGATCCATGCAATTTACATTCCTATACTTACGCGCATGTGTCATAGAGCGTGTTATACACTTTCCTACTATATGCATTAGCAAATTGTTTTTTGTATTAATGGATAAGAAATCATATTTTTAACTTTAACGACTTATGATTAGTCGTATGACCTTTGATGTAAAGAATACATAATACATAACACACATATATATGTATTTCAAGTTATCCTATGCAATGTAAAATAAATGAGAAGTGTGAAAAAGATATAAAAAACATAATAGCGATAACGAAATATAACCTAAAGAGTTACAAAATATAACACAATGCCGATGAAAAATGACACAATAACAAAAATAAGAGAAAGACATAATGTCACATAAAAGACACAAATTTTAAAAACTGCAAGCTAAAAATCCAAAAAAACGAAAACCTAAAAATTAAGATCGTAGGCTGCAATAAGACGGTTACAATGCCGCTTGATTGAGTTCAATTGAAGTTCGTTTAATATTTTTCCTATGATTTCCTATTTTTCTCGCTGTGTATTTTTGAGAAGGTGACAGAGATGTGTACGTATGATTGATTGTATGTATTTTTAAAGTTTAGTTTATAGATATAACTTTTTGATTAAAATATAGATATAACTTGTTGATTAAAAGTTAAGAAAAACATGTCTAACCAAGTAGTTTGATGGTAAATGATAATCTCACAAAAATAAACCTAACTATCTATTGGTTAAGCGATATTTATACATAACTTAATATTTAATGCTGTCATCAATATCCTCCTTTTGGTAACATTAACTTTTTACACCAGACTTTGTACTCGTAGTGATGAAATTACATTATTCTTAGAGGTAAATACCATACCCCTAGGTGTGTACTAACCAATATAACAATAACTATCACATGCCATATCCATTGTTCATATGTAGAAACACAACTAGTTGATTCTAAATATTCAAAGTGCATAATTTTTTTAAAAAATTATGGTTTCAACCCCTTTTTTTAAAAAAAATAGTTAATTATATGCTTCCGATCCCTGGTCGGAATTCTCAAACTTCGCTACTGAAAATGATGAGACCTTAACCATTCCCTACCCAATCATTTCCCCACTTTTAATATATATATATATATATATATATATATATATATATATATATATATATATATATATATAGTGCAGTTGGGTGGAGTGTTGTTAGTGATTAACTGGTTTAGGGTAGTTGATGGTATTGATAACATGGCATTGCGATTGGTAGAACTAAGGGTACTCTGTTTGTGCATCCCTCCCACCCTAATCATGTAGTCAACAACCCGTGTTTGATGATGACATTTGTGTTCACTTTAGAATATAAAGCTAGAATACCACAAGAAAAGAGAAAAGTGCAATTTTTGTCTCTGTGGTTTGCCTAAACTAACAGGTTCAGCACGTGCATAACACCATGAGTACCTGAGGTTTGTTTTTCTAACACTTTACGTCCATCCTTCTAACGGTCGTCCATTCTGCCGTTACATTACCCTCACGTGCACCTCACGTGAGGGGCATTATTGTCATTTCGTCCCTGATTAAAACATTTATATTATCAGAAAAAAAGCCCCTAATTTTTATTTTCCCTCCAAAACATCGTTCCTCCCGCACCCTTCACCTCTAAAACCCTAATCTTGCTAATCAGTCATTGATTAGCAGCAATATAGGCATCGTTATAGATTATTCGAGAACCAGGCGTTGATTACGACCCATTCGAAATTTACTGTAAGTATTTTGGAACCCTAATTCTTTTACCGTTGTCATTTAGCTGTAATATATCATTATGGATGATTCATGGTGTTAAACTGATTTCGTTTTTTATTTATTTGTAGCCCAGGATAATACTCTCTCCGTCCCATTAAAAGTGTCTTGGTTTGAAAAACACAAAGTTTTAGGAATATTAAATGATTGTCTTTTTTGTTTGCCATATGACAATAATACCCTTGTCATAGGTGGGTCCATCATATTATTTGTTTATTTTAGTTGTGTTTTTAAGGGTAAATTTGGAAATTGGCTATCAATTTTTTAAAGTGGACACATGAAATGGGACAAACAAAAAAGGAAATATGGACACTTCTAACGGGACGGAGGGAGTACATAGTTTACAATTAAGTTGATTCATGGTGGTGAGTTTATGAATAGTCCTAGTAGAAAGTATCTTAATGGCAAGACTTGCTACATAGACTATTGTTGTACTGAAGATTTTGGGATAGATGTGTAAGTTGAGATGACTAAAACAGTAAGATATCCCTGTGACATGGTGTTTTATTATCATTTTAGATTACCTGATGGGGATTTAGACACAGGTTTAAGGGCCTTGGCTACAAATGCCTCTGTTGAAAGGTTTTGTTCATTAGATAAAAAGTATAAGGTCATGGAGGTATATGTGCAACATTGGTGGTCCAAGATTAATACTTTTATGATTGAGCATGAAGAAAGGATAAAGCAACAACAAGCAGTAATGGTTGAATGTAATGATCCTGTAGGCCAACCTGAATTAGAATCTGATTCTGAATTTGAAGATGAACTTGTTGATCATGTGTTAGAAGATGAGAAAGATCAGGTTGATCAGGTTAATGCGAAAATAAAAGTTGACAAACTTGAGAAAGATCTAGGTGATTAGGTTAATGGGAAAACAACAATTGATGACATTGATGCCAATGACTCTATTACTTTGGTTAACTCTTTGGTCAACTCTTTGGTTAAATTTAAACATGAGAAAGAAGAATTAGTTGATACAAAGTTTGACAATATGGTAGAGGACCAAGAACAGGATGATAGTGATGACCCTGATTATATTATTGAAAAAGAAGATGAAAAAGAAGATAATTGGAGAAAAATGAAACTGGTTCTGAACAGGATGATAGGGATGACTCTGATTATATTGTTGATCCTGAGAATATGGTAAAGGACCCAGAAGTGGATATGATACATTTTAGGTCTGCTGTAGTGAATGTAGAAGATGACTTGGACTTGCATCATAATGTGGACATTGATGTAGATGACTTACATGTAGACCTTGATGACTTTGATAGTCTAAGTGAAGATGAACAAGAAGATCAATGGTGATTACGAAGATCAGTATCATCTACTTAGAGACTACTGTGAGGAGTTACTTAGATCTAATCCTGGATCCACTGTCAAAATTGATGTTGAACCTAAACCCAATCCAAATTCCCCTACTAGGCAGTTTAGGATAGTTTACATATGTTTTGGGGCATTAAAGGCTGGTTTTAAAATGCTTAGGAGGGACCTGCTTGGATTAGATGGGTGTTTCATGAAAGGTCCATACCCTGGACAGATCTTGATTACTGTTGGAGTTGATTCAAATAAAGGAATATATCCTCTAGCATATGCACTTGTGGAAGCTGAAACATTTAAGTCATGGTCATGGTTCTTAGAAAATCTAGGTGATGATCTTGATCTTGATGATAGGTCCTATTTCACTTTCATAAGTGATAGGCAAAAGGTAAATTGTTTATTCTGTTCTTTATATGTTATAATTGTTTGTTTATTTATTAGTTCCTAAAAACAGTTTGTTATTTGTTAGGGTCTAATTCCTTCATTATCCAAGGCATTCCTTAAGGCTGAGCATAGGTACTGCTTGAGACACATCCATGAGAATATGAAAACAAATTGGAGAGGAGTTCAATACAAGAACATGTTGTGGAGATGTGCTAGTGCTACAATTGTTGCTCTGTTTGATAAGAAGATGGATGATGTTAGAAGGGAAGATGCTAAGTTATATCAATGGCTAAAGGAAATTCGAGTGGAAAGTTGGACCGGAGCTCACTTTACCGGTATGTTTATAATAAACAGTTAACTAATTAAACATTAGTTACTATAATAAACAGTTAACTAATTAAACAGTTTAATTAAACATTAAACAGATAGAGCCAAATGTGATGTTATGCTCAACAACTTGTGTGAGGTTTTTAAGAGACAATTAGTTCCTGGAAGGGATAAGCCTATCATCACATGCTTGGATTATATTAGACAGCACATGACTAAGAGGATTACGGTGGTTCACAATGTCATTGAAAGATGTGAAGGACCTTTGACACCTTATGCAACTAAGATGTTTGATGTCATTAAAGAGGAAGCTGCAAAGTATAATGTTCTTATGGCAAGTCCAACCAAATATGCGGTATGCAAATGTTAATAAATGTTTTAATGTTCAGTGTCAATAATTTTTATTCTATGGTTAATAAATGTGATGGTTTTAGGTTAGTATGCCTGGGTCAGACCAACGTGTGGTTAACATTCTAGCCAAGACATGCACATGCAGAAAATGGGAGTTGACTGCAATGCCTTGCAAACATGTTGTTGCAGTGATATGGGACATGTCTCTACATGGATATGATGTTGCAATCCCTGAAAGATGGGTGGATGAGGTGTATTGGCTAGATACATGGAGGAAAGTGTATATGAACACTATTGAGCCAATTAATGGTAAGGACCTATGGAGACCATCACCATGCCCAACTACTATCAGAGCCCCTAAAGTTCATAAACAGATTAGAAGGCCAAAGAAAAAGAGGAGAAAGTCAGCCAATTAAGGTGATGAACCTGCAAGAAATGAAGGTGGTGATCCAAAGAACAAGGGTAAGAAAAAAGTCAATGAATGGGCTACAACAACATTTGATGTGGTTAAAAAGTCAAGAAAAGGGGTACAACAACTTGCAAAAATGTGGAAAGAAGAGGCACAACTCCAGAAGCTGTGGCAAAAGAGGTCAACCACCAAGCTCACAACAGTGCTCACAATCAGCACCTCAAGATTAAGTCTGATTATGTTGTTTTTAGATTAACTACTTTTAAACTGATTATGTTTGTTTGATGGTGAACAATGTTTAATTGTCATGTTTTGTTGTTGAACAATGTTTAGATTAAGTCAGAATGATGTTAAATGTGTATGCTAAATGGTTGTTATTGTTATTGGTTGTTACTGATTATGGGTTAGAATGGTTGTTGTTTTGAATGGGTCAGATTGGTTGTTATTGTTAATGCTTGTTACCGTTATGGGTCAGAATGGTTTTTATTGTTAATGGTTGTTAATGGGTCAGAATGGTTGTTATTGTTAATGGGTCAGAATGGTTGTTATGTTAATGGGTCAGAATGGTTATGTGCAGCTTGTGCAGGTTAATGGGTTAGTGAATCAGTCATCTTAATGTGCAGGTTGTGCAGGTGGTGTTGTTAATCAGTCATGAATCAGGTTGTGCAGGTTGGGTTGTTAATGGGTCAGTGAATGTCCATTTTAAAGGTTAATGGGTCATTAAGGGTATGTTGGTCATTTTAAAGATTTATGGGTCATTGAGGGTATTTTGACCATTATTCACTCAAATGGGTCATTGAGGGTATTTTGGTCATCTAAGTGATAAGCAACTTGTTAATGTGTCAAATCGTTTGTTGACCATTATGCAGTCAAATGGGTCATTGGGGTATTTTGGTCATCTTAATGTGCAGCTTGTTAATGTGTCAAATGGTTTGTTGACCATTATGCAGTCAAATGGGTCATTGGGGTAACAACATCATGAATAAAATGTATGCAATGTTTAAGTAACAACATCATTTTCATTTCATTCAAAATCAAATTTATTACAATGTTGAATGCATATACCTACATTAATCAACTAAGAACAAAGTACATAACAAAGAACAACCAACTAAAAACAAGCATGATCCTCAGTTTCCTTTCTTCATACCCTCTTGCTTTTGCTAATTATTGTTGTTTGTTCAAATTTTTGAGTAAGCCATTGATGACCTTGGAATTCCCTTCACTAACTGGACCCTCTGCCCATGACACAAACCCACATCCACATACACAACAGTGAAACCTTCGACCAGGGTTTGCTTCAGTCCATGATGTTCAAACCTGTGTTTCAGACCCACATCTGCAAATTGGAGGAACATCAGTCCATCGTTCAACTCGTCAATGATAATTGGAGCTCGAATTAGACATTGCTGATCTGCTAGACCTCGAATTGGACATTAGGTTTTGTGGGATTAGGGTTTAGAAATCCAATTGGGGAAGAATTCAAGTTGGGGAAGAATTCAAGTTGGGGAAGATGATATCACTGATAAAAGCTTTAATCAGGGATGAAATGACAATAATACCCCTCACGTGAGGTGCACATGAGGGTAATGTAACGGCAGAATGGACGGCTGTTAGGAGGAAGGACGTAAAGTGTTAGAAAAACAAACCTCAGGTACTCATGGTGTTATACACGTGCTGAACCTGTTAGTTTAGGCAAACCACAAAGACGGAAATTGCAATTTTCTCCACAAGAAAAACTTCATTTCCCAACTAAAAATAGTCCAGTATTGCAACAAAATACCAATATAACTAAAAACCCTAGATTAGCGACTAGGTACGACCAAAACTGATAACAATCATTTTTGTGGAAAATTGTTAGATGTTTCTCACTACATTTCGACAGAAACCTTTTGGCTGAAAACAATTGTTTCCTTTGAAATTCCGACCCAAATTTGCATCTGAAAATGGGGTTTTTCTAGCAGTTAGAAAAATGTGGATAAATTAACCATTTTATCCTTGTTTACGGATAAACCTATAAGTCAGTAAATGCGTACACAAGAACCTAACAAAGTTAAAACAGGAAACAACTTAGTCGAGATAGTTCCCTAAAATGAGAAAGTTGTTTTAAGGCTAGAAGAATGAGGTGACAAAACGTTTTGTGCTACGTTAAGCCATTTTTGTTTGACCCTACAAATTTAAAATGCCGATTGAATCAGGACCCAATGTGTTTGACTAGTCATGTCAGTTATTTCACTACTAAAAGAGGGAAAATTTGTTTATGAAATGATGAAACAATTGGTTGAAATTCCTAGAAATTTCTAATAAATACCTAAACTGTGGAAAACACTAATTAATATGAACATGTTTAATAAGTGAATTACAAAAAACTATGCATTTAACATAAATTTTATCAATTTAATAACACAAATGATATGATATGAACGGCATATTTGATATATACTTTTTAAAACATAACCTCTAATCCTAAATGAGATTTATGCGGGGCTAAAAAGTATAAAAAACCGGTCTCGTTATTCAAAGTTGACTTCAATAAAGCTTATGACACATTGAATTGGAAATTCCTCATCACAGTTTTATCCAACATGAATTTTTTGACTCGTTGGAAGTGTTGGATTATGGGGATTTTGTACTCTCAATCTACTATGGTGCTTATTAATGGTTCGAACACAAGTAGCTTTGGTGTCTATAGAGGCCTTCGCCAAGGGGATCCGCTATCCCCTTTTCAGTTTATATTGGCAATGGAAGCTCTTCATGTTGTGATGGAGAAGGCACGGTTGAATGAATTATTCAATGGCATCACTCTACCGAATGGCGGACCAATTATTTCCCACCTATTTTATGCCGATGACGTCGTGTTTGTAGGAGACGGCAATGTGGAGGAGGCACGTAACTTAAAACGCATCTTACGGTGTTTCCAATTGGCATCGGGGTTACAGATCAATTATTTGAAGAGTAAGGTGTACGGGGTTGGCCTCGAGACTCTCATATGCTGGATTTTGCTTCATATCTAAAATGTGAGGTGCAATCATTCCCCTTTAAGTACCTCGGAATGTGGGTAGGTGCTAACATGAATCGGGTATCTAACTGGAAGCCTGTTATTGATAAGTTTAATTCAACACTCTCTAGATGGAAAGCGAATTGTCTATCATTTGCGAGTAGAGTTCTTCTTGCAAAAGCCGTATTAGCTAACCTTCCAACTTATTTCTTATCCTTTTATAAAGCTCCTGTGCAGGTAATAAAGATCTTGGAAGGTATCCGCAGAAGATTTATTTGGGGTAGTGGTTCAAATGGCAAGAAAATCCACTGGGTGGCCTGGGAAAAACTTGTATCATCTAAAAAGAACGGGGGTTTGGGTTTGGGTGGCATCAGGGAAGTGAACTTGGCGTTTCTTGTAAAATGGTGGTGGCGTTGTAGGGAAGACGGACAATAATTATGGGTTAAGATCATCTGGGCCATTCACGGGAAACGGGGGCTGAATGGCGTCATTCCTGTGAATAAACAAATCACAGGAGTGTGGAAAAACATTGGCACCGTGGGGGCAGAACTCGTTAAAACGAATATCGACATTAAAAATAAGCTTGTATGTAAAGTGAGTAATGGGGACAAAAGCAGGTTCTGGGAAGATAATTGGTTGCTAGACCTAAGTTTAAGAGTTGTGTATCCGTTGGCATATAAACTAGCCGCAAATAAGAACACGTTGGTTTCGGATAACTATCAATGGTGTGGAATGGATAATATTTGGATTTGGAGCTGGAAAAATCGTCCTTCCAGTAATGATGAGTGGCTGCAAGTGATCAATCTCTTGCATCTTCTCGGGGAACACAAAAATGAAGATGGGATCCGATTATTGGCGTTGGGATGCAAAGAAGGAGGAATGCTTCTCTGTTAAACAGGTTTCTATGGACCTATTAGCTGATGAGGGGATTTCATCGAATGGGTTCAAGATGGTATGGTGTAATTGGGCTTTACCGAAAGTGAATATGTTTGTTGGGAAAGCATTAGCCGGGAGGATTCTGACAAGGTTCGAACTTGAGAAACGTGGAGTAAATGTGGGTAGCAGGTTGTGCCCGTGTTGTGGAATAGAAGATGAAACTGTTGAGCATGTACTTCTCTCCTGCATTATAGCCAAATCTATTTGGTGGTCTATCGGGGCTTGGCTGAGAAATATGTCTTTGCCTAATGCTTTGTCCATTGGCGATTTGTTATCTTTAACGACTCGTATGAAGGTAGATAAGAAACAAAAGAAGGCTGCCATCGCAATTGTCATGGCAACTTTGTGGATGATCTGGTCGCATAGAAATGAAAGAGTTTTCAAAGGCAAGGCTTTATTATTTGCGAAGATTGTGGAAGAGATTAAAGAGACGTGGTACTTATGGTTAAAATACAGAACGAAAGAGGAGATTTCCAATATGCAAGACTGGCTTGGGGACGACATTTACATCTTCAGAAATTTAGCTTGAAAAGTTTTATTCTGAATTGGTGGATTTGAAGATTAATCGGCTAGTGTAAAACATTTTCAACATGTATTGGGGGATGTCAGTTTTCTTTTTCGCACTCTTTTCTAACGGGTACTTATCTATTGTTTGGTGTGCGTGCGTTTTTTTGGTGATATGCATTCCGGGTGGGGGTGGGTAGGGATAGCACTAGGCGTGCGTTTTGGTGTGTGTTTTCTCTAAGTGGATTAATGGGTCAATTGTGTATATGGTGCTATTATCTCCGGTTGCATATTTTTTTCGTGTTTATTTCGGTTCGTGGCGTGTGTTATTATTCATTTCTTGGGCATATTTCGTTTTGTTGGGCTGGAAAGACATATGACAATTGTAACTCTATACTGTGATAGAGTTTTTTGATTCATGATGCTACACAGAAAATCAGATCTGAATGCCATTTTCCTATTCTGGAGGGATCCTGATGTGCTGCATTGGAATGGGCGTTTAACATGATTTCAGTCAAGGCTCTTTGATTAATTATCTGTTGATGGCTACCTGTTTCTTTAGCCGGTTACAGGTACCTGATCCGCAGCATTGAAATATGATTGAAACATGATTTTTTAGTGAAGGCTCTTGATTAGTGATCTGTTGATGGCTGCCTGTATTTTAAGCTGGTACAGGTCAGCTCATATTCATATTTTGCTGAATATTGGTGAGTCAAAAAAAATGATTCTCATTCAGGGTATATCATTCTCAGGTGTTCACTATACTGCTTAGCGTGTTGCGTTTTTCTTGGTGATTATGTTAGCTAGGGGGTGGGTAGGGTAGCGCCAAGTGTGCATTTTGGCGTGAGTTGGTTTTTAATGTGTGAAAAGGGGTTATATTGAGTGTTTGGTGCTACTCTCTCTGGTTAAATAAGTCTTTTCGCGTTAATTCGTTTCGTGGTGTGTGTTCTTTTCATTTTGGTTCCTTCTTGGGGGTTGGGCCACTATGGAAAGTCTTTTCTTTCGATTGGTTAACGGATCTTGACCTTATGATATTTGCTGAGTTATACACAGCTGTTGATGCATACTATTTTTCAAGAAGTACTCGGTCAATTTGATCATTCCAGTTTGATACTAATATGGTGGACCAAGATTAGATTTCGGCACTGATATTTCTGCATAAACATTGAAGTATGGAGGTTTTGTTTGTTCCGGCTTTGTCATTGCTGCACAATTATTGATGTATGAGAAGCTGTTCGGTCCTAGTCTGCTGCAGTTAATTCATATTCTTTTGGCGAGTCATCGCATCCTGTCATTGTTGCACAAATTCTGAAGTTTTGAGAAGATTTGGACCTAATTTTGTTGCAACTAATCCGCTCTTTTGGCAAGTCATTGCAAGCAATTTGGTGATTGGTTTTTATCTGCTGGTTTGGGATCATGGATACTCGGATATGCATATTCATTGCAAGTATTAAGGGTGGTTTCTGTGAAGAAGCATTTTTTTGGAAGGTAAAGTATTATCCCTGCGTTGTTGCGAATCCGTGCGAAGTCCTAGCCGACAGAATTGTGGCTGAAATCATGGCGAAGTTAAAAAGTTTCTCACCTCTTATAGTCTTAGCTCGAAGTGTTTCAGGTCATGGAATTTTTGGTTTGGGTGTTTTTAAATCCCTTGTTGTCGATTGGCGAGTTTTTAGTCATTCGTATTTTTTTGTTTCTTATGTTAGGTTTTCTAACCTCTGGTTAGGAAATTATGTCTTTGTACTCATTGTGTTTTCTTGTGGAATAAAAGTATCTCCTTCTCCGTTAAAAATAAGTTCAATAACATGAACAAAAATATTTAGCACCATATTATTGACACAACTATAAAAGAATTTTTAATAAGAGACTTTAAACACCATGCTGAAGTTAATATGAAGATGTGGCTACCTTTCTCTTTTTGGCTGATAATATGTTATATATGATATTTAATAAAAAATGTTAAAGCTTATAAATAGTAGACGCATTTTAGCTCGTGAGCCAGCCGACCTCATAGTATAAAGCTTGAGCACATACTAGTTAATTAAAGAAGCTTTAGTTTAGGCTCAAACTAATTTAAGTTCAGCTAAACTCAATTTTGTAAAGAAATAGCCCACTTGTTTGATTCTAGTAGGCTGGGTGGGGGCAGATTGATTCATTTATACCCAAGTGTTGAGATGCTTCACTTTTCAAAAGGAATTTAGTTAATTAAGATTTTAAGACCAAGAGGTTTTATTTTAAAGCATCATTTTATTTTTATGTGTCAATTTATCTAATATTTAATAGATAAATTTTCTATTTAATATTAGATAAATTTTATTAATATTTAATAATTAACAATTCCAAAATTAAGTTGTAAACCTGCTTAGCCGTCTTAACAATATTAGACGTGGTTTGTAGCTTCGTTAATTGTTGGTGGTGCAACACACTTGCGAGTGTAACGCGTTGTGGCATATATAGGTGTGTTATTAAATGAAACAAACGATCCCGAGGAACAAATAATATAAACAAAATAATTATTGCAAGGGTTTGATTGTTTCCTAAGCAAAATTCATGAACAAAGAAAAACACCTCCTTAACCTTCTCTCGAGATTTGTATTTCTTACTTTTAATATGAAATATATCACATTCGAATGTTCAATGAAATATACAGATGACCGACGATTATAACTAATTTACACACACACATATGAAATTTAATGCTTGGTAAAGAAACAACGAGTATGACTCGGGTAGAATGTGGGGTGGCTACTCGCGTTCACTGCAGGATATAATCCTTTGCTCATAACGAGACTAGATCTGTGGCCCGTTAAATAAAGAAAGAGTAAAGAAGTGACACACAAATACACAAGATATAAGTGGTTCGGTCTCGTTGACCTACGTCCACTGAAAAAGGTAGTCTTTATTGCTTTGAACGACTGCAAATATAAAGACGAGATACAAGTGTATTACAAGTGTGTGTGTTAGAGTGGTGGATTGATCGACCTATCAAAAGGAGGTGAAATCTTCTTTTTATAGAGGATGCATGGGCCGGGTGCTTGCGGCCCATTTCAAGAGCAATAGGCTTGGGCCCAGGAGTTGGGCCTGTCTTCCAGAAGCCCACCCAGTTAGGTTTGAACCAGCTGGTTGCATAAAGTAAACCAGCTGAGAATGGCACCCTGCAATTGGTCCACGTGACGCGTTGTGGTGGGCTGCAGGGACCTCTTTTTCTTTTGCTGGCAGAGGGTGTCAGGCGGCTAGCTTCCTCTAGAAGATTAGCTGAGGTGACGCCTGACACCTAGGAGGTTGTGCAGCAAGTGGGGCTCAAGGTGTGTTGCACCTTAGCGCAGCCAGCTGCTATATTTCGCGGGTGACCATCGCCAGATTTGACGAGGCGTTGGCATAGGTGGATTGCACTTCACATATGTTGTTCGCTAATCCTTTCCTCGATCGGCCGAGGACTGATGTTCCGTGCAGATGGGTTATGGAGACGTCGTTGTGGGGTAGGGTGCGCCTACGCGCCAGAATGGGTACCCTACCCCTTCACTCGGATCTAGGGGTGGAGTATTAGAAGGACCCGAGGGTGCCTCAGCCCCCACTGTTTTATGGCTCAGTAGTATACCTTGTTTTCGTTCAAAAATTTTGTATATATTGAGTCCGGCCCCCACCGATTTGAAAAAGAAATTGGGTCCCGTGACTTTCGCCCTCCACAATTTAAAAGTTCAAGCTCCGTCAGTGTTTGAATCATAACTTAGAAAACAAGTCGTTATATAAGATAACCCTAATCCGTTGCATATACACTCTTCTTTTAATTGTGCTTATGGACGTAGCCGACTAGCCGAGCAACTTGATTGTGTACACCATGTAAACTCGATCTTGTTCATGTACATTTACACTAGCAAGGATTTGAGGTTCAACTTTCATGTTTCTAACAATTATAATTAATAATTAATCCATTATTAACTTGTTCATAATTTGCATAGATTACATTTAGTTAACCACATTCAACATAATATCAGGGCCGGCCCAAGCCCAATTGTTTTGAGGCTAGGACTTTGACCTCCAAATGTTTAGGGGCCCATTTATTTAGAATATATACAAATTTGTGAATATCATATATACTTGGATAAGTTAATCAGTAATCATGATTTTGGTGTGGTGGTGATCATATCTTTCTTCCCACCTGAGTTCAAATCTTAATGCCATTCGTTTTTTTAAGTAGGTGTTATAATCATCCAACCATTAGTATTTAATGTCTCTTCTCCATATAATTAAAAATTTCCTTTTTTTTTCTTTGATGGCCTACTCTCTGTTTTTTGGGAACCGAAAATTCCATTCCACTAAATTGCAATTGAAGAATATTGTCTACAATATGTATGACCCTCAACAAATCAGTGATTACTCCAAATACATCAATATATTGAGCACTAAAAATTACATTCTTTATCAATCAACGTACCCTAAGTATTAATTTTCTCCCAAGTAAAAACTAAAAATATAAATAAAAAAAGGAAAGTTTTAAGGGCCCGAATTTTTATTTCGCTTTAGGCCTCCGAAACGATTGAGCCAGCCCTGCATAATATCAAGTAGAGTTATAAAGGTTAACATTTTTTTATCAAATTGTTCTTTTCATGTGCTCTTGTATATGCTGTATATCAAAATAAAATTTAACTATATAATATCACTAAGGGAGAACAGGGCGCAACTAGGCAAGAGAGAATCTGTCTGACTACCGCTATGCAACAATGCTGCCACCCTTCCCGGCTTGGTGATGGGTTCTTCTCCTCGGTTATATGTTGTCGTGTGAGATTGTGTCTTCCCAAGCCAAAATGACCGTTGGCAACTATTAGGTCTAATTTTGACTGTTGTACATTGAGACAGAAGTGGGTTGCTAAAGAAGATCAAGATTCATGTCTTTTGTGTTATTAGTTTCAATATAATCAGGCAACACTCAGGTAGCACCCGTTGGATTTCTTGGTGTTGACTTGTGTTAAGTAGTTGATGTAGTTAAATCAGTCGACAAAACAAGTTTTGTGTTGACTAAATGATTTTGGTCACTAAGTAACCGGACAACAGGTGAGTGTTGACTGGGTGACTTAGGAAGTCGATAGTTAGTTGTCGACTAACTCCAAGTATCGACATCCTCACTGTCGACAACAAGCATGAGGATAAGATATGCATTAGTGACACTTGAGTGTCGACATAAACATGTCGACACTCAATGATTGCCTATAAATACCCAGCTTGGAATCCTCTTTTAGTTAACCTTTTGGCCCAAACTCTATCACTTTGTCACTAAAAGTCCTTGTTAGAGGTACAATTCAGAACTTATCAATAAGAGATTATTGTAATACTTTGTGGGTATTGATCCTTGGAATATGAAGTTTATGTTTGGAATCTTCATGCTTTTATTTACTTATAGTTTAGTTTTCTATCTTTCTTATTTAAACACTCAATAAATAACTGTTTTAGGTTTGATTATTGTTGAGAAACAATCACTAGCATTGGAGATCCAAGGTTCGGGACTTATAGTTTATATCAGAGCCTTGATGCTCTTGATTGTAAGGTTTTTTTTTTTTGGAGGAAGGAGGGGTTGAAAAGTTTTTGAAGTTTCTAAACAACACAGTTTTAGATCAGATATGTGGTAAAGTTTTATGAGTATAAGATATGCATTGGCGACACCTGAGTGTCGACAACACACATGTAGACACTCGGTGATTGCCTACATATATCCAGCTTGGAAACCACTTTTGCTTAACCTTTTGGCCCAAACACTGCCACTTTATCACTAGAAAATCATTATTAGAAGTAACTTATCACCATGAGACTATTGTGATCCTTTGTGGGTGTTGATTTTTGAAATATATAAGGTTTGTGTTTGAAATCTTCATGCTTTTGTTTTCATATCTTTGAATTTTCTACAATTTTCTTATTCAAACACTTAGCAAAAAAGTGTATTGGATCTGATTATTGTTGAGAAACAATCACTATCATTTGATATCCGGGTTTCGAAACTTACAACAACGGTAAGATGTTTTTTTAGAAAAGTTATTTTTAATTAAAACCTTTATATATTAAACCAACTCAAACCACTTCTCCTCCACTCAAATTTACATTCATAAAATTAAAAACTCTACTATGGATAAATAAAAAAAATATGGTTGGTTGTTCATGCTAAAAATTCTAAGGGATTGGTTTGCGCAAACGAGGTGGCAGTTCGACCAAACAAAGTGGCAGTTCAAACACACAAGGGGGCAGTTCAAACCCATGAGGATTATAGATTGATAAAAACATAGCTCAAGTGTTTACAACCAGATCTAATGAACAAAATGACCAAAATTCTCTCTAGAACTTTGAAGGGCTAACGAGGGTTGGGTTAGGGCAACAATGGAGTAGCTTTATATAGTTGTTGTCATTCGTGTGAATCTTTACACGAATGAGCCTTGGTTACACGAAAGGGATTAAGATGGATAGTTTTATATCTTGAATACCTATTCGCCCAAACTGTTACACGAATGGGACAACCATTCGTGTAAACCAAAGTTATTCGACCCATCATAATTACATAAATGTCCCTAATCTATTAAACGATCCGTTTAACCTAGCTAACGACAATCTGTATAGGAAAACGCAAAGGTTAAAACTTCATTTAGACAAAACACCAACGTAAATTAACAATGACAAAAGAAAACTGGCAAAAACCAAATGCATATAAAAGTTAAAAAAATGTGAACACAATTCCTAAAACCCCATGCAAAACAACCAAGTTAGTGGGAAAAAAAGCAAATTGTAAAAGTCAAAGTATAAAAATAGTAAATATAAAAGTTGAATAGAAAGGGTTAAAAGTGCAAATAACAAAAACATGAGGGAGTTGTGGTGGAAAATTCCACCGGCACTCCTTTTTAGGATTATGTAAATGCATGAACTAGTAAAAAGTATAAGCATTCATGAGACAGTAGAGCACAAGAGTTGAAGTCTATCAAGCGATCGAATGATAACAAGCATCAAAATTATATTTTTAATTTTGTAGGTTGTATCATAACTTAAATTCTTCTACCAACAAAGGGTAGATGTGGTAGGCGCTACGTACTAAAATGGCAACTTTTACAAATTGTGTCTAGTTACATTAGGTTCTCTCCTTGCATAGGAGTGGGATCAGACTGCAAAAAGATACAATATTACAAAAGCAATTTTATTATTTGGTTGAAGCATTTTATGGTGAACTTGATGTGCATGTCTGGACTTTCTAGTTCTTAAAGCAGTATGCTAACAAAGATAGCGAAATATGGGATTTAAAAAGGTTTAGTCGTCTGAAATGAAATGAAAAGAAGAATAAAAGTAATAGAATTGCTCTATACAGGGGATGATTTTCAGCCATTTCTCTACATTTGCGGTAGTTGTGGATTTAGGCACTTATTTAGTGATGGGAACTATAAACCTTCATCAACAATGCGACATAATAATATAAGAGTGATAGTAACATGAGGAGAAATGAATAGTGGCCAGAAGTGAACTTACTTTGTATAGGGTCGTAGTCTCATGAAAACCCGAACTCAAAAACATGATTTCTTGTTTGTTACATGCATGATGGAAAAAACAAGATACACATGTTTGAAGGAACGTTAGAAACATTTTGCAATGATGAATAAACAAGTTTTATAAATCTAACACAAATCCTAATCAGATCTAGAACCAGTTTAGAGAATGGGGAGGATGAATAAGGTATTTAGAGGCCGAGGTCCATTCGCCCAAACTTGTAAAGGCGAATGAGCAAGTAGGTGTTCGGGAGAATGAGGCTTCATTCGCTTAAACCTCATTCTGCTCAGGGTACTAGTTGTATGAACCTCCTTTTACACTATACCTACTAGACGAATAGTCTATCCTCCTTGTCCTCATTCTCCAGATTAACATTAACATTATAAACGTTGTGCCATAATATAATCAAAACGTATACAAATGATTATACAACCCTAATCCTATTCTAGCCCAATTAGAATTGATAGACTAAGACACTAACGACATAACAAATCTTTATAATAGACACTACGCACCAACTATTTGTCTCCAAGGATAGAAGATCAACTCGTTTGGAATGATCATGCTCTATGATTCTCTCATTCCTCTTCTTTGTTTCCTTTCAATTATGAACAACTATAGTGTATGAACCCTAATTGTGTAATAACAATGAGGGAAATAAAAAAATTAAGGGTAAAACAGGGATTTTAAGTTTAGGGGACAAATCAAAATTAATTTTTGATTATTTAAAATAACATTCCAATATGACACATAAGATGATTTTATATGGTGTACTCCTTGTTTTCTTATTATTATGAAACTTAATGATGACAAAAATGTGTGTCAAACTATCAAATTTTAGAAAAGATGACGATTTTCTATGATACACTAAAACACCTTTGTGCGTGCGTATAATTGTATATTGTAATTAGGGTTACAATGAAGAAGGGGGTTATATAATAAACATAATTACACAACACGCCTTCTAATTATATTTACAAAATTTCACCTCAAACTTACTCTAATAACATTGTGTCTAATAGTCCCACGCAAGCTAAGGCCTGATAATGACCTGGAGCATGTATATGGCAATTCCTCCCGTGGATCGATGGTCATCCCGTCAGCCACCATCTGAAAACGAACATAGGGTGGAGAAGCCCTACAAGTGAGCATGAGTGAAGCATGGCCGGCCCTGAGCATGGGCGGGGTGGTCACCGGCTCAAGGCCCGACCCACAAATGGGCCCGAACTTTTTAAAAAAATATACACATATATAGTAAATTCTATATTTAGGATATATTTTTGTGTTTCATACATGTAAGTCTTGTTAGTGGAGTTGGAAAAACCATGTAAATTTAATGTAGAGGTCTCAAGTTCAAGCCTTGGCTCTAGCACCATATTAAGTTTTTTTTTTTAAATTCATTCCTCTTTACAAAATTCTGGGCCCAAAATTTTTTTCGCCCGAGACCCAATTTTTTTTAACGTTCTCGGAAACGGCCTTGGAGTGAAGACATGTAGATTGGTACTAGAGTCATGATGAATGAGTAACCCTTAGTCAGTTGTGTTATTTAGATATCGATGGATGCACTTTGCAGTAGACTAGTGATTCTATGTGGAAGCTTGCATGTATTTGTAGCCTTTTTTTACTACAAAAGGTGAGATTTGATCAAGATAAAGTGACATATTAGAGGGACCCGACTAGTTGATATTTTGCTGCATCTTGTAATAGTATATTGTCCCCAAAAGATAATTGTTATGAGGTGCTCATTGGATCCGGCAATGGTTTACAGTCAATGAATGCAATACGTTCAAGAATGCCGAAGATGTACTTCTTTTGAGAAAGAAGCATGTGACAGATGTTGAAACCAGGGTCGTGGAGCTTGTTTATGACCATAAAGTGATTTTTGCAGCTAACGGACATGGTCTAGACATTTGGGATCAACAAAACCTTGTGATTGTTTCAAGTAGACTGTCTTTGGGAGATCCCCATGTAGGAATCCATTTTTAAAGTCAAGTTGCAAAGTGGCCACTTTTTCGTGATAGTAAGTGAAAGAACAACTCAGATTGTTGTGAACCTGAGGACGGGACATTAGGTCTCACTAAAATCAATGTCATGTTGTTGGCAGAAGCCTTTTGCAACAAAACAAGCTTTGTAGTATGTAGTTCCACGATGTTAATATTCCTTTATCTTGTAAATTCACTTACAATAATCAGCGTTGCAAAATTCGGTTTGGGCTTGTACTCAGCTACCCATACTTGGATTAATCGGGTGAGTACTGGGTGGGTCAAATCGGCCTATGCGAAGACTACTCGGAGTAATCGGCAAACTCGGCTATACTCGGCGACCTATCCTGAAGCGTTTTGCATGCACACTAATCATTTAATTCGTCTAAACATTTATCAAGATCTAAAATCAGTAAGGAAAATTGTACCCACATACACTTGAACGTACTCTACATAAAACTAATTTTAATAAAGGAAAATTGTGTGACAATAAAAAAAAAAAGTAATCGCACTAAACAGGCAAAGATACATGTATATATGTTTATTTTTGTGTATATGTTATATCGGACGTATGTGTATTTATATATGAGAGTGTGTGTGCCTGTGTCGTCCAATGGTTTTCCGCACCCCTATGGCTTGAGAGGTTCCTAGTCGAACTAGGACTACTCACACACTCGCCCTCGAATTTTGAAACTAATTCAACATGACCTTCACATAACACATAAATCAAGATGAGGATATTTTTCCCATTGAACATTGATGTTTGAATTAGAGCCGACTCAGTTTGTTCCAGAGCCTTAAACAAAATATTAATTTCAAAGCATTTTTATATAAAAAGAAGTTTAAGATCGAAACAATCATCTCCTTTATAATTATATAGCAATGTCATCGTTAGTGAATAAAAAAACTTATGAACTTAAAAAAATCTAAACGATTTTTTTTAAGTTTAGGGAAGAAAACAAAGTTAAAAATTAACGCAAAACAACCATCCATACTACTAAGTGAAAAAGACCGTGCTAGATAAAATGCTTTGAGGTCACTCATTGCGTTTAGTCTAATGTAACTTTTATCCCCTCGTAGAAAACCCTCAAGACCTCGTGTACCACTAGACAACTGTATACAAACACAAGAGAGAGAGACCTAAATATATGTTTTCAGAAGAGTATTGACACCTTGGGTTCCTAATTCGTTGGATTGGCTAAGGATAAACCAATCAAAGTGTCCATTTTGGAATATGGGCTTTGGCCATCTTTAAAAAAGTGCCACTTAGGTTTATAAAGTTTTAACATGTGTGTTGGGCCTTTGTGGATTTCAAGTTTCAACCCAAACTAACTTTTAGAACTTCTTTATCACTTATCAGTAATCAATAATATAGACAACCAAATACTACGCCATTATGATAAATCCCACAAACCTAAGTAAGTAACATATTCATGAGTGGGGTTATGATTTTAATAGATATTTGAGTAAACTTATAATAACTTATGGTCGTTTTAAATAACTCTTTCAAACTAGCTTTTTTATAACACAATTTCTTCAAAAAAAAAGGTTTAGGAATCATGGTCTAAATTTTGGATGTTAAAAATCATCCAAAATTAGAAGTTTTAAAATAAAAAGTATGTGCTTTAACTTTTACTTGCTTTTTATGCAAGTTTCCATGTGTTCCTACAAACATATATACGGCAAATAGTGTTGTCCAAATCGCTCGGGGCTCGTCGATCGTTCGCCGTTTGTTTGGAATTTGCTCGAAAATTGCTTGCTCAGTTTTTCGCTCGGTTGTAAATGATTCGATCGGCTCGGTTCGATTTGTAAACGAGCCAAGCACGAGCAAAGGTCCGTTTGGCTCGGTTCGGCTCGATATATTTATTATTAGGGAAATTGGATTGTATCGCACTCAACTATTTGTTATTGGCCGATAACGCACTGAACTATAAAATTGATCACCAACGCACTGAACTTTAAACCTCTTGGATTGTGTCACACTAAGGCTGTGTTTGACAAGGTCCAAATGGAAGAATCCATATGTGTTAATTGTATTAATTTGTCACTAAGTAATCGTTTTAAACCACTTTATTACTAAGTAATCGTTTTAGTGGTTCTGGACATGGTCAAACACGGCCATAGTGTGACACAATCCAAGAGGTTTAAAGTTCAGTGCGTTGGTGATCATTTTTATAGTTCAGTGCGTTATCGGCCAATAACAAATAGTTGAGTGCGATACAATCCAATTTCTCTTATTATTGATTTAGTATATATTTATATTTATAATTATAATTATATACATACACATTAATTACAATTATATTTATAGGTTTACACATACCACTCTATTGGGTTTGACTCACTATATGCATATATACAATTATAGTTATTGTTACTGGCCAAGTTAACCCGATGATAACTTAACACTAAGTTTAATTATAAAACCCTAAGTAGTGAAAAGACATGCTTGACTTCCTATTCCCATTAGTTGTTCGCCATCAATCGTCTTCCGGTATCAACGTACGCCACAACACGACAATCATTCTCCGTAGTATGTTCATCGCATCACTTGCGTCAACATAAGCCTCATTCTCGGACAACTGGACCTCAGACTTAGTGTCATCCTCGTACGGTCGAACCTCGATCAGTCATCACTAGGCAACGAGAACATTAAAGGAAACATCTCAAATTTATCGTTGTCAGAAAAATTCGTCGCTTATCGCTTGCTCGATGCTCGCTCGAAAAAATGTGCGCTTGAAAAATACTCACTCGGTTTCCGGCTTGGTTGTAAATGAGTTGATCGGCTCGGTTCGGTTTGTAAATGAGCCAAGCATGAGCAAAGGTTCGGCTCGTGAGCAGCCTTAATGGCAAAGATCCATCGAAAATCGTATATTTGTGAGAAAACTCCATGATAGCTTATGTAACAAACTTATTTTTTAGGGAAAATGGATTTAATTACTCCCAACTATCGCTTGTTGGCGGATAATACTCCCAACTATCACTTTGGTCGTTAGCACTCCAAACTTTCAACTTGTTGGATTTTATCACCCCCAAACTAACTGAGGTCTAACCCAGTTAGTGTTCGTGGTCAAAATGTAAAAAACTAAAGTTAAGGAACAATTTATGTGGCAAAAATGTGAAAACCTAAACATAAGGGACTTTTTGAAACTTTTTATTATTATTATTATTTAAAGTTTATAATTATAATTATATACATACACATTAATTACAATTATATTTATAGGTTTACACATACCACTCTATTGGGTTTGACTCACTATATGCATATATACAATTATAGTTATTGTTACTGGCCAAGTTAACCCGATGATAACTTAACACTAAGTTTAATTATAAAACCCTAAGTAGTGAAAAGACATGCTTGACTTCCTATTCCCATTAGTTGTTCGCCATCAATCGTCTTCCGGTATCAACGTACGCCACAACACGACAATCATTCTCCGTAGTATGTTCATCGCATCACTTGCGTCAACATAAGCCTCATTCTCGGACAACTGGACCTCAGACTTAGTGTCATCCTCGTACGGTCGAACCTCGATCAGTCATCACTAGGCAACGAGAACATTAAAGGAAACATCTCAAATTTATCGTTGTCAGAAAAATTCGTCGCTTATCGCTTGCTCGATGCTCGCTCGAAAAAATGTGCGCTTGAAAAATACTCACTCGGTTTCCGGCTTGGTTGTAAATGAGTTGATCGGCTCGGTTCGGTTTGTAAATGAGCCAAGCATGAGCAAAGGTTCGGCTCGTGAGCAGCCTTAATGGCAAAGATCCATCGAAAATCGTATATTTGTGAGAAAACTCCATGATAGCTTATGTAACAAACTTATTTTTTTAGGGAAAATGGATTTAATTACTCCCAACTATCGCTTGTTGGCGGATAATACTCCCAACTATCACTTTGGTCGTTAGCACTCCAAACTTTCAACTTGTTGGATTTTATCACCCCCAAACTAACTGAGGCCTAACCCAGTTAGTGTTCGTGGTCAAAATGTAAAAAACTAAAGTTAAGGGACAATTTATGTGGCAAAAATGTGAAAACCTAAACATAAGGGACTTTTTGAAACTTTTTATTATTATTATTATTTAAAGTTTATAACCCCCCCCCCCCCCCCCCCCCCCTTTCCTTCTTCAGACCTACCCTCACCCTTTCTCTCTCTAAACCACAACCACCCTTCACCACCTTCATCCACCACCTTTCACCGTCATCCACCACCACCACCACTCCACTGTCATACTTCACAACCACCGCCTCCACCGTCATACTCCATAACCACCGTCACCCCCAACCACCACCGTCTCCCCTTCACCCACAACAACCATCTTTAACCCAATCACCACTGCAACCACCATCTCCCCCTTCACCACCGCAGATCTAAAACAGAAGGTGAATAGGACTGCTAATCGTGGCAAAATAAACATCTAGCTAAAAAAACTTTACAATCAAATCTCTAATTAAGCATTTGACGATGAAGAATACAGCAGCGACGACGAAGTAGAGAGAGAGGGAGGACTGGTGGTCGTGGTGGTGGCGTCTGGGTTTTACAGAGAGATATTGTTGGTAGGTTGACTGTTTTGGGTGGTTGTTTCAAGTGATGTAGATTGTTCTTCTTCTTCATCAAGTATAATTTGGGGGTTAGGGTTAGGGTTACGGCGATTAAGGAGGGTTTTGGAATGGGGGTTAGGGTTGGGGTTATGGCGATTAAGGTGGGTGGCCGGTGTGGTGGAAGGTGTGGTGGGTGGTGGTGGTTGTTGGTGATTTAGAGATACGAAAGGGGTGGTGGGGCTTTCTGTCAACAGAAGGGGAATAGGGGAGGGGGATGGGGGATGGGGGTGGTGCAGGCGATGGTGGTGCAGGGCGGTGCTCCGCCTCTCTCTCTCTCTCTCTGAACTCCCTCTCTCTCTGAACTCTCTCTCTCTCTGAACTCTCTCTCTCTCTGAACTCCACCACCAATGGGTGATGGTGGAGGTGGAGGTGGTGGACGGTGAAGGCGGAGGTGGTGGTGGTGGTGGTTTAGAGAGACAAAGAGGGGGGTGGTATGTCAACAGGAAAGGGGGGTTGGGATTTATAAAATTTTTAAAAGATAATAATTTTTTAATACATTGTTATTATAATAATAGTTTTTAATAATAATAAAAAGTTATTTTTTAATAATAATAATAAAATGTTTCAAAAATGGCACAAAGTTTTGGTTTCTACATTTTGGCCACAAAAACTAACGAGGTTAGACCTTAGTTAGTTTGAGAGTGATAAAATCCAACAAGTTGAAAGTTTGGAGTGCTAATGGCCAAAGTGATAGTTGGGAGTATTATCCGCCAACAGGCGATAGTTGGGAGTAATTAAATCCATTTTCCCTATTTTTTATGAAAATTTTCAAGCATGTAACATGCATGTTTTTTCAAGTATTTTGAGCAAAATAAAAAATAAAAAAAACGCCAAGAAATTATTTAAATTTTAAAGTGTTTATCACATTATTGACATATCAAACAACCCTTTCTTTCAATCTTTTTCACTAAAACTCCTAAAAAGAAAATGAGGTTAAGGGACACATGGAATTTTTATTATTGGCTTGAACAACTAATTCTCACCCCCAATAATGGAGTTTCACACATAAGAAGAATATGGATCGCGAAGGAGCTAAGATGGTGATGTTTAACGCCCCTTAACCGAAGGCTGAAATGGAGTTTAGTTTGGGGTCACGGGCGTGCGGGTGCCCCCATTACACTCCATGTTGTTTGGAAATTGCCATAACAAAAGGATGTTGTTTTGAAGTTGCCATAAAGTAAGGGGGTGTTTATAGAAATAAAAGGGATGTGAGTTGGAAGTCGCTTTCTTGTCAAACAAGTTGGAGACAGCTAGCAAACCAACCTGCACAACAACTTTGAAAAGAATCCACAGCTTTGCTTTCTAAAACCGGTGATACTGTCTTCTTATCCTAACCGGTTTATTATATCTCAACATATTATTTTTTCTTTATAAAAAAATATGGAATAAGTTGTATATAACACTATCCGTTGTGGAGGCGCAAACGAACGGGGTTTAAGCACCGGTGGTCGCCTCTAGCCACAACAGGCTGACGCGAACCTGGCGCGAGCGAGCACAAGCGATGGTGGTCGCGTGGGTTAACGAGAGAAAGTGTCATTTGGTCGCGCCGATGCTCACCTCTAGCTACAACGGGTCAAGTGATCGGGTTACTTGAGAGTCAAGTTGATGGCTCGCGTCCGGTTGCTCGCGCCTCCACAACGGATAGTCTAATTGAGTAAAACTAAAAGAAAGAAAATAGATTCACACAATCACACTGGAAAAGAATATTCATGCATATTTCTCTAGTAAGGGGCTTGGTGTGCTGTGTGTGAGGAATTTTGTCAAACAAATGGCGGCTGATCAAAATGCACAATTGACCATTCACATTAAATCACACATGGTTGAATGTACATATACATGATATTCAGTTAAATAAATATGAATCATATATATTTCTAACAGAAAATATTTATAAATAATTAGATGGAACATAAAGTTGAGAAACATGGTTTAATTTTGACAAAGCTATGTGATTATAGACCTTGGATATGACTGAAATTGGTAGTTGGCATAGTTTTGTTTTAGGCCAAACTTGGAACTATAATGAATTTTTTGTTTTGTTTATAAAAGTTTAGTTGTTTATTGTTGAGGTCCCCAAGACAATTAATTCGGTTAACCATGCATCAAGTAAGTTCGAACCTATATGAGTTGATTAACAACATCAAGCTTTGGTCAAATAAAGAAGCAACAAACATGGTTTAAATGAGAAGGGGATCCACAAGTCATATACTATTTATAATAAAAAAAAAAAACTATAATAAAACATAAAAACATGACTGTATCGCAAAATTCGGTTATAAAATGATCATACCCGAATCATCTGTTTTTTGTTTGATTCGATTATATAATTTGGTTACTTAGGTTTTTAACAAGTTATCAACCAAATGGCCTCGGCTCTAGAATCCTTGGCTTGTGAGTTGGAACATCAAAATCAATTAATGTTATATTGTTGCTTTTGCATTTGAGGGTTTTGGGAGTAGGACTATCCATTGTCAGCAGACAGCCACGAGCGAGCAGGCGAGCCACCGACTTCACTCTTAAGTAACCCCGTTACTTAACCCCGTTGTGGCTGGGTGTAAACACCGATGCGATCAAAGCTCACTTTCTCCTGTTAACGCATGCGACCATCATCGCCTGACACGTTCTATGGTCATGCTCGTTCATATAGCTAATTAAATAGAATTTGTTGTTAATGTTCGTTTATTTATTAAAAAACTAAACGTAAACAACATTCCTGTTAAATGAATCCTACAGCCAGTGCCGTCCCTGAAAATTCACATGCCCGGGCCGAGCCACGAAATATGTGCCTCTTAGTCTTGGGTCTTTTAAGCAATGTTTTCATAACCGAAGCAGACGTTGAATTGGTGTCCTTAATACATAACTGAAAGTGTCATAATAATTATAAAAATTAATATGTTTGGGTAATTGGCTCATAAAAAAAACGATAATTTCCTAAAATTCCATATTAATTTGAAGGGCCATTATCTTATGTCTAGATTTCAAAAGTTCTTTAATAAAATATGAATTTGACTTGTATCATGTGCAAAAGCGTGAGCCAATTACTGTTTTGTAGTACTACTATATATTAAAATTCACTGCAAAGGCTGCACAACTACTATACCACAACCCAAATCTCAAGTAACACACTTCAATTATTATTTTTTTTAATTGTATCGTATCTTTCCAATTTACTTTTCATGTATGACTCATCTTGTTTCTTTTCTACTCTTCACCTTCTGGTGTTTATATCCAGTGATGTTCAAGATGAAATCTTTTTTTGAGTCGAAAACAGAAAAAAAAAATACTTGCAGAAAGAAAACACTCATTGCCGCTCAAAGTGCCTCTTTAGTAATTGGGCCCGGGCCAGGAGTCCTCCCCGCACCCCCTTATCACCGGCCCTGCCTACAGCGTTTGATTCATAAGCAACCCTAAATATCTAACCCATGCAACCATTACATCTTGATTTTACACGCTCCTAATACTTTTGCTACAAAATATTGAATCACATTCATATAAGAAAAATCCACGTATTAGGAACTATATTCGTTTAGTGCATAAATGACATGGTGCTGACATGTCTTGCGACTGTTGGCGCCAACTAAAGAACACCATACAATGTCGGCAAGATACATTATATAATCCTAGTTTCAAGTTTAACGTAATCTCCTTCCACATGTCTTTTCCCCGTTCCTTTTGGACAGTAATTACTAAATACTCTCTGGACCCACCAATGGCAGATTCGTAATAATCCCCAAGTCTAGGCCTCATTACATGAGTTTTATTCCCGCTATTCTATTTTAATATTCTATGTGTGGAGAAACACAATAATGTACAACATATTATTCTCCCCTCATCTCGCCGTTCTATGCATGTATCTCACGCTATGGAAAAATCACAAATTTGGCCCATAACTTTCAATATTGTTTCTTTAGGGTGGATACATGGAATGGAGTATCTATGAGCTTAATTGTGCCATCTAAGTGCTACAGAGGTGTCATGTCAAAAAATGGGACATTATTTGCTCTTCTAATAACACTTGGGAAATAAAATAATTCGTCTTTAATTTTTTTTAAAAAGAAAGAAGAAAGAAAAAAAAATGATTAATTGAATTACTGCAGATCAACACAGCAGGAGCAACAAAACAGCACAAAATCGGGTTTTTTCGGTTTTTTACCGGTTTTTTTAAATGTTTTAAATACCGTTTTTTTAAACTGGTCAAAGACCCAGCCAGGATCGATGTGGAATAATGGGTCACTATGATGTTCGAAACCGGTTTCAAACCGGATCAGTTTTTATTAAAACCCGGTTTTTAAACCGGACCGGCTTGGGTCACTATGATGTTCACATTTGGTCAATGACACCTAGAAAATAGGGGTGTTCATGGTCCGGTTTTCGCGGTTTTTAGTTCAAACCGCGAACCAAGCCGTTAGTAACGATTTTGTAATTTTCTAAACCGAAACCGAACCGTAGAACTTTTAAAACGAACCAAACCAAACCATTAGAAACGGTTTGGTTACGGTTTGGGCTTATTGGGCCGTTATATGTACAACTTATCCCAATTTTGCAAAAAAAAAAAATCCAAATTTCAAGACGTCATAAAATTGTTCACAATGTTTAAGTTTAACATAAATACTTATCCAAATAGCTTAAAATGTAATCCAAATATATAAAATATCTCTAAATACATTGATACATAAGTGTTAGCTGTGGTTGAAAATTTAAAATTTAGAAAAATAGATTAACTTATATAATGTGAAATAGACTTAGCATGCATTTGTTTTGCATTAAATTACTTATAGGTTATAGTAGATTTATTTTTATTAATGTCTATTATATAATATGAAATATTAAAAATACTATAATAAATTCTCACAGTCCGGTCCGGTTTTATACGGTTGGTTTTCGGTATAAACTGTAAACAAAACCATTTGTTGCGGTTTGAAAATATTGATCGAAACCGACCGACCGAAGGATAAGTAAAATAACGATCGTGAAACCAAACCAGTGACCGGCTTGGACGGTTTTGCGGTTTGAAACCAAACCATGAACACCCCTACTAGAAAATAGGAGAGGACGTCATTTTTTGATTTTAAACTAAGGTGAAGGGGGAATAACTCCTATACCACCCAGCCTTACGAAATGAGGTTTTTTAACATACATTTTCCCAATAGCGTTTCAATATCTTATTAAACAGGAAACCTGAATTTCAGTTATACTAAATGTAACCCATGGTTCAAAAAAATTCATGATGATGATAAAGTGGATAATACACTTATGATATCAGTGAACATTTCACCGTAACAAAATAAATAACTTCATGTCTTCATCATCCCATAATTTTCATTTATGTTGTCTTAAAACACTTTACAAGATTTTCACATGTATAAAAATCGGCCAAATATTCATTAGAGTCATATATTAAATGTAACCCATTGTTCAATAAAAAATCAGGATGATGATAAAGCAGATAATACACTTATGATACCAGTGAACTATTTCACCGTAACGAATAAATAACTTCATGTCTTCATCATCCCATAATTTTCACTTATGTTGTCTTAAAACATTTTACAAGATTTTCACAAGTATAAAAATCGGCCAATTATTCAAATATTCTTTCGGTTTCATTCCATGAATTAGTGGTTATAGTGAACTATGATGAAGTGTTTTCCCCCGAGTGGCTTACCCTTACCCATGTACCCATCTTTTTGACTTTCAATATTTTCAAAAGTTACATCACAATTTAAAGAAGCATATCTTTCCTACAAAATTTAGAAAACACTAAAAAGGGGTCTTGAAACTCACTTAAACACCTTTCATGTCCTTTTTTTATCTACTGATGACTTTGTAAAAACATTTGTAACTTTCAGCGTTTTCATAAATTTTGTTACGCTTTAAATTTATCAGATTTTCATAAAACAAGCATGTAACCCCCCCCCCCCTCCCCCAATATATACAAAACAGGAAAAAGTGAGGTCATAGCACCCAAAACACTATTAAATACTTCTTTTCATTAATCGCACAATGTTTATGAAAACGCTTATGTTACAAATGTTTTTACAAAGTTGTACGTAGATAAAAAGGGAAATGAACATCATCTTACCTATCCAACGAGCTATACTGACTTATCACTAGCTGGGAATATAAAAGTGCATTAATAATCTCCTCCTTGAACCTAGCTAGTGATTTAGAGACTCAATCTTATTACCTAACTAAAGGCATACATGAAGCGTACTAACACCGCTCTATATGGTAAGGGCATCAAGCAGTTACTATGCTAAAGTTGGAGTAGATGGGCAAAACCACTAATTTAAAATTATATGACACCATTTGACACTTGTCACTTGTTAATATTTGGTTAATCCTATAAAGAATGTTATAAAATCATGTAGGATGATTTAACATAGATCTAGGTATCATGTTTGACCAAAAGAAAGTATATTTCAATCGCCATAGTTAGAAGGTGGTAGAGAGTTGGTGGGGTGTCACTTGTGTTATATAATTGATATCCGTATTATGATAGGCCCTTTCCTCTTTTCCACCTTTGCTTTTCAATTCTTTCTTCTTCCTTCTATTAATAACTTTCTTTATTTTCCCTCCTAGTTTAATAGCTGGATTTCTGACCCAATTGTCTGCTTGATCATCCAACCCATCACTTTCTTACCCTTTGTGTTCTTTTGTAGTTAAAACCTTGTTAGCTTCATACCCTTGATCACCTCTTCAAATCCCTTCTGTTTTTATAAAAAAAGATCCAAGAAAACTAGAGAATTAAGATGACTCCAGTGGCAGTTACACCCACCGGTACAAACTATACGGTTGGCCAGTTTGGTGATACAACTTATACTAAAGTTTTTGTTGGTGGGTTGGCTTGGGAAACACAAAAAGATACCATGAAAGCTTACTTTGAGCAGTTTGGTGAGATATTGGAAGCTGTTGTCATCACTGATAAGACCACAGGCAGATCTAAAGGATATGGTTTTGTAAGTTTGTATGATCCCTTTTGTTTTACTTTTGTTTCTTTTGTATTTATATATATCTTGATCTTGAAGAACATGAAGGATTTGGTAATTATTTGTAATGGGTATTTATTTATTTATTAAGATCTTTGAAAAAAGTGTGTGTAATATTAAGGGACATGATTTGGTGTTAAAGTGTGTCCTCGCTATTCTAGAGGTTGATAGTTCAAATCCTATAAGGTGCATATACGAGTACTTTTGGAGTATGTTAGTTTACGGTTAAAAATTTGAAGCTAGGTTATGATGTGTTGTGTTTAATATCGATTTCGGACAAAAAATGTAGGTGACTTTCCGGGAAGCTGACGCGGCGATGAGGGCGTGTGTTGATCCAGCTCCGGTGATCGATGGTCGGAGGGCGAACTGTAATCTTGCTTCTTTGGGTGTTCAAAGATCCAAACCCTCAACCCCTAACAAACTTGGTAAGCGTCAATTCTTTTGTTAAATTACTCGTAATGAGTGGGATATTATGGGGTACGTCTGTTTGTAAAGTAGTTAAATGTATGTTTTTATGGTTTTCTTGTATATATAAATTAAATTATTAATTATTGTCGAGTTTATGTATGTTAATTATAAAGGATATTGTAAATGTATGTTTCTGTATATCATTCACAATGAGAAAGCCCCAATATATAGGGAACAATACAAGAGATAAATATAAACAATATTAACCATATCTCCACTATACAAGGAAGGAGATCACCTAACATATATCCGATATATTATAATAAATACAATGATAATATCGGCTAATACTCCCCGGTAGTTTGAACGGGTGTAGGACAAACGCTCAAACTAGAACGAAAAGACTGAAATAGTTGCTTGGAGAGCCCTTTGGTGAAGATATCTGCATATTGTAATGCTGAAGGAACATGAAGAACCCGAACATCGCCTAGGCGAACCTTTTCTCGGACAAAATGGATATCAATCTCAATATGCTTTGTGCGTTGATGTTGCACTGGGTTGTCCGACAGATAAACCGCCGAAACATTGTCACAATAAACGATGGTAGCCTGTCGCAGTGGAGTGTGTAATTCCAATAACAAATTACGTAACCATGCAGCTTCAGCGACAGCATTTGCAACACCCCTGTATTCGGCCTCAGCACTCGATCGAGAAACGGTTGGCTGGCGTTTAGAAGACCAGGACAATAGATTATCACCTAAGAAAACACAATAGCCACTAGTAGAACGACGCGAATCTGGACAACCACCCCAGTCCGCGTCTGAATACGCGACCAATGAATTTGTGGCAGATTTAACCATACGAATGCCATAATCCATGGTGCCCTGGATATACCGTATAATACGTTTCATAAACGCAAAGTGAGTGTCGCGAGGATCATGCATGAAGAGACAGACCTGCTGAACGGCATACGTGATGTTGGGGCGAGTAAAGGTCAAATACTGTAATGCACCAGCTAAACTACGATATAACGTAGGATCAGAGAAAGGGATACCATCGGTAGCACTGAGCTTGGAGGCGATGTCAACTGGTGTGGTACACGGCTTGCAGGAGGTCATACCTGCACGCGAGATAATTTCCTTTGCATATTGACGTTGAGAAAGAAATAAACCGTTCTTTTGATGATCCACTTGAATACCCAGAAAATGGTGTAACCGACCAAGATCCGTCATAGCAAACTCTCGTGAGAGTGTAGCAATAATCTCACGTAAGAAGGTGTCAGTGGAAGCTGTCAGCACAATGTCATCAACATAAAGCAAGAGATAAGCAACATTGGCGGGATCGCGCCTATAAATGAATAACGAGTGGTCACAAGCACTGCCACGAAAACCATGGGACGTAATGTAATTAGCAAACCGTGTGTACCACGCCCTGGGAGCTTGTTTCAACCCATACAGCGACTTCTTTAATCGACAAACCATATGTGGAAATCGGCGATCCACAAATCCGGGGGGTTGGTGCATGAAAACTGTCTCTTTTAACTCCCCGTGCAAGAAAGCATTCTTCACATCCAGCTGGTGAATGGGCCAAGACCTGGAAACAGCTAGAGATAATACGGTACGTATAGTTGCCGGTTTAACCACCGGACTAAAAGTCTCATCACAATCAATGCCCACCGTTTGTGAATTGCCATTAACAACCAACCGCGCTTTGTACCGTTCTAGTGACCCATCTGCATGAAACTTATGTCGAAACAACCACATACATCGAATAACTGGGCGGTCAGTGGGTCGAGGAACAAGTTCCCAAGTCTCATTTTCCAATAAAGCGGAAAATTCCGCCTGCATGGCATTAGCCCAATGTGGATCGGCAAGGGCTTTGGCATAGGTAGTAGGGACAGGGGAAATGGTCGCGGTAGTGTAAGTAGCGGAGGGTTGTGGGTTGGTCCGAGATTTGGACCGGGTAGTCATGGGATGTTGGTTGGTGGGTGGAATAGGATGGGCCGATGTGGGGTTTTGGGCCGGTATAGGGGCTGATTGTGGCATAGTGGGTGGCGGATTAGGTGGGTTAGGTGGTGATGAGTGTGAAGGGTTGATTTGGGCCGGCCCATGAGGGAGGGTAGGATGTGAGGGTTGGGGCTGGGTATTACGGGCTGTAGTGGTGGGTTTGGGCCGACGCGAGTAAGTGTGCCGGTAAGGTGTGGTGGGTGACAGGGAGGGCGGTGGGGCAGGAAAACGGAAGGGAAGGTTAATGGGAGGTGTATCGTCTAGGAAAGAATAAGCGGCGGGTGGTTGGGGAATGGTGTAAGGGAAAACATGTTCGTCAAAGGTGACATGTCTAGAAATGTGAACCCGACCGGTGGTAGGATCAAAACATCGATATCCCCGGAAATCCGGGGGATAACCTAGGAAGATGCACCGTATAGCCCGGGGATGAAGTTTGTGAGGTGATGTGGCGGAGGTGTTGGGGTAGCAAGCACACCCGAAGACACGTAAATGTGTATAGTCGGGGTGGCGAAGGTAAAGCACGAAGGTAGGAGTATAAAAATTTAGCCTCTTGGTGGGAAGGATGTTATGTAAGTAGGCAGCTGTGTGTAATGCTTCGACCCAAAAAGAGGATGGAAGGTTCGCGTGAATTAACAATGCACGAATAACATCATTAATGCGGCGAAGCATACGCTCAGCTCGGCCATTTTGTGGAGAAGTTTGTGGACAAGAAAAGCGGAACAAAAGGCCATGATGGGAAGCAAAACTTTTAAAAGCATGGTTATCAAATTCTCCACCAAGGTCACATTGAAACGTTTTTATTTTTCTATTAAATTGGGTTTGGATTAGTTGGTGAAATTTTTGAAAAGTGGGAAATGTTTCAGACTTATATTTAAGCGGGTACACCCAAACAAAATTAGAAAAATTATCAATTAAGACCATGTAATATTTGTAACCGGACTTACTAGTTATTGGAGAAGTCCAAAGATCACAATGTACGATATCAAAAGGTGCAAAAGTGAAAGAATTAGAATCATAAAAGGGCAATCTTTTACTATTTGAAAGCTGACAAGAGTTGCAAAGATTAAATGTATTGCCTTTATTACAAGAAAAATGAAAATTACGACCTAAAACTTCTAAAACTTGAGACCCCGGGTGACCTAAACGGTCATGCCAAGGTAAAGATGCAGAGGTGAGAAAGCAAGCTTGAGGAGGTAGTTGAGGAGGTGTGAAAGGGTAGAGATCCCCGGTGCTATCATGGCGCGAAAGGTGCTTCCTAGTGACGAGATCCTTCAAAGAAAAACCAAACGGGTCAAATTCTACAGAGACATTATTATCACGAGTGAAACGGCGAACAGAAATTAGGTTTTTAATAATGTGAGGACTGTAAAGGATATTTGGTAAAATATAGGTACGGTTGGGTAGGGTATGAAAACCAGTGCCAGATCCTTTTATTGGGACACAATGACCACTACCGACAAGAATTGACCGATTTAAAGGAAAAGAGTTAGGGATGATAATTTTACCTTGGTCTCGAGAGACATGATTTTCAGCCCCTGTATCCATTATATCCTGCTGCCAAGAAGTGTTTTGCTGATTGACTTGCAAATTAGCAAGGGCGGCACTCAAATCTGTGGGGCTTAGAGCATCATAACCATATTGAGGAGCCCCATATGAACCGTAGCCTGGAGGAGCCGAGTAACCCGCATAATGAGACTGAGAAGGCTGCTGTGCAGTGGGTGGTGCGGTGTTGGTGGTGGGTCTCCAGGAAGGCTGAGTCGGGTAGGGGCATGGGGGCGGTGACCACCACGCCCAAGTGGGGTAGGAGGGCTGCTGCTGTGGGCCATAGCCCGAAGGAGAACCCGGGTAGTATCCTCGGCCAGAAGAGCCTCGGCCACGACCTCGATATCGTCCACGTCCTCGGCCTCTGTTGGTTTGGTTTGATCGGTTATTGTATGGGGGATTGGGGTCGGGTATTTGGTTGTCTGATTGGGTTAAAGGAGAAGAGGATTTTGGGGCGGAGGGTGTGGTGGCAGCAACGAGGACCGAAGAAGATGGGCCCCTTGATTGCTTCAATCCGAATCTCTTCGTCATGGAGCAAACTTAGGGCCAAGTCCCAATCCGCGTCACGATTGTTAATGAAGGAGCCGGTGGTGTTATATTCTTGGGGTAGGCCACGAACAAGTTGGAGTACAAGCCGGGACTCACTAACAGGCTGATCAACATCCGCGAGTTGGTTTGCGAGGCTGCGGAGTTGGTCACAGTAATCATCGAGTGAGGAGCAGGCTGACAATGTTAAGTTGCAAAACCGGGTTTCCAAGGCAGCAGCGCGGGCCTTCTTATTACTGAGAAACACCTTCTCGAGTTGTACCCAAGCATCACGAGCGGTTGTGTGGTTGATTACACGGCTGAGATATTTATCAGAAACAGTATTTATGATCCATTGGATCACGAGAGCATCAAGCTCTTTCCACAGCCCGTATTCGGGAGCGGTAACATCCGGTGGAGGAGTACCATCGAGATGGTCAGCCACCTTATAGGCTGTAACATGTAGAAGAAACATCTTAACCCAAGCAGAGTATGTTATGGTGGTGCCATCCAATGTCCGAATCTTGGACTGGATGTTTGTAACGGAGTAAGCAGGGTGAAGGGATGGGGTTTTCGGGGAAGATGAAGATGATTCTTGATCGGGTTTTGTCATGGCAGCAGGTGGGTAACCGGAAGAAGATGGCGGCAGGGGTAAAAAGAAAGAGAAGAAGAGGATCGAGAGCTAGGGTTATCAGAACCGTAGCTCTGATACCATAAAGGATATTGTAAATGTATGTTTCTGTATATCATTCACAATGAGAAAGCCCCAATATATAGGGAACAATACAAGAGATAAATATAAACAATATTAACCATATCTCCACTATACAAGGAAGGAGATCACCTAACATATATCCGATATATTATAATAAATACAATGATAATATCGGCTAATAAATTAGAGTTAAAATTTGGAATCTGTCTTTATACGTATTTGTTAGTGTACATATGTGATCAAGAATTAAGATACATTCGATTAGTTAGCCGATTGCAAGTGTTGGTAAAGATGATATGTTAGAGGTTATATATAGGTTAAGATGAATATCCCATGTAAACAAGGTTAAGCAAAAAAAAATGAGATTTTGATTAAACTCATTAAAAATAATCAATGAATATTATTGAATGAGGTAGGGTTTCCACTTTAAAAAGAATTTTATGAATGTAATGCTTTAATTACAACCATAAAGCATGCCTACATAATATATGTTCCTATATGTGTGTTTCTTCTAAAGGGAAAAGAATAAATAAATAAAAGCATGACAGGTCATATATGTTCAACTTGATGAGTTGACGGTTCTATATCTAAATCATCTTTTACGGGCTACCAGAATTGGTCACGTGTACCTCACTGCCAGCACGGTAACATCGCCGCCATCCATGCTGGTAGTGGTCCCGTGAACCAAATCCTGGTTCTAGTTAACGGGCTCCCGTGGTTTGTCTCTCTCTCTTTTGTCTTTTTCTCTATTTTATTTCCAGTGGAGTGTTGCCTCCAAAAAAACTATTTTAGTGAAGTGAATCAGTGAAATTTGTGACAATGCAAGATTGGTAGAAATCAGTGTAGTGAAATTTTTTTCAGTGGAGTACCCCGTCCCACCTTTTAGATATATATCTAGTTTGTATAACCTTCATAACTTAAAGGGTCACTGTAGTAATTGCATTAGCTTCCAAATTAAAATAAGAAAGTATCATGTAAACTGATGAAATTTGTAGGATTTTCATTGGGCTGGAAAAAGTCTTTGCTTGCAAGGCAATCTAGCTTTGTGTAACAAAAAATCTTAGCATTTTTGCATACATACATTAAGATTATAAGTACATGTATGCATGTATTATGTATATATAGACAACTATAATAATATGTTAATATCAAGTATTAAACATCACACATGTATGTGTATATATATATACACACATATATATAGTAGCTAGTAGTTAAAAATATATATATGCAAAAATTAATGTAGGTGGAGGAAGGACCATTAGGGTAATGGGTGGTTATGGAGGAGGGTATCATCATCATCTTCATAATCATAACCATCATCAAGCTGGTGTTGCAGGTGGAATGGGAACAACAACAGCCTTCCCACATTATGCCATCCACCAAGGCATCCCTTTTTCTGCTACTAATCTCTATGGGTTAGTCTCTCTCTCTCTCCTCTTTCTCTCTCTAAATATACTTGCAACATATCCATAAAAAAACTTCATTGTACAGGAAAAATATTCAAGACTATATAGTATATGTTATTATATGTACGTATTTTACCAATAATCAGAGTAGATTACATGATGCGTACAGCGTACATGTGTGTACATATATATAGTCATGTACATTCATTATGACAGTCCACTAAGCATCCATTTCCCTAGCTATTGCGAATCTCTTTTTATTTATTTATTTATTTATTTAATATATAGTACGAATCACTAATTATTATCTTTTCAATTATTTCTCTCTGTGATTACATACAACCATATATAAACATTATTTTAAAACACTAATTTGTGTTGAAAAAAAAACTTTAAAATCATTCATTCATTTAATTTTTATTATTAATGCTTCACATTTTTTAAAATGTTTACTTTTACAAAACAAATGTTTTGTGGTACGTAAATTAAAGAAATTAAATAAGAACATTAAACTAATTTGTTCATTAAATAACAACATACACATGATTTGCATGTTTATATATAATATAAATAAAATGTGCATACTCTTTCTTTAGAAAAGATTAAAAAAAAAGCATTATGATTCAACCATTATATATACATGCAAACATATACATAAGTATAAAGTTAACTAGAATAATAATAAAAGGTGTTGCTAAACCTATCATTATTAAAAATATTTCCTTTTAATTTAAACATTTCTTACATAAAGGATGTATCCCGGGTCGAAATGTTTTAGACATATACATTAATAAAATGGATTCCAGAAGCTAGCCATGAGTGGTTGAACCATGTGGACATGGGCAATGACAACTCAAAGGAAAAAATAAATTATCATTATTAAATAAATTAAAAGCATTCTTTTGTTAAATTCACTTTCTGTATTAATCAGGCATGCTCTACCATCCACATGCATCATCATAATAATGATTCATATGATAATCCTCTTTCTATATATCTCTGACCATAGTCAAACTAACCTGCAAACTCCACATGACCACTACTGTCATTACAGTACTTCCACTAAGACTTTCCAGTTATGTAGGCATATGCCAGCCGTTCAAAAAAATAAAACAAAATAAATAAATAAATATGGCTTGTACTATGGGTATGTAATATATGTTTTTTTTTACAAATACTTAATTGAAATTATATTCTCATGCATCCCATGCATGCATTTATATTCATGTTGCTTGTCATGCAAGTTAAGTTTTCTTATATTCTCTTAATTGAAATTATATTCTTTCGATTTTGCAGATACTCAACGTATTCGCCAGATTACGCCTACCCAACGGTGAGTTTCCTAATTTCTCCCAGGTTGTTTGATTTTTGGCGGGACATTTTTGTCGAAATATTAATGATTTAACAACTTGAACGTACTCTCCTAGAAACGTCAAATCTATGGATATTTTTTGTCGAAATATTAATGATTTAAGAACTTGAACCACGACTAATGATGGACTTAGAAATTATTTTTGTGTCTATAGCTATATATTACTCCCTCCGTCCCATTCAAAGTGTCTTGGTTTGAAAAACACAAAGTTTTAGGCATATTAAATGATTGTCTTTTTTTGTTTGGCATATGACAATAATAACCTTGTCATAGGTGGGTCCATCATATTCTTTGTTTATTTTAGTTGTGTTTTAAGGGTAAATTTGGAAATTGGCTATTAATTTTTGAAAGTGGACACATGAAATGGGACAAATAAAAAAGGGAATGTGGACACTTCTAATGGGGCTGAGGGAGTAATTTTTTCGATCCAAGTCGAGTCACATGACATAAAGATAAAACCAAATTAAATTATTCGGCAATCTTATACGAAGGATCAAGAGAACACCCCTTTTTCTTCTTAGTCAAGATTTTATAGGGGTCGTTGGGTCCAATAGGATTTTTTATATCATGACAAGTTAAAATAAAAGGGGTTGAGTACTTTTAACATGCCATTGTTTTTAAAATATTGTGTTGATTAAGTGGTACGTTTAAATTTGATTGATAAATGTATTTATTTAGGGTTACTATAATGTATATGGAGGTGCAAATGGGCAGTATCCATTTTACGGAGCAAGTGTCGGTGCTGCTAGTAGTGGTATGATTACAGCCGCGGCTGCAACTGCTGCCTTCTATCCGTATCTGAACATGGCAGAAGGTGGCCATGGAAGCTATGCCACTGGTCAAAGTTATGGTGTGTACCCACACCATCTCTACCAGTATTCGGCCGTGAATTCTTCTATGGGGTACCCACAACAGTATGGTACCCCGATTTCTCTTGCCACCACTTCCCCGTTGCAACCCACAGGTTTGATTATTAAATTTCTTTAGTGATTTTCTCACCATTCCATGTCACACTACAACCATTCAAGTGATCATACATACTTTTTTTTGGACATATTTGCACACTTGTTTAAACTTACTAAGTATGCAACTTATACTCTTGTATACAAAGAAAAATGCAACTTAACACTTTTAATAATGATTGGATGTTAATATATTTTTTAGTGCTATACATTTGAGGGTATAAAATAATCTCACACTCTTTTAAAAGAAAAAACTTTTTATGGTGTCTTCAACAAACACATTTAAACAAATGTAATCAGTAGTATCCCACTAATATTTGTTGTAGTGTGATCGATTTGATACAAGTGATCTAGACGAGAAAAAGATATTATCACTAATCGAAAGTTACTAATATTTTTGACAGTTTGTTTCGCTGTGCCACAGGCGTAAATGTGGTTCTACAATCGCCGAGTACTACTCATCATTAAGAGATTCAAGAATTGCATTGATCAAACCTTCACAAGCATTCCCTTTTTCTGTTCTCAGAATCTTTGTCGTTCCCAAAAAAAAAACCCGACCTTTGGCCCAACCATGGTTATCTCTTTCATTATGTCTCTTTCATGGAGCCCTTGATAAAGGTGAATCAAGGCCATCCAAGACATGGAAACAAACCCCCCATAGGGGTTACCATCATCATTTGGAGGACATTTGTCTATTTTTTCTTGAAAGGGAAGGGTCCCTACAAGAGAAGGAGACTCACAAAGCATATGCATGTGGTCTCACCAACTTATGGCTCTCGGAAAAGCTTTATAAGTTGGAGAAGTTTTATATAAGTTTTTGGCTAATGGAAAAGGCCAAAAGAAAAAACTAAGACATCATGATTTCAACTCATTTTCTCTTGAAATAGGAGAAATTGTAAATGATTCAAGTTTCAAACTAATTTCATGAAAGATGTCCATTTATATAGATACATGAAGTTTAATCATGGGCATTTGGAATATGTCCTAAGTTTTTGTTTTCAAACATTAACCCTAGTCTTCGATTTTAAAAAAACTTTGCTAGCATGTTTTGGTTAAAAAAATTTTCTTTTTTCATCAAATTTTGTTTTTACAAAATCATCATGTGTTTTTAGGCTAAGAACATATGATGTTTCTTTTTTCAATTCCATTGTAAATTAACTTTGGCTAAACAAAGGGAGTTTTAGCCATGTGACTAAATAACATTAAGGTCGTATCAACTTTTAAGCTAGGTATGATGAGGTTCGTTAATGGAAACGAAGCTCAAATGCATCAGAAAGTAAACCGAGAGAGATATTTTCAATCTTTTGGTTTATGATCTCTAACACATCAACCATGGTTAGGACTTAGGTCAACTTTCCCCTTTCATCTCTATCTCAGTCTCGACTCTCAAATTTCTACGTTGAGACAAAACTTGCCACTTTTTATAATATGTAATCATGATCAAAGATTTGAACTTTGTATTGTAACTAGGAGTTAATGTTGTTTAAGTAAGGCTCATTCTCAATCAATGGTGATTGAGATGAGCCTCTTGTTACTTCTTTTATTTTTATTTAGAGACTGGGGTAATCATCATTACCTTGCTAATCATCTATTATTAACATCATTTCTCAAACATTAACTCACATGGTTATTTTATATCTCCATCATTTCTCAATTGTTAACTCACATAGTTAATTCACATAGCTAGTTAACTCACATATATATACGTACCTAAGCATGTGGATAATTCAACAACTAATTTAGGATGAGAAATATTTAATCCTTATTATTTTCATAATCATCTTTTTAAGGTACTTCTAAAAATTAAATAATTATGTAATGTTAATCTTTACAAGAGTATCTGTAACAGTACTGATTTCTAAGAAGATTAACATGGACCATTGTATGACACCCTAGGCAAATCCCACATCGGTCGTGGCCAGGAGAGATCCTTGGTTCATAAGTAATCCAAAGCCTCTTAAATCACCAACGCGTTTTGGGCTTAATGTTAGTGGATGAGAGGAGAACTCCACAGTTAAGCGTGCTCAGGTGGGAGTAGTACCAGGATGGGTGACCTCCTGGGAAGTCTCCACCAAGGCAACCAAAAACAAATCCGTGAGCTCTGGATGGGCAACCCATCGGGGCAAAGCGGACAATATTGGTGGTAAGAGAGGCCGGATGTTACAAATGGTATCAGAGCCACTCATGTGTCGTTCGGGATGGTGGGGCAAACCTCATCGAGGACGATGAGTCCCTATGGGGGGTGATTGGAACAGTACTGATTTCTGAGAAAATTAACATGGACCATTGTATGACACCCTAGGCAAATACCACATCGGCCGTGGCCAGGAGAGATCCTTGGTTCATAAGTAATCCAAAGCCTCTTAAATCACCAACGCGTTTTGGGCTTAATATTAGTGGATGAGAGGAGAACTCCACAGTTGAGCGTGCTCAGGTGGGAGTAGTACCAGGATGGGTGACCTCCTGGGAAGTCTCCACCAAGGCAACCAAAAACAAATCCGTGAGCTCTGGATGGGCAACCCATCGGGGCAAAGCGGACAATATTGGTGGTAAGAGAGGCCGGATGTTACAGTATCGGTTATTGCTAAATACACATTAATATGATGATTAAAGAGATAAGTAGGTGGATTTAGTTATTTTCTTCTAAACATAGTTCTTTTGGATTAAAAGTCTGATTGGTTATATTAAAAAATGCTAATAAATTTTAAGTCGTGGTATGACCTAGTGACCTACCATGAATGTCTCTGACAATAAGAGGTGATTTGTATGAAGTATTGTTGATATTGTTATGTGAATCGTAGCTTTAATATAAAATTTCATCAATCCTTTGGTGAAACTTTATAACAGAGTGGAGAAGCAAGTAAAGTCAGTATTTTCATAGATAAATTTATGAATGGTGCGCTTTTGTAAAGGGAAAGGACCAAAGTTGGAAGGTGGAAGTAATTTGATTTTATACCGTTTAGAAAAATATATATATCAACCCTGCTCGGTTTGGAATAAAATTTACGTCAATACTGTAGGACAACTGGAAACGTACATAAAATAAGCACGAACACATATTATATTTCGACTGATTTTTTCATAAAAAAATTACGTTTAAACGTAAACCAACTCGAACACGTACATAAAAATACGCATGTAAAAAGTTAGTTTATTAAAGCAAAGGAACTAAGGGGAATAAACTCAAAACTTTAGAAAGTCAAGAAGTCAACAACAAATTAGCCCTTTAAAAAAGAAATTGGTGAACATAAGTTATTTAAGAAAATAATAGATTAAAATTGTATATCTATAATCTATCATTATAAAGGAGGTGACATGGGTAAATATGTCTAAATTGTTCAAAGTTGAAGTTGCTGACCATGTGTCACACAGACCCACCCCTGCTGCACCTCCATCTTCCTCTGATCCTACAGCCGCTGCTAAGGCAGAGGCGGCTGCCATCGCAGCCGATCATCTGTGGAACCGCTTAGACGCCGTTGTGAAGCAATGGATCTATGCCACGCTTGCACAACCCCTGTTACGGATCATCATTCAGTCGGGACAGACGGCGTATGATGCCTGGAATGCTGTGGAAAATGAGTTCACTGACAATCAAAACACTCGGGCGGTATTTCTTGGCCAAGAATTTGCTAACTTATGTCTTGAAAATTTTTCTTCTATGGCTAATTATTGTGAACACGCCAAACACTTGGCGGATCAACTAGCCAGTGTGGGTGCTCCTATGGATAACCGGATGCTCGTTCTGAAGGTGCTGACCGGGCTCACTGAACAATACGATAGCATCTCTACGGTATTTCAAAACGGTGAGCCGCTACCACCATTCAATGAGGTTCGGTCACGTCTTACCTTTGAGGAAAGTAAAAAGAAGCGCCAAGTGACTCGGAATTCTCAATCGGCCTCAACAGCTTTACACACCACAACCACGACTAACCCGCCGCCCACGTCCCAATCTGCACCATACACTTCTGCCGATTGAGCCCGTACCAAATCCTGCCGTGGCCGCGGCCGCCCCAACACAACCCAAAACCGGTCCTACACCCAAAACCAATCCACCCCGAGTCACCTGTATATTGTCTTTCCCAGCAACTGGACTTCCTCTCAGTGGGCCTCCATACTTAAAAATAATACCGCCATCAACACCACATCGGCTCAACCACCGTGTCCATATCCGTCTAGGCCCAACTCCCAAATCTCTCAAGGGATTCTTGGCCCTCGCCTTGATCAGGCCCATCTCACTGGTTACTCTCCAACAGATATTGAACAGGCACTTTATTCACTAGCTCTCAACCCACCGGACCATGGAGTAATGGATACTGGCGCTTCCTCTCACTCTACCAATGCGCAAGGTATATACTCCCCGTCTACTTTTAATACGTGCACTAATAAATATATTATTGTTGGAAAAGGCATGACCATACCTGTAGTGGCCCAAGGCAACCAAGTCCTCCCACCAATCTTTGTTCGTCGCCTTACCACCGACAATTTAGTTTCTATTGAATTTAACCCATTTGGCTTTCTTGTGAAGGATCTCAAAACTCGGGCTCCTATCCTACGATGCAATAGCACTGGCAATCTATATCCCTTGACTGAACCACTCCCCTTCAAAACCACTCAACCATCCTCTTTTGTTGTTGTTTCTCAAGATCGCTGGCATCAACGCTTGGGTCATCCTAGAGACAATTTACTTCAGTCTTTAAAATTGTCTTCATTCATTGATTATGGAAAACTTAATAAAACACTTTGTCAGTCTTGTGTTTTTGGCAAAAGTGTTAGACTTCCATTTTGTAACACCCCGGTTCCAGGCCCGAAAATTTTTCGCGCGTAGAATATTATAACAATACGTTTATACACGAAACCAAAAACCGAACCAATATATATAATTAATATTCGCATATGTACGTTACGAAACCAGACCGACACGCGAAACGAACCCGATCTGCAAAGATGGTGAATAGTCACCATGGGGCACATGGCACCCATGCCATGTGCCCCATGGCACATTTTAATCAAGACACACCCACACTTACGTTTTATTATATAAAGACCACCCACATTACATTTGTTTTAAACAAAACAATACACACACATACATACTACTGAAAGAAGTTAGAAAGAAAGATAAATAGAGAGAGATAGAGAAGAGAAGGAAGAAGATGCAGAGGAAGCAAGAGAGAGGGGAGATCGGTGGTAGTCTCTGGCCGTTAGTTAAGGTGTCAAGGCGGAGCACCACCGTACCCGGCTGCGTATCTTTGTTTTTCGGCACGTGACTCGAGTTGACGGTGATTGTACCGGTGAAGTGACGGCGGTGGTCTGGGTAACGGTTAAGGAATTTGACTAAGGGGGTCGGGTGGTGTATTATGGTGGTAGTCGTTCGGGTTAAGGTTTGTATGTCAGATCTGTTGGTTCAGCGACGAAGCTCCGATGGTGATCCTGATTAGAATCTGATTAAGGTTAAGTTCCATAACCTTTCTTAAATTCCATTTATAGTTATTGATAAATAAAATGATGTTAGGATTATGATGGTAGTCATGGTATTAGGTGTACAATGACAATTATAGGATGTTTATGGGGATATAGGTTGACTATGGTGGCAAGTGATGGTTAAGAGTGATGGATTGTGGTTTGTTGATTCATGGCTAAATAGTGGATTCAGTAGGGTCACGATGGTGTTATAACAAGGTATGGTCATTATATTAGTTAAAGATAATGGGTTCAACAATTAATGGTGGAGGATATTAGGTGATGAATATGGTGGACTAATTAGGATGATGATGGTATTGTTTGGAATCGACACGGTTTATTATTGTTAAGATGATGGATGGTCAAAAGAACAATTTATGAGACACCAACCAACCAAGTTAACATAAAGAGAGGACCTTGCATACAAAGGATTGGCGGATCTAAAACCTTGACATATTGTACAATCGTGTGACATGACAGGTGAGTTCGTGTACCTCCTCTTTTTCGTGTTTTTAACTGTTTTGGGGTGAATGCATGCTTTCTTTTATAAACTGTTCTGATGTGACAAGATACTGGTTGCCGGATTATACTGACACTCATTAACTCAGAGGTGAGCCGCTTAATATATGGGTAGTACTACTTGGGGAATCCCCCACGCACAGTGGACCCGGGACGTTGGGCCCGGGAAACCCTCCACTGAGGCTTGCGGACCGTTGCGGCATATATTATGCCTAGTAGATCTATAATGGAGTAGATAGATCTAGTGTTAGGGTTGAGGTGTTGCTTGTACATCACGTGTGTTAAACTATTTGAACTGTGTAAACTTGTTTATGAAATGATAAAACTGTTTTGGATCCACTTATTACTTACACGGACTCACCAGCGTAATTGCTGACCCAAACTCTTTTAAGCATGTGTTCAGGTACTGCAGACGGCTGGATGGTAATACGAGGTATATGCTTGTTAGCTGCGGACTAGAGGTTATCATGACTATAAGTTTTGCGGACTAGAGCTTCTAGAGTTAAGGACATTTAGAGATCGAATTGACTAGTGGATAACAACCCGCCAGCTGCTTCGACGACCGACGCGATTCGTCCCGGCATAGCTTTAAACTATATTATTTAAGTTATGTATTTTTATTTTTGGATTAGAAATTGTATAAAATTTAAATATTTGTTATCGTTGCTTTCGTTGTGCAAGTCCGTTACCAAACTGTCGTAACGTCCAGCCCCCTCCTGGTCGGGTTGTTACACATTTTATGATTCTCTTAATTCCACTTGTTTTGCATTTGACATTGTTCACAGTGATTTATGGACATCTCCCATACTTAGTACGGGTGGCCATAAATATTACATTTTATTTTTGGATGATTTTACTAATTTCTTGTGGACTTTTCCCTTATCAAATAAAGCTCAAGTCTTTCAAACCTTCACCACCCTCCACAACCTAATTAACACCTAATTTAATTGTAAAATCAAACAATTTCAGTGTGACAATGGAAAAGAATATGGAAATCAAAATTTCTACAATTTTTGCAATCCTAATGGCATACAATTTCGATTTTCTTGTCCTTACACCTCATCTCAAAATGGTAAAGCGGAGCATAAAATCCGAACCATCAATAACATGATGCGCACTCTCCTTGCCCAAGCCTCCATCCTACCCAACCTATGGCATCATGCTCTTGAAACCGCCACCTATCTCCTAAATATCCTACCAAGCAAACTTCACCACTTCAAATCACCCACCTCCCTTCTCTAAAATTGCACTCCGGAATACGAACATCTTCGTGTTTTCGGATGTCTCTGTTACCCGCTTACCCCATTAACCAAAATACACAAACTTGACTATCAGTCCCAACCTTGTGTATTTCTTAGCTACCCCACCAATCATCGTGGATATAACTGTCTTGATCTTTCCACTCACCAAATTATTATCTCAAGATACATCCACTTTGAAGAGACCATTTTCCCATACACCATTCAATCCCCAACCAAAAATCCGTCATACGAGTTTCTTAATCCCACTATCAATCCATTGATTTGGGATTACCTACAAAACAAAACCACACCAACCCCCTCCTCACCGTCCTCTGCCTCCACTACCTCACCTCCACACGGCCCAAATCACCTCCCAAACAATCGTTCCTCACAACAGACTACTGCTCCTTAATCCCTTTTCCCTCGGCCCAACAATACTGGCCCATTTACCACCATCTCATCTCCTACTCAGCCCACTACCAATGAACCCCTTCACAACATTACCTCCTCCACCTCTCATCTAAGTCCCACCCAGGCCCACAACTCCGGCCCAACTACATTTCAGCCCACCGCACCATCTTTAGCCCACCCTTCCACTTTGTCTAATACTAACCAGACGTCAGGCCCTTCGGCTCCTGACCTCTCGGCCCTGGACCCTCCGCTCCTAACCCCTCCGCCCTTGACCCCCCTACGCCACACACTACTATACCCGTTCCACCTCCACCACCTTCTCCTCCCCTGCCACCTACCCGAACCATCCACACTCGCTCCATGAGTGGTATCCACAAGCCTAAACAACACTTCAACCTCCACACTTCCACCATCGTCCCACTACCCAAGAACCCTCAGGTTGCCTTGTTCTCTCCCGAATGGCATAATGCCATGGCCAACGAATTCGGTGCACTTATTAAAAACAAGACCTGGGAGCTTGTACCTAGGACACCTGACATGAACATTATACGTTTCTTGTGGTTATTTAAACATAAATTCAGGTCATATGGCAGTTTGGTGCGTTACAAAGCTCGTTTAGTGTGTGATGGTCGGAAACAGCAGACGGGTATAGATTGTGGCGAAACATTTAGCCCGGTAGTAAAACCTTCTACCGTTCGGTTGGTTCTCTCTTTAGCTCTCTCCAAGTCGTGGCCCATTCATCAGTTGGACGTCATTAATGTGTTCCTTCACGGCAACTTGGAAGAGACTGTCAATATGCACCAACCCATGGGTTTTCGTCACCGTGACTTTCCGGATCATGTGTGTCGCTTACGAAAGTCACTGCATTGCCTTAAGCAGGCTCCTAGAGCCTGGTACCAGCGATTTACAGACTTTGTCACCATGCACGGTTCATACAAAGCAAATCAGACAATTCATTATTTATTTATCAGAATGGGTCTGAGATCGCGTATCTTCTGATTTATGTGGACGATATTATTCTCACTACGTCCACTGAGGCTCTACGCACACGGTTACTACACACCTTGTCTGGTGAATTTGCTATGAAAGACTTGGGTCCACTATCTTACTTCTTGGGAATTCAGGTCACTAGAGACGGTAATAAAATGTTTCTCTCTCAACAGGCATATGTGAAGGACATCATTCATCGTGCTGCCATGGACTTCTGCAAACCGGCTGGCACTCCGGTTGATACACAGTCCAAACTTTCGGCCACATCCAGTCCTCCTCATGATGATCCTTCCACCTATAGAAGTCTCGCTGGTGCCTTACAGTATCTCACGTTCACCAGACCGGACATCTCCTATGCTGTCCTACAGATCTGTATGCACATGCACGACCCTCGACAGGATCACTGGAACGCATTAAAACGCATTATCCGTTACCTTCAGGGTACCACTTATTATGGTCTTTATCTTGGTCCGGTCCCCAATCTTTCATTAGTGGCGTACACAGATGCAGACTGGGCTGGATGCCCCGACACACGCCGCTCTACCTCCGGATATTGCGTCTATCTTGGCGAGAACCTTATCTCCTGTTCGTCCAAACGTCAGTCTACCATCTCCAGGTCGAGTGCTGAAGCTGAATATCGGGGTGTTGCTAATGTTGTCGCTGACATTTGCTGGTTGCGGAATCTTTTGCTTGAGCTCCATCATCCTTTGTCTCGTGCTACTATCGTATACTGTGATAACGTCAGTGCTGTCTATCTCTTCGGCAATCCAGTGCAACACCAACGCACAAAACATATCGAGCTAGACATTCACTTCGTCCGAGAACAGGTTCAACGCGGACACGTTCGAGTTCTACATGTACCATCTCGACATCAGATTGCTGATATCTTCACCAAAGGACTCCCTCGAGTATTGTTTGACGATTTTCGTTCCAGTTTCAGCATCGGTCCACCCGACGTTTCGACTGCGGGGGCGTAATAGCACATGTGTAAATATAGTAAATTTTGAATGTATTTATTGATATCATATCTCCACACAAATATAGGAGATCTTGTTTGTAATTATATATTGTGAATAATCAATGGAATAGAGCAAGGTTTGATATTGCTTTCAGTTTCTTTACAATTTTCTAAACTTTTCTTCCCTAATGTCCATGGGGTAACTTTATTTCATTAAATTATCAAAATTCACAATCAAGTTATCTTTCATTATTTTTTATCTACATTGAAGTATTACATCTTCCTATGGGCTAACTTTATTTCATTAAATTATCAAAATCTCACAATTAAGTTATCCTTCATTATTTTTGTATCTACCTTTGTGATACACCCTTGTTTATACTCCCAACCCACTTGAAAAATGCTTAGTTAATAATTATTGTATGTATATGTCTTAGAATAAATTCTATGTAAATTAATGAGAAGCACACATAAATTGTAGGTTACTATACAGAAGTCCGGTTGAGTTCACATCTTCTTTCACGAGTTGTTTGTTCAAGCACTTGAAACGTGACTCCAAATGATGGCAAACAAAACAAACCAAATGTTAGCGATGCTGATGCTTTTTATTCTCTCATCATCTATAAGGTCCCTCAATTTTTAGGTAGTTAAACAGAAAGCAACATAATTTTTTTTATATCCTTATGATAGTGTAGGGCTAAAACAGTGAAACCTACCTACATGCTTTGAGTTTTGAATGTTATATATTTTTTAATTTGAATTATTGACACTGTTATATTTAGAAGGTACATTTACAAGTAGTATTTTACGGTTTTATCCAAATGAGTTCAAAAGGGAATAACTTGCTCAAATTCCTCCTAACATATACATATTTTTATCTAAATGTATATTTTTAATACTCCAAAAAGAAATATTATTCAGTGCAATATTATGTGTTTGTTTACAATCATATAATCTAACTCCTTTAGTAATGCATTTGAAATACACTTTGGTGATCTTCTTTTTGCATTAGCAATATTGCGAATGAAGAAGGACATGCTATCTTCTTGAAAGGCGAAAAGAGACTCAGTTAAAATACATGCAAAATATATACTTGTGTCTGATGCATATCATGTTCCTACCGCGTACTGTCGACTCCGCCGCAACGCATAGGTTACCTACTAGTTATATATGGTATAGGGGTAAAGTTGAAAGTTGAAACACTAAAACTTGAGAGGTTAATTTACAAACTTAGTAAAATGGAGTACTAGTAACTCTAGGGACTAATATTGCCGTTTTGTGAAGCTTTCAGGGTAGCTAAGCCTAAGGACTAAAATTACAATTTTTTTAAACTATGGAGGTAAGCAAAGCCGGTGAGAAACCCCACAACTCTTCCTTTTACGATTGTATACCATGAACACTATGTTTTCACAAAATAAATATAAAAACTTTGGTTTCAAGTCTTTTTTCATATACCATAATACTGTCTTCACTTTATGAAACCTTCTATTGCTTTGCCTGTATGATGATTAAAGCCTAACTTCAATCACCACAATTATCTCCCCAAATTACATTACTTGCATTATTTCATATGGGCCTTTGGTTTTATTTTTTTATATACAACTTGAGACAAGTTTTACCTTTCCTGTTCACTGGTATTGTTCTAGTAACGTCTAACACGTTTAGAGCGAGAATAACGATCACCCATCACATACAAAAAAAAACACCCGGGCTAACAATAAACGAGGCAAAACTTCTAACGCCACACAAATGCCATCACACGTCGCTATAGCCAATGACAATACGAACCCAACCCATTACAACTTTTGAACATTCAACAATATAATCCATCAGCATTACATATTTACAAAGTTTAAACACATTATTAGTAATACAAATTTATAAAGTTGAGACTATGAAAGAGCAAAACTAATAATTCAAGGGTTTAAAGTACTGCCCAGGTTTTGGTTACATAACATATCTTCTTCCCCTTTATGTTCAAGTTTCAACAACATGCTAATAAGCAATATTCCATTTTCTTTATAATAATTTAAACAAACTTTTGGTGCCAAATAACTGAAAGTATTTGGGAATTGAATGAATAATATTATTGAGATGACAATGTATTTATACACATACAATTAGAGTTGTACTAGGAAACCTATACATTATCTAATCAAATCAATTCCTCTGTATCATTATCTACACTAATAATAAGGATATTTATCTAATAATAATACAATTATTATTCCCGGTTAATACACCCCCTCAGTCTGAGCAGGAAAAGACTGAATGCACAGGCTGGACTTGAACCGCTGGAAAAGCTGGCGAGGGAGCCCCTTTGTAAATATGTCAGCATATTGAAAATCAGCTGGAACATGGAGAACGCGAACCGCACCAAGTTTGACCTTTTCGCGAACGAAATGTATATCAAGCTCCACATGCTTTGTTCTTTGATGCTGCACTGGGTTGTCAGACAAGTATACAGCTGAGATATTGTCACAATACACGATAGTTGCCTGAAGAGTAGGAATGTGTAGTTCTGTAAGAAGATTTCTGATCCAGCTTGTTTCGGCGACAGCATTTGCAACTCCTCTGTATTCAGCCTCAGCACTGGAGCGTGAAATCGTAGGTTGTCGTTTAGAGGACCAAGAAACAAGGTTCTCACCAAGAAAGACACAATAACCTGATGTGGAGCGACGGGAGTCGGGACAACCTCCCCAATCAGCATCTGAATAAGCAGTCAACTTTACTGAACGAGAAGGACGAATGAACAAACCCTGATCCCGTGTGCCTTGTAAATACCGTAGGATGCGTTTAAGAAGATGAAAATGCGGCTCGCGGGGATCATGCATGAACAAACACACTTGCTGCACAGCGTAAGCAATATCAGGGCGAGTTATTGTTAAGTATTGTAGAGCACCAGCTAAACTCCTGTATAAAGTGCCATCAGACACAGGTGGACCAGAGTCAGCACTTAACTTGGAAGCTGTGTCAATAGGAGTCGCACACGGTTTGCAATCAGCCATATTTGCCCGAGCAAGAATATCAACAATGTATGACGACTGTGAGAGAAACAAACCACCAGCTTGATTTGTGACCTGGATTCCTAAAAACTGATGCAATGGTCCCAAATCGCTCATTGCAAATTCTTTAGATAAAGTCTGAATAACTTGCTGAAGAAAAGTAGGATCCGAAGCAGTAAGAATAATATCATCGACGTACAGTAGGAGATACGCCATGATGTTACCAGATTTATAAACAAAAAGTGACGTGTCACTCCGAGTGCTGCAAAACCCACACTTAGTAATAAAATTAGCAAACCGTTGGTACCAAGCCCGTGGCGCCTGTTTCAAACCATACAACGACTTACGAAGGCGACATACGTGGTCAGGCCGATTCGGGTCCTTAAAACCCGGAGGTTGATGCATATAAACGGTTTCCTTGAGATCACCATGGAGGAACGCGTTTTTAACATCAAGTTGATTTATAGACCAACCACTAGATATGGCGAGACTAAGAACAGTCCGAATTGTTGTTGGTTTAACAACGGGACTAAACGTTTCATCACAATCGACTCCAACCTGCTGTGATTTCCCATTAACGACTAGTCTGGCCTTATAACGCTGCAGAGAACCGTCAGAACGAAACTTGTGACGGAAAAGCCACATACAACGAATCACATGAGCATCAGAAGGACGGCTAACTAATTCCCAAGTATTATTATCCATTAATGCTTTAAATTCATCATTCATGGCTGTATTCCAATTAGGATCCGATAAGGCAGTAAGGTGAGAGGTAGGTAATGGGGATATAGTAGGTGGAGTGGAAGTGTGAAGGTTGATGTGTGGTTTATTCGCTCGTGAGCGAGTAATCATAGGATGGGTTGGTTGAGGTGTGGGAACAGCGAGGGAGGGCTGGACGGGTTGGGAAGTGGTGGTGGTGGTAGGTTTAGGGCGCCGGTGGTATGTGATAGGCGGTGGTGGAGGGGGTAGTGGGTGAGACGGTGGTGTAGGGTCCGGAGACGATTGTGGAGGAAGTGGGCTTTGGGTAGGGGAAGTTTGGGCCGTAGTAGGATGATCCGGGGGTGGTGGTGGGGGATGTTGTGTTGGTTGGGCTGAAAAGGTTGGAAGGGATGCCGGGGACAGGAGTGGAGACAAGTCAGTCTCCAGAAAGGCATGGTTTGGGGCAGGTTCAGTGGTGGAAAAAGGGAAGACCGACTCATCAAAGGTGACATGTCGGGAAAGGATAACCTTCCCTGTGGTAAGATTGAGACACCGGTACCCACGGTAGTGGGCTGGATACCCCAAAAAAACACAAAGGTTAGATCGTAGGGTTAATTTGTTTGGGCGGGTAGCCGAAAGATTCGGGTAACAAGCACACCCAAAAACCCGTAAGAGGTCATAATCAGGGTGGCGACCATATAAGGAAGCCAAAGGGGTGAAAAACTGACGGTTTGGTGAGGGTAGGATATTGTGTAAGTATGTGGCTGTGTGGAGAGCTTCAACCCAAAAGTTAGAAGGCAAGGAGGCATGAGTTAGAAGGCAAAACATGATTTCGTTCAGGCGACGAATCATGCGTTCAGATTTGCCATTCTGTTGAGATGTATGTGGACATGAAAACCGAAGTTGGATGCCATGTTGAAGGGCAAAGTTTTGAAATTGATGATTTTGAAACTCACCCCCTAAGTCACATTGAAACGACTTAATAGGTAGTTTAAATTGGGTTAGGACAAATGTATAAAATTGAGTAAATTTGGCAAAGGTTTCTGATTTATACTTTAGTGGAAAAACCCATGTAAAATTAGTAAAATCATCAATTAAAACCATGTAATACTTATACCCGGATTTACTAACAATTGGAGACGTCCACAAGTCACAATGAACAATATCAAAAGGCAATAAAGTAACTGAAGTAGACTGATTAAAAGGCAAACGTTTATGTTTAGATAACTGGCAAGAATGACAAAGTACTGAAGTAGAGTATTTATTACAAGAAACTAAATTACTAGAATGAAAAAAATTCATAATATGAACGCCTGGGTGGCCAAGACGATCATGCCAAAAGTCTTGAGAGCTGGTAGCTAAGAGAGCAGTGGCGGAAGCATTATTTGTGAGAGGATAGAGCGGGCTGGAACTATTGTGTCTGCTCAGGATCATGCCAGTTGGGTATTCCTTCACAGAAAAACCAAACGGGTCAAACTCAACAGAAACATAGTTATCTTTTGTAAATTGTTTGACAGAAATTAGGTTTTTGACAATATGTGGTGAGTATAGGACATTTTTAAGGTGTAAGGGTCGGGTGGATTGGGTAAGGGTTGTGTTACCGGATCCGTGGATTGGTACGCGATGGCCATTACCGACAAAAATATTATTAATGGGACAATAAGAATTAGGAGTAGTGAGCATACCTGAGACCCCAGTGATGTGGGAAGAAGCACCCGTGTCCATGTACCACTGCCCAGTGGTTGGTTCAGCACCATCAATTGCTAAGATCTGAAAAGCATCCTCCAAGTGCGCAGGGTCTAATGGATTAATCTCGGTGAGATGAGCCTGCTGCTGATTTTGTTGGGCTGGTGGATTCTGCTGTTGCTGGGTGGGAGCCTGCTGCTGCATAGGAGGTTGTTGTTGTTGCTGACCTTCCTGGGGGCCGTATGTCCATGGGCTGACCCATCCAGCTTGTGTTGGGTAAGGACATGGAGGCATCGACCAAGGAACCTGTGGTGGATTGGGCTGAGTAGGCCACCACATCGGCCAAGAAGGCTGCTGACCAGGTTGGGAAGGCCACGTAGGCGCCTGACCCGGACGAAACTGAGGAGGCCTGGTGGCAGTCTGAGAAGCACCACCACGACGACCCCTTCCACGACCACCCCCACGGCCACCACGGCCACCACCTCGGCTGTTAGAGGGCTGAGGAGCATCCTGAGTGGCAGCCATGACAGTAGGAGGGGAAAGAAGGTCACGGGCCTGTTGGCGCTGAGTGTCGTTGCGTAACATGTGACAAGCGTCCTCCCAAGAAGGTATTTGCTGATTAATCATGGATGCTGTGGTGTCGTATTCTGCGGGAAGACCTCGAACAAGCTGCAGGACCAGCCGCTTCTGAGTGACTGGATGATCGATGTCATTAAGCTGAGTGGCCAGATCTTTAAGTTTCTGGCAGTAGGCATCGAGAGAGGGCATAGACTTGAGGGTGAGATTAACAAATTCATGCTCCAGGGCAGCAGCACGAGCACCTTTGTTGCTGTGGAAGATGTCCTTGAGTCGTAACCAGGCTTCCAGGGCAGTGGATTCGGGTTCAATAATTCGGGCAAGCAGATCATCAGAGATGGTCGCGTAGACCCACTTAAGAACAATTGCATCGACCTCCATCCAAGCTGCGTATGAAGGATCGGTATCCGGAGGCGGTAGGGTTCCGTCAATGTGATCGGTAACCTTATAACCTCGAGCATTCAACTGAAACAGACGAACCCAGCTAGAGTACGACACCTTGGTGCCATCTAGGGTTCGGACCTTGTTCTGAATGTTGGTCACGGTGTACACAGGGTGCAGCGCCGTGGGTTTGGATTCAGAAGCAGAGGGGGAGTCAGTCTTGTTATCGCCGGCCATTGAGTAGGAGCGATTTTAGGGTTTCTGAAAAAAAAGAGGGATGTTGACCGTGGTCAACTGTGAAGAAGAAAAAGAGTTAGTATAGAGCTAGAATAGCTCTGATACCATGAAAGTATTTGGGAATTGAATGAATAATATTATTGAGATGACAATGTATTTATACACATACAATTAGAGTTGTACTAGGAAACCTATACATTATCTAATCAAATCAATTCCTCTGTATCATTATCTACACTAATAATAAGGATATTTATCTAATAATAATACAATTATTATTCCCGGTTAATAATAACGATGTCAATCGGTTATGCAGCAGCCTCTAAAGACATTTCGGTATTGGAATGTAGCTGTACGTTTGCTGTTTTGTGCTTGTAGGCATTCAACTATCTCTTACCTTAAGACTTAAGTCGATGTTTGATGGTGTGGCTAGCTTTTGGCTGGAACCTGAGCTGAACTTGAACTTACGCACCAGGATCACAAAACCGGGTAAAAGTATGATGTAGAGTGCCCCCATGATTACGGGTGCCAAAACCAGCCACCCCAGCAACTGCAAATGCTTATCAATCATTAAATGTGGCAAATTTAACATAATTGTCGGGTTAATTTTTTATTTTAAACGGGTCAGTCTAAAAAAATGAAAAATAGGTGAGACATAAACGGGTCACTCTAAAAAAAAAAGAATAATATGTAAGATGGAAGTAGGTTATTCAACAAAAAGAAAAATATAGATAAGATGAAACAAGTCATTCTACAAAACGAAAAATAGGTAAGATGGAAATGGGTCATTCTACAAAAAGAAGAATATGTAAAGAGGGAAACGGGTCATACTACAATAAAGAAGAACAGGAAAGAGGGAAACGGGTCATGCTACAAAAGAACAGGAAAAAGGGAAACGAGTCATGCTACAAAAAGAAGAATAGGTAAGAGGGAAACGGGTCGTTCCAAAAAAGAAGAATAGGTAAGAGGGAAACGGGTCGTTTCAAAAAAGAAGAATAGGTAAGATGGAAACGGGCCATTCTACCAAAAAAGAAAAGCATGTAAGAGGGAAACAGGCCATTATACCAAAAAAGAAAAACAGGTAAGAGGGAAACGAGCCGTTATACCAAAAAAGAAAAACAGTTATGACTTATGAGAGAAACGGGCCATTCTAACACAAAAGAAAACAAGAAGAAAACAGGCCATTCTACAAAAAAAAAAATAAAAGAACAGAAAAGAAAAACTGGTAAAGAGGGAAAAGGGCCATTCTGCCAAAAAGAGTAATAGGTAAAAGGGAAACGGGCGACCAAACAGAAAAAAAACAGTTAAGAGGGAAACAGGTCACTCTACAGAAAAGAAAAGGGGTAAAGATGGAAACGGGTCATTCTATAGAAAGAAAAATTAGGAAGGATAGAACCGGGTCATTCTACAGAGAAGAAAATTAGAAAAGATGGAAATGGTTCCCTCTACCGAAAAGAAAAATAGGTAAGATGGAAACAGGTCATTCTATTCTAAAAAAGAAAAAGAGGTTAGAGGGAAATGTCGTGCATGCATGCGCGCAAAGTGTGGAACATTTTGAGGCCCAAAGTCAATTCTGGATGCATATAATCTCCCAAATTGTTTTTATTTAATAACTGTTTTCAGTAATAAGGCAATTGACACATTAATTATTTAAGAAAAGCGGAACATACCGCGTTGAGGATGCTTCGAAAGATTTCTGTTGAAGCTTCCCCGGTCAATACCTTCTTCAAAGCATCCGTTGTCAAAGGAAAATGAGCTCCACCGGTAACAAACTCACCAAACCGTAAGAACACCACCATCAGACTAAATATTAAAACAAAATTTTGAAAATCAATATGTAACAAACTAACAATTGCTTCAGTAAACTAATAATATGTAACAAACTAACAATGCATATTATTAGTTAAAAAAAGTATTACACTTCACCTCAGCTCTAATGGAGTGGCAACAAAATTTGCCAGCATAACAGTTGGAGCATTTACAGAAGACCCGAGCACTGCTATTGCCATCCCACATAGGAACACCGTCACCCCTGTTACATATATAAAACAATACCCAAAATGGCAAAATTAATTATAAAGAGTTGCCAAAATACCACAATAACCATAAGAAGATACCCAAAATCACAAAAATTATAAAATATACATTATATTATACAGAAGAAAGTGCTACAAAGAACCTACCAATACCCTGCTAATAAGTGGGGACGCTGGTCGCTAGGTAGTTGTCTTTCATGGTGTTAAGGAAAGTTGGATTTGAACCTTTGACCTATCCTAGAGGGGAATCATAAACTTACCATTGTACCACCACCCCTTAACGGTTATGTCCCTTTTGAGTTGTCCCAACTTAACTTCATCTTTCAGATTTTATGGAAACGATTTATACTATTCTGACCGTGTTACCCTTTTGAAAGAAAAACAATTAACCATGGTACCCACTATTTCACAATCAGTGTGGTTCTACTCAAGAAATCTTGTAGTTATAAACTTATATTTCTTCGGTCCTAAATTCCAACTTAGAAATTTAAAATTAATTAAATGCTTTGATTTTAATTTACCATTTAACCTTCTTGATGGAGTGGAGAAAGTACAGATTAAATATTACAGTTTAGATGTTTTAATGTTTTACTTTCTGTCATCTTTCTTCTATAACTCTGCACATCTTCATTCACTCTTATGTTCACATCAACAAATCAAGAACTCCCTTATTTATATTTTCTATAGAACTGTGCACAACTCTCCCATATTATCATCATGTTAAAATTTTCTTATGCACCAAAGTTATAAATTATTTTACTTCTATTGATAGCACCAAGTTTATCACATGAACCACATAACACTTATGTTTCCATGTGGACGACTGCTCGCTTAATCCAATTTTCCCTAGGTTTTACGGTGTAACATAAACATAAACATTCAAATTTCAAGAGGTATAGAGGTCCCTATAGTTGATCATTGTGACCACATAAATTAAATTGTAACTTTATTTCTCAAGCATAAACATGAATTTGGATCAGAGCATACCAACAATTGGGAAGACTCCTATTGAAATCCCGAGCGCGGTTGAGAATGCAAGTTGCTTAGGCTCTGCTCCCCTGAAAACAAAGTGTCATCTCAATATATCATCAATTAAACCAGTCAGTATCAGCTTTCTAACACACAAGTATTCCTCAAATAAATCTCAACTTTCACTGGTTTCCGCCTTTTAACCGCTTGAACCGTTACCGTCTAGCTCAAGCTACGTTTTACCTGATCCCATTGGTTAGCATGGCATTGACGGTCCTATGAGTTTGCCGGTTACAGTTCTCATGGTTGTTTAAAAAATCCCATTTATAGTGTTATACAATGAGCACATGTACATACATACAAACATTTATAAAGATAGACTACCAACTTTAATTCGTACACAAAGCCCCAAAACACAAACTAAAAGCTCGAAAAAAGCTTTGCGTAAAAAACGAGCCGAGCCTAAGCCCAGCTGGTAATAAGTTGACAACCAATAATATAAAACTCATGCCGAGCCTAGCTCGAAATCAACATTTAAGCTTGTTAAGACATATGGGGCCGGCTCGCCTTGGCTCAATTTGTAATGGAGGCCTAAAACGGACACTAAAATAAAATAATCTCTAAAAGACTCGTTCGAGCTTTTTACAAACCGAGCTCATCATTTCAGCTTGTTAAAACGAGCCGAGCCTTAGCCAGCCACAGGCGATCAATAGTTATTTACCTGCGAAGGATTAGGATAAAAGGATCAACAACCTTCTTGCGAAGCCAGGAACCAATCGCTACTACTCCCCTTTTCGCCGAATTCGACATTTATTATTTCGATCAAATTAATTCCAATTCCAATTCCAATTCCGTCACGATTCGGATAAACTCTTGGTACAATCAATAATGAATCAATGGTAACAAGTCATGTAGTTTACAAAATATAAACAACATAAAAACCCACAATTTGTAAATCAAACATTAAAGGATTCAATTGATTGGAATTTAAATGTGTTTGAATCATATAAAGAAGGGAATCTTTTTGCATCTAAACAGGTCAGATATTGTGACTCGTATCTCGATCTTGTTCGGTGTTTGTTTAGATTAATATTATTATTATTATCGTTGTTGTTATTATGAAGTACGTGTTTGTTTATGCGTCACGTTGCTATCAATCTCATGATTCTTATCCCCTTTTTTGAGACGTTTATAGTTGCGTTCAATTTCAGCCACAAAACTTTGCACAAATTTTATTTCTACCACAAAACTAATGAATTTTTTGTTTAGATCAAGAGTCCCAATGATGGATAGTTCCTACCGAGGCATGGCTCGATCCGGAGGGCAACCAGGTTTTACCCAGCTGTTACCCCAGCGAGTTTATCGTGTGGGGGCAGTATGGTTTCCGGGCGAAGGTCAGTTTGCGCGGCGGCCGGGGCCCGATAGAACATCGCGTTCGCAGGGCGGAGCTGACGGGTAACGTCTTAGACGAAACCCGGTGACCAATTCGGTCCAGTACATAGAAAGTCACCCTTCAAAAAAAAAAAAAGTTTCTGGCTGCTTTCGGTTTTGACGAAAATTCTGGGTATAGGGACCCTCTTTTTTAATAATGATTTACATGGTAAGACTGAAGGGTGTGGAATAAAGCCCTACAGGCTTTAAGACACCATGTCAGCGCCATGTAAGCTGTGGAGGCAACAATGACGCCCTTTTTAACAACCTGATGTGGGTTAACCACAAGCCCCCCCCCCCCCCCACCCCATCTCACCCTCGTCGCTCTCCCTTTCTAACAGCTTTTGGCATCGGCAAATGGCTTAGCGAGCCAGCACCATAACACCCCCTTTAATAGGGGGTAGGGACAGTATTAGGGGTGCCACCCAGCTGGGGCACCCCCCCCCCCCCCAGTCTAAGGGTGCGTCACGTAAGCTGTGGAAGCTTCTAACTTGGAAATGTATCCAACAATCATCCAACCAACCTATTTACCAGTTAGAATGGTGTAGGGTTTAGGTTGATTACCGAAAATCCTGGTTTCCCCTTATGCAATGTTAAGGCTCACTAGATGAAATTGTGGGTTCACACGGGAAGCATGGGAACACCGTCGCAACCATCATGGTTTTGCTATCCATCTTCAAGTCCAAGTTCATTAACCCGTAGCTATATGGATGTATCGGATGGTGATGTACACAAGTTTTAAAGCTGCATTTCTTTAATGATGTATTGGTTGGTGAGCTGAAATGACTAGCAAGTCCAACTAGATTCTAGATAGGTGCGCTCTTACTTTAGCATTGAAGTGGGTTCAAACAAGATGACATTATCCTATTGGATAGGTTTAACTAGGTTCCCCCTCCCTCGTAACAACTAATAAGTTTTTTTTTAATGTGGTCGGTCGGTTAGGTGGATCAACAAGACCCATCAAAACGGTGCGATTATCACAATTGTTAATTCATGGTAAAAATAGAATAAAAGATAAATTTTGTTCATAAATAGTAGAGTAAATCATACGGTTGGCCCTTTGGTTTGGCCTAAATTTTGTTTTTCATCCATATGTTTTTTTTCTTACATGCTCAGTTCTTAAACTATGTATTCTATTGCACTATTAATCAAAATCAATAATGGGTTAACTTTTGATCTCAATATGTAAAACATGAAAAGTCGGTGGACTTGTAATGATAAGGAATACATAACCAGGGGGAATTAGGTAAGTTAGGTTTATGATATATGGACACCGCAAATCCTTATTTTAACCCTTGTAAATACGTTTTAGAGAGAATTACACAGATTGTCCTTTAGTTATGTATGAAATTGCATCCTATGTCCTTTTTTCAAATTTTTGACTCCTTATGTCTTTTGTTTTATACACTTGTTACACCCTATGTCCTTTAGGCCAAACCAAGTTAAATAGCTCAGTTAACTTGCTCACGTGCCCCTCACGTGAGGGGCAATCCTGTCTTTTCACCCTCAATGAAGGACAATCTGTGTAATAATAATAATAATAATAATAACAACACTACTTTATCTCTCACCCCTCTCTCTTTAAAACACACACACAAACACACTGAATTCTAATAAAACTTTAGAGAGAGAGAGAAGAATACCTAGAGAGAGGAAAGGAGCCGAGAAAGGAGGAGGAGCCGGAGGGACTCCCACCACCGCCGACGGTGGTTCTCCGGTGGTCGAACCCCACCCCCACCGCGTTACTGTTTATTAGAGAAGAGGAGAGAGAAGCAGATGATTAGAGAAGGAGAGAGAGAGAGACGAAGCAGGGCGGTGACAGAGTGATCCCGACGCCTGTGGATTCAGAAGCAGGAAGGTGCAGAGGTGACCGACGACGCCTGTGAATTCCGACGAAGCCTGTGGATTCCGACGACGCCTGTGATTCCGACGAACTAGGTAAAACCCCCTTTTCTTGCTTCAGACTACCTGTGTAATTCTCTCTATACTTCAAAGTTCCCATGGTTTTTTAATGTAGCGGTGGTGGCAGGGGGAGGGGACGGCGGAGGACGGTGATGGTGGCAGGGGGGAAGACGAAGGTTTTTTGGTGGTAGGTGTTTGACGGTCGTTGATGGTGGTCGTTGAGGGTGTTTTGCAGAGGAGGGGGGCTGTGGTGTTGACGAAGGTGGGTTTCAGAGGTGGTTTGGGGTGGTTGTTGTGGGTGTTTTGCAGATTGGTTTAGGGTGGTTGTTGTGGGTGTTTTGCAGAGGGGTTTGGGTGGTTGCTGTGGGGGTTTGGGGTGGATCTGATGAGGGGTTCGAATGGTCGTTCGAATGGTGGTTTGGTGGATCTAAATGAGGGGTTTGGTGGTGGTTGATGGTTCGACGGTGGGGAGGTGGTGGTGGTCCGGCGATGGTTCGACGGTGGGGAGGTGGTGGAGATACCTACGGAGGAGGTGGTGGTGGTTATCATGTTTGTTTGATTGTTGAAGGTTTTTTTTTTTTTTTAAGTTTTATCATGTTTTAAGGTAAAAAGACAGGTTTGCCCCTCATGTGAGGGGCACGTGAGCAGGTTAACTGAGTTTTTTTAACTTGGTTTGGCCTAAAGAACATAGGGTGTAACAAGTGTATAAAACAAAGGATATAAGGAGTCAAAAATTTGAAAAAAGGACATAGGATGCAATTTCATGTATAACTAAAGGACAATCTGTATAATTCTCTCTACGTTTTATATTGGTTAATATAGAGCATTTTAATTATATTGACCCATATAGAGCATATTGATGTCTAAATAAGCGCCGGGGTGTCTCGGCAAACTGAGAGCCTGTGTAAAACTAAAGAAGTTTGTGGACTTGTAATGACAAGTAATACATAACTTGGGGAAATTAGATAAATTAACCTCCTCCAAACCCATTCATCAGCTTCTCGTTCTACAAAACCCTTGGTTTGCTAACGGACACTCTGTTTTTCACAATAATAATAAACCACAGTCGTTTCGTTTCTTTATAATAAAATAAAATGTTCAAGAAATCAGTAGAAGCAAAATCCCAGCAACGATTATCAGGTGCTGACCGTAAGAAACTGAAAAGAACAATCAAAGACCGTTTCCCCAATGCCTCTGATTCTGACCTCGATACCTTAATCCCACCAAAGGTTTGTCCTTTTGTTGTTGTTTCAATTCCTATGATTATGTTATCAATTGGGTTTCTTTCTTTTTCTTTATTTTATTTGTTATTATTATTTTTTTTGTCAATTGTGTTTTTTTGTTGTTGTTGTTAAATTAAGTTAACTAAATCATGGTATTGATATTAAAGTTTTTTGCTTTAATAAATTGGGGATGTGGGTTTTTGATTATGTTGTGTTTAAGAACATATAGGTGTGTTTGGATGTGTGTTTAAGTTTATTATTGTCATTTGGTTATGGTTATGATTGGAGTGTTTGGGTAAAAGTGATAAAAAATTTGGCTTTTTGATTATTTACAAACAGTTTGAATCACATTAGGAGAAGATGGTAAGAAGTTTTTGTAAGGAAATTGATTATTGGGATAATTGTGAAAATATTAATCACAAGATTTAGTTACCTGTTTATGCGTCTTGAATTTCGTAGTTGAATCCGTCGTTTAATTAAGAAATTTGATTAACCAGAAGATTTAGTTAACTTATCAGGTAAGGGTATTGAGCTTAGGTGCTTTCCGTTTACATTTCATATGCGGCCGTTAATTTACATTTCTGTTTCTTTCATATAATATTATATTTGTTAATGGCGAGCATGGCGCCCGCTATAGCGATGCAATGCTATGCCGCTATCTGATTATTAGCGCCTAAAAAGCGAGGAAATAGTGGGAAAATAGTTTATAAATGTACATGTATAAATAAGTGTAATTTAGGTTTTTTTTTTGTTATAGGATTGAAAATAGAAGCGTATAGCTTCCATATATACCGGATTTTTTTATATAAAATATATATGTAAAATAGTTCTAGACTTTTCTGCTAGTGTATCGCTAAACACGAGTTACCGTCCGCTATTTCATACCTATCGCTAGGTAGTGTGTAGGTAGCTTGTCGCCATCGTCAGTTATTTGCTATTGACAACTTTGTTTTGTATGTAGAATATAGTTTTTAAAAGGAAGTTATATGTAACTATCTTTTTGGTTTTATTGTAGGTGGAGATAACCGTTTCAAAGCAGCCAAACCGTGTTCTTATTTACAGTTTGGAAGGTGGATTGCCAATGTTCTTTGATGTCGATAGCAGAGGCACAACTATATTTCCAACAGGTATGCAACTAGCTAATTATACCATTGGCAATTTATAAAAGTTGTTTCGTGTTAAAGCATCTACAATTTATTATGATACTAATAACTACTTTAACTGATGATTTGAATTTTTTAAAGTTTCATGATCTTGAAATTAATGCTATACATGGTCTCCTTTTATTCATATAATACGTCGTTTCTTTAGAATAATAAAGGAAAAAAATATATAGTTTTTATGCATTGAACGTGAAGTTATTATGACAATGTGTGAACTTATATGTGTTAATCTTGATTACGCGTTCCCTTGGTTTACAACTGTTTACTTCACTAAGGGGCTGTTTGGTTGATTAAGTGCTGTATTATTAAAATGATCTAGATGGTTAAGAGGCTCTGAATGGTTAAGAGCTGAATCATTCAGCATCCCTTATTAGCTTAATGGTTCAGCACTAAATCATTCCATTCAGATGCTGAAACAAACAGTCTGAATGCTGAATGATTCAAAACATGTTAATTGATGAGAGGCTTAAGTCTCAGTTATCTTGATTTATTTTTTGTTTTTTTCTGACATTTTTAATCTAAAAAACGCAGTTTATGCGCTATGGAAAGTTCCTCATCTTCTACCAGCTTTCATTCTAAAAGGCGGTGAAGTGTCACGTTACGTAATTGGAGGGGCAGATTTGATGTTTCCTGGCATCAATATAAACGTGGAGGGCCTCCCTGAATTTTCAACTGGTGAACCATGGGCTGTTATAGTTCCCGGTAATCCAGCTCCAATCGCTGTAAGATTCTACGCTCTTTTTTTTTTAGCAAATTCTACAAAAACGTAGATAATTCGTAAAAACAAAATGTAAAAACTATTTTTGTTTTTTATATTATAGGTGGGATCTACCTGCATGAGCAGCACCGAGGCTCTAAAAGCCGGTCTTCGTGGAAAGGCTTTAAAGATAACCCATCATTACCGGGATGCCCTTTGGTAAATATAACTCAAAACTAGTGCTGCCAAATTGGAAGTAGATTAATAATTGACCCGTTTCTGTGAAAATCTTTTCAGGGAATCGGCTGACACCCGATATGTTCCAAACGCTGGCTTTCTAGAAGATGTTGTATATGAAGATCCTTCTTTATCGACTACGTCTCAGCAATCTGATGAAGTCGCTAGTGATCATGACAATGATGCAGATAACATAGAATCAGAGGTGGCTACGAACGATGCAGATGCTAGTCATCCAGAATCAACTTCACAAATGCAGTCAAACTTAAGTGTTGACCAACAAATAACAACTGATCTTGGTGATCTAAAGTTGACAGAAAGTGATAAGGGCGTTACGGAGGAACAAGTTAGTCTTTCGGTTGAAGATGTAGATGCACTTTTGGACAAATGCCTTCTGCAAGCTTTTTATACAACACTTAAGGATAAAGATCTTCCTATTGCTGGTAGCACACTATGGTAAGAACTAAATGGTAGTTCTTAAATTATTTGTCTCTTTATTATCCATATATGCCGTATTTTTTTGAAATGGGTACAAAAAGATGTTTAGCATTAAAAGTAATACACTATTACACTAGATACAACCTGACCTGCTTTGTACCAGCTGGTATTTTGTGTACGTCGGGGCGAGCTCGCTCTGTCATCGTGTGGGGATGTAACAGGTCAAATGTATTAAGGGATTACAACTCTTCTATATCATTTTTGTACTCTTAGAAGTGCTTGTTCATATGTTGATTCGCCATAAGTAAAAGCATAAGATAAATGAAAAGCTTCCATTTTAATCAAAATTGCTTCTTTTAGTGGAACTCATATTTTGTTCATTATCGCGAACTTATGTTATATGTTTATGTGTGCACGCCCTTGTCATCAAAGTGTCATACAGTCTTTTTAAATACTTTAGCTTTTTTATTTAACAGTTTTTGTACTTTACTGATTTTATTGGTCTTTTTGTTGCATTTGTAGGTCGAATCATGTGTTACCTTGTAGGCCACCTGGCACCGTGCTGGATATTAAGAAGTCGTCACACAAAAAGCTATCTAAGTGGTTACAATCAAAATCTTCTGAAGGACTGGTAATTTACTTTTAACGCTTATCTTTCCCTTTTATTACATTTTAAGTGTTATTCTTTATGTAACTTGAGATAGATGCACTTTTGGAATAATTCATAAAATGTTGTGTTTTTTATAAAATTAGAAAAAGTAACATAGTAGTAACAAATACAAGGTTACTCAGTCATGGCGTGATTTGGATGTGCATTTTGAAAGCTATTATGACAGTGAATAATCAGAATCAGATAGTCAACTGTAAGAAAACGGTTGTAGAAGACAGTGCTTGGATGTGCTTCAGATAGTAGGAGTTGCGATAATTAGATAATCATCAGTTTGAGTGCTTGGAAAGGACCAAAGGTTTGATTATATAATGTATTAATAATAAAATGACCAAAGAAGAGATTTTATCAGAAAACAGAAGAGAAATTCTTTTGATTAGGTTAAAAAGGGTAATTAGGCAATTTTGTTTAAGCTCTAATTAGGCTCGACCTTTTTTGAATTTTATTATGAAAAGATGGGGTAGATAGATAGTATGAGCGGGATTTTCAAATTTTGAATTTTAGAACTGGGTTTGGAGCCAAAATATATTATTTTCATCTATATATTAATTACACATACACAAGCCTGAGTCGAGCCATATGTCGAGCCATCAAGCCGAGCCACGAGTCGAGCCATCGAGCCGAGCCACGAGCTGAACACCCCTGGCTCGAGCTCGGCTCGATTACAAAACGAGCCAGCTCGGCTCGGCTCGAAAACAAAACGAGCCTCTTCGAGCCGAGCTTTTTTCGAGCGAGCCTCGAGTCGCAAGCTTTTTGTACACCCCTACATATCACTCCCAAATTGTTTCATATCTCTTCTCCCCAACCCTTTCATTGTCCAACTCTCTTATTAGAGTGTGAACCTAGATGAAATATTTTAGCGTTAGTTGTTTTGTGGATAAAGCTAATATACAGAGCTTTTTTGTACAAGTGTTAAATGATGAAATGTTTTAATTTTTTATTATTAAATGAGCTCCAATTAGGATCGACCTTGTTTAAGCTTTGCTCGATTCTAGCTTTTAGCGAGCCGATCTCGAGTAGCTCACGAATGGCTCAGCTCGTTTAAGCACCTATTAGTCACACCGTACAAGTTTCAGTAGGTGTAAATTCTTGTTTGCGTGGCTCTTTGTTGAAACAAATGTCTATAAGCTGAAAAAAAATGGAAGAACCCATTTGTTTTCATACATACACATATAAGTATACATGCATTCTTATACTTTACATGCATACATATACAATAAATTCTGTTTTCTCATCTCAAGTTATATCACTTTCAGATTTCGTCAAAAGAAGATAAGCATAAAAAAGAAGTTATGGTTTTGGCTATTAACCGCAAACATCCGGATTACACATCTTTCAAACCCGAAAAGCAGCCAGTTGAGAAAAAAGAAGAAACCGTTGAGTCCGTTAATGAAACCAATACTAACAGTCTTATGGAAGTTATAGAGATTTACAAACCAAGTGTGCATGTAAATCCAATTTTCACAGCAGTCGGAGCAGATACCCGTCAACTATATACTCAATCTGAAGCAACTGAAGTCGTATTCGCATACATCGAAAAAGAAAACTTGGTCAAACCAACAAATAAGTCAATCGTGGTTTTGGACGCGATTTTATGTGACGCGTTATTCAAGGGAGCTATTAAAAAAGGATCGACATACCCTTCGGAAATACATAAAAAGGATTTGGCACCGACATTTATAAACAGAATGCAAGCACATCATCAGGTTACTAGAGGAAAAGAAACCGTTGTAAGAAAAGGCGGGCTGAAACCGATGCAGATTTTGACTGAACGAAGGCAAGGAAACAAAAAGGTTACAAAACTCTCGGGAATGGAATCGTTTTTGATAGATGCTGAGCCATTGGCATCGGAACTCCAAAAGAAGTTTGCTTGTAGTACATCTGTAACAGAATTGCCAGGTACGTGTTTATCGTCTAGTAATGCACATCGCAGCTTAAACCTACGATAGATCCTTAAATGTTGGGTTGTTAGATGGGTCGTGCTCACGGGTTAAATTTTGAATTTTGACACACACCCCTGAACATGAACACGACCTGTTTAACCCCAAATTGTATTGTTATTCTTTATGCATATTAATAGTCCAAATTACAAATTTACAAAAAAAAAAAAAAAAAAAAAAAAAAATACATAACGTATGATATATCTTCTATCTGGCATAAACTAAACGGTCAATATAAGTTATGACATGAAACATATTTAAAAAATATATATATATATATATATAAAATGGTTATATTGGTGAACCCGCAAATCCGCTTTGTTGGCCCTTACCAGGACAAGTTTTCGCATGCTGACATGAACGCGACCCATTTAACCGGATTTTTTTTTCAGCCATATTGATACTCTATATTTACAAATTTACAACCAAAAACAAATGTATATAAATTAGTTATGTTTAAGCTATAAAACTTGATGCTCGTTTCTCTTTTATCTTCCAAGTTTTGGCATAAAATAACAAATTAGTTCAAGTTATGACAAGTTTTTTTTATAGTTATATAAATAAACGGGTTAAATGGGTAAGCCCGTGAAACTGCCATGTCAACTGAACATGATGGTTAGCTATACATTCTCTCGGGTTTGAACCGAAACTGACGTAAACTCGTTTAGACTAAACCCAAACGCACAGATTCGACTATTTGCCAATGCTAACAATTTACTAGTTTCTGTAAAGACAAATATAACATTTGCAGATGCTTTTGTAAACAGGGAAGAAGGGACATGAAGTTTTAGTTCAAGGTGGGGTGATTGATGTTCTTGCAAGATATCTTGTTGAACAATATGGGATACCCAAGAAATTTATCGAGATTCTTGACAAAACAGCCAGGAAATGAAACCTTGGTCGACATGGTATATGCCCGTTGGCGGTCCTTGATTCATGTCGTGTTATTAATCAAGCGTTGGCTGATATGGCTCGCCTGTTGGCGGTTTTTATTCGTGTCGTGTTTATTAATCGGACGGGGTTTGTAGTATGAGTTTCTTATAAGTTATTACTTGGTTATTACATAACGAGGTTTTTTGATCAGCAGGTTTACAGTTTCATTGCAATTAGAGTTTTTAAATTAAATGAACCCGTTTTAAATAATGATGTTCACTGTACTTATATTTGCTGGATAAACCAATTGTATATATATATATACATTTTGCAAATGTTTGCAATAGTGTTTCCGTTAAACTCGACGTCCCCGTTTAAAGTCCGTCAACATAGTCTACGTCATCTTCGAATTGTCCCTCCTGCATGCCACGTTGCAAACGACTTTACACCTCATAAACGGCTTCTGATTTCTCCAACGACATCGTAGATCTCCTCTTAGCACGTACATCTCCAAGTCTACTACCTATTATACTCCTCTCCGACCATCACACGACGGCTATTGAAACGGTAGGTGACAGCGGTTATGGCGCTGGTGTTTTCACCGGCTTTCGATAACGTGCTGTGGCCGTCGATCATGATGAAAACGAGTATCTCTCGCCGGAGACTGAATGGCGATTGTAGATCCCTCTCTCTGTATATACGGAGGATTGCAACCGTATCTTTCGCCGTTGACGGTGGCGGCTGGCAGCTCAGATCTCGGTCGGAGACGGTCGTGTGTTGGGGCAGATGTGCATCATCTTTGTCGGCGGCGGTTGCTGGTTGGTGGTAGTGATATGTGGTGGGTAGAAAGAACTAGCTTTTGCAAGAAACATGCTAAAGATTTGCGTCTTTGTTGATTGCATGGTTGAAACCGCCATGGCTGATCGGAAGCTTACCGTTGCCGGTGGGTGGAAATCAACCGCTTTTCTTCTCCACTGTGTCATAGGTTTTCTCTGCATCTTTATGAGTTTATACAAATGGTTTATCATCAAAAGTAGATCGATGACATATGTGATATGTACGCTTCATGTGTTTTTTATTTTAATTTACTATACTTTTTTACAAACAAATAAATTGATATGTAGGGCAACCAATTAAAATATTTTTATGCAGTGATCTGTTACAACAGCATATCGTGAATTTAATACTAAAGTCTGAATATTTATGTAGAAAGGTGTAGAATTGATTGTGGAGGGTTTCGTGGGCTGTTGAGTTTCGTCAGTAGTGGTTGTAGATTGATAGTTGGTTGGTGACAACAACGGCTCCTAACCTGGTCGATGATGATGGTGTGTAGTGGTTATAGGCTTATTAAGGCGTGACAGAGCGGTTTCTTGGTCGGGGTTGAGTTTTTTTGTTGGGGAACGATGGTGTTGGATACGTCCCGGCGCGTAGCGCCGGTAAGAAACTAGTGGTTATATAATTACCAAAACAAGTAAATAAATTTTTATAAGATACAAAAATAAATGGACCATTGCATAGTAAGCCCTCTTTTTATGTAAAAAAAACTGTATATACAAGATATACAAGGAATTATACTACTCATCTAATCTTTTGAGTCTACAAGGTTGGGTGTGGGTTAAAGTCCTTAGGTGTTTTAAGACATCATGTATGCATCACGTCAATGTCATGTCGGCTGTGGGACAACAATAAAGTTACCTTTAACTAGCTTTGAATGGGTTACCTACAAGTATCCCCTCCTCTCACCCCCTGACGAACCGAGCTTATTTAGACCAAACAAAATTAATATCGACATCGGTATCATAGAAATCAACACCAACATTTGTTTCTATGATTTTTGATTGATGTAAAACTCGAGTCTACATATTTTGCGCCCATAACAATATGTTTTGGTTTTCTCTTATGGATACTATAATGAGTGTCGGTATCATGACAAACCGAATCAATACCGAGTAAATTCCGCCGCCTGGTTTCAAGAAATCCACTATTATTATTATTATTATTATTATTATTATCATCATCATCATCATCATTATATTATATATATATATATTAAACATACGACACTTCTCCAGTGTCACTTACTAACATGCGCAACCCTTAATAAATCATATATATAATAATGAGTTGCCTACCATTCTTGACTTTTGTATACAAACTTTGACTTTAAAAGGCCTACGTCACCCATTTGTAACTCACAACCGCTAATTGAAAAACGTGGGCTCATATTTGGTGAACAATTAATGGGCAATTGTGGGCCTCATACTTGATGAACAAGTAATGGGTCGCGGTTATTGGAATACTTTGGCTCCAAATCAAGTCAACAATAGGCAACCCAACTGTTGTAATGTTAAGGCTGGTCTACAAGGTAATGGGCCGCGAGTATTTTTTTACCCAACTGTTGTATTGTTAAGGCTGGTCTGCAAGGTAATGGGCCGCGAGTATTTTTTTTTGCCCACAGCTGTCACTTAATGTTATGTTTAATGTTCACAAAACTCTCGACGCAACATGAGCTCTCGTAGTGACGCACGGTCTTTAACGACCACCAAACCCTCAACGTAATAGGAGCTCCCGCAGCGAAGCGCGGGGAACCAATATATCGTGACTTTATTTGTGTCGCATTCCCGCGACAACGCATGAGTATACTGGTATTGTAACGAACCGATATCGATCGAATTTGTGTTGCATTCCCGCGGCAACGCGGGGGTTATATGCACCTAGTTATCATGTTATGAATCCGAATATATACCTGTTAACTTAAAAGAAAATATTCTAATTATTATTCTACATCTTGTCTGTCATTGATTTCGTTACTCTGATCGTCGATCATGTCCTCCGATCCTAACTGCACTGTTTACATCGGTAATTTGATCATTATTCATTACTTCCTCAATTTTTTTTATTCATTTTTCATGTTTAACTTTCTATTACAACTTATTTATTACTAATTGATTAATGATGTTTAAAATATAGGACTAATAAATTAATTTAATACCCAGAAAAAAAATCGATGTATAACACATTCTTAAACCATAAAATTATCATCTGAATTTATATTTTATGTCATTAGGAGTATGCAAATTTTTTAATTTTGTATAATTAAAAATTTAAATTATGTTTTTGATTCAAATATTTGAAGTTAGGATCAGATGTTATTTAATTGATGATTATTTTGTCTTTGTTGAAAGCTTGTTTAGGAAATTATTTCATTTATAATGTAAAAGATTGTGATCAGGCAGTGTTGCAAAACTCGGTTTGGGCTTGTACTCGACGACCCAGCCTGGAGCAAGTACTCGGATTAATCGGGGTAGTACTCGGGGGTCAAATCGGCCTATGCGGGGAGTACTCGGAGTAATCAGCCAACTCGGCTATACTCGGCGACCTACTCTGGAGCGAGTACTCGGGGAGTTATCGGTCAACTCGGCCTTGTTTTGCAACATTGTGATCAGGTACTCATAATCATGTTATCTTCTAGACAGTAGACACAGTGCGTACAATAGCGCGTTTAGCTTTGCATACAGGCAGTCTTGTATTAAGGAAAAATAAAGATATTGACATGATTTTTATAAATCTTTGTTTGTAAAGGTAATTTGGATGAGAGAGTAAGCGATAGGGTGTTATACGATATCCTTATTCAAGCTGGACGGGTAGTTGATTTGCATATTCCACGAGATAAAGAAACTGATAAACCGAAAGGTTTTGCATTTGCGGAATATGAGACTGAGGAAATTGCAGATTATGCTGTGAGGCTTTGTATCAAGCCTTAGACATAAGACACATAACATTTTTTAAATAGAATATATTAATACAGGGCTACTTTTTTGTCCGGTTTGACCCGGGACACTTCTATCCACATTTTTTTTACATTCTTTATAAATAATTAGCATGCTTAATATAACTTCTATTGTAATTATTTTATTTGAGTATTAATATATTCTATTTAAAAAATGGACAGATCTCTGGACAAGACAAGGCCACTCCAAATCTGCAAGCAACATCTAAATCTCCTTTTAGATCAAGGCACCATGAAGATGCTGCAACAAGCACTTTGGCACGGTATGCAAATGGTAATACATCTTATCACTCGATTTTCAGTTACACTTTTATGTTTTCGCTTCTCATTTGGAGCTCTCATTTATATGAATTTGTTTTTATTATCCTTCTAAGTGGCCTAAAATACGGTTTATGACAAAGTTGTTATTCAAATCACAGTTTCACGCGGTGTAGATAGATCACATTTGGACCATAAAAGTCACGACCATCGAAGAACCCATTCCAGGTCAAGCCGATAGAATACGTATAGCCCAAAACATGATGCTCCTTAACAAACAAACTAATGACCATTATATGTTGTTGTCAACTCTAGAATACATCTCTTTAATATGTGTATTACTAGCTTGTGGCCTTAACTTGGTTTAGTATCTATATTTGGTTGATTCTGAACTTGAAGCAAATGATTAGCCAATCAGCATTCATGTGCAGCTTTAAATTATTATTATTATTATTATTATTATTATTATTATTATTATTATTATTATTATTATTATTATTATTATTATTATTATTATTATTATTATTATTATTATTATTATTATTATTATTATTATTATTATTATTATTATTATTATTATTATTATTATTATTATTATTATTATTATTATTATTATTATTATTATTATTATTATTATTATTATTATTATTATTATTATTATTATTATTATTATTATTATTATTATTATTATTATTATTATTATTATTATTATTATTATTATTATTATTATTATTATTATTATTATTATTATTATTATTATTATTATTATTATTATTATTATTATTATTATTATTATTATTATTATTATTATTATTATTATTATTATTATTATTATTATTATTATTATTATTATTATTATTATTATTATTATTATTATTATTATTATTATTATTATTATTATTATTATTATTATTATTATTATTATTATTATTATTATTATTATTATTATTATTATTATTATTATTATTATTATTATTATTATTATTATTATTATTATTATTATTATTGCTCATATAGTGATAATGCATCTTTTTGTGCATAGATTTGAAGGGGAGCAAGCTTGAGGTACTTTTATAACATATCAATAAGTACCGACGCTTCAAGATTTTTGTAATGTCAATTGGATGGAACAGTTTTGAACTATTTACTTATAAATGAGTCAATTTGGGTTGTGGTTTTTTATTAAAATGCCAAATAAAACAGTAGGTATAAAGGAAATGGGTGGAATGTGTTGCAAATCACCCAAAGTTGTTTCTAATGCATACATCATGTTAAATCGTTTTGGTTCAATGATATAGACTGATATTGCAACTATATTTGTTTTGTAGTGGTAGTATTGTAGGCTTGTATAAAATATAAGGAGTGTTTCGTCGATTGCTTCCATAAAAGTTTGGAAAGAAACCAAGCGGCCAGTAAAGGTTTTCGAGTTGTGGACAATGAAACATATAACGTGTTTGTGTTCCCCTCACTCTATACCAGACATTGGCTCCATATGCCCCAGTTACTTCAAATTCCGGAAAAAGTTGCATTGGATTATGTCAGTGGAAGTCTCACCTCTCTTCTACAAGACGTGCACCAAGGCGCTTTGGGAGAGACATGTGCTCCTTGTACATATGCAATGTGGCTTAATTAGGCGTCAGTAAGGTGAGCACCTCGACCTAAACCAACCCGTTGACTATCACGTGGTAACAAAAGTCACAAACTTAGAGAATGAGGCGAGGGCCCGTGCAACAAGTCTAGATAGACAAGAGTTAGCAACTAGACAATTAGTTACCTTGAAATTATTGTTAGATTTTATTAGTAAGCAATGTGTTAAATATGATATCTTTTGTGTCATAACGCCGCATTCTACACTAGAGGAACTTGAGAAGCAAATTGTTGTGCGTTTCAAAACTAAATGATCACTACCGGAAGGTAGAAATCGAAACTAAAAACTATAAGATCAAAGACCGGGTGGAAGTGATTCGGTCAGTCTCGGTCCTTTTGGTTGTATGGGTTGGGCCAGACTGAAAATTGCTGGGCGTCTCAAAGCTGAATGATATCTACCGGATGGTAGAACCCGACTGACCTGAACTCGAAACCTAAAGAATTATAAGACTAAAGACCAGATCGGAATTCGGAAGTGCATTAGTCAGACACGAGCCTCTTGATCGGGTTGGATCATGGGTTGGGCCGGACCAAAAATGGGTGTTTCAAAACTGCATGGGCCGGGAAAAAATTGGAACACTTTGATTACCAACCAAATCCATTCCAATTTGATCCACTTGGTCAACATTTACATTTTTTTTTAAATTTAACTAGTGGGTTTCCATATCGCGCGTTGTGCGATTGTTTCAAAATCTGTTGTACGGCTTTGTGTTGAGAATATTTAAGACATAGCTAAGCAGTAGGTTGTAGGTTGCATATTAAGTATTTACAAACCTAACTTACAGTCACAACATGGTTACGACAGCGTGTATGGTTAAGTGTTTCAAAAACATGTCGATTAAGATCAAACAAAATATTTGCGTCCGTGCCTTTTTTGCCCAGGTGATCAGTTTCCTAGAGTAGGCTTTTTGTCAACAGTCCTTGCATCTCCTGAGAGTTTAAAAGTGTTTTAGTTACTAATGTGTTTGGGCACTATGGATTAAGAAAGCAGCTCAAAGTCGCCTAAATAGTAAAACGCCTAAATTATGAATCGCCAAAATTATGAATCTAAACAATAAACTATCTAAACAATAAATCGCCTAAACTATGAATCGTTTAAAAATAACACGGAGACAATAAATCGCCTAAATAATAAAACCTCTAAACATATAACCTGCAAGAACATGGCAGAAATCAAAGTCGCCTAAAGAATAAAATGCATAAACAATAAATCATGTAACTAATAAAACGCGTAAACAATAAAACACAAAAACAATAAAACGCCTAAATAGTAAAACGCCTCAATTATGAATCGCCTAAACTATGAATTGTGTAAACAATAAAATGGCTAAACACTAAATCGCCAACAGTAAAACGCTTAAACAATAGATCGCCTAAACTATGAATCGACTAAAAAAAACGTGTTAACATTAAATCGCCTAAACGGTAAAAGGGGGTAGCTTGAACATCTGATCATTGTAGGCAGGGGAGCATTGTAAAGTATTGACACCATTGTCACTGCAAGGTCAGGTTATTGTAACAGTTAGACCATTGGAAGAGGCACCTTGGAAAGAAGTAGCGTAAGCTCTCTGATATCTCTTTATACACACACTCATCACAAATGTTAAGATTATGATGGGGAATCAGTCTTTATTTATGAGGTGGAACAAATTCTCATATCCTAAAAACATGAAAGTAAAAAAACACATTTTTCTTGTTCATCAGGAGATTGTCATCGAGAAGATGTCGATGATGATTGCTTTTACTATCACTAACATTGAATTGAAATCCATCGTCATAATCAGTACTGAAAATTTAACACACAAAAAAAAAAAACTAAGGTCGATTTCATGAGAAAATCCTAGTAAAACAATAAAACCCATAAGAGAGATCTCACCCAGTCAAAGGCTGAAGTAGTCGCAGATGGACGCGAACCTGCTAACCACTTCCGAACAGCAGCCACAGTGAATGACCCATTTGGGTCGCCATCCCATCTCCATAAATCAGAACCAGCTTTAAATCTGATCTGCTGCAGCGAGTACAAGAACGGGCTTAGTCAAGTAGAACTGGGTTGCGCGGCATTAGGATTGTAAGATAACTATTGCATCTAAGTAGCTAATTAGTTTCAAACGATCATATAAATGTCCATTACATATATAAGAAGTCAGTTTTCTTTCATCAAGATGGTTTAATGATACCATGAAAAATGCACCATTGTAAGATCAACAGCCTATGTTTTACCTTTTCTAATTCAATTTACTCATTAGAAGCTGACATACATGATACAACTTAACGATGTTCAATAATTAAAAATAAAAATAAAAAATTGCATCTTTTAGCAACTTCTAGGAGCTTTACCTTGTCTTTAGCCTCAATCTTTCACATATCCCCTTTAAAGTCGGTTCATCCAGCGACACAAAAATTCGAACCTATAAATTAAACGTAGGAAATTTTTTTTGCTAATGTATAATTCTCGATAAACATTGATAAGCTTGAATGTGAACATGTAATCATGAGTGGATATTTCAAACTCACTTTGTTGACCAATATGAGGATGTGGAGACGTATATCACTCTGTAGATCTTAGGAAAATCCTCTATTAGCACTTCTCAGTTAAACCCCGGTGTAGCCTGCGATTGATGATGCTCCGGCTCTCAAACTTTTATGTAATTAAAATAAAGATGGTTAAAAGTTGCATTAAACAGGGTGTAATTGTTTTATGACTACCGATCATTGCCATTCTAACCCTTTATCAACTTTGAGAACCCATTCTAACCCATTATCAAGTGTCTTTGTTTTAGCTCTAACCCGTTTTAAGATATACACAACCACATACCCAACACCATCATCACCATACGGCATGGTAAACTTAGCTACCTATAAATCAAAGCTACTAAACATGAAACTATAGGTTATTTGAGACAATACCAAATACAACACTGGTTTTTACAGCAAAATAGGATGACCCGGTAATACAGCTAGTTCGCCTTGCATTTATAGCCAACCCACTATTTTTTTTCCGAAAGTTGAAACTTGAAAATTGACGCAAGCATTGGGAGTCCCAACCAGTTGAATGTCATCGACGCTTCAACCTGAAACTGAGAAAGTGAAACATATTTGCAAGTTTAGAGACATTAGAGAAGAGGTGAGCATTTACCTTTTGATATTTCCATCATTTAAAAGTCTTTTAATATTACTTATTTTGACTTTCTTGCAGTAGGTATATGTCAATATCTTGTTGAATTACACAATTAGAGTGATACATGTTCAAGTGAAGATTGATACAAACTAAAATATGTTATAGCAAAAACATTTGTTCCTGGCTTACCACAACAAAAAATGAAGCCAACATGTGGAGCAAGAGCACCATCCTTAGATTGTAAAAGCACTGTAACATTCCAGCTTAAAGATATTACCAATTTTAGTTTGTCTATTTATCTAATAAATTCAAATGAGACATTGCTAGATCCCAATTTTCTAGCGCAACTTTTATAAATTTCAAAGAAAATTATATTCTTAACCTCAAACCACAACTTGACCACCAGCCCCCTTCTCTCGGCCCAACAACAATCCATGACCACACGTGTCAAACAAAGCAAGATGGAAACAAACAGCTTTAAAAAAATTTGCATAATTACAGAAAACAACTTGTTAAAAAACACTAAACATAATGCATATTCAATAAAAAACCTTTTTTTACCATCACAAAGCAAGATGCTCAAAATAGCAACAAACAAACAGTCATATTAAAAAACCGTCGTCATAAACCAAAAAAATTTAACGAAAACATAACCACAAATAGCAACAGCAAAACAATGGCAACAAACAGGCAAATAAAAACCCATACAATTACAGAATACAAACAGTCATATTAAAAAACATTCGTCATAAACCAAACCAAAAAAATTTAACGACAATCACATACTAATGACATAAGCCTATAACCACAACACAAAGCATGTATCAACTTAGAAACAACAACAAAAGTAACTGGAAATTAGCATGCAAACAAAAAAATACCAAGCATTTAAGCAAACACATGGTTTGCAATATGCAATACCCCAAAAAAATTGAACAAAACAACAAGTTTCAAACACACCCAAACATCCAAAAACTTAAACAAAGCGGATGTGATTATTTTAAAAACAAAAAGAACCCAGAAAAAACAGATTCTGCACATAATGCCACTGAAAAAATAAGAACCGTTACCACCCTATAGGAGAAGAACACACACTGAAGAAAAGAAGAAGAAACTGAGGTAATGAGGTAACATGTAATTTGTATTGTTGTGTCTATTATATCTGTGTGGAAAAAAGAGATAGTGGAAAACACATGGCTGGCCAGATTTTGCGTTGTCAATAGATGTGGGCAGGATAGGCGGAATCACCATCTTCATCGCCTGGGTTCGTCACTGTCATCCGCCCGCCTGGGTTCGTCACTGTCATCCGCGTACAGCAACCTTCGACCTAACCGATGACCTGGTTACACACCATGTCTAGGAATCTCTATGATGGTGGTAGCACTGGGTAGGAGAAAAGAAGATGGTAGTAAATGGGCGGTGCAAAATAAGTGGTTTTGAAGAGGATAGAAGGGATGCGCGGTGGGACTTCAGAGAAGGTGGAAAGATGATGACGAGGTGGTATACCGTACGCGTGGGGCTGAAAAAGGAATGCCAAGTGCAGGCTCCGTGGAGCAATCGGATTGGTTATACCAATTGTAATGAACCTCCTTTCCATCTCCAGCAAGTTAGACAAAAACGCCCATAGAAGATCGAAAATTTATGAAAATATCATAATTACTGTTCAAATCCTTTCTATTATTGATATAGTATAATTGTTTTTGATATTTTTTTTTGAAGAAATTGACTTCCATTTCAAAACAGACAATTTACATAAAAATGATTGATAGGTAGACGGGCAAAATTCAAATCCAAAAAGTTGGTCCGAAATTCAAATGCAACAATAAATTTAAAAAACAGTGAACAGTAAACAAAAAAGAATACCCTTATGTTAAAAAAAAAGTTTAAGCCTATTAGCCATTTGAAAAAAAATAAGAAACATGGGGACTAATTATATATGTATATACAATTACTAGAGTTCATTGTGAGTATCATTATTTACTGTAGCTATCTCAACAGTGTAAAAGCTTCCACGTGTTCTATCTTCCTATCTCAACGGTGTAATAGCTAATACGTGTTCTATCTCCCCTTATTTCATATACGAACCATAATCTGGTCAATCTAGATATCTGTCTCCCTCTCGGTTTTCTATCTTTGTTTCTCGGTGTTCTTGGTTCCGGTCACCGGTGATTGCTGTTGCCGGTTGGTTTCAGCCCATCTTTGGCGGCAGTGTTCCGGTTAAATCGGCAGAGACTGGGAGGGGAGGTAGGACATGGAGTGACAAAAGAAAGGAGCTTTCATATACAAACTCTTACCTCGAACTTACCTTGGTAATATGAATCTTGGTTATTAAGTGAAACGATAGTGGTAAGCAAGACAAAAAAATGGCTGACAATAAATACAAGTTTAACACATGTTACAAAATCACACATTTTAACATAACTTAAAAACAAGTTAACACATGTTACCCTGACACCTATGGGTATGTATTTGTGTTGTCATTTTCAACCAATTTTTATATGCATATGTTATAACACCTGTTAATCGGATGTAGAAGTGTACGATTGCTCCATTTTTAGATTTGTAAAACTTCTTACAGTTTCACATATTAGTCATTTTGTGACGTTGATTTAGCCAAATAACACATGTTACCCTCGTATGCAACATTAACACATGTTACCGTTCCATGCACTTCATTTGTATGTTCTGGGTAGGTTTTTCTCTTGTTCATCTTGACTTTAAAACCAAGCACGTAGACTTGGTCAAATAACATATGTTACCCTATTTTATGCAAAGGGTTATTTGACTGTTCTGTGTAGATATATCTTTTTTTTTCATTTTTACAATGCTACTTAGTCAACTTTATGAGATCAAATAACACATGTTACTCTTTTATGCCTAACTAACACATGTTAAACTTCTTTTTTTTTTCTTGTGTTTGGCTTTCTTGTTGAAACATGTGTCACAAAAAAAAAAACAAGTGACCTTTATCAGGTTCTTGTTGAAGCTTTTGAATATCATTTTCTTTTTTAGTACTCAATGCATAGATTTACTATATTTATTTTGTTAAAGTGATTTAATAGTTTGTTATGATACTTTGCAATAATATGTGTTAATAGTTTGTATGCTATGTTTACTTATTTCTATATAAACTTATGAAGTGAAAAAAAGAGTGGTAAGCAAGACAAAATAGGCTGACAATAAATACAAGTTTATCATATGTTACCATGCCACCTATACTAACATATGTTAAACTTACAGTGTGTGTGAATGTCCCCATGTGAGAATACTTTTGGTGGGACCGCATATTAGCCCCTTGATAATACAAACATACAAGCACAAAGTGGTCAATAGTTTATTATGACACTTCTTAATAATGTGTGTTTATAGTTTGTATGTTATGTTTACTTATTTTTTTGTAAACTTGTGAAGTGAAAACAAGAGTGGTATGAAAGACAAAAAGGCTGAAAATGATACAGGTTTAACATATGTTACCATACCACCCATACTAACAAATGTTAGATCTTCTCATGGGTATATGGGGCAAAAGTTCAACTTTATCGGATCAGATAACACATGTTACCTCTTTATGACCAATTAACACGCGTTACCCTTCTTTTTTTGTTAGCGTTGACATTCTTATTTGAAACATGTGTCACAAAACAACAAGTGACCTTTATTTGGCCCTTTTTGAATCTTATTATGCTTACTATTATTTGAATATAGGTATATACTTTTTTTCATTTTTACCATCCTACTAGCCACGTTGATTTGGCCAAATAACATATGTTACCCTCTTATGCAACATTAACACATGTTACCCTTCCATGCAGTTCATTTGAATGTCCAGGGTAGGTTTTTCTTTTGTTCATCTTGACTTTGTAACCAAGCACGCAGACTTGGTCAGATAACCCATGTTACTTTATTTATGCAAAAAAAATTATTTGACCTTTATTTGGGTCCCCTTTTGAATATTTTTTATGCCTAATGATATTTGAGTGTTCCGGGTAAACATATAATTTTTTTTATTTTTTTACTAGTGCTAATAGGCTTATTGATCCAATCAGATAACACATGTAAAATTTTAATAAAACTGAAGTTGAGCCAAAATGACAAATACTGAAATGTGAAGCGTTGATGGACTATCATTAATATTGTTTGGTCCAAGATCCAAATTGAGACCATATAAATAGCTAGAACTGAAGTCCAAAACACATAGTCCATTATTCAATACTCAAATGTCCATTTGAGTAGTTGAGTCAAAATGACAAATTCTGAAATGTGAAGCGTCGATCGACTATCAACTCTCAACCACCATTCGATTCAGAAGTACAAAACCTTAATCAAAATCCACATCAACCATAATTATTTGATTTCTCCGCATTGTCACTCGCCAGGCTTTTGATTCAGTCGGTTAGTTCGTTTTCAAACTTCCGATTAAACAGGGATCTGCTTCAAACGTCCGACGATTCATCTTCCCGCTCAGTCATCTCGATAAAACCAATTGAATGTTTTTTCTTGTTCCTTGTTATTTGTTAAATTAATACTTAAGTTATAATTGGACAAAACCTTAGAGACGAAAACTCCACTTTACTCTAAAAACTAATACTCCCATTGTCACTTTTCTTTTTTGTTGTGTGATGGTCGATACTCGCTCAAAAATTGTCCGAATTGAAAGATGCTCGTCCTACTTTGGCTCGGTTGAAAAACGCTCGGTTAGGTTCGATTCGATTCGGTTTGTAAACGAACCGAGGAACCGTACTACAAGCAAATGTCTGATCAGTTCAATTCGATATACATGCATGCACAACTAATAAACAGCTATAAAAATACACCCTCTTTTATACATATCTTTTCTTTCCTTTAGCCCTGATATCAATTTCTTAAGAAATAGTCAGTTCTACGACTATTGAATTTACAATTTTTATATAAACCAAAAAGCTTAACCACTTTGATTTGCGCCACCATTTCCGGGCCCCAAAAAAAGAAAAACGAAACCACAAGAATGTTTTATTATTATTTGTATAAGTCATATTATTATTTATTTCCATATAGAAGCTTCTTCAAAGCCCCTCAATTCCTATTTTACCCTTTGTCTATTCCAGAAGAGTTCCATCAAACCATTCTTATCAACCTTTCTCTTGACTTTACCTTTTCCCTTTTGTCTTGTCAAAAGTCTCAAATACACAAATAAAACTTATCCCTAAATTAGTTGAAGTACAAAAAGGTTTTAGAAACAAGAAAACCTCACAAAAGAAAGATTGAAAACAAGAAACCCTACCAAAAAAATAAAAAAAATAAAAACTTCATGGCTTTCATGTGTGGCTCTTTTAAGAACCAAGAAGATGATTTTGAAGTTCTTTGGCCATCCCCTACACCTTCAAGAAAATCAAGAAGCCACATCTCTTGTTGCAACTGGAACAAAGAATACAACAAGAACCCGTATTCGAATCGCGGGCTAGATAAGTTTGAGGCTCTCTTGGCTGATATTGAGGACAAGAAGAGAAAGATCTACACCCAAAAGGGGTCAGAATACATCTCTTTTGTTCGATTCGTGTACTCGAATTCTAATGATGTGAAGCCCATTATTGTTAGGTTAAAACATCCAAAGAGACATGAAAAAGATCATCATAAGCAAAACAACCTTCATGAAGACATCACAAGCTCTCCACTTCCTAAGTTGAAAGGCAAAATGTTGCATCATCATCGAAATAATTCAGAACCTCCTGGAGATGTGATCGAAACCAACGAAGCACAATATGCTAATTCGTTGATCGATAAGCTAAGGAAGAAGATTATTAGGGTTGATCAATGGAAATTGAATTTGAAGAGGAAGTTAGAAGAGTTTTGGATGCCTTCATATAATTTGCCTTTATTTGTTATTTTGGTTATGGTTTTCTTAACACTTTTCGGACGATCTTTGGCGATTATATGCACTTCGATCGCTTGGTACATGATTCCTACGATCGATAGTTCACTCGAGAACACAAGCCCAAGGCCGAAGAAGATGATCAAGGGCCAGCACTCAAGAAAACCTAGTGAAAATAAGGTGATTTCTTCTCCAAAAGCCTTTTTTAGTGGACCTATAAATTAATGTTAAGCAAACCAAGAATATGAAGAAGCTTATGAGTTTCTAAAGTAGTTAATTTAGTTACAATCACAAGCATGCCAAACCAGATATTGTAGTGGGTTCAAAACTTCAAATCCCAACAGAAATAAATGTAATATTTTTTTTATTTTCATGATTCCTCAAGGAAATGTAATTTTTTTTTATTTTCATTTTAGACTAGGTTTGGATGAAGAAATGTTCATCATGTAAATATTAATATAGTTATGCATTAATCATAGTTGTTACATAGTTATTTTCTTGTTTCTATGGTGTGATGGTGAAGGATTGTTTCTAAACTTGGTAGCATTAATTAATTAATATCTAATATGTGTGGGCTTATTACCTTCCAAAATATAATTAATCATAGTCGTTAAAATAATTATGGTGGTTTGGAATATAAAGACGAATGACGTGGGATTAGTTCAATTCATGGAAACTATAAATAGGATTATTATTTTCATTTGGATATCTTTTCTTGACTTCCTGACAGATGATTGTATGGTTGGTTCTTACCGAATTCATTTTGAGCGTGAAAATATATAGAGACTAGCCGATTACCCCGAGAATGTTCCGGGGTTGAAAAATTTAATATGATTTAATAAAAAATGATAAAAAAAAAAGAAAACTCAAATCACGAAAAGAGTAAATAACTTAAACATAATCAATCTTAGTTAAAAAACATTTATTTTAAAACTTAAAAAAATAAAAAGCATAAACCATATTAAACATAATAAAGTATTAAAAGGATAACCTTCAACATATAATCATCTTCACGTAAATTAAAATATGTTACAATTTGATTAATGAATAACCTGAACACTTTGTGTTTTTTTCTGTACGAATATAACCCCACAAAAAATAGTCGTTTTTTTTTTTCGTTTTTATATAGCACTATGGTACTCGTTGGAAAGATAATAAAACGCTCGTTAATTTGGTGTAATTTTTTTATTTAAAAAATCTCGAATATAAAAGATATTTATGTTTAAAAATTATGGGAGGAAGATAAGAGAGAAAAATTTAAATTTGTTTTTAAATTCTTTTTTCCTAAAATAACTCAATTTAATTTTAGTAATTGAGAATTAAGAGATAGAGAGATAAATTTAGAAAAATACTCAAAAACACCAAAAACACTCAATTATTAAGCCACGTGGCACTCTCAATGGGCACATATGCTTTCTTTTATATATATACTAGATATTTGCCCGCGTGGACACGCGGTTCAACAACGTACGGTTATTTGGAGTAGTATAACCTATAACAAAAATAAAGTAGACAAATTTTATTAAAATTTAAAAGCAACGAATACACAGTTATTCAAAAATATCGCTGAAAATTTCCTTATAAACTACATTCTTTGTTTTGGTCATCACTTTCCCATCAGCATCAAGTATAAGTAACTTCACGCCTGCCCTGCTTTTACTGGAATCTTGATATCAGACGGTATCAAATATATTCTAGGAATAAGAGTTTTGGTACCAATGTTTCCCCCTGATATGATCTCGGCTTCAATAACACGCTTTGCAAGTCTGGTGATTCGTAATCTCGTTCCATTGCACAAAGCTTTTTGTTGATCTATATTTCTCAACAACATAACTGGTACACCGACTTTTAGTGCTAAACAATGATTAGGTAAGTCAGAAATTTTTAAACCATTAAGGACATCAGGAGAGTATAATTCTTCGTGTGAACGGTTATTAGCATTCTCAATCTGAAATATACTATCAGAGCTCAAATACTCGACTTCATCTCCAGGAAACAATGCAAGAAGCCTTTCATTTAAAATATCTCTTCTACTCCCATTTGGAACAACAGGAAGGATCTGTCTAAAATCACCACACAAAACCATAACCTTACCACCAAAAGGCAACTCAGAATTACCTGAAGAATTTGACTGCAAAGACGTCTTTCATTGTACGATCAAGTGCCTCAAAAGCATGCTTGTGAATCATTGGAGCTTCATCCAAAATAATTAACTTACTTTGCTTCAATAAAGCAGCATCGTCACTATTCGGCTTTATACTGCATAATTAACTTATCTCCAACAGAATCCTACAATTTTAAAAGCCATGTCGAAATTGTTAGAATAAGGTACATTCAAATCTAATATTAAACATGATTGACCAAGTAAACTGTAGTTCATTCACAGGCACTGCATTCTGTGTTGAAGATTGACGTAGATCAGTATTTTGAAGCACAGGTTGATCGATCTAAAAAACAAAGGTTTGAACAATAAGTAAATAACAACAATAATAACGATTCATAACAGTAATTATAACGAAATATTTAAATGATAATCATAACCTGAATGTCAAGGAACCGTTCTTCAAGAGAAGCTACAATCTCCGAATCATTTGTAAGCTTACGTATACCATAACCATCAAGTTTCTCATCAATGTTGAATTGCCCTACTTTAATTTTCAAAGTTGGAAACCTAGATCATACAAATTTAATAATTATATTTAAGGTAAATTTTGGTATTAAAAATCTTATATATTTTATCAAATCTCTTATAGTAATAAATATGGTAACAATAACCATTAACTTTTTTAGTTTATATTTAATTATTCGAATTATAATTTCTTAAAATAATAACCGCCATTTTCGTATATAGGCTGCACCATTAGTCTTTTCAAAAGATCATCAATTAATAGGGTATCAAATATTAATTAGTATTAGATGTGAAAATTGAAGTTGTCACTTCGGTTCCCCTACACGCGGTTTAATGTTTCTATATAATGATAATCACTAAATCTAAATCACATATTCACTTTCTTCAAATTAAACACACACAAATCCAAGGAAAAAAAAATTTCAACAATGGAAAGGGTTGTCAGTTGGAGGTTCTGCAGCATAAAGCGTAGGTATTTTGTGAACATGAGTGATACTACGTTATTAGTTTTTGGTTCAAGAAACGCGATTATGCAAATGGATGAAGACTTTAAAAGACAAGTGTATGAGTTTGGAAGAACCATCAGGTTACCGAGCAATGAAGAGAGCAGATTGATTGCTAAGTTGGAAGAAATCTTTGAAGTGGAAGAGTTTGATGAACTTATGGAGGTATTTCATGTCCAAAGTTGGTTTTTTGCTGAAAATCTTAATGTTGCAAGTATTCTGTTTACCGATGGTGAATATCGGTTGATGTCAAGGGATCAGATTGAGAACTGCAATGACTATGACTTGCTTGTGGAACTGGATAATGTACGCATGTCTAACAACCGTAGAACCACTGCAAGTTTGAACCTGGAACAAATGATTCGCCTAAGAATCATGAATCTGGAAGAGGAAGCGGCAATGGTGGAAGCAGAGGAGGAGTCCGATTCTGAAAGGGATGATGATGATGACGATGAGGAAGGTGATGAAGTTTAGTATGTTTTATATGAAGTTTTAATAGTTTTTGTTAGTATGTATTTGGTACTTTATGATTTAGGTTATTAACAACTTTAATAAAAGTTGTAATTTTGGTTTATATTATCTATAAAAAGTTAATCAGTTATGCTTTTTTATATATTGGTTTTGTTATTAGATTAATTTTTTTCATTAGTTAGATTTTAACTTGGCTTTTAGGTTGAAAAAAGAGTGTTCCAATAATTGCTAATTATGCTCTTAAGATCCGTTGATTAAAGTGTTAAGAATAGAAGCACTTTGGTCAACTGCGTGTAGACGTGGGCATTAATCTAGTAAGTAATACAAATTAACATCGCTTATATTGTTAAAGACTGATAAAAATAAGTTACCTGTTTGCTTTTCTCAAGAAGCTGCATCGCTGACATGCGGAACATTTTTTTGGCTTCTCGATCAAACAGTGTAAGCGATGTTATTCCAGTACAATCCTGCACCCTTATTGGAATCCTATACCTAAAACACGAAAACTAATAAATAAACCCTATATCTAAAAAAATTAATAACGTAAACATGAATACTAAAACGTAAAAAATAAATAAATAATATCATACAATTATAAGTTATGTATATCAAATAGTAGTCTTACCCTGGATCAGCAGAGACAATCTGTTTGGGACAACCTTTATTCGTGCAAACAAAAACTTGTTTAAATCAAGTTACGTCCTTCACCTCTTCATCATCAGGTAAACTTAAAGTTGGCTCAACCTTAAAAATGTAAAGTTGTTTCCATTATTAACTTAAAAAATGTAAAGTTTAAATTATGACAAACATAATATAAAAATTGAACACTAACGAAATTTACATTTAAGTATTTCCATTATTAAGTTAAATTTCGATTAAAGTTATGAAAATATAATTAGCATTTTTATATGTTTCCTGTATTAAGTTAAAAGTTTAAATTGTTGAGTTTTGTTTACATACCTACGAATTTTGGTATGGTAGTATTTTCAACTTTGTATAATTGAAATTATAGTTTTAAAAAAATTGTTTATTTAAAAGTTTACGTTGTTGAGTTTTATTTAAATAGGTAGGATTTTGCGTTTGTTCATACATTTTGAAGTTTGTGTAATTGTATTTAATTTTTGAATAAAATTGTTTATTATTAATTTTTTAAAATAACCGATTTAAAATAATTGTAAAAGTGTAATACAATTTAATTAACATAGTCAAACATTGATTTTAAATGGTTGAAAGGGTTGGTTTTAAATAATTCAAATGTACTATAAATATTTTGATGATATTATTAATTGTAATAATCTTAATTTGATTTTGTTAACAATGATATGTAAAAGTTAAACTTCGTAATATAAAAGGAATTTATATTTATTAAAACATCATATGCACAATCATACATGACTACTAAACCTACCAAAAGATTACAACATTAATGTTAAGAAAACCTTTTTCTTAAAAACATATTGATATGTAATGTTAGAAAATATAGTTTTTTCTTAAAACATATAGTTTTTTCTTAAAATATGTTACAAAATATAGTTTTTTCTTAAAACATATGGATATGTAATTACTAACTTACTCAAACATTGCTAACTTACTTGCTAAACAACCTGGAACATTACAATATACGACTACTAAACATAGATCATAAGCACAATCATATGTATATTAAACATAACCCAGAAAATTACTGTTTATCAAGATATATAAACCCAAAAACCACGACTTACCACATGAGTAGTAAACGTGGAAATGTTTGTGACTACCAACCATAGATCATGTTCTAACTTAAAAAAGTTACCCACCAAAAACTATTGTCTACAAACCACATAACCACCACTGTTTTAACTAACTACCACTACCCCTAACAACATTAGAGAACTTGAACACACCTTGCTTTTGGAAAAACAGGAAATGCATTTGATCACCAAGCTGAAAGTTCTTATCAGCTACAAAAGCCGACATACCCTTGATGTACCAACGGTACTTTCCAGGTTCACCTTCCCTCCCAACAGACACTCCCCAACTTAAACCCTCACCATCAAGAATGCTCAAACCCCTCTTCCTGCACAACCTGTTTTCCCTTGCCCAAGGGGTCTTCATACGCTACGCAAATAACAACGAATACAAAGTTACTAAATAAAAATATATACATATAGCTGATCATCTCATTTGGATATCACATAAGTGGTGCATATGACAACTAAAAACAAAAGTGAGTGCAGTTTGACCTCATAAGGTCAACAATGTCAGCACTAAAAATCTATATTGATTATGTAACACTTAAAATGACCCATTTAGTGCAGTTGACTGATGACCATAGATGACCCATTTGAATCAGATATATATTTTTGACATCAATTTGTTCAAAAACTCTGCTCAACTGCACAACCAGTTGCATGATTTGAGCAGATTGAGCCATTTGTGTAGCTGTAGGGTTAATGAATCTAAATAACCTGCTACCAAAGTAACATCTAACATTTACACCAGTTCACCCATATTTCATATCTAAATAAACAACAACAACTGACCACTATCAAATTACATCATTAGATTTTATTATATGGGTGAACTGGTGTAATTGTTGACCCACATTAGGACGTGGTCAACTTATAAACCACTACTATGGCTAAACTAACATATAAAGACCCAAAGTTAAACCTGATGGACTAAAACGCATATAAGTTAAACCTAAAAGATAAATATTATATATGTATTTGGTGCAGTTGACTGATGACCACAGATGACCCATTTGAATCAGATATATATTTTTGACAAACTGGTCACCTAATGTTTTAGTGCTGAGATTCTGTATTAGATTTGAAATATGATGTGTACAGTTGAAAATTAAAGTGAATCTAAATAAGTGACATATAACAAATAAATTACTTGACATCGATTAGTTCAAAAACTCTGGTCAACTGCACCAACAGTTGCATGATTTGACCAGATTGACACATTTGTGTAGCTAAAGGGTCAATGAATCTAAATAACTTGACCCAAAGTAACATCTAACAATTACACCAGTTCACCCATATTTCACATCTTAATAAACAACAACAATTGACCCACATTTGACGAAATCCTAACATATAACATCTAAATAAGACTAAGTAACAAAATTTGACCCACATTAGGAGGTGGTCAACTTATAAACCACTACTATGGCTGCACTAACATATAAAGACCCAAAGTTAAACCTGATGGACTAAAATGCATATAAGTTAATACATTTAAAAAATAAATTATGGTACTTACATAGTGTTTGTCAACAACGAACACAACTGGCACACCAACATCCTCCTCTTCCTCAGAGTCATCATCCTCTTCCTCCATATCAGTGTCCTCTTCATCCTCCTCGCTTGACTCATCAGAAACCAAAACCTCATCACTATCATCAGTAGAAAGAATGATGATGTCTTCATCAAAGTAATCTTCATCATCATCCTCCTCCTTAACTTCAGCTTCCCATTTAAGTTCAGGAGGAAGAGTAAGCTTGTTTTGCTCAAAAACCGACATATTGTATGTGCTCTGTTAAAAAAAAGAAATATATTCATTTGATCAGGCTTATGACGTATCCAGCGAGAAAAAAACATATAGTAATAAAGATTTAGAATTTATATTTAGTAAAAACAGAGAAGACCTGGTCAATGATTTCGAAGACAATGAGATGATCAGGTGTGATACCAAAACTTTCCTTAATGAAAGGCCATCCTTTAGTGACATAAAAGAAACCATCATCCACTGCTAGCTGGATCTGAAAGTTTTTTCGTGGAGCAGCTCTAACTGCAATTGGGTCCTTCGGGAGCAGATTGTTCATTAAACCATGAACAACGTAACAACTGAGATGCTGTAAAAAACATCAAAAAAGTTGATAGTGGTTAAAATAAGTTATTGTATGAAAATATTGTATAATAAAATCTAATGATGTAATTTGATTCAAAAAAAAACATACCAATCGCTTCTCAGTGGTGTAAGGATCGGACAATCTGCAGTAAAAGAAGTTACCAGGTGCATACACTGCATCTTGATGGAAAGAAATCATCCTGAAAGAGCGAAGGTTGTCCTCGTACTGAAATAGAAAGTTACAGCCAGATGGGTACCTCAACTCAGTAATCATTGTCCTCCAACCATTGTAGAAGAACCACTTGCCACCAATCTTCAACACTTTAATATCAAACACTTTTGAATCCAAGGTACGGATTTTGGTATTACCGCTTGGATAACCATAATCTTCGATCCACTTCTCATACAGTTTTGGTAACACCTGATTAGAATTACAAAGATTAAAATATTATTAGGAAAAGTATGAACATAATGTACTATATAAATTTTAGCATGTAACAGATATCTTACAATACACGCACGGTTGTTAGCCTCCGACTCACACCAAAATCCATACACCATTGTATAACTTTGGGGTGTATGCACCTGTAACAACCACCAAAATGCATATCAGCATAGTAATGTTAAGGTTTGAGTATAAGACCCCCTAAAATGATTCAAATCTTTGTATGACCGAATAAAAAATGTTTTTCAAAATTAATATCTAAATTAAAACAATGTATAACTCCAATGTTAACGTTGTTAAAACATCAATGTAAACCCTATAAACACCTAAAACAATACCTAAAACATAAACCACTAATCGAACCCTAAATCATAAGAAACCATTAAAATTTTTCTTAAAACATCAATGTAAACCTAAACAGAAACACATAATCATTTTGAATAATAATAAACTTTTAGTAAAGAACAATGATACAAAGCTTATAACATCAGTTGAAGCCTGAAACCTAATGAATGCATACCTAAAAGAACCTGTTGCATCAAAAAAACCTTATTGAATCATTGAAACCTATAGAACCCTAAATCATAAGAAACCATTAAAATTTTTCTTAAAACATCAATGTAAACCTAAACAGAAACACATAATCATTGTGAATAATAATAAACTTTTAGTAAAGAACAATGATACAAAGCTTATAACATCAGTTGAAGCCTGAAACCTAATGAATGCATACCTAAAAGAACCTGTTGCATCAATCAAACCTTATTGAATCATTGAAACCTATAGAACCCTAAATCATAAGAAACCATTAAAATTTTTCTTAAAACATCAATGTAAACCTAAACAGAAACACATAATCATTGTGAATAATAATAAACTTTTAGTAAAGAACAATGATACAAAGCTTATAACATCAGTTGAAGCCTGAAACCTAATGAATGCATACCTAAAAGAACCTGTTGCATCAAAAAAACCTTATTGAATCATTGAAACCTATCGAACCCTAAATCATAATAAACCATTAAAATTTTTCTTAAAACATAAATGTAAACCTAAAAAGAAACACATAATCATTGTGAATAATAATAAACTTTTAGTAAAGAACAATGATACAAAGCTTGTAACATCAGTTGAAACCTATAAACTGCTTGACAATACCTAAAACATAAACCACTAATCGAACGCGAAATCATAATAAACAATTATCCATTTTTCTTGTAACATCAATTAGTACCTAAACATCAACCCATGGTACAAACACTGAATAATAATAAACGAAAACTAAAGTACAATGATTCAAAACTTATTATAACATCAGTTGAAACCTAAAAGCTAATTTATCGATACCTAAAACATAAACCTCCAATAGAAACATAAATCAGTATTTGTAATCAGTAGCTTTACTAAAACATCAGTCAAATCTTATAACATTATTTGAACCCTATAAACACCTATAACATTACTCGAAGATTGAAACCTAATAAATTGATACCTAAAAGATAAACATCAAATACAAACCGATATCTACTGATGAGTAGATTTCTTAAAGAATCCTAAATCATAAGAATTTTTTCAAATATTTATTAAAACATCACTGAAAACCTAAAACTAAATTAAAAAAGATAAACCTAATTAGAAACAAACATAATAACCTAAATCTAAAGACTATCTAACAATCTATACATGAACCCTAAACCACTAAATCTACCAGTAGAGAAATAACAAACATGATATTAGAATAAAAAATACATAATCGCCTCCAAATCGCCTGATTAGGGTTTGATGTTCGCGTAGAGGAAGATGGTTGATCAGAGTGTGTGTTAAAGAAGAAGAAGATTATGATGTTACCTTGAAGAAGAAGACAAGAAGTAGATGATCGGCGATGGTAGGGTTATGGCAGATGAATGAGAAGAATGAGTCGTGTTATGTGATTGAGGGTAATTGATTGAGTTGGTCAATCAGATTAGGAAAGTATTAATTGACCAATTTTGACCATATTTATGTATTATTATTCAAATTTGTAATTAAAAAAAAAAGAAAAATTTTATAAATTCTAAGAAGAGGACACATGGCACAATGTGGGAAGAGAGAGAAACTGAGGTGAAATGAGGGAGTGCCAAGTGTCCTAATTGAGTTTGTTTTATTAAGAGTATAGATATAGATAAATATAAATTTAATTATAAGCATGCCTAGCTGGACTTATTATTTGTGAAAATATACACACGTACGTACATATATGCTTACAACAATACCGATCGAAATTTATGAATATCTTACGTAATGTATTAATTACATATTTGAAGAAGGGCTTGTATATTAATTAGTTTCACTAAAACACAACTACAGTCTCTTAATTAAGTTATGTGGGAACAACTTGCTAAGGTGACACGATTTTATTTAAATAGAACACATGGTAAACACGTATATTATTATATTTAGATTCAAAGTTAAACCTACTTTGCTATGTATAAGATCAACCTACTTTGCTAAGTATAAGATCAAGATTTATGGGATTAAGTTTCACGGATTTAAGAAACCGGCCTTTATTATTCATTTCATGCAATCAAAAAAGCATGCAACCCTAATTATTTCTCCCTTCTATGCTATCCTAGTTGAGACGGAAATTTATACTGATCTATATATTTTTTTTAAAGGGTAAATAAATATTCATTAAAAATAAAAGAATCTATATACGTACCAAGAACCATGACATTTGCAAGGAGTCCTTTGTGTAGGGTTTTGGTGTCAACCGTGAGAAATGTTTCAATTTTATAGTTTTATATATAAAAATAAATAATAAAATAACAACGAGGGGAAAGATCCGGTACAAATAGTTTTTTGGTAAGAACTGTGAGAATCAAAGGAGGGTATTTTTTTTTTCAAAATTTTTTTTCCCATATTGTTAAACATGTATTATAGTCACTACTAGAAAAATACCTCTATCTTGACGCGCATTGCGCGTCATAAAAGGGTGTTTATGACACACAGCAAAGTGTCAAGGAAGAACATGTCATTAAATTTTTATGACATGCAGATGCGTGTCATCTTTTAATGACACGCGTTCATGACAGTCCTTTATGACACACTTTTTTGACACGCATTTATGACACACTCTTTAATGACATACATTCTTGACACTCATTTACGACATTTTTTTACATACATTTATGACACACCTTTATGACACTCATTTTGCGTGTCATGTTTTTTTACCTAATTTTTTTTTTCTGCAAAATGACTAATATCCCTGCATATAATTTTATTTATAATTACAAAAACAATAAATTTAATAATAAAATTGCATATATTATACCACCAAAAAACCCATTACAATCATGTCGAATCCTACCACAAAGGGTTACAAAAACATTGTATCAATACATTACATTAGTCGATGAGTAAGCCTAAACATACGGATCATAACTTGAAAATGAAGGTTGAGGCATAACCCGACCATTCTTCACAAACATAATCAATATCCGCATCCGAGTAAGCCTCCACTCCTCCCCCAACCTGAGACAATTAAATTAATAAGATGAAAGGTTAAGGTTCGCGATGGTTTTAGTTTCAAGAAAACAAAAGTGACTAGAATTTGACTCGATCAACTTACATTGTCCAATATTCCAAGTCCGTCCGTAACAATCTCCTTCATGAATTTCATTACATAATAACCACATTCAGTGATCCCTGGCTGACGCGGACACTACACATTAAAAGGATTATATTATCAGACACCACATTCAGTGATCATAATTGATGAGTATCAAGTTTGGAACATCTAAAAATCACTTAACTTGAACCTCATGTAGCAGATATGGAAAACAAAGGGATGCACAGCTAAAACATATGAAAATTAAGATATATATGATACATAGATTTAATCAAGAATAACAAACAAAAAAGTGATCTGCAGTTTAGTAACAAAAAACAAATTAGTTCAGAACACTACAAAATTTTGCCAAACAATTTTAATAAGTGTGTTACAAGACATTAAAAGAAAAATTAGAAAAAAGACTTACAAGGGGGAACCCAAGTTAAGTTATATGGTTTCCGTTTTCGTCCGATTAGGCGATTAATCACTACTTCACTAGTTATTATTCAACTAGAGCGAACTACATAAGACTGAAAGTACATACATACAGAGGAAACACATACCTCTTAGAAAGCTCTCATGTCTTCACGAGCACCCACAATGTGTAATGATAGGTATGGTTGGACAGTTACAATGAAATTGGCTGAAACAAAATTTTAGAATAAAACAAATGAACTGTGTTTCATAGTATGAAATCTATAATTGCAGGTATAAATACTAATTCGTAACAAAGTTAAACAAAGACAGTAAATGTATTCAACAAAATATGTAGTTTCAGCAAAACAACTACCAACAACATGTTAGGTATGAAGAAATCAACACAATTATACGGACTTCTTCGATATCTCAAAATAGAAACGGTTTTGAGGGTAGGCCCGCAGTAAATAGTACAAGATCAGCAAACTTGCTAAGTTGCTTAAGAAATTAATGCAATCCAGGACGTTCAAATACCGTCACATAGTTCACCTTGGGTTTTCCATCCCATTCCTTCATACCCAAATTTCAGGTTGTGTATTGATTTAGTTATATTTCAGTAAATACATAAGAAAAAGAACATTGTAAATTACTTATGAACATAAACTTTCTCACCTTGTCAGAAGATGCACATTCTAGCTCAAACCACGTCAATCCAGCCTCTGTAGCTTGTTTGCGAATACCGTCAGGCAAACTAGATCTCTTATAGGCACATACCAAAGTTTCATCTAGATCAAGAACCACCTGCACTAGAAATGTACTCTTATGTGTTGGAAGATGATAATCAAGATAATCAAAGTATAATTATGTTAATTTAGAAAGTCATTCTGTTGACTTCAGAAAAGTCAAACAAAACAGAAAAAGGGCGCGAAAACTGAAACGATGTGTCTGTATAGTTAAGTTGTGTCGGTTAGGATTAGTCGGTTAAATAACCGTCATTTGTAAGGGTATAAATACCCCTAGTATGTTTCATTTTCATTTGTGTGGAATAATATAGTTTGCATATTATCCCTCCACCCTCTGTTTTCATTTGCGAGTCACTGCATCTTTTGATGCATACTCTTATCAAACAAACATGTTCATCATAGATTGATCCAAGATCCGAAGGGCCTCAACATTATGATCCCAATCACAGATAATCTAAATTTATAAAATACATATATTCAAGTATTCATGCTTTGATCATGAGTAAGCTAGATTACACTTGACCTCAACTTAAATCCCTTCATCTCACACTTGAGTATCTTAAATTACACATAATCTAACCTATACATACTATGCTATTTCCAGTTTAATTATGAGTAAGCTAGATTACGCTTCATCAGTTAATTACGCCTCGATAATCGTCAGACTCCAACCATATGCTTCCAATGAAACATGCTACACGCATCATTCATCCTCGTGGAACTAAGATTCAACAATAAATATCTTTCTATATTCTCTAGTTTACGTCTTACTCTGCTATCTTTTTTTCAGTAACAACTGCCAAAAATTCTTAAAAGTTTACCTTCCAATCATAATTTGCATCTTATCTTAAGGCTACACTAATGCATCATTTTAATTTTCTCACCTACACTTAATTCTGGATATCAATTAGTTCCAAAATTATACCATTCAATGACATAAATAAATGCAAATACCTAATCACGTCAATCCAATCAAACAGCAACACAATTCAAACGAAATTACTAGTAACAATAATACTAATAACAATCAGTCAATCACCATGATAAATAACTACAAATAATTAAACATACCGTAAGCTTTTCCAAACCATCATAATCAGCCACAACAGGCGGAATATTAACCGAAGCGTCAGCGAGATTTGACGGTTCAGACGATTCAACGACAGGCAAAGGCTTAAACAACGTCGTAGAAGAAGAAGAATAATTGATCAAGACGGAAGGAGTACCTCTAACGATCTGAACAAAGACCTGAAAGAATAAAGTCAACCAGTTCAAAAGTGTCCACCATACTTGAAACGTCGTCGTTGGACCGTAAACTTCACTAGATGTTGCTTGCCCTATCTCCGCCATATAACTGTGTATCCTATATGTGTGTGTACAGGATTTTGTACTATTTACTGTGGCAAATTTCTTAATCAACACCGGAACACACCACCGTACACCCCCTAGAGCCACCATCGTACACCTCCCCCACCAGAAACCACCACCATAGGCCTCCCCACAAAAACACGACCATACGCCTCCCCTTCACCAGAAACCACCACCGTACACCTAACCCTCTCCAGAACCACCATCCTACACCACCAAAAAACGGATCTGCATAACCCTTAAAACACCGGAGAAATTATTGTGTTTGGTTTTGCTGAATAGAAAGAGGGGAAGAATGAGAGAGACTTGTAATGTGGAGGAGGGCTTTGGGGGTAGAGAGAGGGAATGAAAATATATGGGCGGGAGTGTTAAAAATTTTAGGAAATTAAATCATGACAAGAAAAGATGACACACATTCTTTTATACGGTCATGTTTTCTATTTCGTGACATTAAATTCTTGACACGCAAAAATGCATGTCATTAATTAACTAAATTTTACAAATCATGACAGTTTTTTTATAACACACGCTTTTGAGTGTCATAAATAAGTGCGTGTCATAAAATGCGTGTCAAGATATGTCTTTTTTCTAGTAGTGAGTATTGAAAACTAAAAAAAAAAAAAATTTGGTGTAGAGTCATTACATGTAGAGTAATTACATAATTACTCTAGTGTAAACTAATGTATTTACCTTAATGACATAATTACACTAAAAAAATTTTTTTTAATTTTTTTTGTATTATTCATCTAGAAAGAATGTTTAAGCACATGGGAAAAAAAATTCTAAAAAAAAAATAATTTTTTTTTACCCCCTTTGATTCTCACAGTTCTTACCAAAAAACTATTTGTATTTGATCTTTACTCATAATAACGATACACTCGTGATTAACATAGAAAAATGAGTTGTAAAAAAAATACCGAAAACTATAAAATAAAAGTTACGTATATGTGAAATGATTTAAACCAAGATCTTTAAAAGATACAGTCTTCAACTTTGTTCTTCAACAAGGTTTTCTTTTATAGTCTCCATATTTGCAAGAACAAACAAAATGATGTTGAGAGATGTGGTTGAGGATTCGTGTTTACATGGGTCCTTTATAGATTTCGCATCTCTACTTATGGAACGTGTACGTCTTTGGGGTACATTAGCTAAAGCAATATAAATGCCAGAGAAAGTCACGCGCTTGATGTTACACCAGGTAAATTAGTGTATGGGAACTTGGTTGGTGTGAATTGTAGTAATACTTACGGTTTTTCTCTCTACATAAAATGAACTTTCATGTCAATTTTATAATGGGGAAATTGACTTAAATACTCTCAACTTTCATTTATTGGCGGATAATACTCCCAACTTTTACTTTGGCCATCAACACTCCCAACTTGCAACTTATTTTGTTCCATTACCCCCAAACTAACGGAGGTCTAACCTGGTTAGTCTACTTGGCCAAAATGTAAAAACCTAAACTTAAGGAACCTTTTTGAAACTTTATTATTATTATTTTAATTTTTATAAATCCCAAGCACCCCCCCCCCCCCCCTCATTTCTAATGTGGAACTTTCGTTGTGTTCTACGATAACAAGGACGTGTTCTCTTTCGCCGGAAACGGAGGTGGAGTGGAGGAAGAGGAAGGAGTTGTAGACACTCTTGAAATTGGATAGGTTGAAAAGCTAAAGACTGGTGTGATCGTCATTTAACTTTTTAAGGGCATTTTCGTCTTTTTACATGTATTTTTTATAAAACTGTCCCTCTGTCTTCATCTCATCCTCTCTTTCGCCGGCTTTCTGAAATCCTTTGTTTATTCTTCCCAGTATTTTCTTCCGCTCAGTGCTTTTTTCAATAAAATTCCAATGTTTTTAAAAACTTATAAAATTATGACTGGGTTTCGAGATTCAATTGATTTGTTACCCCAATTTTCGTCCGGTAACGGAGGTAATCATTTTCCGGCGAGAATAAAATCAGAAACTGAACCAATGGAGAACGTGGAACTGAGTTTAGGGTTGTCGTTGAACGGTAGATTTGGATCGATGGGTAAGGATGATGATGATGATGATAACAACAACAACAACAACAACAACAACAACAACAATAAGAAGCTATCTCGTGCTTCTTCAGTTATGGATTTTTTGAATTATCCGGTGGATGTGAAACTTTCGTTGTGTTCTCCGATAACAAGGACGTGTTCTATGCTATCGGAGACGAAGGTGAAGTGGAGGAAGGAGTTGTAGACACTCCGGCTATCAGAGGCTAAACAAAAATGGGTTGAAAAGCTAAAGAATGGTGTGATCGTTAAAGGGAAATTAACAGAGGAGCGTTTAAAACAGTCTCCACCGTCGGTTTCATTACCGCCGGCGACGCCGGCAAGGATTACGTCACAGGGAGCAGTTGGGTCTCAGGAAAGCGGTGGCTCTTCTGGGGTTTCTGATTTGGATATATAGTCAGCCATTAATAATAATAATAATAATAATAATAATAATAATAATAATAATAATAATAATAACAACAACAACAATAACAACAACAACAATAATAATAACAACAATAATAATAAGTTTTAAAAAGGTTCCTTAAGTTTAGGTTTTTACATTTTTGTCACGTAGACTAACCAGGTTAGACCTCCGTTAGTTTAGGGGTGATGGAACAAAATAAATTGCAAGTTGGGAGTGCTAATGTCCAAGTGAAAATGGAAAGTATTATCCGCCAATAGGTGAAAATTAGGAATATTTAAATCCATTTCTCCCCTTATAATCACACAAACCATAACGTCTATGTAATTAAAATGGACTTTTGAGATCTAATCAAACACTCAAGTTTAATGTAAACTTTATACTTTCATTCAAATAGCCAATTTTTAGATTATCTGATAAATTTACTGGAAATTTTGAGTTTAGAAGGTTCTCCTTGACTGAAGGTTAACCAACATCATTTGCTTAAATCTCTGTTGAAAAAAATGATAGTGCAAAATGATTTTTCACAAATTTTGGACCTAAATAAATGTATTTATATATGTGTTATATAAATAATTATTTCCGGGTTTGTGTACTATATTGTGAGAGCATCACAATGAACCAAACCATGTCCAAAATGGAGCTACGATGAATGAGATATCGAAGCTTAAAAGTTATAGGTTGGAACAACCAAATATGAGAAAATGGATTGAGTTTTTTTCCCACATTGGTAGGATGACAAAACACAAAGTGGTTTATAAGGAGGATCACTCCTTGTGTTTTGTTTAACTTGAGCCAAACACTAGTGGGGACCCTAAAGGGTGCAAAACACCCTTAGCTCGCGCTCGCGCACGCGCGTGGCATGTGTGACGGGCGCGATGTGGCGCTTTGATGGCGCACATTGCAGTTCGCACACTCGCAACGCCGCTTGAGAGCCGACTTTGTATTTTTGACCTCGTGCGTGTGGTTTGGTACATGGCGGAAGACCAGGTAGCGTCCTTGTCTCCTCGGTTGACGTAAACCGTAACTACAAGTGGCGCATGAGTGGTTGGCATGTAGGTGGCATGAGAGGCACGCACACGAACTAGCTTTTGGTCTGCGCATTGCGCAGTGGCATACACGAATGGTTGAAGGGTGCGCGTCTACGTGAGACACAAGCTGGATTCCGTGGATAACGTGTACACATGAACGCGGTTTTGAAGCACATGTATGACCAGGCAGATCCCTTGGTCCGAGTATTCTGAGCCACGCGGTGTAAAGAAGCAGCGTGTCCTTCTAGTCAGTTCGGGTCCTTGGACTATTTCAACTCGTCATGAATAGAATATGAGAGTTACGGTCAACCACTTAATTCAAATTAAAGGAGAGATAATTCGAGTTTAATTGTCTGGTTTATGACAATTAAACTTGCATTACGGTTTCAATTTTTGTGAGCATAAAAATGAACCTTGGGTTCATAACAGAAACAACCTTTTAGAGATTGAATAACTCTCTTACAAGAATGACTAAAATTTCTCATCAAGATTGAGAGGAGTACTATCAATCGTAAAGCAACTTCTTTTCTTTTTCCTCATATTTCATAAACACAAATTATATCCGGTGTTATCTCTGGCTATGAGCCATCTCCGTCAGTACACTACTGTTCAGGTTGTTGTACCCTGGGAGACAGACCGTCTAAGAGGAGGCGCGAAATCTGTTTTAAGGGCCCCGTGTCAAAAACAATCCTCAACCAAAACCTTCTACAACAAGTTTGTTTATTCTTGCAGCGAAGCATTATACAAGATGGTTCGGTTGAAGTTCATCAAAAACTTATGCTTGAATCTCAACTAGGTACATGTATTTTGTATCTTAATTTCGTTATATTTAGTTTGTATACGGTATTGTACATTTGTATTTCCTACAAACAACGAGAGTATCGGTATATATTTAATTTTATTTTTATTTTAATAAAAAGTGAACCATATTTCCTACAATCTTAAAACAGACATTCGTGAAGATTGTTGATACAATCTAAAAACCTTCTTATTAAAGGATTTTAGGTTCACGAAAGTATAAAAATATTAATTGGGATTTTTGTTAAAATCTAATAAATATTTCTTTTGGAAATATATTTGTAGTACAAGTCGGTTTAATGTTATGATTGGAGGACCGTCATTAAACCAAAATACCGTGTTTACAAAACGAAATTTTTGATTCTTGCTTTTCATGTTCATGGGTATGTCATATTCATGGGTCTTTTCGTGTTTTTGTTGAAACCGATTTTATACAAATATATAATGTACTTTAAATGTTTTAAAATACATTTTTTTTCTAATGAGCGTATTAGGAAAATAATTTTTTAAACCCATGTAAAACAATTGCTAGAGATTATTTCTAACGAGCGTGTTAGAGATTAATCTTAGTAAAATAGTTTTCTAATGAGTGTATTAGAAAATAGTTTTGAAACCCATATAGAAACGTTTGGTGAACGTTTTCGATCTAACGAGCGTGTTAGAGATCATTATTTTGAGAAATAGTGATTGTTATCGAATGTATTAAAACACATTTATTTCTAACGAACGTGTTAGAAATGATTATTTTTTTTTTTTGTAAAATAATAAGTTTCAAAACATTTATATTTTCTAACGAGCGTGTAAGATATTACTATCATTCTAAAATAATAAGTTTTATAACCTTTATATTTCCTAACGAGCGAGTTGGAAAATATTATTTTCGTAAATAATAAGGTTTAAAACATGCATATTTACTAACAGGGGTGTTAGAAAGTAATTATTTTAGTAAAATATAATTAGTTTCAAAGATCCGACGATGGCTCTGTACGTAAAGGGATCTATAAGCTCCCTCTTAGCGTCAACGCCAATCCCGTGATTAGGTTGTATGGGAGTATCCATAGGCTTTGAATCATCCATCTGGAACCGGCTCAAGACTTCAGATACATATTTCGTCTGGTGAATAAAGATGCCCGTTGGCAATTGATCCACCTGCAAGCCTAAGAAAAACTGCATTTCTCCCATTGCGCTCATCTCGAACTTTTCCTGCATGACTCGTTCAAATTCTCTGCATAAAAGCTCATTAGTAGAACCAAAAATAATATCATCAACATATATCTGAACAAGAAGCAAGTCACCCTCTGTTCTTTTTGTGAACAGGGTACAGTCTACCAAACCTCGTTTGAACCCTTTGGAAAGAAGATACGTACTCAGCTCCTCGTACCATTGTCTTGGAGCTTGGTGCAAACTATACATGGCTTTGTTGAGTTTATAGACCTTATCCCTGTGAATAGGATCCTCGAATCCTGGTGGTTGCCCAACATATACCTCTTCCTTGACCACATCGTACAGAAAAGCGCTATTTACATCCATCTGATACACCTTAAACTTCTTGTAAGATGCATACGCAAGAAACATACGAATAGCTTCCATGCGCGCAATCGGTGCATAGACTTCATTGTAATCTATCACTTCTGTTTGACTAAAACCTTGCACGACCAATCGAGCTTTGTTTCTGACAATAACGCCTCGATCATCCTTTTTGCATTTGAATACCCACTTAGTGCCAATTTTCTTTCGGTCTGGTGGTAAATCTGCCAGCGTCCAGACTCCGTGTCTCTGAAATTGTAGTAGTTCTTGCTGCATAGCTTCAACCCATGAATTATCTTGTAAAGCATCCTTGTACGTCCGCGGCTCCACCTACGAAACATAACAACCAAAAGACCAATCATTTTGACAACCTGATTTCTGTATCTTAGCATACAGGGCTAGGGCTCCAATGTTATCATGTGAAGTTGCATGTCTGAGTTGTCCTCTTGTCATGACACTGCTACCGGGATCACCTATCACTTGCTCAAGCGGATGTATCTGATGAATCCGAGATTCCGGATGATCAGGAACTTGAATTCCCATTTGAGTAGTCAAATTCTCCGTCGTATCCAGATCAATACCCGTATTTGATGAAGATGCCACATCTGGATTTGGGTTCACCGGAGGTGTCTCCGTAGCATGATCTAAGATAGGTTCACTGAATACTTCATCGTCGTCTTCCGATTCTGATGAATCAAGAGCTGTTGAAGCTTCTTGAAAAATCTCTTCTTCATTAACAGGAGCATTGGTATCATTAGAAGCTGCTGGAGGAGTTAGGGTGATCGAACGCACCAACGGTGAAGCCACTACGTTCTCACACTCGTAATATAGTCATAATACAGCCTCTTCAACCAAACTATCTAGATTGAATGACTCAAAGAAATCTTTATAGTCAAACATCCAATCGGGCCTACTTCCTTGAACATTCTAAGTGTAGCGTTGAACTTCCACATTCGCCCACTCTTCAACTTGTCGAGTTCTTTTGTTAAATACGCGTTTAAGTGGTGTCGCATACCCAACAAAATAGCCCTCTTCTGCTTTAGATCCAAACTTATTTGTAGGATTTAGCATTGTGCATGGTGCCCCAAAAGGTTCTAGATACTCTAAGTTCGGCTTTCGTCTATTAAGCAGTTGATAAGAAGTTTTTCCAAACTTCTTCACTGTTAATACACGATTCAGTGTGTAACAAGCTGCGTAAATTGCCACATTCCAAAACATTATTGGAAGATTTGAGTCCGCAAGCATTGTCCTAGCCGCTTCGATTAGAGTCCTGTCTTTCCGTTATGCAACACCGTTCCGCTGAGGAGTGTATGGTTCACTATACTCATGATGAATTCCTTTTTCTTCACAAAGTGCATCCATCTGAGAATTCTTGAACTCTGTCTCGTTGTCACTTCTTATGCGTTTAATCTTCAAACCATAGATGTTTTCCAACCGGGTAAACAGAACTTTCAGATTGTTAAACGTCTCACTTTTGTGTTGCATGCACATCACCCACGAGAATCTTGAGTAGTCGTCTGTAACCACAAGACAGTAAAGCTCTCCATAATGACTCTTACGCTTAACAGGTCCGAAAAGATCCATATGCAAACGTTCAAGCGGCAATTTTTTGGTTTGTGGGACTGTTTGTGCTGTTTTCCTTTCTTGCAAGTCACACATTTGTTGTTCAAATGAAAATGCTTCACATTAACACCCTCTACAAGCCCGTTCTTCACCAAATGATTCATCTTCGTTAGGTGAATATGCCCCATCCTTCGATGCCACATAATAGATTCTTTTTCAGTAGCTTTGGATAGAAAACACGTGACTTGGCCCTGAGTTGTCATTGCCTTGCTCATGTCAAGAATGTACAGATTGTTCACTCTTGGAGCTTTTAACATAATCCACTCTTTTGGAATAACGAAACCGGGTTTTAGAATGTAGCAAGATTTATCATCAAAGTGAACAAAAAACTGCTTATCACATATCTGACTCGCACTCAGCAAATTATAATCGATCTGCTTCACATACGATATCCATTTAAAACTCACAATACCATTACTAACACTGCCTTCCATTGTTATATACCCTCTTTTGTTACCAACAAACGCCACATAGCCTCCATTAATATTCTTGATATCAAAGAGTAGCATCAAATCACCGGTGACTGCTAACAGGGCCAGCTGGAGCTCCCTGCACAAATCATAAACAAGATTAGTTTTTAACAGGGACCCAAGCCTATTTGGTCTTGGGTCTTTGAATGTTAGCTTTCAAAGAACCACTCTCACAAACATTTGGTTATGAATCAACCTTTTTCAGGTCATTCAAAACTTTCTCATTTTGAGTTTTGACATTAGCAGATGATGTAGAAGCACCTGGAGAACCCATTGGTGTCCAAAATTGTTCTGAACGTTTAATAATCCTTATCTGAGATTTTTGACCCTCAGTAGGTTTCTTTGTATTGTTCGAAAAAGAAACTTTCTTGGTTACCTTATGTGATTTAACAGATACAGGTCTAACCGATGACTTCACAGCCAGTTTTGAATAAACCTTTTGTTTGTCATTAGTCGAGTTCACCATAGGTTTCTTCAACTGTTTCTCCATGGAAATTCGGTTTCTGTTATCATAGACAATTGAACGGTTTTCCCTCTTTTGATAAAAACGATTTTGGTTATAAAATGGTTGCCTTTGAGGGACAAACTATCTTGATGAAAAATACTGTCTATGATCATCAACCGAATTCCTATAATTATGCTTTTTCTCAACTTCGTGTCTCTTATGTCTCACATATAGGCAGTGAGCAAGTAAATTCCCTCTCTCCCCACATTTGAAACATGCACGGTGTTCTTCAAAGACATTCTTAGAGTTAGGTTTAGCGAATGTATTAACCGGGTATTAATCATCAACACACTTTTGCCTTAAACTCATTGGAGCGGGCTCCCTTGAGTAAACCGGTTCATAAAATCCGTTAACCTTCTCTTTTGGCTTAATGAATTCAGTGACATGAACCTTTGGTTGTTTAGAATTATCACCATACAGTCTCTGAATTAATTCAGGAGGAATATCATTTGCCCTTTCGTGTTTAGGAAACCAAATGGTACTCTCTTGCCAGATTTTCTCAATTTTTGAATAATTGGCAAACTGTATGGGATATTCATCATCTGAGATTATCTTATCGGATCCTTCCATCCGATAGAAAACCTTCACAGGCTTGTCAACTGATTCATTTTTCTCATTTTTCTTAACTGATTGATTTATTTTGTTTTCAGTTTTCTGAGGATGTGAAACCTGAGAAAGAGAACATGTCTCATTTGTACGAATGCGATTTTCCAAAGGAATCTCAACATTTTTCTTAGGTTCCTCATCTTCAGTATCTGAATCATCAGTTACTGCGACCACTCCCTCATCATTCAATCCAAGTATCGGTCTCACATCGGAATTTGGATCTCCAACACTTTAAGTGTTAGATTCATTATCCGATGAGGAATCCGATTTCACTGAACTCTCCGGTGTTACTGAATTTAAATTGTGATTTTCAAATAACACTGGAGCAGGAACAGCTTTGTAGTTTGCACTACTCGATTGTGATGGTTCCTCAACAATGTGGTCCAAAAAATATGCCACATGTTTATAACTTTCTAACTTTTTGTTGACTTTTTTAGCAAAACACTTGATTTTAGCCATTTCCAATTTAGTTTCTTCAGTTTCATTAATGTAATTATTAATGGCTCTTTGTTTCAAAGAAAGAGTTTTAGTTAATTCTAAAACATCCTTTTTATAACCCTCAAGTGTTTTGTTGAAATCATGTCCGTCCTTACGATAAGATTGAATGACGATTCTAGCACTCTCAAGCTGAAGCTTGAGTTGGTTGACTTCTTCAGTCAATCTATCACAAGCACCACAATATTTATCACTAGTCATACAAGTAGTAGAGTTAGAACTTACCGGTTTAGGCGGATCTGTCATGGCCATCAATGCAAAGTAAGCTTCATTTCCTGCAAAGAATTTCGAATAATCAATCCGTGTAGAAGCATCATCCACCATGCATGATTTCTTCGTAATCAAAAAGTCTGCTTCGGCTAACAGTTGGTCAATATCATCATCCAGAGAATTAACGCTCGCTTCCGAATCAGGTTCACTTTCTGAATCAGAGTAGACATATTCTGGTTCATCAGAGACATCGGCAACGGAATCAATAATCGTCCCTAAAACCATCTCAACAACTGGTTCCTCAACTTTTCCAGCAACAGAAACTGGAACCTCTTCAGCAATCTCCTCAATCATAACTTCAGAAGCTTTCTCAGAATCCAAAACATCATCATCTATCACCGCTCCTCTAGAACCATCTCTTTAGCAAGACATGCTACATTACCACTTGTTATCTCCTCAACTCCCAACTGCATACAATTCCAATCATAACCCTCATCCTTTTGTATCACCAATGCCTGATTCTGGTTCTCATTTTGAGGTTGGGTATTTATTGTAGAAATAGGAACAATGGTTCTGGTTGGGTTATGTGTAGGTTGAGTTTGAGTTTGGTTGGTTGTAGATGTTTGTCTAGATGTGGTATTTTGAGAGGTGTTTTGTCGGTATTGGTAATTGTTTTGTTGTGGATAGTTGTTGTTGTGGCTTTGGTAGGAAACTTGATTTTGTGATTGATGATTCTGATAGTTGGAGTTAAATGGGTTTTGGTTACCTTGTTGCATTGGTTGAGTACACTCTCTCTTGAAATGACCTCTAGTTCCACAGTTGAAACAAGTTACCTTGGCTTTGTTGAAACCATAAGTAGTGTTTGGTGAGGTAGCAAGATTAGTTCTGCCCGTCTTTTCTATAAACTCAGTAGCTCTCCTCATCACATTTGCAAACGCCCACTGAATGTCGATCAGTTCCATCTCATCCTTATCAATCTGGGCATAATCCTCATTTGTCAGATTGTTGTTGCCTATTTGACTTGCCACCAGTCCATTGTATGAAGCGACCATTGCTGAAACTAGAGCAATGTGTTGTTGTGCCACTTCTACAGTCACATTGTTCATGTTGGAAGTTTCCAACACAATTGGACTTTGACTTGAAGATGCTGGTTTCATTTGAGGAATGTATTGTTGTTGTTAAGGTGTATTCACAGATGAAGTATAACAAGCTGCAGACATCTGAGGTTGATTTGGTATGTAAGAATTTGTTGTGTATGAAGTTGGTGTGTAAGTTGGTGTGTAAGTTGGTGTGTAGGTTGGTCCTGGAGTAAGATAATTGATTGGATTTCTTTGTGGTTCAGTAACATTGGAGATACAAGCAATATGAGGTGCAACACTGCCACCCACTGATGAACTTGACATAGAGGAAGATGATGTAGCATGATACAGTTCCGGATTCTGTGGAAACTGTGCTCTTTTGGCCTTTCTCTTTTCCTCCATCTCTTTGTTCTCCAACTTCTGTATGAATTCATTGATGGTCCAGTATTGATATGCATCTTTTTCTTTCAATACCTCAACATGTTGTTCCCAATACGGAGGCAACGAATCAGCAAACTTGTCCACCAATTCAGTCATGGGAATCTTAATATCATAGTTTGATAATTCTGACAACAAATGACAATATCTAGGAACAAGCTCTTTCAATGTTTCATTTCCCACATAACTAAAATTTTCAAACTCTTTCTTCAACTCTTCCATGCGAAGTCTTCTTATCTTCTCATTACCATCATGCCTATTCTTCAAAACATCCTATAACTGCTTCGAGGTAGTACATGATCCAAACTGATGCAATAAATCCGTGGTCAACGCCTGAGATAGTTGTGAAAACACCTTCTTCTCAACAACAAACTTCTTCTTCTCATCATCTTTCAAATCTTTAAGTGGAATTGGGATATCTGTATTCTCTAGCATTGAAGGATTGTATCCCTTCATGATCATCTACCATGCTTCTCCTCCTTCCAATCCCATGCCTTCCAGATGAATCTTAAACTTCTTCTGCCACTGATAATACTCTGACATGTCCAATAGCTTAGGAGGACGATTCTCACTTCCCGATGATAACTCATCGATCAAAGTAGTAATCGCATTCGAAGTCTGATTCTGCACCGCTGCTGCTGCAACTCCCCAAACATCAGTCACTTGTGGTGGAGGTTGAGTAACAGGTGGTGGTGTTGAACTTGTCATAGCAATGTAGTTAATCGGTTGTGTCGACTATGTGTTCGTCTTCTGAGAAGCAACTGCCCACGGATTCATACGAACATGTTGTTGTTGTGTTGTTGCAGGTCTAGGTGTCATCGGAAAACTCCAAATGTTGTCCATAATGCTCGGAATGTCAACACTTAGAAAAATTTTCAAATACAGACTCTGGTTCGACCTCAAAAGAGTGATCGTGGGTTCGAATGAAAAAATCTGTCTGGTTCGACCCTACTCTTGACACGAATAAAAACTATAACACACTAACTCAGATTCGACCTTGAAAGTACTCTTCTTCGACCTCCCGTAAGGTCGAATGAAAAACAATTGGTCGAATGACAACACAACACAATCAAAAACTCTTGGTTCGACCTAAAAACTCTCTAGTTCGACCAAAAATCACTGATTCGACCCAAAAAACTCACTCGTTCGACCTAGAATTTTCTGATTCGACCTGACCCATTTGAAAAACGGTTATTCTTCAAAAATCAGTTATTTTGATCCAAAATTTTCAAATGTTGATGGATTTTGATGATGTTAATCAGGTTTTGCTTCGGATTTGATGGAGATCAACTTTAGTAAATGAAATTTTTGATTTTATCTGTGAAATCAAGTCAAAATCAATCAATCTCCATTATCATTCAAAGTTCATGCAAAACAGAAAAATTTAGGTGTTTTTGGTGAAAAATCTGTTCGAAATATATCAATTTGCAATTGTATGATTGAGCAAAGCTCTGATACCACTTTGTAAAGGATCGGATTTGACAAAAACAACTATGTAATCATACAAATAGAACAATCTTGGTGCGGAAACCCTAGATCGTATGCAAAATGATAAAAGACAAATCAGAACACAATCAATTCCATTTTAATAATCATTTTCATTCGTAAACAATTGTTAATACTTTATTAAGCTTAGGTTTACAATGAAAACTGTTGATGCACTTTCTGTGGACGTCACTGTCGAATAGACTAGGGTTGAGTCTTGTATTGTGTTACATGAGATTGTTGTGATCCATAAGGGCATTTTATGGATCTGATGCATTTGTAAGTATATAGAACAATACACAAAGTTTACGTTCGACCCAAGGTAAAGGGCGAATGTGGACTTTGGTCCACATTCGTCCAAAGCAAAGGGGCGAAGGTGGAATTGGGTATTGGACTATAAATAGCAATCTCATGTGTTGGTTTTCATTTGGTGATTTGAGTTTGTGCTTAGAATGCACTCAAGGGGGGGGGGGGTCATGCCCGACCTCCCCCGGCCCCGAGATAGATGTTTATCCTACTGATGACAGTGTCTGTAACCGTTTCTGTAGTAATACGAATCTGTGATGACTTTGTTATCGTTAATTTCTGTCTCGTCTTGAATCTCCCGTCTGAAACCGAGTTGTTTATGCGTATTTGATCCACGAATTCGGTTCATAACCGGATTCACAAAAACACCAAATTAGAACTTTCTAGATCACAGAGAAAACACACACACTAGACCTATCTGAAATGACCAACAACCAACTCATAAAAAAAATCAAAACTATTTATAGGCATCTCATTCGACCCCCCGTATAGGTCAAATGAGATCCTTCGACCCAAACAACAGCTTGAACCAAAACTAACAAACCAGCAACCTTCCTTCGACCTTCTTCAAGACTCCTTCGACCCCACGACATGGTCGAATGAGCTATTCAGAAACACATAATCTTCAACAAACGCTATAAAGTCAATCCAAAAGCGATAGTCACATCCGTGCACTTACAGAAATGGTTGCTTAAAAAAAAATCATAAGTTTATTTTAAACTTATAGTTTCTAACGAGCGTGTTAGAAATTGATGCTTTTGTAAAAAGAACATGCTAGACGTTTAATTTTCTAACGAACATGTTAGAAATGGCTTATTATTTTTATATATGAGCTGATAAATTTTAAACGGTCTTGTGATCGTTTATTTCTAACAAGCATGTTAGAAATTGTTGTATATATATAAACCAATAAGTTTTGAAACGATTTTGGTAATCGTTTATTTTTAACGAGCGTGTTAGAAACCGTTTAGTTATATAACCAAAACACCATATAACGATGAGTGTAATCGTTTTTATTCTAACAAGCATGTTAGAAATGGTTAGCGATTGAAACAGAATATTTTTTTTTATATTTGGTACATGTATAGTTTCAAATGAGCGAGTTAGAAAAGATTTATCATGAAATCCATATATTTTAATGATTTATAATCGTATATTTTCTAACAAGCGGGTTAGAATCGGGTTAACTATGATAAACTAATTAAGATGATTGGTAATCATTTTATTTCTAACAAGCGAGTTAGATACACTTTTAATTAATATAACCATTTTGAGTTTATGATCTTGATTTGTAATAAAAGCATAAACAAATATAATTTAATTTTTAAAACACTTGCAAAAACATGAAAAGTTTTGAACGAATAAAACACTTCTTTGCAATTGGTTCAATACTCGTGTAAGAAGTATCATGTCTTGAACCATATTGAGGGAGTACCTCAAAACATGCCACATGACACGATTATTTTGTCGAACGATAAAGTGTTGAAGAGAATAACACTTTGAGATTTGATGTTTGAGTTAATGGCCAAAATCGTCCCTGAGGTTTGGCCAGTTTTGCTACATCAGTCCAGAATCGAAACTTTTTACATTTTGGTCCTTCTGTTTTATATTTTGTTGCCAAATTCGTCCCTGACACTAAACCCAATTAACTATTGTCGTTAACTCTGGGGGTATCTTTGTCTTTTTAGCTGCCCCCATTTTTACATCTGGGTATTTTTGTCTTCTGAGGGTATGAATAACTCTGTTTAAATTGGGTTTTAAAACGGGGGCAACCAAAAAGACAAAAATATCCTTAGAGTTAACGACAATAGTAAACTGGGTTTAGTCTCAGAGATGAATTTGGCAACAAAATGTAAAACAGAAGGACTCAGGTGTAAAAAGTTTCAATTTTGGACTGATGCAGCAAAACTGGTCAAACCTCGGGGACAATTTTGGCCATTAACTCTTTGATGATTATATATCCTTATATGAATCCGTTTAAAATATAATTTTGAAATATACATTATATATATTTTAGATTATCGTTTTTATTTTAAATAATCAAGCGATCAAAACATAATAAACGATAAATATAAAAAGGTAGTGTAAACGATGGTATTTTATTCTTTGACGATTTACATTCGACAAATTTAATAAGGATATTTATTTTAACGAGTTGTGCAAGGAGTGTCTTGCAAGAATACAATGAGCGGGTTGTGATCATGACTTATGCAATACATACCAAACATCAAACGTACAACCACATCAGGAGAGAATCAAGACGAATGTGGCAAGTGTATTGAGATTAAATACACGAAAACGAGATATGTCATCTAATGTTGAGAGCATCAACATGGAAATACACACTTGTGACTTTTTTTTTGATGACTATAACATATGGAAGAAATATATGTTAATATTGTAAATTCTTCAATAAATTTTGCTAAATTTATTGTAAGACACTTACAATAGTGATGGGCGGTTAATCATGCATCAGGTTAAAAATGACGGACGGTTAATCATGCATCAGGTGGTGACGTTGATAGCCAAAAGACAAGGGGGTACATGCACCAATCGGGTTTGTCCCGGTTGCTAAGTGTTATGTGCCTTATGTCCAAAGCTTGATACAAAACCACTATCGAGCCGGGGGCCTCATTGGAAGCAGCCTCTCTATTCCCACGGGGTAGAGGTAAGGTTGTCTACATCTTACCCTCCTCAGACCCTACCTTAGCTTTTGCTATTGGTGGGATTAACTGAGTATGATGATGATGATAATGACTTACAATAGTGATGGATGTGTAGATGTTTCTACAACCATCAATGTTCTTTGACCTATGTGAAGAATTTGTCCTTTATTGAGAGAGTTTCCCAATACATGGTTTTAACAAAACAACAATTGAAATGTATATATCACTTTAGACATATGTAAATGTCATGTCGTTGAGTGTCAATCTAATTGACTCTATCTCAAGATATAGTGATTTTATACTGTTCATCTTGTTGATAATGAATATATTCATCAAAGTGACTTATATTAAGGCCCATTTTCTTGATATAGTGATTTTATATTCTTATCCTAGCCTTGACCAAAACACTGGCGGCACTCTATGGTACTTTGCCTAGAGGTTTCAAATTGATATAAAAGTTTTTACTAGAGGAGAAGTGGTTTTGGTCCAAAAGCGTTAACCACCCCATTTTCTCTTCTTGGCAACATGTTGCCATTCAAATGAAATCTGCAAGTTTGCCTAAGGGGTGACAGCGTTGTTGCCGTGCGACAAAGTACCCTAAAATGGGGTACCCGTGGAGTGCCTTGACCCCCCTAAGAAAGTTAGAACCATGTTTGTATGTATGTGTGTTTGTTTGGCCATCCCCTACACTAAAAGAGTCGATCAAGACTCATTTAACATCAATGACATTGAGAAATAAAGAGAGAAGTTAAGAATAAGTTTCGATTTCAATTAGCTATAATTGGGGATCGTATGAGAGAGACAGTTGTGTACTATATCCCAATTAAGGGAAGAAATAAATATATATTAATACTTGTTAGATTCTGTATTGGTTTAGTTAGTGAAAAAATCAAGTACCACGTCACTACCACGTAAGAGTGGAGCTCTCACTAATTAACCAATTATAAATGTGTAATGGTGTTTGACGCCCCTTTCCTCAAAACCACCACCATTCAACACATAGCATGACTGGACCCAAGCTTTGGCGCTTGTTAAGAGGGTAACAACACCCCAAGCTTTAACGTCCTTTAAAGGGTAGCGATCAGGTGCGATGTATGGCACCCCATGAGGGTTATGTGGCACTGGTTTACGACCACTATACATAATCCTAGATATAATAGCTTGGTTAATAACCCGTGATCATGATTTACAGTAGGCTTCAGTGTAAACAAGAAATATTCGTAATGACTTAATCAACAAAATATATTCTGTGTAAGGACCTTTTCAACAATCATTAGAAACCACATTGGACTTTTGTGGCATTTGCCCATATTCAAATTACTTGAACCAAATTAAGACTTTGGTAACATTATTCTAATGTATGAGATAGCAAATCCAATCGATGAGGTTTTATTTCCCTTTTCTTCATTTTAAGAAAATAAACTATATGTTATACAAAAGATTTCAAATACTTCACCGAAATAGTATTCAAATGAGGCTCTATAAAAAAATCCGAAATCTTTTTTCTTTCCATACAACAAATGTGACTTATATATGATAATCTTTTTTTTTTGTTATTTAAATAGTAGGACGTCATTGACGTGTGTACATGCGTTAGTTTTAAGGGCAATATTATTTGTAGCCATTTACATACTAAAATAAGCAAGGACAACGAGTACTATGTCTATTTATGTACTCAAATAAGGATGCCCATTTGTAATATGGAAGCGGTACGTGTGTGGTTAAAACTTACCACAACCACGAACAAGTCCTCGAAGTTAGATGCATTGTCGCCGGGTGTGGATTAAAATCATTATAACTAAGGCTATATGGTGTGCTCCCCCTTTCCCCCAACTCCCTCAAGTGCCACATCAGCGCCACATCATTTCCCACATTTTCTCCCCCAAAGTTTGGAAATGGTATTCCCCCAATCCCCCTTCATTTTTTATTATATAAAGTTTGATTAAAAATAAAAAATAAAAAATTAAGCCAATGAAATCACCCGGTGAGATTGGTGCTTTTTCCCCGTTTTCCCCGAATTAAAATGGGGGGGGGGGGGGGGTTCCTTCCTTCCCCGATGCCACATCACACCCCGGAACAACTCCCCGCATGACACACCGAACAGCCTAATAGTTGCATTAGAATTTTAAGTAAACTAGGTGTATGAGAAACTGGCGCGCTGCGCGCCGGCATTCTCACACACGACAAGAATTTGATCGTTATTGGTTCGTTAACTTACAGTGTTGACATTCTTTATATCAACTGAAAGAGAGCTCCATTAAACAAAATATAGATGATGCAACTTTTCATGTTAACATTTATTTGTTTATCCATCACATGTAGCATGGCTATCTTGTTAAATTGTTGGTTTAGCATAAAAAATTATTTATCAGTTTATCATAAGTAAAATGATGAAAAAGTGTCTGAAATGAAATGAAAAATTATCATAAAAGAATGATATAGGTATATAGTATTATGTTACAATTTCTGACTTTAAATAGACTTAAAACGCCCTTCAATACAATTTTCTTTTTCCATATAATATATACGTGAATTGAGTAAGTAATCGATCATCTCAAGGAGAATTCTACACTTTGCTGCCATAATAAAAAATTGGACACATGTACAGCAGCAACAACCCAAACCTGTCCTCCACTAAAGAGTAACTAAAAAATGAGAAAATTGCATATAAAACAAACGAGCTGTAGAAGGCTCGAACCCAAGCAACTTCTCACACACAACAACAACCTTACCAATTGAACCAGTAAACTTTTTGCTATAATATCCCTACGCTACAATATATATATACCTTTAAAACAACTAAAGGTCAATAAAAAACACTATTCATGGAGAGTCCTTTATTAATATATAGGATAATGTCCTTTCAAACTACAAATACATACATCAATATCATACTTAAAAGTGACAAAATTTTAAATTTTTGGTATGTCTTACATAAAAAACAATTTAATATACAAAAGTTATCTATGTTTAAAATATTAGTAAAACTAAATTTTATTGAAATTAAACTTTACAACTGCATTTACTCATTTTTTTCTCTTTTCGACTCTTTGTTAACTTTTTTTTTTATTTTATCAATTTATTGCAATAACATATCGTGTTGTGTTGAGTTGTATTTGATTGCAACCAACAATAACATATCATGAATGTCTAAATAGCATATCATTATAATAAAAATTGATATATATTTTAGTATCACTATTTATATTTAACACGATTATAAAGGAAAATACTTTATATTGTTATTTAAGAGAAAGAAAAACCTGTAGAAAATTTTGATGCATTTCCTACGGAATTATAGTATTGTCGTATATTTCGACCCATTTCCCACAGAATTACATTTCTTATATCAAAATGTGTTAGAAATTCCTATGGATTTCCCACAAAATTATTATTATTTTTTTTTCTATCTTTTATTTTAATGATGCTAAATAATTATTTTATAACTAATATATTAGTTATTTAGATTCTTACGTAGTTCCTACGGAACTTTTAGTTTTAATTGTTTTCTACAAATTTCCAGCGGATTCGTAAAATAGGATACTATTATATCGGAATTGGGTCGGAATTTTCACTCGCTTTTCCAGCGGATTCGAAAAATTATCATAAAAGAATGATATAGGTATATAGTATTATGTTACAATTTCTGACTTTAAATAGACTTAAAACGCCCTTCAATACAATTTTCTTTTTCCATATAATATATACGTGAATTGAGTAAGTAATCGATCATCTCAAGGAGAATTCTACACTTTGCTGCCATAATAAAAAATTGGACACATGTACAGCAGCAACAACCCAAACCTGTCCTCCACTAAAGAGTAACTAAAAAATGAGAAAATTGCATATAAAACAAACGAGCTGTAGAAGGCTCGAACCCAAGCAACTTCTCACACACAACAACAACCTTACCAATTGAACCAGTAAACTTTTTGCTATAATATCCCTACGCTACAATATATATATACCTTTAAAACAACTAAAGGTCAATAAAAAACACTATTCATGGAGAGTCCTTTATTAATATATAGGATAATGTCCTTTCAAACTACAAATACATACATCAATATCATACTTAAAAGTGACAAAATTTTAAATTTTTGGTATGTCTTACATAAAAAACAATTTAATATACAAAAGTTATCTATGTTTAAAATATTAGTAAAACTAAATTTTATTGAAATTAAACTTTACAACTGCATTTACTCATTTTTTTCTCTTTTCGACTCTTTGTTAACTTTTTTTTTTATTTTATCAATTTATTGCAATAACATATCGTGTTGTGTTGAGTTGTATTTGATTGCAACCAACAATAACATATCATGAATGTCTAAATAGCATATCATTATAATAAAAATTGATATATATTTTAGTATCACTATTTATATTTAACACGATTATAAAGGAAAATACTTTATATTGTTATTTAAGAGAAAGAAAAACCTGTAGAAAATTTTGATGCATTTCCTACGGAATTATAGTATTGTCGTATATTTCGACCCATTTCCCACAGAATTACATTTCTTATATCAAAATGTGTTAGAAATTCCTATGGATTTCCCACAAAATTATTATTATTTTTTTCTATCTTTTATTTTAATGATGCTAAATAATTATTTTATAACTAATATATTAGTTATTTAGATTCTTACGTAGTTCCTACGGAACTTTTAGTTTTAATTGTTTTCTACAAATTTCCAGCGGATTCGTAAAATAGGATACTATTATATCGGAATTGGGTCGGAATTTTCACTCGCTTTTCCTACACAAATTTTTCTGACGCTTTTCGCTAGATTTGGGTTTTCATTTATTTCGTTGAAATTTCGTGAGAAAGCTGTCGGAATAGACGTTCATTAGAAATTCGTAGGAACTTTTCATAGGAAAACAAACTTTATAGTAGTGTTGTCACCAAGTCAATATTAATTAACCATATACATGTATACGTGGGAAGATAGATCAAAACATAAATAATACGAGTTTATCATCTCGCACCATTTAACCAACATTTACTTTGTTTTTGAAATCCAAATATGAAATGTGTCATGTTGATATTAGAAGTTTGGGGTTTAGTCAAATGAAATTTTCTATTAATAGTCTACAAGCATCTAGAAACCACATTTACTCGTTTAGAGACTTGGTATTGCCGTGTTTCCTTGGGACTTGGGAGAGCTATGAATAGAGGTGTTTAGTGTTTAATTTGTAGAAAAAAATATGGTTTGAACTTCTAGGTTCATCGGCTCTTGGCTTAGTTTGCAAGACCGAATTGAAAAAAAAAACTATATTATAAAAAGCAGAGCTGTAATGAACCAAACGTTTAGGTAGCGTTTGATATGATGGAATGAAAGAAGGAATGGAATGAACGATTATGAGGGAATGAAAAATAGTGTGTTTGGTTGGTCATATGAATGGAATCACACGTTCCAAAAGGCATTCCATTCCCTCAAATCCATTCCATCCACCCCCATGTTTTTTTTTCATTCCATCCCTCATTCACTCTTTATTAACATCATCATAAGCCACCACCAATCACCACCACCACCAACCACCATCGTCACCACCCACCACCACCACCCACCACCACCATCGTCACCACCTACCACCACCAACCACCAACGTCACCACCCACCACCACCACCAACCACCATCGTCACCACCCACCACCACCACCAACATCACCCACCACCATCGTCACCACCCACCACCACCGCCACCACCACCACCATCGTCACCACCTACCACCACCAACCACCATCGTCCCCACCAACCACCACCACCAACCACCATCGTCACCACCCACTACCACCACCATCACCCACCACCATAGTCACCACCCACCACCACCGCCACCACCATAGTCACCACCCACCACCACCGCCACCACCACCCACCACCACCGTCACCACCGCCATCGTCACCACCCACCACCATCACCCACCACCATCGTCACCACCCACCACCACCCACCACCGTCTTCCACCACCAACATCGTCGCCTACCACCGATGCCACTACCACCCACTACCGCCGTCACCACCCACCACCGCCGCCACGACCCACCACTGTCGCTACCGCTACATATCACCACCCACTATTACCGCCACTAACCACCACCCACCACTGCCACTCACCACCGATTTTATTCCTACGCCTTTTCCTGCCTATCCAACAACACAAAGTAATATTTTGTTTCTTTCCCACATGACAACCAAACAAGACATGGAATGGTAATGATCCATTCCATTCCCTCATCCATTCCATTACCTCATACCAAACAGACCCTTATATCATTTGTGAATCACTTTATAGAAAGTTCATTTATGTGCCTTTATTTAAAAGGCTGAATTTGATTATTAAGTGAAGGAATATGAAGAGAGTCCTTGTTCATTCAATCGTGCTAGTGAGCTTATGGACTAGGGATGAGCTCGGTGCTAGTATCAAAAGTACCGATCCTGAAAATCGTCAAAATTGGGTATCAATAGCGATACCGAAAATGCTCGGTAAGGTATGGTATAGTATCGATATGGTATGATATTTGAAGGTAAAAATTAGTAAAATACCGAAATCAGTACCAAACCGAAAGTATCGATCCCAAACACGCCAAAACTGGGTACCAAAAATGATTTGTTACACTAAATTCAATACACCTATTCGGTTTTGAGAGGCACCATTTGCCGATTCCTACTATGGACCATGGTATTGTGTTTGTTTTCATGTCCATTCATTTACTTTAGTTTAGATACGTTTGTTTACATTCATATTTTAACCTTTTTACCAAAACATATAAATTAACTATATATATTGAGGCAAGTTAATCCGGCATTTGACAATATCTCGAGGGCATCAATTAGGCAAGATTGTAGAAAAAAATTGTATAGGTTGAGTTTACTTGAAGTATGATTACTATTTGAGTTGAATTTTGGTAAATATATTTTACAAGACTAACTCCGTTTCTTTTGACATTTGGATGACTTCGGTAAAAGATTAGCCCTTTATTTGCACATGTTCTATTACTTGTAACTTTGTGTATTATTATAATTATAATCTAATCAATAATGGAATAGAAATGGTGAATTAAAGATCATGATGCTACAAGGGAAAATCTAGTGATGTCGCACGGGACCCTCAAAAAACAAAAACAAAAACAAATAAAAGTCACATGGCATCCTCTAAGTAGCTAGAGTAATATTCATGGAAATAAGGTGGTAATATTGATATAATCATACGAAGAATTCAAGATTGTATCTCATTAAACAATTTTTCATTTGGAACTTATACGTTTGAGACATTATTTGAGTACAATTACATTTAGATTATTATGTAAACTATAATTTGGATAACTATCTCAAGTGTTAACTTTATATATTTTGCAGTTTAATTTTTGGGATTAAAAAATGTTGATTTTTTTTTTACTTTACAACTTAATAGAGAACGAACACCAACGAATTCCTTTTCATAATTAACGAACATGACCAAGAAATCTCATTTAGTTATGTGTTCATAAACAATTCATCTGTATTTTGGATGCTAAACCAACAAACTAAAAAATGTAATTCGTTTACAACCCTAGTAAAAAAATTGTCCAATCAGATTGAAAGGTGGTTGGTTCAGATTATGAGTTTGCTTAGACGCAATGGCGTAGCTTAGTTGGGGCGGGGAGGGGCGGCCGACCCCCCCCCCCCGGATTTTCGCGCAGAAGTTCCGATTATATAGTATCCGTATAGAAAATTTTGAAAATATAGAGTTTCGACCCCCCGAAACTGGTTTTCGACCCCCCGAAACTAGTGACTTTCGAACCCCCGGTGACTTCCGACCCCCCGAACCTTCGGGTCAAGCTTCGCCACTGCTTAGACGGCTTAAATCCATATTTTATGGATATAAATCAAATTGGATTGACCTTTTGGTTTAGTGTGTATCCATCTAATTGGACATCGCTAGCTACAATGGTGCATCATCATACCATATATTAGGAAATCATAAATTCATAGGGGTACATAGTTGAAAAAACGGAATGATATGAACATATAATCAATCTTTTGATCAACTAACAAATATATGATCACCTCTTTACTTCTTTTAATTGATCACAAGCTTCTATCTAATACAGTAGATATCATATCTTTCTTGTTACAATGTAAAAGGAATCCACATTAGTTTCTATTCAAGAAGTGCTCACAATGATTAACATGTTAGAAAATGAAACCAATAGGCTCTCTCTAACTTAACCTCCCTTTCTTTCCTTCAGATTTTGACTTTAAAGTGTATTAGATATTATCACTTATAATAAGATTTTAGAAATTTCTAAAGATTTTAATGAAACAGTTTAGTCGAAAAGTTCGATTAAAGTTGTTAAATAGATGTGAGAGAAAATAGGGTTTGCAAAAGCTCGCTAGTGACCAAGGAGATGACAGAGAGGGATCACACATTATAGTTGTAGACCTAGTTGAAAATGTCTAGAATTGTTAGACTTCTTTTATGTAGCTTGACAGGCGACACTGTCGAATTACGGTATTGACTATAGTTCCTCTACCGCGTGCAATTATAGTTTTTTAGATTATGAAGAGTTTGAGAATGGAGAGTGAAAGACTCTTCGCCATTAACAATGGCGAAATGGTCAGAATCACCATTGGTAATGGCAAAAGGTACTCTCGCCGGAGAGGGTGACAAGTAGCAGTTATATCCACAACCTCCTCCTTTGGTAAAACGTCAAAGGTGTGATTTTCAAATGTCATATGAGGTGGACCTTGTTCATCTAGATTAGCATAGTTCTTCTGACGATCCCGAGTTGCTGCCATACGATTACACATGTATTTGTATCTTACAACATACACCAATTCAGAATTTTAGTATTTTTTGCTAAAAAAACATACAATACAGTAGAGGCAAATTATAAACATATTGTCTCGACTTCTAAATGGTCAATACAAAAAACAAAAATTGAAAACACATAAAAGGCAAAGAAATTGATGATTCAATACTATTTCACAAATATATAATACTTTATTTTCTAATTTACAACAAGTCAATTTTAATTGATATAATAATTCCAATATAAATAATTGGGTGCCATCTTTTTCTAAACGGTTTTCATTTTGTTTTCACTTCTAAAAATACACGGTGTTATTAAGGGTGACGGCAGCATGAAGCGACATGTGACAACCACGTCAATTTCACTCCAACCCTCAAAAAACCACGGGGTGATGGTGGCGTGGAGTTTTTGTTTTTTATGTTTTAATCAATTAACCAATTAAAAATTACTCATAACTCAAGAATCAACTAGAATCATCCACCTCATCGTTACCTTTTTGCCCCGCGGCCGTGGAGATCTCCACCAAACCTACCACATGCCACCTTTTCATGCCATGTAAGGGTTGGTGTTGGTGGCTTGGAGGGGCTCCACATCATCTTCCACGCCCCGACACCGTGTAGCCTAAAACTAAAGGGAGTTGCCATGTGGCAAAAGCGGGGTCCAAAACTCAAGCCTTCAAAAAGATGATAGTGGAGGAGCTTGGGTTTCAAATACTCCAAAAGTTATTTTAAAACTCAAGCCTTCAAAAAGATGATAGTGGAGGAGCTTGGGTTTCAAATACTCCAAATGTTATTTTAAAAAACCAACCAATCAATACATCCCACCTCATTGCCCAAGACCCCCCATGCCAAAGGGGCCACGGCCAAGAGAAAAGAAGTTAGGGGTGGTGTGTAAGGCTTGGGTTGACAACTCACGCCAAAAACCCCGCCCCACTCGGTACACTCTGAAAAGAAAAATATATTGGCCCGACCCAAGTCACAGGCCCACATTTGAAAAGGCAAATCAGGATTGAGTCAGTGTACTCTAGATCTAAAACAATCTCATACGAAAATAAAAGCAAAATTATATAAAATGAAAAAAAAAACACACATAATATAACAACTTCACACTATTTTGCAAATAAAATCGTTTCATAAAAAGTGAATGATAACTCCTAAATGAATAATCCAGTATGTTTACACAATTTCCATTTTATTAAGAGAAAAAGAAAAGTTATTGGCCCAACCCAATCCACAACTGAAAAAACCAATCACCAAGGGGTTCCTCTCATTTTCTATCCACGACTCTTTTTTTTCTGATTTAAATAAAAGCCGGCTTGTTTGGCGACTCGACAGGTAAGCCACAAATGCGCTTTCTAAAGATGACCGCCTTGCGTGTTGTACTGTCGTTGAGGCGCCCTGGCCTCATCTGAGCCCCAAGAAAAGCGCTTCTTATGCATGCTATTGACTAAGTAGCCCAACAATCTTTAGATATTTTGTATGTTTTTTATAGTGTTAGGCAGTGAAATTATACTCTACTGAATCAGTTGAAAATTTACCAGGTCATATTTTCTAGGAAAATGGTCGCAAATTCGTCAACTGGTTCCAGGCAGTAGGAGGTTAGGTATCGGCTTGTAGAGAGTTCATTGCCGGGTGTCAGGTGATATAAACCAGTCAGCGAAACAGGGTTTGGTAGGCCAAAGTAACTGATCAATTATGATGCTTGAGAGTTATAATGGCTAAACATACAAACAAGTAGGCGCACAAATTGTCGAGGTGCATGGTTAACGGCAATCTATTCCTACTTCAACAATGTACATCAAAATATCATCTCCTACAACACGTTTTGTTAGAGATGATTAAATAATTAGATTATTACATTTCATATAATCTTTATAGAAAACTAAATTTAAAAGAAACCCTCTATGCCTAACTTTAAACTCTATTGGTAGCAAAGAACCAACTTACTTGGATGAAGAATTCCAAGCTTTTGTCATCTTTTTACCAAGATATTTGACTCCTTGAACAGCTCCGACAGCGATAAAACCAGCCACCGCTTGTCTTGCGCTTGAAATCATAACTCTACGCCTCAAAACCTTTTGCATGCGCGTTGCAGCCTCTTCCCGTGATCCGATTGTCAATTTACTATTTTGACCTTCAACGATGTTAATAACTAGAAGTTATAATTTTCGTATTGCAGCTTTCGTAATTGATTATACTTTTTTTATTTTACAAATTTAATTCGGTCTGCTTACCTGCTTTCATTAAAACCGTCCCCATTCCCATTTGGCTTCTGACAGACACGGGTAAAGAAGATACGACAAAAGAAGTTGCAGACAAGCTACAATCCTGGCATTAAATTGAAAACTATAAGTTCTCAAAAACTGATAGTCAAACACTTGGTTTAACAAGCATAAGGTGCTCCGATGCATCTAGGAGTGAGGCTCTATGTACAACCAAATAAGTTTTATATACAACCAGAAGTTGCATCCATCTCATCTCATATATATCATCCTTTTATCAAGTACCATAAATTATCCATCCCTTTGGTTGCTTTTACATATCGGTCTCCTACAAAACCTTTCTTTGACCAAATTTGACCCAAATCGCCTCACCGCAGGGCGTTTTCTAAAACCAAGATCAAACAAGTTCCTTACATTATGATTTTGAGACTCTAAACAAACCTGATATATGTTCATTTGATGATCACCACATGAGGAGAGTCTCAGGAGTTGCTTAGATGCATACTCCTCAACCAGCGGCTTGTACATATTTCTGAATAATTCAAACTGGCCCTCTACTATCTTTTTTACCTGAAGCAGATGTAAAATAAAAAATCAGTTTTAAACATAACTTAAATGTTACTAAAAAGAGCGACTGACAGGCCTTCGTGAACCTTACCTTATTTTTATCCTCTGCAAAAAGCATGCGCAAATCGCCCATATATGAGAGGCTACATATTTTCGCATAAAGTTCTTTCTGCATACGGAATAATATTATATAATTTAAATGTAACTTTACTATATTAGCCAATTTTAATAATGAGAGAGAAAGTAAACCTCAGTGAACTTCGATGGCAAAAGCAGAAGTGCAGCAGAGGAAGCAGCCCTCAAATTCGTTATATTAGTATTTGTTATTTTCAAATTGTCTACAATTATACGCACCTGAAAAACGAAAAAGTAAAAAAATAAATTAAATTAAATAAAAAAAAACTTATAACAAACAGTTGGCATTTAACAATTATATGAGGAAAGTCAGAAACATACAGGTTTCTGCAAGCGACCGCTAAGATAAAACCTCTTCCAGCTCAGCACATCTTCAACTAAGTCATCCATACGAACAACCCCGTACTTGTACATCTGTCACATGTGCTAAAGTTGCAGTAATTTTAAGACAGAATACGAAACCAATTTGGTTATAAAACTTGACCCATTACAGAAAACTACCTTGTTGTTCCAAGAAACAAATGGATTAAAGTGTACACCAACACCAATTCGATCTGCAGCTTTAGTAATCTAAAAATTGAACCAAATCGATTTATTTATGTAGTAAATAAATTTATAATATCGGAACTGAAAATGAGTAAGAGAAAGAACCAGCTTTGCTCCACCAACGGATGCCATCCATGAGGTGTAGTGATCCCGGTTCATTTTCAGATTCTTGATTGTAAAAAAAGATAGGAAAAAAATTAAAATATACAGAAAAAATAGCTGTTAAAATGGAGTTATGTTCTTGTGAAATAAAGTTCGCAGGATTAGAAGTAAATTACCTCGGAATGCCATTGTTGAGGATTTGATACACCAAGAATATAATCTTCCATGGATGACTATAATGAAGAACATATATAAAAATATAGAAGTATAACTAAGCAGCTTCAATCTAACAGAATAACTCACTCAAACTAAGAAAAATAACCTTGTCATTATTATTAGGATGGAGACTTGAACCGTATACGCAGCAAAAATCTACTGGTGGCAAAACTTTCAGCAGACTCCCAAGACTGGTTGTAGTTTCCATGACTGCTTATAGTTAAACAGTAAACATTGTTAATAAGACCAGTAAGGGAAATATACAAATACTAATTAATATTCAAATTTCAGCTAAGCTCCTCTAGACAAGTATCATTTAAACTGATAGATAAAAAACAGAGCCTAAATCGACCCATTTGCAAACAAACGGGTTGAATTTACCCTTATATTGCCTAGTATCTGTGCTTGTCGCTATGGCCATATACATGCACCACATGGTCAATAACTACCATCCATCACATAAACATAAAGCTGCTAGTGAGCTACTTGTGATCGACTTGCTAAAAGTTCGAATCGAGCCGAGTTTAAGCGAGCTTCTTTTAATAAACGAAAAATTTTAAACGAGCTTTAGCTTTACATATCGAGTTTAACTAGACTGGCCAGCTTAATAGAGACTATTAATTATATGATTTTATTTAATACATTAAATATGTATACATTTAAAAAATATCATACATAAAAATATGATACAGATTCACACACGAGTATTTAGAGAGATTGACAATACAAAGGATTTCATTACATTCAAATATTCAAATGAGAGTTTACAAGGCTCCTAACAACCACTGTTTGGCAGTTAATTTCTAACCGACAAAGACCCTAAAATACAATTCACACCCTTTAACTTTAGTATATTGACCCGAACTGTCATGGCCGGCCCTTGGGTGGGCCGGGGAGGCCAACCGGCCAAGGCCCGGAAATATCGGGGGCACATTTAAAAAAATTCATATATATTTATATATGTATATGTTTTTTTAAACAGATCTTTAAACATTTAAACTCGGGCCTATTAAACACATCTTTTAAATTATAAAATAACCCAAATACTAGTAACCCATAACAAGTTTAAAAGCCCATTACTCATTTAATTTAACTAAATAAAAAAAAAGCAAAAAGAATAGAAGAAACCTGCGACACACAGAAGCAAACAAAATTTTCTCACAACCTACCTTTGGGCTAAAAAGAATGTTAAAGAAGCTTCATTCAACCTCGGTTACCTATTCACTTAATACGGTATGTCATTAACTCATTGTAATACTTTAATTGTCGTTTAAAGAAAATAGTTTACGTTATTTATTTCCTCAAGGCTTAAGGGTAAAAGGCACATTTTTCGTGGCTTGGCCCAGGCACCTGAATTCTCAGGGACGGCCCTGCGAACTGTATAAACTAAAATTTTGACTAACTGGATCCTTTTGATGTCAATGTTTATAGTCCAACAACTAACAAACCTTATAAAGTTATGATCTTTGAAATAAGTTAAAAAGAAAGGGCGAACTCACCAAAAGCATCTAATTCTTTTGTAGGCAGAGAAGCTTCAAGATCCGGATCAACCTTTGGTGAGAGAAATCTGATTCAAAAGGTTTAAATATATCAGAAACAAAAAAAAAATGCATAACTTAAACCAAAACCAAACCAATCCAAACTTAAACTGAAGTACAAAACCAAATCAAATTTACATAAATAAACATAATTCATAGACCAAATGGATTTTAATAATCCAAACTATGACCCATTGCCCATAATAACTCATAACAACCAATGTACTATGTGACCAGTATCACATCTAACTTTCACTCCCGTTGCTGAGGGCAATCTCACTGTACCGGAGAAATAACTCCGCATGTCCCTAGCTTTCATTTATGTCGTCTCAAAACAATTTACAGCGTTCTGATTGGGATAAAAATCAGTCCATTGTTCAATAGGGGCAAACAAAGTTACTTTTCTGTTAAGAGTGAGATTCCCCTTGGCAACGAAAGTGAAAGTTAGGAGTGTCACTGATCACGCCGCCTGAATAGATTATCATCAACCAATAAATTAAAGTGCAGATTTCTTTAAACAAATCAAGTCATATAGCAAAACTTCATAAATCAAATCAAAGTACCAAACCCAAAACAAAGAATCTACATTAGAATAAAAATTAATACTTTCATTGTGGCATTTTATCGAACACTTGGTGATCAGAACATCAAATACAACCAAAGATCTCTGTGTTGACTCATTAACAAAATAATGTTATTAAAAACAATTAGACTTAATGTGGAAATCAATTATTTGTTAAAATTTTAACGAAACAATGACTATTATTCATAAATGTCAGTTAATTTTTATTAAAATTACTCAAATAAATCGTTTAAAAGATTGAAACTTTTTTATGGGAAAACAGTAATGATTTGGTATTCAAACTCACCTGTTGATTTTCCAGTTCTGAGATTAAAGATCGAAGATAAAAAACCCAAACTGTAAGTAAAGTAAAGTAACCCTTATAAATCTTGAACAAATTTGGGCTGTTTTTTTTTTTTTTTTTTTTTTTTAAAAAGGGTTCAAAAATGGTTTGAAATCAATTTTGAATGGGCCCAATAAAAAAGCAAATTTAGAGCCTAGAGGTGAAAAAAAGAACCGGTTTGGGCTGGTGACCTGGAAACCGACCCGGCCCGGACCTGATGGTTTGGTTTTGAGATTTTTATGTTGAGAATCGGTTTCAACCTGAACTTACGCTGTGTTCCCGAGTTCACTTAAGAGGAGAAAAGAAAGGAAAGGGAGGGAAAGATGGAAAAGATGTGTGTTCCTGAGTTTTTCTTATGAAGGAAAGGAAAGGAAAAGAAGGGAATGTTGTGTTCCAGATTTTATTTTAGGAGGGAAAGGAAAGGAAAAGGAGAGAAAACTAGACAAAATTTTATCTTTCCAAATTGGAAGGAAATGGAAGGAAAGAAAAGGGGAAGAAAAAAGAGGAAAAGAAAAGAAAAGAAAAGAAAGGAGATCTCATCCTTTCTTTTCTTTTCCACCGTTAAGTGAACTCGGGAACATAGTAGTTTGAACCAAACTAAAATAAAAGCTTATAAAAAATGGTTTAAACGCTAAAACTGTAACAATACTCGACAGTCTAACAAGGCTCGTGATCGTGTCGTAAACCTACTAAGATCTCGTCTAGAGTCGATATAAATTTTTTTTCTTAAAGATATCATTTTATTTCATACCAAGGCAAAACAAGTTACATTTAGATGGTGGGTAAGCGGGCAACAAGCTGCGCCGCTATCACCTTTTGAAATATAGATATAACAGATTTACCATTTAAATAATAAGAGACCGTTTGGTTCATGAAACTAGTAAACGTTGCATTTAAAATTGTGTTTGGTTGGTTAAAGGAAGTTTTTTGTCAATGAAATTCACTTTATGTGATGCAACTGTAGTCATATATTCCAATGGAATGTTCAGGGATTACCCCACACACAAATAAATAAATAATGATTTAAAAAAAAAAGTCGAACCAAAGTTTCCACCCGGGTTCGAGCCTCAGTCTTGAAGTTTCCCTCCGTTAAAAAAAATATACTACAAGCCCATTTAAATTTTAAACATCAAAAACATTTGGGCTTTTATGTTCAAATTTTGGGTCCAATAGATGTTAAATATCCAAATTTGAAGATGCCCAAGAGAAAGCATACATAACATACGGTAAGAGCATTCACATCAGCTCATTTATAATGGTGTGAGTGTGATCTTTATCTATAATCTATAATACATTATAAAGGAGGAGCCATGGGTAAAAAGGTCCAAAATGTCAAAGTTAAGGTGGCAACTTAAAAGTCACAAGTGTAATTCTCTAAAATTGACCACTTTTCTTCCCTTTATGCCCCTTGTCAATGCATTAAGATGCTTGTGCCATGTGATGCATTAAGATGCTTGTACCATGTGATGCATTAAGATGCTTGTACCATGTGCTTTAACAATTTTGACATGTCCCTCTACTTTTATACGTTCAGTCATCATACCACGGTTACTAATTTGGCTTTCAATGCAATTGAGTTGTTATCAAGGCTTGTCAATGAATTCAGTGGTGTTTGTGCTTTCATCAGAATCAACCGTCAGATTTAATGCAAACTCATTTATCACATTCAATTCCTCCTCCTCTTGGTTTCAAATCCCTGGTCTCTTCTTCTTCACATTCCCTCAAGGAGACACAGACAGACACCCTTTTGTGTGTGAGACACAATCTAGAGAGAGTAGATGATTGAAGCTTGCAGCAACCCAGGGTTCGTTGATTGAATCGCTCCATTCGTTTTAATTGACATTCCTCCTCCTTATTTATGTAACTCACTCTTATTATTGGAATATCAACCTGATTTTGACTTCGTTTTTGGGTACTGAGAGTTAACATGAAGCTGTTGTGAATTACAGTTCTAATGGGGAAGAAGAACCCGGTGCTATGCGATTGAAGAAATAAACAGGGAAGATTATTAGTGGTATTTTCATTCTTTATTTCTATTTGGAGCTTTATATGTGAATATATCTTTGATTCGGCTGATTGGGCACTTGGAAAGGTAATTAGTTGAATCCACACACTGTAAATGTAAATATGATTTATCACATATGGAGCCTGATTTATATAGAAACAGGTAGATCTTGAAGATTCATTACGAGTAATTGTGAGAAGGCCATTTTCGTTCAAAACGACGATAATAATTATATTGGTCAAGAAGATTCTTCTCAAGTACTACCGATCAACTTTAATGGATTAGTACAGGTTTGAATGGTTCTGCCTAATTTCTCATCATTATTTACATATATTGCTAATTTAAGGCACATGAAACTGATGTTAGAATTGAAATTCAAATTTATATAAAATTGAATTAGGAATTCCAAATTTCAGGGGATTTTCCAAATTTGTGAATATAACAGACGGTAAACGGGTGACAGCGCTGCCCGCCAAAGACGGCCTGAATGCGTTTATATACTTCTAGACAATGGCGCACTCGTTTGTGCCTCCACCGGTGGATACAGGTACTAATTGTTTCAATAAGTATCATATAATTTGTATGTTTTTTTCTTGTTTGTTAAATCAATCTCATTTTGCAGTCTTCTTGGTAGCACTCCACTGCATTTGGCAGCAAGAGGAGGTTCAATTGAATGCATGAGAGAGTTATTAGCATGGAATGCTGATTGGTTACATAAAGATGTATCCAGGTAAGATTTTTCATATAGATTCACTAATAGTGTTTTTGTACCTTTTATGGTAGTATATGATTTAATTATTTTAATAAATTCAACATGATCCCATACACCGTCACTTTAAGACATAATATGGAGCTTGTGCAGCCTTACTAAACCCTTCATATGCAAAGCCATTAGTTGGCATTGTGGCCATCACCGTTGAAATTCATTAGCCAGCGTAATAAAGACGCCACACGCTTTGTCAGAGCAAGCTCTAATGGAGGTGAATAGGGAAAGGGAGAAAAAAACATTTTAAAGCGTTTAGGCTTCTCTGTGTCATCTCTTTCCCATTATGATGCCACTGGCGTTAATGATATCTTATAAGTAATTCACCTTCTTTTTGAATTTTAGGGTCGTTTGGATGCGTTCTTTTGAGCTGTTGTAATATCGCGATTATAATCAATGGTATTATAACTTCACTAACTGTTTGGATATAAAATTTGAAATCTGATCATTTGTGTGCAGAACTTTAGCATTATGGGATTCAACCGTTGCACTTGGTGTTGTCCCTCAGTTGACAGGAGCGATTTCTCTATTGAGGAGCTTGACAAATACACAAACAACTTTGCAAAATCTAACAACATAGAAACTGGTCGATGTGACATGGTAAGCGTGCACATGTGTATGTATATATAGGGGATGGTGGGTTAATTGTTACAATTGAGCCAGGGTAAAAATTGATGATTTTATGGTAAGCAATGAAACGAGTCAGATATTAGGTTGTTAGGAAGAAAACGAACTATTTTGACATATATGGTAAACAACTATTTTGGTTGTGGTAAAAATTGATAATTTGTTTGGCATGACAGGAAAAATAATGGCACTTTACCACAATGCAAATTGAACTTTACTTTACTTTTAAGAAAGTACAACACATTCTAATAGCAATGAGAATTACATCCCTTGTTGTGGATGAAGCCTTTAGGGCATTATACAAGCCTTGAGTCCTTGAGATTAAGTGGATGGTGTTGCATTGGTTACAGGTTCAACTTCCAAACCGAAATAAATGAAAACACTAGAAAATTGTCATAAATAATAAAATACTTGCATTAAACAATAATCATACTAACCTGAGTTATTACTTTGGGTCAACTAAGTTTCCAACCCGTACAATATTTACCCATTAGATCGCTTCGTAAGGATGCTTGGCTATTGACCTCTTGTTGATTTCATTTGGTTTCTAAGATTGATTTTGCAACTAGGTTTGAAACTGGCGGATGTTACAAAACAAGATTGTGTATTTGTGGTGTTTGTTGTTATTTTAGGAAAATAAGTCTCAAGTAAATATGCAGTAACGGTTTATTATAAATAAAATTACATGTTAGTATGTTTATCACAAACTAACATGTCAAATGGGTCGACTTGGTTTAAAGTACGCCAAATCATTCTATTAAAAAAATATTTTATCTGCTATCAAAAATTAGATTTCCTTTAGTTTTATTTAAGAGATTAAGTGTTGAACATGCTTTGCTTTTAATTTTTCCCTGTTTCTAACTGTTGCAGCAAGAGAACCATTTACCAATTTATATCTTCTTTGATGATGTATATAACATTAACTTGTCAATTTTACGATTTTGTTCATGAACAAGTTTATGATTCCTTGATTGTTAGCATCAAACACTCTTACGAAACGACAATTTATACACACCCGCCGCAACGCGCGGGCATTCATACTAGTATTATATAGAATAGGTATAAGTGGTTGTAAGTATATGAGAGAGAAAATATTTAGAGTAGATATTATTCACCAGTAAATTTGGAGGAGACATTGTTTATCCTTCATAAATTTTTAATATTTTTAAAAATGGTTGTGATTAAAAGAGAGAGAAAAAGTAATAATAAAAGTATAGAACAAGTATTATTAAATAGAAAAGGAGAAAGAAAGGTAGTGATTTTTAGTGTAATTATAGAGATTAAGATGGATCAGTAGCTACTGTGAATGCTCTGAAACATCAAATCTAATAAGGAACATGTAAAAAAAAGATAAGTTTTTTTCTTATAAGACTTTATAAACATTTACACAGAGAAAAAAATATAATATACAAAATAAAATAAAAAATACTTTTCCAACTGTAAATTATTTAAGCTTATTATAGATTGTCTGAAACTGAAATAAACAATCTACATAATGAAATTTGGAAAACGAAACCAAATTTTTATCTCGCTAGGTAAATTTTTATTTATCGCACAGGTAATCGAGGATGGCCCTAGTTATCGGTAGACTTACGAGATCTCGTAAGCGCCTTGCTAACTAATAAGAATTGGTAAATCATAAATTGTGCTCAACATGTGTTTGTCAAAGGTTATAATGGGTTACTATTTGAAGCCAAATGTAAACATGTATCTCTAGATTTTTGGTAAACATACACGTAACACCTTTAGGCTTTAGCCTTTAGACACAAATGTGCTCTCCATACTCAATTATATCTCTTACTGAAAAAATATAGCCAAAAAGTTCACCATGCCCTTGTTGACTAACTTTTACTTCTTCTTCTTTCGCAAATTACATCAATTTTAATAAATATTTACTTTACTTAAGTTTAACTTTACTTTACACCATCTAATGCATTTAACAATTCTAACAAGCGCTTTAAATGTACTTAACGTTCTGTGAATCGTTCGTGAACTGTTCAGTGGAAAGTTCATTTAAATTCATTGTTTTAATAAATGAACAAATACAAACAATAAAGTTTTGTTCATTGGTCAAACGAACAAATAAATTCAATTGTGTTCGTTAACGTTCGGTAATGTATTCATGAATGTTCGTTCATGAAAGATTTTTGTACTTTTTATTTTGTCTAAACATGTTAATCTTTAACAATTAAAATAGGAACTCCTATCACCACCTTGTTTTTGCAATGTTCCTCTTCCGTTCCATATTAATCACATCGATGAACACATAGACCTCCGTTCCACTAATAGGACTTCAAGTTCCAGCAATACCCCCCCCCCTCCTTCCGCCATCCATTTCTAACTGCTGTTGATTTTATTTGTGTTCATAAACACGCTCATTTTCTTAATAACGAACACGAATAGAAAATCTCGTTCGGTAAATGTTCATGAACTATTTGCGAACATATTATTTCCTTAATGAACAGATATGAACAACGCTTTAATGCTTTGTTCGTGTTCATTCAGTTTGTTTGCTTAATGATTGCTATCATGTTCAAGGAAAGCTACTATATTCAACTAGTGAAGGACCGCAAAGGCAAAATGTTCATGAACTATTTGCGAACATATTATTTCCTTAATGAACAGATATGAACAACGCTTTAATGCTTTGTTCGTGTTCATCCAGTTTGTTTGCTTAATGATTGCTATCATGTTCAAGGAAAGCTACTATATTCAACTAGTGAAGGACCGCAAAGGCAACTCATTGTCCTAGACTCCTAGTCATCGTTGTTGCATAACATTAGCCACATACATGATTTCCCACATTGTTACTCATAATTGCATGTCTTTAATCATGTTGATCACGTACTGTGCTTAGCGTGAGCATGTGTATGTAAGCATATGATGTGACCATACTCGTTAGTCTATATGGTGGTACTCTTTCATCAAATGTTATACCTTAATTTTCGATTGATTCATATTAGTTGTCTAGTGTTGAGGAAATTTAATCGTTTAAAAAAGGAAGAGTCTAGTAGTCCTTTCCTGGTAACAAAACTCCCACATGTCGCAAAGAGATTGGTTGCCGCTGCCATGCTCTGAACTTTATTGGTTTGTGTAAGTTCTCTTAATCTTTAGACATTTCCCGTGTCTATTTTGCTAAATACGTTAAGTCTACATCTATTATTATCATGATTTTTCCTTCTTTAAAATATGTTGCCAGTCATAGTTAAAAATGAAATTTTGATGTATTACAATACATGGGAGATGCATAGTTTAAAATATCCAAAAGTTAATAACTTTATTTTCATTAGCAATTTTAAAATAGGAATAAAATAATCATTCAAACACTTTTACACTTTGGTATCTCATTTTTAGTTAGTAGTTAATTATATTTTTCACACATCCCCTACAAAATTATAATTCTTTTATTTAATTCTATTATAACTTTTAAACTATAATGTTTTATAAACATTTGAAAATACCATGACGACCTGCTCATTTTTGTCGACGTTTCGATGTCTGTCTTATTCAATATCGACGTGTAGATTGAAATGTACAAGAAAGAAATGCGTTATGTACAAATGATTATTGCATTGGATATTCAACTCAAAGAATCTAAAAGAAATGAATATTTATAATAAAATGAAACAATCCAAATTTCACTTATAACGAAATGTTTTTTAGCTAAAACTTTAAAAGATGTAACTAATATTTTTCTAAGGTATATTCCATTAATGCAGAAGTAAACGTAAAGCAGTTAAAACGTTGTTTTAGAAGAAAATATTAGAGAGAATTACATAGATTGTCCTTTAGTTATTAGAAAAATTGCACCTTATGTCCTTTACATTAATTTTTCACTTCTTCTGTCCTTTATTTTCTAAATTTGCTACACCCTTTGTCCTTTAGCCTTTAGCCTAAGTTCGTTAAAAAACTTGGTTAATGATGTGATAAAAGTAGTTTAATAAAAATAACTAAATTAAACCTAAAACTAGACACCTAGTAATACTCTAGACTCTCTAAAACTAAACTACTGACAGGCAAGTGAACCTATCGACTCTAGTATAGCTAAAGTAAGTCCGGATATCGAACCCACGAGACTCTAATGGAAAACGAAAACTAGATTCGATTACTTATCCTAAATACTGATTAAATTAATTTATTATTGTAAAAGGGGGGGGGGGGGGTTAACTGAAAAAATAAAAATGCAATAAAATAAAAATTAACTAAGATTAACTAAACTGAACTAAAGACGAGAACTAAGCTGAGCTGAATTCAGATGATGACAAGACACTACCTAGACTAGACTCCTAACTATGCCTGATAAGCTTCTATGGTTATGGAACTGATTTGGAATCGGGATCTTATAATACTAAACATCAAGAATAAACTAGACACCCTCGACCCTTCTCAAGGGGAAACCCTAGAATATTGTTGTGCTGTTAAACTACCGGTTGGAGTACAAACCCTCATAGGTTATCTAACTCTTATGATCGAGTACCCGCTAAACAATCTACTTCACAGCGCGAAAGCCTCAATACACTAGGTGCAAGGGGTAATTATTGAAGCCGAGATCTAACTTGATATGCAGGAATTGAAAGGGAAACTAGGCAGATCTTCTCACAAAGCCTCTAACCTAGTGATCTAACAACCTTGACATACCAACAAGCCCTCACCTCACAGCTATTGAACTTGGAAGAATACCTAAAATCTTCTAACCATCAAATATCACTCCTATGGTAAACTCGCGACTATTGACCATAAACTAGTTGCTACACAAAGTCTGCAACCTAACTAGTACTCATACATGAAAGACATTCACAAAAGTGCAAGTGGAGTGAATAAGTGACAATCAAAAAATAATAGATACGCACATACACCAGATCTAGAGAAATCAAAATCTTTACTGAATCATAAATCTAAAACAAGTTCCAAAAACCATAGAAAAACGCAAATCAAAACATAGTTATTTGTCTTAGTCTAGGTAGCTATAAGAGTTTAGCCACAAAACAGATATTAAAAGGTTCATAATATCAATCAACATGAGTTTTGAATGAGAAAAAACTAAGAAACAACTAAACCGAATGATTAACACCCGAGGAAGTCGATCCTTTAGCTTCAAATCTCGAACCTTGCCCTTTCCTTGCCTTGGAATCACCTTGAGCAGCTCTATTTTCGTCCAAAAGTGCAGAATGAAGCTTAAAATTACGATCTAGGGTTTTTAAAATCGATTTGGGCTTGAAAAAACACTATTTTGGGCTTCCTGACAGCCATCATGTCACGCGACGGGATTCTGGGTAAGTGGTCGCGTGACACGACGCATTCAAAGCTGACGGGGGCATGCAAGGGTAATAATCTCAACTTGGGAGGGGTAGAATGGACTTTTTGCTGAATATGGGAGGCGCCGTGTGACACGACGGAATGCAAGGAAGTCTGTCTCGTGACACGACGGGGTGATTTTTCCAATTTTGTTTATTTTTATCTTCTCTTTTCACCTGCGACTCATCCGGGACCTCGTAAAGCACCGTTTATGCATAAATTTGCCTCTTTTGCCATCCGGATTCATGTGACACATAAAATACTAAATAGAAACTAAAAATATATATAAACGACACACACTGACTCGATAACGACGCAAAATATGTACAAATAACCGATGTATTTTGCAATACATCAAACATCCCCACACTTATCTTTTTTTCGTCCCTGAAAAAGAATTATGCTATGGAATCACAATCAGGCTTACATCCGGTTTCAAAACATAGGTTACTTAATTTATAATCTACTAACGTGTTGATTGCAATTGCAAGTATACTAATCCTCTTAAACCCAAACCGGTTTCCAAGCCCCCTTTTATTTATGTTAAGTTTGTTGGGACAAAGAGGATTGAAGAAACCACCTTTTGATAACCTTAGTCCAAATCATATTCTGCTTAAGTATAGAAGAAACTGCTGAAGAAGAAATCAGAAGTGCTGAAGAAGAAAAGAGCAAAGTGCTGAAGAGATAAAGCATCAGAAGTTCTGAAGTCTAACCAGACACTACACTGAAGAACTACTGAAGACAAACTACTCATCAGCAGTTTGTCACTCATCAGCATTTTGATATCAGAAGCTTCTAACCGACCCAGACTTCAGTAGTTTTAGTATTATATTGTTTTGTTAAAGTCTTGATTCAAGTTTCAATGTACAGCCTGTTGTAAACATTATCCCTAAGCATAATATCTTAGGTAAATATCTTAGATTACTTCAGACAACAGTCTTGTATGTTGGTCTATAAATAGATGAGCTTGTTCATCTATTTTAGACATGTGATTTACTTTGAATTAATTGAAAACCTTCGAGGCTTTTTAAACTTATAATCCATTTCACATCTGAGAATCATAAACTGCATTTACTGCTTTATACTTGAACTGTTTATTGTTTCTCATTAACTGCTCAGTAAAGGGGGAGTAATAACTCCTGTTAAAAGTGATGTTTTAACCTTAGAACACTTACTATTCCGCTGTGCAATAACTCTTAACTAAATCTGTAAACACATAAGTGTTAACTAAAGAGGCCACTGATCCAACAATTGGTATCAGAGCGCTGGTTAATCCGATCAAATATCAATCTAACAAATTGAGAATCAGACACAGGCTCTTATTGATATCCAATAAAGGATTAAAAGGCTCACTTTTTCATCCATCACTTGTAAGAAGTATTGACAAATCCAAACTTCTTAAAAATAGACCCTTATAATACTGGATCTGCCAACAAACCTCCTATGTTAGTCAGAAATGAATATAACATATGGTCAAAGAGGTTGGCACACACTATTTCTCAAACCAACACTGGTTGTTGGAGGTCTGTAGTATTTGGACCTCACAAACCAGTTGTTACTGATCTAGAGGGAAAAACTGAGAGATCAAAAGACCCAAAAGACTACACTGAAGAAGATTTCCAAAAATTTGAGCTAGATGCAAAAGTTTTCTCTATGTTGGCTATGGCTCTCCCAAATGAAATATATGCTGGGCTTTTACATTGTGAAAGTGCCAAAGAGCTGTGGGATTGCCTAAAAGAACAGTTTGCAGGAACTGAAGAGGTGATAGCCAACACCAGAGAAATCCTGGCTCAACAATATGAAACTTTTGCTCACATAGATGGTGAAACTTTAACACAACAGTTTGAAAGATTTTCTTCACTCATCTCTGAGTTAAAAATAAACAATCAGACCTATTCAAATGCATCTATGTTAAATAGATTTTTAAGGTCTTTACCTTCAAAATGGGAAACTTACTCTATAGTCGTCAGAACAACTTCAGATTTTAACACCCTGAACCTAACAAGGTTACATGGAAAATTACTAACTTTTGAAAGAGAAATCAATCAAAAGAAAAAGTTACAAGAATCTGGTAAAACTGCTGATGACTATACTCCAGGTAGCACAGCCTTATTAGGACATGACTCACCATCTTGTTCTAATAATTTTGGATCTTTTGACCACATTGACATAACTGCTGGGATCTCATCAGATGGAGCTTTCCCAGCTTATGACAATGAAGACCTAAGTCAAACTGCTGATAACATGTGTTTCATCATGGATGATTTAAAATATTTTAGCAGTGATGACTTAGAAGAAATGGATATTTTGCACCAACTGGCCTTGTTAAGCATTAAAACAAAAATTTTTTTACAAAAGGTCAGGAAGGAAATTTCCAGGACTTTTCAACTCAACAAAAGTTGGTTTTGACAAATCAAAACTGAGATGTCATAAGTGTCAAAAGTTGGGACACTTTGCTAGAGAGTGTAGAAGCTCTAGCTACAACCAACCCATGTCTGGAAATCAATTTAACCCCTCTTATAATAGGAATAATGGAACTCAAAGGAGTGCTCATTTTGTACAGGCACAAGCTCCACAAGTTCAATATGTGCCACAAGTACAATATGTCCAGATGCCTGCTCAACAACAACAGCAGCTGATGCCTCCTTTTCCAACTGCTCAACAACCTGCACAAACTCAACAACCCCCTCAGCAACAAAGCTTATTTACATCAGGGTATGTTGACTGGAGCAGTCTTCCTTATGACAAATCTGAATGCAGTCAGGATGCAGACAATAAAGTCTATGATGTCAAAATGGCAGAAAGAACTTTGCCTTAATGGCTTTTGAAGGAAATTCTTCCAATTCTGCACTCACTCAGGTATCACAACAATCTCTATTAAAGCTTTGCTCAAAATCTTGCAAAGAATCTTTTGCTTTAATAAAAGAAACAAATGTGCATTTACAAGGCAAATCCAATGATATGGAGAGAAAATACACCCAAATGAAGTGTGATTTAGAAAGAAAAATTGCTTTAAAAAATAAAGAAATTTCTAAATTGACTGATAAATCCATAGAAACCCAGGCATAAATTAAAACAATGATAGACAACCTAGAAAATGTCAGACAAGAGCTTGCTGACACCAAGGTTGATTGTGAAAAATTGGTTGAGTCTTGTAAAGGGTACCAAATGCTGCTTAACAAACAAACTGCAGCAAATGTTAAGTTTGGCATAGGGTATACCCACACTGATTCACCAACAGATTTCACCCACAAAACTGATAATGATGGGAAGAAATTGATTCAAACTTCTGACATGGAGGAATGCACATCCTACCATTAGAACTTTCTCAAAAAGGAAAGTACTGCAGAAGTTAAAACAACTGACAATAAGCCATCAGTAGTTTTAACTACATCAGGAGTTGAGTCCCTGAAAACTGCTGATGACCTATTTCAAAATGCTAAGTTGTCAGTAAATTGCCTTCCAACTCTCTTGACTTATCTAAAAAGAAAGAGAAGGCAAAAGCATGTGAAATATGTGGTCTGTTTAACCACATAACTGAACTTTGTAGATATAGAAAGGCAAATCAGTTAAATAAGAAAAGACAACAACTGATTGTGGGAAAACAGATAAAACAAAGTTTTGAAAATACTTTCTTTCCCAACAAACAACAATCAAACAAAAACCTTTCTCAGAAGAAGTTTTTATCTCAACAAAAGTCTTCTTCTCAAAGTTCATCTTCAGAAGTTACACCTAACTCATCAGTAGTTTCACAACCTACTGAAGTTAAAGATTTGATAAATTTGGTTAAACTTCTGATGACCAAAGTTGATGGTGGACACCAAAAAGAACCCACCATTGTTCTTAATGACAAATCCATTGCCAAAAAGACATGGATTTCTAAAATTGGTCCACAACAAGCTACACCTGTTCTCAAGAGCAAACCCAAAGCCAAATTGGCTTGGGTTGCCAAATCTAACTAAAGAGGCCACTGATCCAACAAAGTTCATGTTGATTAGTCTATCTAGGGTCTCACTCCAAAGAAGCCACAGTTCCTCCTAATCCCGCCTCAAGCTTATGAAGCTAAAGGAACGACTAACTGACCATTTCCCAACCGTCTTACATAGAAAACCAAGAGAATTTAAAATCACTTATTTTTTTATTTTTTTCATCTCAGCATACTTAACTTAGAGGGTGTGACCAATCCAAGTCGCTATCCCAGTGGCCAGGCACCATAAGCTTCAGCATTTTCGCTTTGATTACTATTTTTTTTTTCATGAGCTTTTTTAGATATTTATTTTCAGACAATCCTAGAGGGAGTCGCGTCCGGAGTCACTATCCCTAGAAACGACACCATTGGTCTTGCCCTTATTTTATATCCAGCTCTTTTTTCTTTTTTTTTAAGTGATTAGAAATTATAATGGTTTTAAACTTATAACGGTGCTTCTTATACTATTTTTGACGGTTTCGGTCTCCCCGTTTCTCCTAGATGAGAACCCACAAAATAGCCTAACATAATTAATTTATTGCTTTTCAAAGGAAACCTTTCTACCAGCCGAGCCTACCCACATATCCCAAATCAGACACGTTTTCAATCAATTTTAATCTCTTATTATACATACTATTTGAAAACCGGACACCTAACTTTACCTATCATCTTCCATATTTTATATAATGGAAACTTCAAAATCAGGGACATTTTTATTTTTTTCATTTTTTTTATTCTCGACTATAACCGACACGGTCCATCCCCACACTTAAATTTTGCATTGTCCCCAATGCAGGAATGGACAACTGACTCAAACACAATAATAAAACTGACACTAAAAAGAAAAACAAAAAGAAAAGATAAAAAGAAAAAGACTTTGCTGTAAATATAGCAATACCGTCATGTGCCAGTCTAATCCAAAAACATGCCCTTCAATTCAAACTTGCTAAGCAAACAATTCCAAATTCTCACCAACGAACGAAAGCGGCCAAATATTCTACCAAACACACATAATCACATCATAGCCAATATATATATATATCTATATATAAAGTACCAACCTGCCAACCCATATCCCAGAGCATGTCACAAAATATCAAGTTTAGTACAGACCATGATCAAATAAAAACATCATCAAAAGAAAAATAAACAAAAGATATAACCAGGTGATCATGCTGCACTCGTATCCCCACGCTGCTCCTAATCATCCTGTGGATCCTGCTGCTCTGGTGCTCTGAAAAACTCTGGTGTGCCCAAATTCAATGCCCCTATAATATACCTCAATGCATCCTCCTGCCTGCGCTGGCTCTCTGCTGTACTCGATGACCGTCAGTAATCAGCTCTCTTAACTCCCTAATCTGCCTCTCAGTGCCCTCAGCTAATGCCTCTAGAGTGAGTGGTACTGGTGGTAGCTCTCTGAGAGGTTACTGACGACCTATAAAATCGTATCTCTGCTGAGGTCTCTGTAATCTGGTAGGGATACTGTCCTGAAGAGTAGCTGCTGCTGCTGCTGTACCCTCTCGAGCTAATACCTGAGGCCCTGGTGCGATAGCTACCTATTCAGGCGGGTCAGTGCAAGTAAGGACACCCACATTCCTCAAATCCTTCAAACCATAACACACCGGCTTCGTGGGTCCTTTCACTAATTTGTGCTCAGTATACGGTCCTGGCGTCCTCATCACATTCAAATTTTCAGCAATCTGGGTGATGTACGGGCCCATATGCAAAGCTGCTCTTGGTCCACCTCTCCTCGGTCTCGAGAACGACCAAGCCATAACACTAGCCAAATTTGCCTCCCGGCCTTTCACCATATAGTATAAACAAAACAACTCAACCCAATTTACTCTATTTTCACTCGACTTTCTTCCCACCAAAGTGAAACCAAGGACCTTATGAATGTACCTGTAAACGGGATCCCGAATCGCTGACCCTGCCAACCCACCTGAGTATGGAACATTAGCAATCGAATTCCAAAAGTCTTCTAAATCTTTCTCACTAATACAACACTCCCCCTCTTCCTTGCTCACACCCCTCAAACTAGTCAGAAACTCGGGAGCCTGGACCTCCTCTGCAGTATAATAACCTGTAACAACTGCGAACTGGGGAATAGACATCTGATGTAATACCCTGCCCAGAGAAAATGAAACTGCATCTGACTCACAAAAACCCACCCTCTCTGTGTATGTAAGTGGAATGGAACTCAATAGTGAGCTGCTCATACTGTGGTTTTTCACAAGCCAGAACCTTCTTAAACCGGGGGCCCAACAACTGCTCAATCTTGTCCCGTTGCCCAACTATATCTAAAAGATCCCAATCTATAGTCCGCGCGACCAGTAAAAGGTACATCAACCAAAGCGTTACACTTTTCTGCTTCTCTTGTTCCTGAAGCAAATTTAAGTAAAATATGCTTGCGAAGGGTATTAATTTCAACAGTATTATGCTTCTCTAGCTCTGAATACTGAATCGGTTTGCGGGGTGGATCCCGTTTTCTTTTTGCTGCTTTTGAAGGGCCTTCACCTGACATATCTGCAAAACAACTTTAAAGAAACAAGCAAAAAGTTGATTTGATATTAGTAAATGACCGTATAGCATTTCTTTCGCGGTCGTGACAGACAGGACTGACAACTAGGGTTATCAAGTAGATGTTAACCGCGCCTCGCCCGAATGGAGATTGAGTACGGGCAAGGCGGCTCATGCCTATAAGCCAATGAAAACCCCAGCGACTCGACTCAAGACAAAATATTAAACACTTAAGACTCAATTTACAAACACGACGCAAGATTATGTAAGAACTAACTTAAAATACACATAACCCATCCCGGCACTTTAATTGTCCGCAATTAAGTACAAGTGCCTAATTGATGCAAAATGACGATCCGAAAAACATAGTTGAGAAAACGATTAGTTTTGTGAAAATTTAATTCGGGTTGAAAAACTCCCCTTAGACGGGGGGAGTTTTTGCCATTTTGTACCTAATAAAACGACAATACTAAGGACATAATCCTAAGACAGAACAATCAAGACCTTAATCGACACAAAAGACGCGACCCTAACGGACTAGAGACCTAAATAGAACTCAACTAAATAATATTATGACTCGACCATAAAACATTATCAATGACCAAAACGGCACTATGACACAAACCCAAACAAGACAATGAATACAAGACGCAACACTAACGACACAAGCCCAACACAGTAAGAGCAACACAATCTAAAAACAAAAGACAAAAACACCACACTAAGACATAATGCCAAACACATCAATGAATACGCGATACTACCATCACAAATGACCCACTGATCATAATGGTAACACACGAAGTAGCGCACGACATAAACTACAAGTGTACACTAGTCGGGTGCAAGAATCCATACCTATAGCGATTTAACCGAAAGAAAAACACAGGTGGTGAAGTCAGACGTGGTGTTGGAGGAGGGTTTAGGAGGCTGACGAGTAGAGGTGGCTGATCTAAATGGTTGGAATGGCCGGAGGTGGTTGCTGACGAGGGTTAGGGTTGGAGACGTTGGGGGTTTTGAGTGATTATTGGTGGCCGGAGGGTGTGCAGGTGGTGGGAGGTGGTAAGGTGATTTTAGGGCGGCGGAGGTAGGGTGAAAGAGGGTTGGGGTTTTGGTGGATCGGTGGAGTCGGAGGGTGGGAGTGGAGGCGGTGCTGGCTGGATGGTTGGTTGGGAAGAGGTGTGGTAGAGAGTTTGAAGGCGGTGGCTCTGTAGGGTTGTGAGGGTGGATCGGGAGGAGGGGATGGGGCCGGAGAGTGTGCAGGTGCGGCGGAGCGTGGTGGCAGGTGGAGTTGATGGTGTGGAAGGTGAGGGTTTGTGGAGGAAGGGTTGGTTTGTTGGATGGAAGAAGAAGAAGCAGATGTGGAGTCCCGAAAATGTGGTTTTTTTTTGGTACACGCCGCGTCACGCGACCAAGGAAGGGGCATGTCGTCGCGTAGCACGATAAGTGATTTTTCTCAAAAAGTTGAAAGAATGTTGGGTTCCATGCCTTAGAAATTTTTTTGAGTTTTTCATTTACCCCTTTCAACACCCAATTTGTTTAGAAAATTGACTAACTTACCTGGAGTCTTTGTATTTTCTATGTTTTCCTCTCCAATATAGCTATGAATTCCTGTAACATGACTTCAACACACAGACACAAAACCGAAAAAAACGACGAAAAACACAAACAAAAACATAAAATTAGCTGGAAAAATTAAAGGAAAATAAACCTCTACAAACTCTACACATGGGACTTTTCCCAAGGCTTAAACATCTCTTATCCTAAAGCGTCTCGAGAGGAGTTTCCTCCTTCTTTGTCGGGTCTAACGGTCCTCCAATATAAAGCTTAAGCCTATGACCGTTGACCTTCCAAGTGCTTCCATCTGCATCATTTAGTAATTCGACTGTGCCATATGGGAAAACCTCATTAACTGTATATGGACCTGCCCATTTGGACTTAAGCTTACCTGCGAACAACTTTAAACGTGAATTATATAAAAGCACTTTATCTCCCTTTCTAAACTCCTTCAGCTTCTTGATCCTCTTATCATGCAACTCCTTAGTTTTCTCTTTAATGCTCAACGACCGTGCATATGTTGTATCCCAAAGCTCTTCCAACTCATGAAGCTGGAAAAATCGTCTCTTAGCGGCCTTGGTAAGATCAAGATTAACCGCTTTAAGGGCCCAAAGAGCTCGATGTTCCAACTCAACGGGTAGATGACACGCTTTACCATAAACAATCATAAAAGGTGTAGTACCTAATTGCGTTTTAAAAGCCGTCCTAAACGCCCAAAGCGCATCATCTAACTTGTCGGACCAATCCTTCCGACTTTTCCCGACGGTTTTCTCTAGAATCCATTTCACTCCTCGGTTTGCATTCTCCACTTGACCGCTTGTTTGGGGATGGTAAGCGGTCGATAAACGGTGAGTGACCCCATAGCGTGCTAACACCTTTTCCATCATGGTGTTACAGAAATGCGTACCACGGTCACTAATAAGTGCCTTGGGAGTACCAAACCGAGTGAACAACTTCTTCAAAAATTTCACCACCACTCGGGCGTCATTAGTAGGTAGAGCTTGCGCTTCCACCCACTTTGAAACATAATCAATGGCCACGAGGATGTACCGGTTCCCTCCAGAAATGGGGAACGGTCCCATGAAATCAATGCCCAGACATCAAAAACTTCAAGAACCAGAATGGGGTTCTGAGGCATCTCATCCTTGGATGAAATGTTACCGGTGCGTTGACAAGCGTCGCACCGCTTCACGAAATCGAGGGCATCCTTCACCATAGTAGGCCAATAAAAATCACTATCAAAGACCTTTTATGCAGTGGTGTGATGTGCATGGTGCCCTCCATAGAGACTCTCATGACAATGCCTTATAATCTCTAGTCCCTCCTCTCTACTAACACATCTCCTCAAAATCCTATCACTTCCTATTCTAAAAAGAAAAGGGTCATCCCACACATACTTAGTAGCATCTCTAAGAAACTTCTTACGCTGTTGGGTATTCATACCCTCTACCAACATCCCATGAGCAAGGTAATTTGCCAAATCAGTGAACCATGGCATACCCTGCTTCTCAGCTTCAACAAAATCAATGGACTCGTGAGGGAATTTATCTCTAATCGCCTCCTCACGAATCTCCTCCCTACTCGGATCCTCTAAACGAGAGAGGTGATCCGCAGCCACGTTCTCTGCTCCCCGTTTATCCTTAATCTCAATATCGAACTCAGAAAGCAAAAGAATCCACCGAATTAAACGAGGTTTGGCGTCCTTCTTTGCGAAAAGAAACCGCAAAGCCGAGTGATCAGTAAAGACGGTGGTTTTGGAAAGCACGAGATAAGAATGAAATTTATCAAAAGCAAACACAACCGTTAAGAGCTCTTTCTCGGTAGTTGTGTAATTCTCCTGAGCATCATTAAGGGTCTTACTGGCGTAATAGATAGGATGAAAGTGTTTGTCACGCCTATGCCCCAAGACTGCCCCGACTGCGTAGTCACTCGCATCACACATGAGCTCAAAAGGCAAGCTCCAGTCCGGTGAAACTAAGATAGGAGCACTAACCAACCGCTCCTTCAAAAACTCAAAAGCCTTAAGACACTCCTCGTCAAAGATAAAAGGAACGTCTTTCTTAAGAAGACGGGTCATGGGGCGAGTGATTTTGGAAAAATCCTTAATAAACCTACGATAGAAGCCCGCATGACCAAGAAAACTACGGATGGACTTAACATTGGTCGGAGGTGGAAGCCTACTAATGGTGTCAATCTTAGCCCTATCAACCTCTATACCATCCCTAGAAATCTTATGTCCTAGAACCAGTGTTGTAAAACTCGGTTTGGCCTTGTACTCGGCGACCTTCCCTGGAGCGAGTACTCGGACTAATCGGGGGAATACTCGGGGGTCAAGTCGGCCTATGCGGGGAGTACTCGGAGTAATCGGCCAACTCTGCTATACTCAGCGACCTACCCTGGAGCGAGTACTCGGGGAGTAATCGGTCAACTCGGCCTTGTTTTGCAACAGAGCCTAGAACTATCCCCTCAGTCACCATAAAGTGACACTTCTCCCAATTCAACATTAACTTGGACTCTACACATCTCTCTAGCATCCTCTCTAAGTTAACCAAACAAACATCAAAAGAGCTGCCATAAACCGAAAAATCATCCATGAAAACCTCCATAGATGTCTCAATCATATCCTGAAAGATAGCTATCATGCAACGCTGAAAGGTGGCCGGAGCGTTACATAACCCAAACGGCATGCGGCGATATGCATAAGTGCCATAGGGGCATGTAAAGGTGGTCTTCTCCTGATATTCCGGTGCAATGGGGATCTGGAAATAACCTGAAAATCCGTCAAGGAAACAGTAGAACTGCTGCCCTGCCAGACGCTCCAACATCTGATCAATGAACGGGAGAGGGAAATGGTATTTCCTGGTGGCGTCATTCAGTCTCCTATAATCAATATAGACACGCCAACCAGTAACAGTACGAGTGGGAATGAGCTCATTCTTCTCATTAGTGACCACAGTCATCCCTCCCTTCTTAGGGACAACCTGAGTCGGGCTCACCCACGGGGAATCAGAGATGGGATAAATCAGACTAGCGTCCATGAGCTTAAGAACCTCATTCCTAACTACGTCCTGCATGTTTAGATTTAGGCGTCTCTGAGGCTGCACCATAGGCTTATAATTATTCTCCATGAGTATCCTGTGGGTGCAGTAGGCAGGGCTTCCTCCCCAACCAAATCTAACTCCTCATCTTGGGTTTCAACTACCAAATCACCCCCACAGATGTAATCAAGACATCGGTCCACACGAGAGATAAAGGAATTTATGAAGTAAACAGAGTCAGTGAGACCGCTAAAATCGTCTTGACTACCAGGGTATCTCATGGATTTGACGATCTCAAATGTGACCGTCTCGTCTCCTACGCGTAGAGTGATCTTCCTGTCAAAGACATCAATGAGTGCCTTGGCGGTACACAAAAACGGACGGCCTAGAATTAGAGGTACTTTGTCGTCTACCTCCATGTCAAGAATAACGAAATCCACGGGGAAAACAAATTTGTCAACTTTCACCAACAAGTTTTCCACAATGCCCCGTGGATATTTGACCGATCGGTCAGCAAGGGATAAAGTCATGCGCGTTGGGGTTAGGTCACCTAGGTCTAGTTTCTCATAAAGAGAATAAGGCATCAGGTTGATACTAGCACCTAAGTCTGCCAACGCGTGGTTTTGAGTGTCACTACCAAACATACACGGGATTGTAAAAATCCCGGGGTCTGTCAATTTCTCCGGTAGCTTGTTCAAAACCACTGCAGAACATCCCGCAGTCAATTGAATGTTTGAGACCTCCCCCAGCCTATCTTTCCTTTTTAGAAGATCTTTAAGGAATTTGGCATATTTAGGCATATGCTGGAGGGCCTCAATGAACGGGAGATTGATTTTAAGCTACTTAAACATATCTAGAAAATGTCCATACTCCTTAGCATATTTCTGGTTCCTAAGGCGGGCTGGGTATGGAAGACGAGAAGGATCAATCTCAGGGGTAGGCCTAATCGGTGTGGGTGTCCTATCTACAACCTTCTCTATATGAGGCTCACTATTTGGTGCGGTACTTGCTGGGACTAGCCTAGGTTGCACCCTACCAGGAGCCTCCATCTCTATTTCCTCATCTACCTACTCCTCTATCTCACTCTCTACCTGCTCACTAACTCTCTCTGCCCTTCTACCACTACGAGTGGTGACTGCTTTCAGTTGGGCGGCTGGGTTGGGCTGAGTACTACCCGAGAACTGACCTTGGGGCCGATCTTCCAACTGCCTAGCAATGTCACCAACGGTACGCTGAAGATCTAAGAACGCAGAGTGGTGATTTTTCAAGAGCATAGCCTGATTTTTCAATAAGGTGTCATGCTCTGCTAGAGTTTTTTGGGTGTGGGCATCTTTAGCTACCAACTGGGTTAACAGATCTTTTATTTCACCCAAACCACCCTCAATACCCGAACCTACATTATTACCCGAATTTCCACCCGAATACTGACCCTGCCCCTGGTTATGAGTAGAGTTTGATGAGAAACCAGGGGGATTACTGGAAGATTTCCAGCTGAAGTTTGGATGATTCCTCCAACCAGGGTGTTTTGATCAGTGGCTGTTTATATGAACACTTATGTGTTTATCAGATTTATCTAAGAGTTATTAAGCAGCGGAAATATAAGTGTTCAAAGGTCTAAAAGATCACTTTGATGAGGAGTTATTACTCCCCCTTGACTGAATAATAAATGAGAAACAATAAATGATCTAAGTATAAAGCAGTAATAGCAGTTTATGTTTCTCAGATGTGAAGTGGAAATTATAAGTTTAAAGCCCGAAGGATTTCAATATAAGTTCAAAGATATTACACAAAATCACATATATGAAATAGATGAACAAACTCATCTATTTATAGACTAATGTACTAAACTGTAGTCTGAAGTAATCTAAGATATTTAACAAAGATATTATGCAAAGATAAGGTTACTACAGTCTGTACATTGAAACTTGAAATCAAGACTTTAACAAAACAATATAATACTCAAACTGCTGATCTTCAGTCGGTTAGAAGCTTCTGAGTGAAAGTGCTGATGAGTGACAAACTGCTGATGAGCAGTTTGTCTTCAGTAGTTCTTCAGTGAAATGTCTGGTTAGACTTCAGAACTTCTGATGAGTTTACTCTTCAGTACTTTCTGTTTGTTCTTCAGTACTTCTTCATTTTGTTCTTCAGCAGTTCTATACTTAGGCAGATATGGAAAAGACTAAGGTTATCAAAAGGTGGTTTCTTCAATCCTCTTCGTCCCAACAATCTCCCCCTGGATTGATGAAGCCAAAACCTTATCTATCCTTTATTGTTGTCCTTTTCTCTCTTCTAGCATCCTCCAGATCTCTGCTGTCATCCGGGTGGTAAGAGTACATCTTTGTTGCTCAGTGAGAGGACCAAGTTCAGGTGTTAAATGTTGAATGGTGAGAAGGTCTTTGGACGATAAAACACTCAACTCCTTTGAGTTTCTATAGACCTTACTTGAACGGTCTCTCCTGGTCACAAGTACTGAGTTGGATTCAGTAAATGACCATTTCACAATGTTTACCTTTGACCTGTCAAAGTCAGAGGCATAGGAAACCAAGCCTGTTTCCTTAGGTTGACCTGATTGAGGAATGTCTTCTATTTCAGTGACTCTCAGGTGAGACTCTTGACTTCCTTGTAATTCAGCAGCACCTTGAATTGGCATGTTGGGCAGGTGATGCTCTGTAACAACCCTTGTATGTGTTTCTTCTTGAATGGATTGTTGTAACTGATAAGCATAGGTAGCCTTGTCTCTGAATTGGGTCAAGATGGGTTTCTCTTCAACATCAAAATCACCATGTACCAACTGATCTCCTTCTAACAGAATCATTTTGAAGTCAGTCTTGACAATGGGATCTCAATCTGCCTTTCTTTTGGTGGCTGGCCTTCTTAATGTACCAGATGGTCTTTTGACAATAGAAGTTGTTTGGACTTCTTGGCTTTCAAATCTTTCTGGTTCAGCAGCTTTCTTTGCTTTGAATTTCTTGTAAGCCTCATACAAAGTTTGTTCTTTCCATTTGCTGATTGAGGCTTTTGAACCATAGCCATTTGCCACTAATTCTTCAATTACTTCAGCTCTTTTGGCTTTTCTCTCATTTTCAGTTGCTATTCTGTCAGATAGCATCTGTGCTCTTCTTGTCAGTTCTTGTGTTGAGAGTTTCTTGAGGGCCACTTGCTTGGATTTGGAGTTCTTTGTGATGAATGCTATTAGCTGTGCTCTTTTGTCTTCTTCAGCAGCAGCTTCAAGTGCTCTCTCTTTAGCCTCAAGCTCATCAAGTTTTTCTTGGTACTTGATCAATTTTTCTTCAAAGCTCAAGTCTTCTCTAGTTTCTAGGCTGTTCCATACTCTGTCTTCTTTTGCCTTTTTAGCAGCTTCTTTCAAACTCTTCTCTAATAAGTCTTTCGACATGCTGATGGGAGTAGGGTTTAAAATAGCTGTGGAAGTTGTTGTAGGCAAAGGAGTGGGAGCAGGGTCTTTTTCAGTTGCCTTAGGAACTTCTGATGATGGTTTAGGAGGTAGAACTGCTGATGTGGTAGGTTTGGTCACAACTGCTGAAGGATTGTCTTCAGTAGTTTGAGAAATGTGATCAGTAGTTCCCTCTGAAGCCTTAGATAACTTGAACTCTGGTGCTACTTCTTTTCCTGGTCTTTGTATTGGTTTATCAGCTTCTTGATCAGGATTTTGTCTTTGTGTAGCATCTGTTGGTTCCTTAATCATCTCCCCCTTTTTGGCTTCATCCACTTCTGGAAGCCGAATAGAATGAGATGTTGCAGCAGACAACCTTGCCAGTTGATCTTGAGTTTCATCCATCTTCTTGTTCAACTCTGCAAGTCTCGAGTTGATCAACCCAAACTGATTGTTAGCTTTTAACTCCCAAGCAGTTGTGAAGGGTTTGAGTTGATCAGTTATAATTTGTTTGAGTGCCTGATACAGGGGACCATCTGGGCTGCATAGTTGGTTCAAATCTATGCTTGTGAGCCCAGTGAATTGGGTAGGTTGTTTTGGTGAAGGGGTGCTTTTTGGGTGATCTTCAGATTGCTCTGAAGATGCCAGTTGTGGGGATTTTTGGGCTAACTGGTCTTTAACCTGATCTTTGGTGACCAGCTTCTTGAGCTTGGAGACCTTAGATGCAGGACCTTCAATGTCAACCGTCAATTCAGTTTGTGGAATTTGTGATTCATCAACCAACTTAATGGAATCATCTGAATCCCTGATAGTGTCCTCAGAGAGGGCAGGATCAGTTATATCATGAGCTGGACCCAAACCAGTAGTCTCATGAACCTCTTTGTCTTGGTTCTGAGGTTTTCCTACCTCTGGCCTTAGGCCTTCATCAGTAGTTGCCAGATTTGAGGTCTTAACTATGTTACTACTGTCCTCAGGTTCACCACTAGGTGATAAGTGAGTAGTAGCAGCCTCAAAAATATCAAAAGTTTGCAAGTTTGGGCTTACAAACCCTTGTTCATCCTCATCTCTCTGTGTTGGGCTAAAGGGATCCACATTCATGTCAACTTCTGAAGGCATCTCCCCAATTTGATGTGTTGTAAGGGGAGTGACATGTGGTGAATGGGTTCCTTTAAGTCCTGAGAGAAGTTGGGCAATTTCTATGGTTGTATGTGAGGGTTCAGGTTCAGTAGTTGTAATGGGTTGTTGTTCAGGAGTTTGGGTGGGAATGGTTTCAGCAGTTTCAAAAGCAGGGTCTACAGTTATTTGTTTCTTAAATCTTTTTCTTTTAAATATAACTGTGACAGGTTTTCTTTTGGGTGGTGGAGAAGGAGTGTGCTGAGAGGATGTTTCAGCCACTTCCTTTTCAAGTGCAGATTGCACATCAGTAGTTTCAGGTTTCTCCACTTCCTGAACTTTCTTTTTCAGTGACTTGGTTGATTTTGGTTTTTGTTGTTTAGGCTTTTTAGTTATCTTTTTGGGTTTGGAAGATGTGGGTTCCTTGGGGATGGGTTGTTCTTCCCCTTGGTCATCTTCAAGCAAAAGTGCTGGTTTGTTGTGCCTAGAGAATACTTGAGCAGTTAAAGGATTTAAAGTTGTTGTTTTTCCCTCAAGTACTCCCTCTCCAAGTTCTTTTATTATGCACTGCATAACAAACCTTGGATACAACAAAAATTTCTTTTTATCATTTTCATGATGTAGAACCAGTTCATTGAAAAACAGTTTTGATGCCTTGAAAGAAGTTTCATTTATGATGGAATGAAAAATAGGTTGAAAGGTTGAAGGCATCTGATCTATTGACCCAGTTTTTGGACTAAGACACATAATAATATAATGAAATAACAGTTTATATTGTGGGTCAAAATATTTTTTGTAAACTGTTGCTTGTGCCAAAGTACCTTGATAGCCACACTCTGTCATGGTCAGATGAATATCTGAGGTTGGAATATGCTCAGGTGCCTCAGAATCCTTCAAACCAAGCCTGATGCTTAGTGTTTCTGGTGAGATAGCCATCAGTTTCCCTTTTATAGAAGATTTGAGGGAGATCACTTCATTATTCACCTTCACCGTTTCTGAATTTGCCCAGAACTCATTAAGAGTTTCTTCATGAATGGGTGGATCAATGGTGAAAGCATCATAATATTGGGATTTCATGATGAGATCAAGTATCTCATCATACTGGGACCAGGCTTCATCTTTAACAAAGTAGCCTCTTTGGTTGTGTCCCTGTTTTAACACGAGAGCCATGGATGTTTTTGATCGAACAGTGATTTTTAGGTTAGAGAGGGGGTTTTGCTTTGAATTTGAGAGAGAAAGAGGGAATTTTGCTTTTTGAATGGATAAGTGTTGGAACAGGGTATTTATCAGAAGTTTTTAACCGACTAGGTCAAACTTCTGACGAGTGAAAAGTCTGTTTTACCCTTTTAGTCAAACTGCTGAAGAAGAAAGGTTTCTTCATCAGTGGTTTTAGTTGTCTCATCAGCAGTTTCAACTGCTGATGCAGATGACTCTTAAAACACTTTTCTAACTTCTGATCTTCATCAGTAGTTATATCCATTTTGAAAATATCCCATTTTGATGTTTATCAGTAGTTTTCAAAATTTGTTCATCAGAACTTTCTCTTTTCTCAAATTTTTGGTCTTCAGAGGTTTGTGACAGATAAGTATGTAAGTGAAAAATAAAATATGTGCAGAATTAAAAAGTGAAACACTTACAGACTTTCTTCTAAGTTTAACATCCCAAGCATGGATACTAACCTCTGAAAAGTTGTTGAATCAAGGGGTTTGGTGAAAATGTCAGCTATTTGATTGGCTGTTGTGACATGCTTCACCTCAATCTTGCCTTTTTCATAGCAATCTCTTATGAAATGATACCTGATTTCAATGTGTTTAGTCTTTGAAAACTGAACAGGATTTTGAATGATGCTAATGGCAGATTTGCTGTCTACAAAAAGTGGGGTCTTGGTCTCTTTGATTCCATAATCAAGCAGTTGATATTGGAGCCATTGTATCTGTGGAGTACAACTTGCAGCAGCTATGTATTCAGCTTCAGCTGTTGAAGTTGCCACAGATGTTTGTTTCTTTGATTGCCAGGACACCAGACAGTTTCCTAAGAATTGACAACCACCAGATGTTGATTTTCTTGACATTTTGCAGCCTGCATAGTCACTATCTGAAAAAGCAGTTAACTTGGTATTGCTTGAAGCAGGATACCAAATCCCTAGAGTAGGAGTTCCTTTCAGATATCTGAAGATTCTTTTGACTGCAATTAGATGAGATTCTCTTGGTGCAGATTGGTATCTAGCACAGACACAAGTTGAAAACATGATATCTGGTCTAGAAGCAGTTAGATATAAAAGAGAACCTATCATACATCTATACATGGTTTGATCAATGTGTTTCCCTTGATCATCTGGTTCAACTTGTGTGATTGGTGTCATGGGAGTGGAACATATTTTACAGTCTTGTAAAGAAAATTTATTCAATAATTCTTTAACATATTTTGATTGATGTATAAATGTTCCATTTGACTGTTGCTTGATTTGCAGTCCCAAAAAGTACTGCAATTCTCCCATTGTACTCATTTCAAATTTTGATTGCATGAGTTTCTTAAATTCTTCACACAGTTTTGAATTTGTTGAACCAAAAATGATATCATCAACATATATTTGAACAAGTAAGACATGATTTCCAACATGTTTTATGAAAAGAGTTTTATCAATGGATCCCCTTGAGAAGTGATTCTTTAGTAAAAAGTTGGAAAGTGTTTCATACCAGGCTCTTGGAGCCTGTTTTAGCCCATAAAGAGCTTTGTCAAGTCTGTAAACCCAATCAGGATGAGAAGGATCCTCAAACCCTGGAGGTTGACAGACATACACTTCCTCTTTTATTTTTCCATACAAAAATGCACTTTTGACATCCATTTGATAAACTTTAATGTTGTTGGAAATTGCATAAGCTAAAAATAACCTGATAGCTTCAAGTCTTGCAACTGGTGCAAAGGTCTCATCATAATCAATTCCTTCCTCTTGGGAATAACCTTGTACCACTAGTCTTGCTTTGTTCTTGATGATCATACCAGCCTCATCTGATTTGTTTCTGAAGACCCATCTTGTTCCAATTGGTTGTTTGTTGTCAGGTAAGGGACAGATTTCCCAAACCTGTTGTTTCTTGAATTGAAGCAACTCTTCTTGCATTGCTTGCACCCAATTGTTGTCTTTGAGGGCTTCTTGATACTTCTTTGGTTCCAACTGAGAGATGAATGCTGAGAATAAGCAAAAGTTGGAAAGCTGGTTTCTTGTAAGTACCCCTGATGCAATATCACCCATGATTTGTTCCAATGGATGATCCTTGTGTTCAATCAGTTGTTGTAAACCTGTACTGGATGATGGCTCTACAGGTTCTTCAAATAAACCACTGAGATTGATAATATCTGGTTCAGCTGTTATTTGAACTTCAGGAGTTTTAGGTTCAGCTGAATCAGTAGTTTCAAAATGTTCATCAGTAGTTCCTGAAGTAGAAGCTATTGAAACTTCTGAAGGTTTAATAGTTGATCTTCTGACTGTGTTTGGAGTCCATGGTGCAGGACTATCATCTTCAAATCCTTGAAAACCATTTTGAGGAGGTTTGGATGATTCAACAGTCTTTTCAGGTCCGAAATGAAAACTGTCAAGATCAAATAATTCAGCAGGATCTGCTGGAATAAGAATGTGTTTTGATTCATTGAACTTGACATTCAGTGTTTCTTCCACTATCCTGGTTCTTGAATTGAAAACTTTGTAAGCTTTTCTCAATGGAGAATAACCAAGAAAATAACCTGTGTCAACTTTTGCAGCAAACTTAGAGATAGAGTCTTTGATGTTGAGGATAAAACATTGACATCCAAAAGCCCTGAAGAAGGAGATAAGGGGCTTAATGCCATGAAGAATTTCATAGGCAGTCTTGGTATGTCTCTTGTTGATAAGAACTCTATTCTGAACATAACATGCAGTGTTGACTGCTTCAGCCCAAAAATACAAAGGTAGGCCTGAATCAGCTAACATTGTTCTGGCTGCTTCAATTAATGTTCTATTCTTTCTTTCTACCACACCATTTTGTTCAGGAGTTCTGGGAATGCTGAACTGTCTAACAATCCCTTTAGACAGACAGAATTCATCCAGAGTTTTGTTCCTGAACTCTGTCCCATTGTCACTCCTGATGACTTTGACAGATAGAGAGTATTGCTTCTCTACTTGTAGAATAAAGAACTTGATGATCTCAGCTGCCTCATCCTTGGAATATAAGAAGAAGACCCATGTGAATCTTGAGTAGTCATCAATGATGACTAAGCAGTACTTCTTCTTACCAAGGCTCATGATTTTGACTGGTCCAAATAAGTCCATATGGAGTAGTTGAAGACATGCAGTTGTTTTTGATTCTTCAATAGACTTATAAGAGGACTTATGCTGTTTACCTTTAAGACAGGAAACACAGTGTTCTTTGCACTGATATTCCTTCAAAGGTAGACCTCTGACCAAGCCCATTTTTGTGACTTTATTGATGGTTTTAAAGTTCACATGGCCAAGTCTCCTATGCCAGAGATCATTTTCTGAAGTTGATGCCTTTGAGAAGAAACAGGCAGTTTTGTTCAATACTTTGTCTTTTTCAATGTCCACTGCATAGACATTGCCACATCTTTTGGCAATCAGCAAAGTATGATCTTCAATGATCTTCTCTATCAACTTCTGGCCTTCTGGTGATATGATCTTGCATGCTGTCTTTGTGAAAAAGGAAGAATATCCTTTGTCACACATTTGAGAGACACTCAGCAAGTTGTACTCAAGGTTTTCAACCAGATTGACCTTGTCAAACTGCATTTTGCCTGAGGATACATTGCCATATCCTAGCACATATCCCTTGGCATTGTTCCCAAAGGACACAGATCCTTCTCTTTGACTGATAAAATTGTTTATCAGGTATCTGCATCCAGTCATGTGCATTGAGCCTCCACTATCCACATACCATATGCTATTCAAACCTCTGGAGACTCTCTGCACAAGATAGCAAATTAGTTAGTTTTGGCAACCCAAGCCAGTTTGGCTTTGGGTTTGCTCTTGAGAACAGGTGCAGCTTGTTGTGGACCAATTTTAGTAATCCATGTCTTTTTGGCAATGGATTTGTCATTAAGAACAATGGTGGGTTCTTTTTGGTTTCCACCATCAACTTTGGTCATCAGAAGTTTGACCAGGTTTATCAAGTCTTTAACTTCAGCAGTTTGTGAATCTGCTGATGAGTTAGGTGAAACTTCTGAAATTGAACTTTGAGAAGATGACCTTTGTTGAGATAAAGGCTTCTTCTTAGAAAGGGTTTTGATTGATTGTTGTTTGTTGGGAAAAAAGGTATTTTGAAAATCTTGTTTTATCTGTTTTCCCACAATCAGTTGTTGTCTTTGTTTATTTAACTGATTTACCTTTCTAAATTTACAAAGTTCAGTTATGTGGTTAAACAGACCACATATTTCACATTCTTTTGCCTTCTCTTTCCTTTTAGATAGATCAAGAGAGCTAGAAGGCAATTTACTGACAAAATCTGATTTTTGAAATAGGTCATCAGCAGTTTTCAGGGTCTCAACTCCTGATGTAGTTGAAACTGCTGATGGCTTATTGTCAGTAGTTTTAACTTCTGCAGTACTTCCCTTTTTGAGGAAGTTCTGATGGTAGGATGTGCATTCCTCCATATCAGAAGTTTGAATCAATTTCTTCCCATCATTATCAGTTTTGTGGGTGAAATCTGTTGGTGATTCAGTGTGGGTATATCCAATGCCAAACTTAACATTGGCTGCAGTTTGTTTGTTAAGTAACATTTGATACCCTTTACAAGACTCAACCCATTTTTCACAATCAACCTTGGTGTCAGCAAGCTCTTGTCTGACTTTTCCTAGGCTGTCTATCATGGTTTTAATTTGTGCTTCTGTTTCAATGGATTTATCATTTAGTTTGGAAATTTCTTTGTTTTTCAACATGACTTTTCTTTCCAAATCACACTTCATTTGTGTGTATTTTCTTTCCATGTCATTGGATTTGCCTTGTAAATGCACATTGGTTTCTCTAATTAAAGCAAATGATTCTTTGCAAGATTTAGTGCAAAGCTTTAACAGAGATTGTTGTGATACCTGTGTGAGAGCAGAATTTGAAGAGTATCCTTCAAAGGCCATTAAGGCAAAATTCTTTCTGCCATTATCAGGTTCTCCCCAGTTGACATCATAGACCTTATTGTCTGAATCCTGACTGCATTCTGACGTGTCATAAGGAAGACTGCTCCAGTCAACATACCCTGAGGTAAATAAGCTTTGTTGCTGAGGGGGTTGTTGAGTTTGTGCAGGAAGTTGAGCAGTTGGAAATGGAGGCATGAGCTGCTGTTGTTGTTGAGCAGGCATCTGTACATATTGTACTTGTGGCACATATTGAACATTTGGAGCTTGTGCCTGTACAAAATGAGCACTCCCATTAGTTCCATTATTCCTATTGTATGAGGGGTTATATTGATTTCCAGGGGACATTGGTTGGTTATAGCTAGAGCTTCTACACTCTCTAGCAAAGTGTCCCAACTTCTGACACTTATGACATCTCAATTTAGATTTGTCAAAACCAACTTTTGTTGAATTGTTTAGTCCTGGAAATTTCCTTCCTGACCTTTTGTAAAATTTGTTAGTTTTTAAGCTTAACAAGGCCAGTTGGTGCAATATTTCCATTTCTTCTAAGTCATCACTGCTAAAGTATTTTAAATCATCCATGATGAAACACATGTTGTCAGCAGTTTGACTTAGTTCCTCATTGTCATAAGCTGGGAAAGATCCATCTGATGAGATCCCAGCTGTTATGTCAATGTGGTCAAAATAACCAAAATTATTAGAACAGGATGGTGAGTCATGTCCTAATAAGGCTGTGCTACCCGGAGTATAGTCATCAGCAGTTTTACCAGATTCTTGAAGCTTTTTCTTTTGATTGATTTCTCTTTCAAAAGTTAATAATTTACCATGTAACCTAGTTAGGTTCAAGGTATTAAAATCTGAACTGGTTCTGAGGACTATTGAGTAAGTTTCCCATTTTGAAGGTAACGACCTTAAAAATCTATGTAACATAGACTCAGTTGTATAGGTCTGATTATTTATTTTTAACTCAGAGATGAGTGAAGAAAATCTTTCAAATTGTTGAGTTAAAGTTTCACCCTCTATGTGAGTAAAAGTTTCATATTGTTGAGCCAATATTTCTCTGATGTTGGCTATCACCTCAGCAGTTCCTGCAAACTGCTCTTTTAGGCAATCCCACAGCTCTTTGGCACTTTCACAGTGTAAAAGGCCAGCATAAATTTCGTTTGGGAGAGCCATAGCCAACATGGAGAAAGCTTTTGCATCAAGCTCAAACTTTAGGAAATCTTCCTCCGTGTATTCTTTTGGATCCTTTGGTCTTTCAGTCTTACCCTCTGGATCAGTAACAACTGGTTTGTGAGGTCCAAAAACTACAGACCTCCAACAGCCAGTGTTTGTTTGAGAAATAGTATGTGCCAACCTTTTAGACCATATGTTATATTCATTTCTGACTAACATAGGAGGTTTGTTGGCCGATCCAGTATTGTAGGGATCCATTTTTAAGAAGTTTGGATTTGTCAATACTTTCTTAAAGTGATGGATTTAAAAAGTGAGCCTTTTATCCTTTTTATTGAATATCAATATTGAGCCTGTGTCTGAATCTCAATTTGTTAGATTGATTTTGATCAGATTAACCAGATGCTCTGATACCAATTGTTTTGATCAGTGGCTGTTTATATGAACACTTATGTGTTTATCAGATTTATCTAAGAGTTATTAAGCAGCGGAAATATAAGTGTTCAAAGGTCTAAAAGATCACTTTGATGAGGAGTTATTACTCCCCCTTGACTGAATAATAAATGAGAAACAATAAATGATCTAAGTATAAAGCAGTAATAGCAGTTTATGTTTCTCAGATGTGAAGTGGAAATTATAAGTTTAAAGCCCGAAGGATTTCAATATAAGTTCAAAGATATTACACAAAATCACATATATGAAATAGATGAACAAACTCATCTATTTATAGACTAATGTACTAAACTGTAGTCTGAAGTAATCTAAGATATTTAACAAAGATATTATGCAAAGATAAGGTTACTACAGTCTGTACATTGAAACTTGAAATCAAGACTTTAACAAAACAATATAATACTCAAACTGCTGATCTTCAGTCGGTTAGAAGCTTCTGAGTGAAAGTGCTGATGAGTGACAAACTGCTGATGAGCAGTTTGTCTTCAGTAGTTCTTCAGTGAAATGTCTGGTTAGACTTCAGAACTTCTGATGAGTTTACTCTTCAGTACTTTCTGTTTGTTCTTCAGTACTTCTTCATTTTGTTCTTCAGCAGTTCTATACTTAGGCAGATATGGAAAAGACTAAGGTTATCAAAAGGTGGTTTCTTCAATCCTCTTCGTCCCAACACAGGGTTATAAGAATTTCCATAAGAGTTATTTGACCCGGTGTTCTGACCGCCTACAAAATCCACCTGCTCATCATGATGAATCAAAGGGTATTCAGAAGTAGCATGCCCTCCCCTACACATCTCACACTTTTCGGATTTCAATTTTAACTCCTTCACTTCCTTAGTCAGTGCATCTAAAGCAGCAGCCACACTAGTATCCAATGTGACTTGGTGAACAGCTCGAGCTGGTGAGGTGGTACTAGGTGCAGGAATAGAATTCCTGAGTAATGTCCGCTGCTCATGGTCTGTCTGGGTAAAACTTTCAAATAAGTCATTGCATTCGGCCGCAGTTTTCTTACCCATCATGTGGCCACCTGCAGAAGTGTCAAAACGGTTCTTTGCCTCATAAGTTAAGCCATTGTAGAATTTCTCTACAAGGGCCCAATCAGTTAGACCATGTTGGGAGCACCTGCTAAGCATGTTTTGAAAACGCACCCATGCAAGATAATAAGGCTCATTAGGTTCCATCCGGAACGAGTGGATTTGATCGCAAAGGCGGGAGGCCTTGCTAGGGGGAAAGTACTTATTCAGAAAAGCTTCTGTAAGGGCATCCCAAGTGGTAAAAGTGTCGGTAGGGTGAGAGTCGAGCCAAGTGGCGACTCGACCAGCTAGGGAAAATGGGAACCGGTGGAGGAATTTAGCATCATCTGAGGCACCCTGTAGCTTAAAGGTAGCTACGATGCGAGTCAGACGGGCTATGTGGGCTGGGGTATCCTCATCATCGCGGTCGTGGAATTGATAGGTGTTACCAATGGCCGTCATGATGTAGGAGGGTATCTGCTAGGACCCCTCATTGTCGATGGCCGGGATGGTAATAGGGGAGTTTACTCCCGTAAAACCCAGGGTGGATTGTTGGTGGACAGTGCGACGTTCGGCCATTTGGGGAAGGTTTGGTGGTGGACTAGGTGGTGGGGAAGACGAACTAGAAGACCTAGAAGAACTAGAGCTAGAAGAACTTACCTTTTCAAGCTTAACTTCAGCAGCTGACTTGCTCCTCGAACAAGTAACTGGCACAAAACTGCAGAGTATACAATAAAAGAGGTAAGAGAATAACAGATAAAAGAAACTAAAAAAAATAGAACAGATATTTCAGATAAGTGCAATCGAAGCTAATTAACGCAATCGCCAAGAGTCCCCGGCAACGGCGCCAAAAACATGATGTGTTAATAGTAGTTTAATAAAAATAACTAAATTAAACCTAAAACTACACACCTAGTAATACTCTAGACTCTCTAAAACTAAACTACTGACAGGCAAGTGAACCTATCGACTCTAGTATAGCTAAAGTAAGTCCAAATATCGAACCCACGAGACTCTAATGGAAAACGAAAACTAGATTCGATTACTTATCCTAAATACTGATTAAATTAATTTATTATTTTAAAGGGGGGTTTTTACTGAAAAATAAAAATGCAATAAAATAAAAATTAACTAAGATTAACTAAACTGAACTAAAGACGAGAACTGAGCTGAGCTGAATTCAGATGATGACAAGACACTACCTAGACCAGACTCCTAACTATGCCTGATAAGCTTCTATGGTTATGGAACTGATTTGGAACCTGGATCTTAAAATACTAAACATCAAGAATAAACTAGACACCCTCGACCCTTCTCAAGGGAAAACCCTAGAATATTGTTGTAAAGTTAAACTACCGGTTGGAGTACAAACCCTCACAGGTTATCTAACTCTTATGATCGAGTACCCGCTAGACAATCTACCTCACAGCGCGAAAGCCTCAATACACTAGGTGCAAGGGGTAATTATTGAAGCCTAGATCTAACTTGATATGCAGGAATTGAAAGGGAAACTAGGCAGATCTTCTCACAAAGCCTCTAACCTAGTGATCTAACAACCTTAACATACCAACAAGCCCTCACCTCACAGCTATTGAACTTGGAAGAATACCTAAAATCTTCTAACCATCAAATATCACTCCTATGGTAAACTCGCGACTATTGACCATAAACTAGTTGCTACACAAAGTCTGCAACCTAACTAGCACTCATACATGAAAGACATTCACAAAAGTGCAAGTGGAGTGAATAAGTGACAATAAAAAAATAATAGATACGCACATACACCAGATCTAGAGAAATCAAAATCATTACTGAATCATAAATGCAAAACAAGTTCCAAAACCATAAAAAAACGATCAAAACATAGTTATTTGTCTTAGTCGAGGTAGCTATAAGAGTTTAGCCACAAAACATAATCAAAACAGAGATTAAAAGGTTCATAATATCAATCAACATGAGTTTTGAATGAGAAAAAACTAAGAAACAACTAAACCGAATGATTAACACCCGAGGAAGTCGATCCTTTAGCTTCAAATCTCGAACCGTGCCCTTTCCTTGCCTTGGAATCACCCTGAGCAGCTCTATTTTCGTCCAAAAGTGCAGAATGAAGCTTAAAATTACGATCTAGGGTTTTTAAATTCGATTTGGGCTTGATAAAACACTATTTTGGGCTTCCTGACAACCATCGTGTCACGCGACGGGATTCTGGGTAAGTGGTCGCGTGACACGACGGATTCAAAGCTGAGGGGGGCATGCAAGGGTAATAATCTCAACTTGGGAGGGGTAGAATGGACTTTTTGCTGAATATGGGAGGCGCCGCGTGACACGACGGAATGCAAGGAAGTCTGTCGCGTGACACGACGGGTGATTTTTCCAATTTTGTTTATTTTTATCTTCTCTTTTCACCTGCGACTCATCTAGGACCTCGTAAAGCACCGTTTATGCATAAATTTGCCTCTTTTGCCATCCGGATTCCTGTGACACGTAAACTACTACATAGAAACTGAAAATATATATAAACGACACACACTGACTCGATAACGACGCAAAATATGTACAAATAACCGATGTATTTTGCAATACATCAGTTAACTTATTTACACTTTTAGACTATCAGGAGTGGGGGCTAGGAGGAGGGGCTTGAAGCCCTCTCCAAGCCCTCTACGCCACCGCCAAAGGGCATGAAATGGGCATGGCCCCTTTTGGCGTGGAAGAGTTCACCGGCGTGGGGCGGGCCTTGGAAAGAGGTGGAGCCTTTTGATTGGTCAGTTTTTTTTTTTAAACTTTAACACAATATAATATTATTTCCTTCCCCCCCCCCCCTTCCACTCCCCACAAATTTCACCCTTCACACAATGGTCCCACAAGTGCCACATGGCGCATCACGCCCCTCTTCTCCCCCCTCTATTCTGGATGGTCTTAGCCTTTATAGTTTCAAGATCCCAATTCAAGCCTTTCGAAACCTAACCCTTGAACCCATTTCGATTGACCTCGAATTTGAGCTCAAAAATTAAAGAAATCATAGGGCTATTATATAACATCAAATTCCGATCACAATCATGTATAATAATCATACTAACCTGATCGTTTTTTACGCTAAATCGAACGATTAAAATTGCAAATGGTTGATCTTGTTATTCAAATTGCGAACGATTTGTTTGGTGTTTATGGTATATTTTTGCACAGGAATGGTCGACTAAGGCATAAGATGTTATAATAGGTTTCAATTTATGGTATAGAGGCTCGGTTAGCAAGTGGGTTTTTAAATGTGTAAAGAATTGGTCATTTGGATGACAATCTAGAACATTTAACATTTAATATTGGAAAGTATGGTGCGGTTTAGAGTTGCAAACATGTGGCTTGGTCCAGATTCAAGTTTGGGTGCGATTTGGAGGTGTAAGATCCGTTTTTGTTAATGCGGGTCAAGTTCGGTTTGGATTTTTGAATTGTTTTGTGATCCGGTTTGAACTGGTTGGATTCGATATAAGTTTTTAACAAGTTTCCGTTAGGTGTCATGTTTGTTGGGTTATGTTTGACGTGAATTCGCTGAACTTAGGTTATATACATGTGTATGTTTATTTACAAATGAGTTTTTATAAAAACAAAATATGTTTTTCATCAATCGTTTTACTTCAAAATTATGGTTTTGATAGGAATTTGATGTAGTTTAAAAGCCCTATGATTTCGTTTCATGTCGTGCTTTAGTTTCGTCGATTGATTTGGGGTGAAGGCTTAGGGAAACTATAAGGGCTAAAAGTGTAAATTTAGAAAATAAAGTTAACCAAGTTTTTTAACAAAGTTAGGCTAAAGGACAGAGAGTGTAGCAAATTTAGAAAACAAAGGACAAAAGGAGTGAAAAGTTAATGTAAAGTATTGAAGATGCAATTTTTCTAATAACTAAAAGACAATCTATGTAATTCTCTCAAAATATTATAAAGTTTGAAATTAAACTCAAAACTAAAATTTAGGTGAAATTTGGATTACAGATCAACATAATTCAGACACAATTAAAGAACTTAGACATGTTTATTGTTAATATGGATATTGAATCATAACACCATTTCATAACCAAGTAGTACTTAAAATCGTAAAATTGAAGTTGGTTCTAAATATTCTCGCCTAATAATGAAAATTTCATATCAATCAAATAAAACGAATAACATTGAGCTTGAATGCGACATGATTTAGTACAAGACACCTTAACAAATCAAATGAATACTTTGGATGACTCGACAAACATTATCACAAAAAACAATAAATTGTTGAAGTTAGAACTGTTGAAGGTCATGCGAGAGAACCTAAAATACTTGTATTTTGTTTTTAGTAGATAAAAAAAGCTAAAAAAATCTTATGATAAGTGCATATTCTATGTTGAAACCCTACATCCACCGCTACCTCTCGTTGTCGGATAAAGGGTCAAGGAACCAATAATAATGTATATGAGTATTATAGTATATGCTTGTAGCTAGGTAATGCTAGAACTATCGATTTGAATGATCGATGATTCACGATAAATCCTCTTATAGTTTTTATTGACACATGTCTTCATATTAAATTTGTAATTTGTAACTCATTTACTTTTGATATCAAGATATAATTATGCTTTATTTTGAACATATCAAATATATAAAGAAATTAAATAAACTAAATCGTCAATTCGTTTATTTTGTACTAGTAGATTAACACGTGCGATGCAGTGGGTGTCATCGAGTCTCTTTTGGAGAGCACGATTTAATTCGACATGTCTTAAACTCCGAATATATATTGCGTACCATCACCACCATTACTACTACTATTATATATAGTATTAAATAACAAATGGTTTGTGCATTTGTGGGTTGTACATGGTGCTTTAAGGGTGTTTTGTGCATTACTTAGTTGTACATTGGGCTTGGATGATTGTACTATGCAAGACATCCTTTCTTTTCCTCCCATCTTTCTCTCTATCTCTCTACAATTCAATCTAGATCTAACAACAGATTTACACTTTCTCAAAATCAACTATGTCTTCTATCTACAATAATCTTTTCTCTCTCTAAAATATGAAAATCTAGAGATAGATTTTCGTTTGCAAAGGCTGACGTCGTCGGGATGGTGGTCGTTCTTGCAACTTGAAAGTCCGAAATTATCTCTGGCCGGACATGAACGCCGGAAACAACACAGAAGCTTCTAGAAATAATACTTCTTCGTCACCAGCTGTAGCCGGTGGTGGTGGTGAGGACGATGATGCGAAGGTGTTTAGGCATAATTTGACTCGAAGCGATATCTATAACCGGAAAGGGTTTGGAGATAAAAAGGAGACTCTCGAGCTCATGAATCAGGAGTATACCAGTAATTATTATTATGCGATTGCTTTATTTTTTTGTTATAATAATCCTGAATTGTAGATAGATATTTGATTTATTTGTGGTTGTATTCGGTTGATTGTGTTTCTGTATATTTAATAGCACTTTGAATAACAAAGAATAAGGCTGTAGAATCAATGAATTAGGTTAAATATTATTAGTTACAAGGTTTCATGTATGAGTTAGGAGTATACAGCTATATATTATGCTATTATTGTAGATAAACTGAACTAAGAGAAACACACTTAGCAAATGAATTTGTGTAAATTGATCGATTTGCAGTTTATTTGATTAAGTTTGTTGGCTAGGATTAACATAACTGATGTTTGTTGATTTACTTAAGGTGACATAATAAAGACACTTAAGGAGAATATTAATGAATACACATGGGGAGATGTTATTGTGAAGCTTGCAGAAGCTTTTGGCTTTTGCTGGGTGTTGAGCGTGAGGTTTAGATTGCCTATGAAGCAAGGAAACAATTACCTGAGGAGAAGATATGGATCACCAATGAAATTATTCATAACCCTATTGTTATTAAGGTATTATGAGGAACCTGCATATTGCTTTTCCACAAGAAGATAAGCGCTTTTGATTGTGGAGGTCGCTTAGTATAAACTGATTAAGTTTATTACCGGTGGTAGATATTGTGGTGGTGTTTATGAAAGCTTTGGAGTATAAACAATCAAGTTAGATGATGAATCACAAAATTAAAGTGATGAGGCTAAAAATGTTAGATGTACAATGTGTGTGTTGTGTCATGGCCTATTAGTAGATAGCTATGTAAGTGCCTACAAGAAACAACATATGTGTCGACTGAAACTATTTGCAACATGCCCCCGCCATAACGCGCGGAAGTAAAATTCTAGTTATCTTCTATATTAAAAGAAACACACTTCAAAGGTGTCTTTCTTTTAATATATATTGGCCACTAACTTTTAACTTTATTTTATTTTCTATCACTAACTTTTAGGTTAACTTTATTTTTTTCTAATTTGACCACCAAACTTACATCAACAAACTTTTAATTTTAGGATTTAAAACTTTGGCCACTAACTTTTAAGTTAACTTTATTTTCTTCCAATTTGACCACCAAACTTTTAGCTTTTAGGATTAAAACTTTGACCACCAAACTTTTAGCTTTTAGGATTTCAAACTTTGACCACCCAACTTTTTTAAACCTGCATTGCGCTTTGGCCAAACTTTTAGTTTTTAGGATTTCAAACTTTGACCACCAAACTTTTAGCTTTTAGCCGCGAGTATTTTTTTGAAGCCCGCGCTAGAATAACAGTCACTTAATATTATCTTTTATGTCCACGAAACCCTCCACGCAACAGGAGCTCCCACAGCGACGCATGATCTTTAACGTCCGCCAATCACTCAACGCAACATGAGTTCCCGCCGCGTTTCGCACAACAGCCGCACCCGCGGCGAAGCGCGAGCAACTAATACCTACTTATTATTATAACTATGTAAATATATTTTAAAAAGTACATACCTAAGTATTTAAATAAGATAATAGTATTTACTTAAAAAATATTAATAGTAAATAAAATTTAAATCTTTTTATTTATTTATTACCCAAATATATACACTATTATTTCTAATAGCAAGGCGCTAGTTAGAGATAACTAAAGATTGCAACACCCAACATACATCATCAAATAAACATGCAGTTAAAATTAAAAACATCTCCATCTATCCCATTTCGTTGTGACTTGTTTCACTCGATTTGTTACCCACATGTAGGATAATAACTTGATATCGCCTATCAAATTTAAATGTTGATTTAAAGTTTATTAATAAGATAAAAAACTTCAAAAGATTTTGGCGAGTGCTTTTACCGGTTAAACCCTTCAGAAGGCGGTGTTCGAATGTCTTAAAGGAGCGCATGCTCAAGATTTCTTGAATGTCCTTCCCATTGATGGGCTTGGGCAACACATGTCAGTTGTTGAATATCAGGCTTATTTGAGTATAGACTTATGATTCCCATGTTTCCAGTTGATAAGCCGTGTCCAGTTTGTAAAAAGTCATGTTTAGATAAATTTGGGGAGCATGCCCTTCACTGCAAGGAGCTGTCGGGATTTAAATACAGACATAACCTGGTCAGGGATGTCTTATGGGACGTCTTACGGAGAACAGGGATTTCAGCTAGGAAAGGAGCCCCGATTAACTTTTTGACGGGTCCACTTGAAGAGCGGTCCACCCTAAGGCCAGCGGATGTCCTAGTGTTCGGGTGGGCGCAGGGCAACCACACTTGCATTGATCTCAAAGGGGTGTCTCCTTTAGCGGGACTTCGGGATTCGGGGTTTGTGACAGGGCAGACAGTCTTAAAAGCTGAATCCATAAAAGTTGACAAACATGAAGATGTTTGTCTGGAAAACCAACACGTCTTTGTGCCCTTCACTTTTAACATATTTGGGGGGCCTTGCTCCTGAAGCAATCCGGTTTTTAGATCGAGTGCAAAGGGTAGTGCAGAGTAACTCTCATGCGGCCAAGGACACAAGCTTTATTTTTAATAAAGTAGGCTTTACTATTCAAAAAGGGGTAGCGGCGCAGCTTGTTGCCCGTTTATCCACCACTCACTTGTAAACCTTGTTGGTTTTTATAAGTTACTAGGATATTGAAAAATGAAAAAAACATATATGTTTAATGTAGTGAATTAAATGATCTAATGCATGGTTATTAAATAATGTATTAAGTATGAGAAGTTTATTAAATGTTGTGCTTTGAAAGGTTGTTGATGTGTCTTGTTTTTGTAATTATAAAAGATATCATTTTATCGGTGCTAAAAACTTCGTGTTTTACTTCCAAAACATTGGTTTTGAGAAAAAGATTAATTTTTACTAAACCTTTAAACAAGTTTTAAATTTATAAATAAACGGTAATTACATAGAAACTAAAACCAACACATAGACAGAGAACTTGACGTGTATAGTATAGTTGTCTAGGGTAAATACCGAGTATTGTATTCCTAGAGAACACACTTCCCCTACCCAACTTTTCATCACATTAATTAATCGGGTTTGAAAAATAAAATAAAACAGATGGGTTCTAAAAGAAAAGTGGTTTTTGAAAAAGCTTTTGGTTTTGAAAATAAAAAAGATAAAAATATTAGGGATAGTAAACATGCACATCTCGGGGACCCTCCGTATAAGTAGTTAATTTATTATAGTAGTAGTATTAAGTTTAATTATTGATGAGGAAGAAATGGGTGAACGGTCCCTTTAGAGTTGGGGATGAGAAAAGAAATAGATAAGGGATGACGTTCTGGCAACTCTATGGGTCACGCACAAGGGAATTGTACGAGTCCCCATAAAGGTATCTTCGGACTACTGGCCCGTAAGCCGTCGTTCTCCTATTGACATGCGATCTTGGTCCAACTTGCATCGTCATGCAACACTTTGGAACCTTTTGCCCTAAATGTCACACCCTCAAAATCCACCTGCGGGGTTTTACCGCGAGGTGCGTGACAAACCAGGATCCAAGTCAACGGTCACAATAAACAACACTATATGAACACATGCATATTTAAAAACATAAGTTTAAAACCATTAAACAGTAGCGGAAGCTTTGTTACAATCCAAATCCAAAAGTAATCCAAATTGTTCGACATACGAAAACATGAACCTAAACTAGACGCCGTGCAGACGCGTGCGCCCTAGTTCTGGAATGCTACCTTAGCGACCTGAGAAAAACATGCCAAAAGTTACGTCAGCACAAAATGCCGGTGAGTTCACAGGTTTTAAAAAAAGTTACCAAGTTCTAAAAGTATACCAAGTTCCACCTGTCCATACTATAAAATGTTCAACCAAGGTACGCTAGCTAGGCGTATGTTTTGTTACTACCACGACTGGAAACCATCCAAACTCCTAAGACATCATCATCCTAATATAAACAAGCTGTAGACACCTTAATAACACAATAACAATCCTTTTGAATCATAAAAATCCTATCTTTTAATCATATTTAACACATACAACATGCATAATGGTTTGGACTTGTTTACAAACGATTTTCATAGGTTTTCAAAGACACAAAGGTTTATAAATCAGGTCTGGACCTTTAGGGAGCAAAACATAATCATTCAAAGGTTTGGGGATGAAGAACACACCTTGGGTTTATGAGGAATTGATGTGTAAAGCTTGAAAATGTGTGTTTTGATGCTAAAACGTGTTCCAGAGGGTGTTTGTGAGTTGGGATATGTTATGGGACGGCTAGGGTTGCACTAGAGGTGTTTTGGAGGTCAAGGGTGGTATTTATAGGCGTTTCTAGTCGTTTAAAACACGTCAGGCGATTGTGCAGCACCACCAGGGAAGCTAATCGCATGCTACTATAGGCGATTAGCCTTCCTTAGCTAGCGATTGGGCCTAATCGCCCCTTAACATAGGCGATTAGCATGCCCAATCGCATGCTAAGCCTCCCAATCGCATGCTCAACTGCGCAATCACCTATAATGTCATGCAATCGCGTGTAATCACCGTTTTAACATATGTAAACACGTATACATATACCAACAAGTCACATAAAGATTATAAACACATAATCAACGGAAACAAACACGTTCTTACTCATTCACCAATCCTCGGGACTCGAGACTTGTGTTTTTACTAAGGTTTGACGACTCTACGAATCGTCAATCCTTGCATACCTGGTTTAATGGCTGACATCTAACGATCCTCTAGGTTGTAGTAACGACTCCCGAACCATAACACGACTCAACCGACCTAGTTAAGTATAATGTACGCGCGACTCGCTAAGGTAGACTTTGACCCAAACAATGTTATTAACCTGAGTTTGCCGGGTGTCACATCATCCCCACGTCAAAAGAACTTTCGTCCCGAAATTTAGCACAAGTCAAAAAGAAAACGACAAAAGATAGAAACCAAAAGAGAGAATTTACCCGAGTTGTCACATCATCCCCACGTTAGAAGGAATCTCGCCCCGAGATTCATTCAGCTGCAGTAGTAACATGTCTCAATTCAAAGGCGCGCTTAGGAAAGAGGTGAGGATACTTAGACTTCATCTGATCCTCGCGTTCCCAAGTGTATTCCGGTCCACGGTTCGAGTTCCAGCGAACTTTAACAATACGGATTTTACTCCGACGAAGGCTACGAATCTTGTAATCGAGGATCTCAACAGGTTCCTCCACAATGCGAAGACGATCGTCAACCCTGATCTCTTCTAGTGGAACAATAAGAGATTCGTCAGCCAGGCATTTCTTCAAGTTAGACACATGGAAGACGTTGTGCACACTACCGAGCTCCGCCGGTAAATCAAGTCGATATGCCACCGGTCCAATCCGTTCCAGGATTGCAAACGGTCCAACGTACCGAGGGTTAAGTTTGCCACGCTTTCCAAAGCGTATGACACCCTTCCATGGTGAAACTTTCAGAAGCACCCTGTCCCCAACCTGGAACTCTAAAGGTTTGCGACGTTGATCAGCATAACTCTTCTGCCAATCCCGCGCCGCTGCCAAACGGTTACGAATCTGTACGATCTTTTTCAAAGTTTCATACACTAGCTCAGGCCCAGTGAGTTGACTCTCACCCACCTCAGCCCAACAAAGAGGAGACCGGCATTTCCGCCCGTACAGTGCCTCGAATGCAGTTGCCTTGATACTCGCATGGTAACTGTTGTTATAGGAAAACTCCACTAACGGCAGGTGAATCTCCCAACTTTTGCCAAAATCAATCACACATGCCCGAAGCATGTCTTCTAAGGTTTGAGTTGTTCATTCACTCTGCCCGTCAGTTTGTGGGTGGTAAGCTGTACTCATGTCCAGCTGGGTACCCAAAGCTTTGTGTAAAGATTTCCAAAAATGCGAAGTGAAGTGAGAATCACGATCCGAAATGATAGAAACCGGCACTCCGTGCTTAGAAACAACCTCCTTAAGATAGAGACGAGCCAAACAATCCATAGTGTCGGTTTCTTTAATGGCAAGAAAATGGGCTGACTTCGTTAACTGATCCACAATTACCCATATCTTATCACAACCACTAGGTGACTTAGGTAATTTAGTAACAAAGTCCATCGTGATCCTTTCCCACTTCCATTCAGGAATTTCAGGTTGCTGCAGGAGACCATAAGGCTTCTGATACTCCACCTTGACCTTGGCACAGGTCAAGCATTTGCTCACGTAGGAGGCTATGTCAGCCTTCATGTTTGGCCACCAGTAGAGTACCTTTAGGTCTTGGTACATTTTGTCTGAGCCGGGGTTAATGGAATACCGGGATTTGTGAGCTTCATCCAAAACAAGCTCCCGTAATCCCCCGAATAATGGAACCCATACGCGTTCTGCGAAGTAGTGTAAGCCGTCAGGCCCTTGCTCGAGGTGTTTATCAGCACCGTGCATGGTCTCAGCTTTAAGGTTTTCCTCCTTCAAAGCTTCTAGCTGCGCAGAACGGATTTGGTCAGGAAGAGAAGAGTGGATAGTGAGTTGCAACGCCCGAACGCGATGAGGGTTTGCTGATTCCTTCCTGCTCAAGGCGTCTGCCACCACATTCGCCTTGCCAGGATGGTACTTAATGGCGCAGTCATAGTCGTTCAGGAGTTCAACCCAGCGACGCTGTCGCATGTTCAGGTGTTGTTGGTCGAAAATATGCTGGAGACTCTTGTGATCGGTATAGATGGTGCATTTGGTACCGTACAAGGAATGCCTCCAAATTTTCAACGCAAACACCACTGCACCCAACTCCAAGTCGTGGGGTGGTATAGTTCCTCTCGTGAACCTTGAGTTGATGAGAAGCGTAGGCAATCACTTTCTCACGTTGCATTACCACGCAACCAAGACCCCGAATCGAAGCATCACAGTAAACAACGAAGTCCTCAGTGCCCTCAGGCAAGGATAGAATAGGAGCAGAACAGAGTTTGGACTTCAGCTTTTGGAACGCTGATTCTTGCGGTTCACCCCAGTCGAATTTTCTGTCCTTCTGAGTAAGAGAGGTGAGGGTTGAGCGATCTTCGAAAACCCCTGAATGAAACGACGGTAGTAACCCGCAAGACCTAGGAATTGCCGCACCTCAGATGGCGTCTTTGGTGCTTCCCAGTCTTTAATTGCCTCGATCTTAGCCGGATCGACATGAATCCCTAGTTCATTAACCACATGCCCTAGGAATTGAACTTCACGTAACCAAAAGACGCACTTCGAGAACTTAGCATAAAGCTGTTCCCGTCGCAAAAGTTCCAGAACTAAACGCAAGTGTTCCTCATGTTCAGCTTTGTTCTTGGAGTAAACCAGGATGTCATCAATAAACACGATGACGAACTTATCAAGATAAGGTTTGCACACGCGGTTCATCAAATCCATGAAAACCGCCGGCGCGTTAGTGAGACCGAAGGGCATGACCAAGAACTCAAAATGGCCATAACGTGTACGAAAGGCAGTCTTCGCGATATCAGCTTCCTGTACGCGCAACTGGTGGTAACCAGACCTTAAGTTGATCTTGGAGTAGTAGCTAGAACCCTGGAGCTGGTCAAAGAGATCATCAATGCGAGGAAGAGGATAACGGTCCTTGATGGTCACCTTGTTCAGCTCTCTGTAATCCACACACATACGAAGGCTTCCATCTTTCTTCTTCACGAACAAAATCGGGGCTCCCCAAGGGGAAGAACTCGGTCTGATGAAACCCTTATCCAAGAGTTCCTGCAACTAGCTAGATAATTCCTGCATCTCGGGAGGTGCAAGACGGTAGGGGGCCCGAGCAATAGGAGTTGCGCCCGGTACAAGATCAATACCGAACTCAACCTGACGATGGGGAGGAAGACCAGGTAGATCATCGGGAAAAACATCAGGAAATTCACGAACCACAGGGATATCCTCGATCTTCGTCTCATCGGTAGAGGAAACAGAAAGAAGTGCCAAAACGGCCGAATAACCCTTACGAAGATACTTAAGGGCTTTCATGCGGGAGATGAGACTTAGCGGAGCACCGCTCTTCTCACCATGTACCAAAAGAAATTCTCCATCCGGGAGAGGAATCCGAATAACCTTGTCGAAACAAACGATCTCCGCACGATACAACGATAACCAATCCATGCCTACAACGACATCAAAACTACCCAAGGGTACAGGCATAAGGTCGATGGGGAAAGACAAACCCAAAAACTCTAGGTGACACTCCCGAAGGACACAAGTCGCCTCAATCTTCTTATCGTCAGCCAACTCAATCAAATACTTAGCCTCTAAGGGAACGGGCACTATATCTAACAATCGGCTAACTTCCAAAGATATGAAGCTTTTATCGGCACCGAAATCAAACAAAACAGTAACAGAGCGATTATTGAGAAGGAACGTACCGGTAACTGTGTCGGGATCCTGTTTAGCCTCCACGGCTCCAATGACAAAGGCGCGTGCGTTCCTGCCACCGCCCCCACCGTTCCCGTTACCGTTCCCGTTCTTCACATTCCCGCCCTGATTCAGCTTCGGGCAGCCCTTCTTAAAATGACCAACCTCACCACAGTTAAAACAACCCTGTTTCCCCGAAGTCCCCTGAGCAGCAGGAGTAGGGACAACAGTACAACCCTGAGAAGACGAAAGAGTCACCCTACAATCCTTGGCATGATGCCCCAACTGCTGACAACGGTGACAACGTGCCTTATCACAATTCCTCGGATGATGAAACCCACACTTGTAGCATTTAGGATGCTTCCCAGCATAACCACCCTGCTTTGATCCCGAAGATGAAGAACCCCCAACATCATACTTCTTACCCTGATGTGACGGAGCTGACGCTGAACCCTTACCAACATTATCCCACTTGCGCTTGTTACTCTCCGGAGCTTTGACTGTCGAACCACGGGCGGGCAGAATACCCTCATTCACTTTCAGGTTAGTCATCCTATGAGCCGACCGAACCACATCTGCATAAGTAGGAAGATTTCCCGCAGCCACCAACCCTGCTATCTCTGGTACTAACCCCGAAATGTAGTGCTCGATCCTCCTGTATTCTGGTACGTGCAAGTCAGGACACAGCACTGCCAACTCATTACTCCTCACAGTGTACTCTTCAATTTCGGACCCAACCATCTTGAGGTTCCAAACCTCATGTTCCAAATTCTGAATCTCTTCCATGGGACAGTACTCTCTCTTCAACAGCTGAACGAAATTCTCCCACGGCATGGCATAAGCCTCCCCCAGACCCATATTCCGAGTAGTAGAGCTCCACCATGTCAAAGCAACATCCTGGAAGAGCGCGGCAGCATACTTGACTCAATCCTCAGGAAGACAGTTACACATCAAGAACACTGACTCCACCTTCTCCAGCCACTTGAGCAAGCCTACAGCCCCCTCAGTGCCAGAGAAATCATGGGGCTTACAGTCCCGGAACATCTTGTACGTGCACATGACTGGGGGTGGATTAACAACACCACCTGAAACGAAACAGGTAAGAAAACCAAAAAAAGAAAGATACCATGCTCACAGCGAGGCAAAGCTGATAGGATCAACTTACCGCCATGGGCATTGTGTCCTGCCTGAAAGGCAGCCTGCAGCAAGTTGTTCAGATCCTCCTGGGTTAGGTTCACACCTCCACGACCACCGCCACCATCGCGTCCACCAGTACGACCACCGCCTCTACGTCCACCGCGAACTCCAGACATGATTCTGGCAACAAGAGCGAGGGAAAATTCAGATTCTCAGCTAGTGATAACCACTAGTGTTCACATAATCAAAGCTAGATCCAATCCAGGACCATCCATTCAAACCCGGAGCTCACTAGGGCTTTCATGCATTTCGGTTTATGATTTCGTGTGCACCCGAAATGATAAACCGCTCTACATGGTCCTCCTAGTGTTCTCCTAGTTTAAAGCTCAAGTCACTGGACACAGATGCTTAGCCGTACACCGCAATGACATAAATGTCACGGCAGTTCAGGGGCGAGTGGGTTTATTGGAGTACGAAGGGGATATGTCTGAGCCTTGGACAGATCTCAAGAATACACAAGTCACTCCAATACACCACACTGCCTAAGGAATTAACAGCCAAATACTCATAAGAGCGGATGATGTAACACAAAGAGTTCGATGATTTAAAGACACCCCGACAAGCCCATATGTTACCCACCATGACGTCTAGTACCATGTGACCGTCTAGTGTGTGTGCGACTCGGCTATAGACTAGACTCTACATGCAGTCCTAGTTCACTATAACCATTGGCTCTGATGCCAATCTGTCACACCCTCAAAATCCACCTGCGGGGTTTTACCGCGAGGCGCGTGACAAACCAGGATCCAAGTCAACGGTCATAATAAACAACACTATATGAACACATGCATATTTAAAAACATAAGTTTAAAACCATTAAACAGTAGCGGAAGCTTTGTTACAATCCAAATCCAAAAGTAATCCAAATTGTTCGACATACGAAAACATGAACCTAAACTAGACGCCGTGCAGACGCGTGCGCCCTAGTTCTGGAATGCTACCTTAGCAACCTGAGAAAAACATGCCAAAAGTTACGTCAGCACAAAATGCTGGTGAGTTCACAGGTTTTAATAAAAGTTACCAAGTTCTAAAAGTATACCAAGTTCCACCTGTCCATACTATAAAAGGTTCAACCAAGGTACGCTAGCTAGGCGTATGTTTTGTTACTACCACGACTGGAAACCATTACTAGACACGTCACAAGTTACCAATGTTACAGCCCGAATAATGTCACAAGTTACAAGGTCGAGACAACATGCACCCGCCCGACCCTCCAAGCCGACGAGTGGGGCAGGTCACGCCCAATAGATCTATCCACATTTCCCCCGTTGTGCTACACCGCACATTCATGGTTTCCCCGGGACTTAAAAGATCGTATAGTAACTAAAAATAAACCATAGTATGACAAAAGTTCTCAAAACATAGTTCCACGCATGTTTTCTCCCCCAAAAGTAAAACCAGAGAAAGTGGGGCCGTGAACTCACCTTAGGTTGCGTTACTTCGAAATAATTAAAATCAGCAAGCTATGCTAGCCCCGTAAGCGGCGACCTAACATATGACAGTTACAAGTACTTAGACTAATAACCCGTAGGTTAGTTAGTCCCTAGATGTCCAGACCATAACCAGGTTCGTTTGAAAACACGTTGACTGTTTAAACTGACCAAATGTACAAGACTCGACATCCCATTGGTGACCCGAGACTCCACGTGTTATACTTGTACTCCAAGTCATACAAATCATGTAATCATACTTAACATGCGTTAAAGTTCAACAAGTCTAGCACATAGTTCAAACAACACATAAATAAGTCCGAGCACGTGTTACCAAGTTATCAGGTATGATACGGGGTTCCTAGCATGTTCCTAGGTGTCAAATCGGGTCTCGGAGTGCCAAAATACACTTACAGCAGCAGTGCAGGCGATTAGGAAAAGTCAACTAGCGATTAGGGAGGTCAACAGGCGATTGTGGAGGCTAATCCCCCCTTAACATAGGCGATTAGGCCTATTCTGGTGCTTATCAGGCGATTAGGGTCATAAGGCATGCAATTCAGGGCTTAACTAGTGATTAGGATCGCAATCGCATGAATTGAAGGCGATTAGGCCCCCAATCGCCTACCATACATGCGATTAGGCCTCCTTAGCAGGCGATTGGGCTCCCAATCGCCTATAGCATAGGCGATTAGGGTCCCCAATCGCCCCCAGCAGGGCTGTTCCGGTTTTTCACGCGTTTAACCCTCCAAATCAGATCCGGAACGTGTGGAAACACCAAATATCAATCATACAACAATATCAAACATATTTCAAGCAAAACCCCTAGCTTATCATCGTTCTACCTGTCCCGAATGCAAACATTTTCCCAAAATAGTACACTTAGCATGAAAACATCACATCAACATGCACAACTTTTACCCTAAATAGCAAATACTCAGATTTCATCATGTAACAACATTGTCCGATCATTCCCTACTGTTCTAGCATCATTCTATAACAAACCCTAACATCAAACAACTAGCAAAACACCTCATATCATACAAAATCATTCAAAGTCATTCAAATGGGTCAAAATACCCAATATCCACAATACACTTCCAAAACCATCCAAACTCCTAAGACATCATCATCCTAATATAAACAAGCTGTAGACACCTTAATAACACAATAACAATCCTTTTGAATCATAAAAATCCTATCTTTTAATCATATTTAATACATACAACATGCATAATGGTTTGGACTTGTTTACAAACGATTTTCATAGGTTTTCAAAGACACAAAGGTTTATAAATCAGGTCTGGACCTTTAGGGAGCAAAACATAATCATTCAAAGGTTTGGGGATGAAGAACACACCTTGGGTTTATGAGGAATTGATGTGTAAAGCTTGAAAATGTGTGTTTTGATGCTAAAACGTGTTCCAGAGGGTGTTTGTGAGTTGGGATATGTTATTGGACGGCTAGGGTTACACTAGAGGTGTTTTGGAGGTCAAGGGTGGTATTTATAGGCGTTTCTAGTCGTTTAAAACACGTCAGGCGATTGTGCAGCACCACCAGGGAAGCTAATCGCATGCTACTATAGGCGATTAGCCTTCCTTAGCTAGCGATTGGGCCTAATCGCCCCTTAACATAGGCGATTAGCCTGCCCAATCGCATGCTAAGCCTCCCAATCGCATGCTAAGCTGCGCAATCACCTATAATGTCATGCAATCGCGTGTAATCACCGTTTTAACATATGTAAACACGTATACATATACCAACAAGTCACATAAAGATTATAAACACATAATCCACGGAAACAAACACGTTCTTACTCATTCACCAATTCCCGGGACTCGAGACTTGTGTTTTTACTAAGGTTTGACGACTCTACGAATCGTCAATCCTTGCATACCTGGTTTAATGGCTGACATCTAACGATCCTCTAGGTTGTAGTAACGAATCCCGAACCATAACACGACTCAATCGACCTAGTTAAGTATAATGTACGCGCGACTCGCTAAGGTAGACTTTGACCCAAACAATGTTGTTAACCTGAGTTTGCCGGGTGTCACATCATCCCCACGTTAAAAGAATTTTCGTCCCGAAAATTAGCACAAGTCAAAAAGAAAACGACAAAAGATAGAAACCAAAAGAGAGAATTTACCCGAGTTGTCACATCAGGCGATTAGCCTTCCTTAGCTAGCGATTGGGCCTAATCGCCCCTTAACATAGGCGATTAGCCTGCCCAATTGCATGCTAAGCCTCCCAATCGCATGCTAAGCTACGCAATCACCTATAATGTCATGCAATCGCGTGTAATCACCGTTTTAACATATGTAAACACGTATACACATACCAACTAGTCACATAAAGATTATAAACACATAATCCATGGAAACAAACACTTTTTTACTCATTCACCAATCCCCGAGACTCGAGACTTGTGTTTTTACTAAGGTTTGACGACTCTACGAATCGTCAATCCTTGCATACCTGGTTTAATGGCTGACATCTAACGATCCTCTAGGTTGTAGTAACGACTCCCGAACCATAACACGACTCAACCGACCTAGTTAAGTATAATGTACGCGCGACTCGCTAAGGTAGACTTTGACCCAAACAATGTTATTAATCTGAGTTTGCCGGGTGTCACACTAAATTTCGAGAGAAACAACACCATTGATGAGTGGTGAGTCCAAGACGCGCATTACCGTATAACTCGAAAGACTTGTGTTATGTCAGGTACTTCCCAAACCACCACCAAGCCGCTCGTTTAAGCACTGGTCCTCTAATTTATCACCTAAAATTATAATAGAGGTTTGGTCCACCTCACTTAGCTCTCACTTTCCGTACCGAAAGATATCTCTTACAATCAACCCGCGACAACGTATCCCTAACTAGTAGACGACTTTTGAACACCGAAGAGTCTCTCTTACAGGCAGCATGAGGGACAACATATCCTCCATTGGTTAATAGCTTTGGAATAACGAGAACTAGATAAAGTATTCTAGTTTTATTTATCTTAAAAAGTGACAACTTAATAATTTACTGATCAGATAAATTTAAGTTTTGTTTAGTGATCACGTGACAAACACAACCCATAACCTCCCGAGATGAATGAAGTCCTTAGCAAAGGTGGAACATAATCCTAAGGCTTTGCAATCTGAATATCACTGGTGCACCCGTAGGGAATCCTCCATTTGCCAAGAAAATCACTCATACATCTAGTAAGAACCAGAAACGTGTCATCGGCTCTGGTCCACTTCAGAAGCCATTGCTTAGAATCCGGTTTGGATATCAGAAGTCCGAAGGATCTGTCTCACTACCAATTTCTTTGCCTTGGATCTAGTTCGGGACAATCAGAAGCCGATCAAACCCCATGATTGTTTAATTTATTATTTAAGTTAGAGTTATTTTAGATTTATCAAGTTAATCACTAGTTGAACCTGTCATAAAGATAAAAAAACAAGAATTAGTTAAGAAGATAACACACCAAATAACTAAAAATACTCTACTATTAATAATAAAAGTCTACAAATCTAAGTGGGTTCAGAAATAACAGAAAGAAACAATCATAATGAATGATAAACACAAGAATCATGGTGCTTATAGACAAGCCTTCTGTAACACCCCGACCGATGGCGGAAACATCGAGGTGTCACGTAGTGACGATTGTTCAATAGCTCATGGACTAAAAGTGTAAATATTGATATATTGATTACATAGTTTATTACATTGAATTGAAATACAACGATTCTAAATGCCAACTAACAGAAATACAATGAATCCAAAATATAAGTAAAATTCCAAAAGCTTAAAAGTCATCTCATAAGAACCTGAAACATGTACGAAAATAATTTGGTCAATACAAAAATGTATTGGTGAGCATACCCTGTTTTGAAAACATATAGTAAGAAAGTGTTTAGCAATTCATGTGGTGTACCATTTGCAATTATGTAATAAGTAATATCCGTTCAAAATCAACCCTATGAAATGAAAAGAAATATATAGTATACGCTAGTAGTAATGAAATACATAGCAATGACAAGGACTCTCAACAGAGTCACAAGGGTATACACCATAGTACTATTCATTGAAATGCCAGGCCCTCAAAGGTTAATGATTTTGACAAGTCATAGACACACAAATTAACACAACGCAAACACACATGAGAATTGCATTTAGTAAATGAATAACATTTAGTCATAGTGTACATGAATAGCCCCAAAAGAGTAAAACATGAAAAAGGGGAAAGATATACTCACAGTTTGTGAAAGCGATCAAAATCCACTTAAGCGGTCGTGAGCTAAGTAATGGGAATTCCGAGGAATTCATCCTATAATGTGTAAGAATACTAATAAGGAAGTGTCTAAAAAGTCTAAGGTAACTAGAGTCTAAGGCATTAGGGTTTGCTAAGTCAGTTTGGGGAATTAGAGTTTTTATGATAAGTCGAACTACTATAAAAGTTGTATATTAAAAATAATATACTAAAGTTTGTAATTAGGATTTAGGTAATATAATTATTACCAATTAAATATTTAGGTCAACATAGGTTTAAATAATTAATAAAAAATAATTTAGTTAATTACTTTAACTAATTATTGTAAATAAATACAATAATCATAAATGTTGAAATAAATACTTATGAGTTACACAACGATCCCACAAATTGTAATTAAGATTTTCAAACATAGAATTATTTCTATTTTATAGGAAAAGTATTTATAAAATAAATATTTAATAGTATAAATAATTAATTAATTATGTCTAATTAAATATAATTAAGTCTAAAAATACAAGACATGATCCAAAAATGCTATTTTTATAGAAAATGGATGATTTCTAATGTATATTAATGAAAATAATTTTCTCACAATTATTGTAAACTTATTTATATTTAAAACTGATTTAATGAGATTAAATCATGCTTAAATTATTAAAAACAGGAAAATTAATAAACATAAATGTTTTCTGAACCAAATATTTTTATTTCAGTTTATCGTGATTAGAAATAATTTACCAAAAAGTTTGAGATTAAAATCGTTAAAAATGAATTTTTAATCAATTAAATACGATTAAAACAAATAAATTCAATAAAAATATAAAAATATGACATTTTCCAGAAAATAAAAGTGTAGTAATTTTCTTTGTGTTGTCAAGATGCTACACCTAAATTTTTATAATTTTTAGAGCAAAAATGAATTTATTGTGAATATTTTAAGATATAAATGTATTTATATAAATATTATAAATAACATAATGAAATAAATAATAATAACAAAAACATAGCATCAGGTTCGTTGATGAGGGGAACCGAACCCGAGTCCCCTCTGTGTAAACCTTAAGCACGAACCACTACACCACTAGTTAATTTGTTTGTGATAATTGAAAAGGAAAAGATTTTATGTAATAACAAAGTGTCATCTTCTTCTTCCCCAATTCTACAAGCAAGAACCCTAACCCTAGCCAAAATCTAATAACACGATTTAGAGCTGATGAGAGCTCTGTGATAGAGGGCTTTTGGTCGGACTCAACTAGTAAACGAAACGGCAACATAAACACTTACATAAAACAAACGAGTGAAGCTTGAATAGGAAGAAAAGGGCCGCGACTTACATCCTCAATTCAGAGGCTTCCAGGCTCGATTATGATAGGAATTTTGTGGGTGTTGATTCGGAAACACTACTTGCAGATGTTACAGGCTTCAATTTATAGGAAAGTTCGATGATTAACTTCGTTTGGTCAATGACCGGAATCCACGCGACGGTTACCAAAAAAAAAATCAATGTTCGATTTAAACACGTTAATATCATATTAAAACTTGTGTAACGTGTTCGAAAATCATGGAAAAATGAAACCTGACCATTAATATCGAATTAAGTCTTGATTTGAATGGTTCTTAAAGGTTGCCGGAAAATCTCCGGTGGCCGGATCTTCTTAACCGGAAAAACGAACAGGAAGAAGAAAACATTTGTTTTGTTTTGAAACTTTTATAAAAATGGCAGAAATAGTCCCTCTGGTTTAACTTGGTTAGTTTAATAACATTTTAGTTAAAATTTTCCTTTGTAAACCTTTAACTTAGTTAAACTACGTTAACTAAAATGTCTTTTTCAAATCTTATAAATCTTAAATTTTTTTTTATAAATTTCACTAAATAACCAATATATATATATTTTATAAATGTAAAAATATATCATGATTAAATCAAGTATTCATATACGCGTTCGGTTAAGATGTAGACATTTCCAAATAAAAAAAATAATCGAAAGAACTAAACTTTTATTAGATTCTAAAACATAGAAAGTACACGGACTAGATTTGACAACTAGCTAGAAGATGAGAGTGACGGTTGTCACACCTTCCATCCTCTTGATTCTATGTATCTAATGTAAACCTCACGACCCTCGATGTTTTATTGCATGAACTACTCCTACGATTCCATTCTCGGCCAAAATGATCAAGGTAGGACGAGGCCTAACCTTGGTGGGATGTTACGATGGCCCTAAGGCCTCCCATAAGACCCCAAGATCACTGGAAGAAGCTTGGAAGTCGGCCTAAGAAGGCACAAGAAGGAATGCCAAATGATTGAGGTGAGCTTGCTATTTATAAAGCTGCCATGAGGTGCACGAATGTACACAATGGATGGGCACGGGCGTGCTGTCTGCCCCACGTACGTTCTGTTACTCCAGATCTGTCTTGTCTGTCCTTTTTCTCCTACATGGGCATGTCAGATAGGGTGCACGAGCGTGCACACTGCCAAACTTACATATCTTGTCTCCCAAGTTGGTTGCGTTGTCTTCTAGAGTGCGTGACCTCTGTGCAAGTGAGCATGTGCGTGCTTTATCAACTCCGGGCCAATTTTATCATCATTTGAGTCCCAAAAAGGTCTTTACACATACAGGAAACAGGCTAAGAGTCTTGTATCACCAGGAATATCTGATTTTAGCTGTTTTTACCCGAAAATCACAAGTTTTCGATTTGAAACTCCAATTTCCTGAAAAACACGAATAGGAACGATTAAGTAGCTATAATCATCAATTTTAGCTCAGTTGTGCCTTATTATGAGACTATATATGCATGTTTTATATGTGTAAGTAAAACTCTTAAAATATGACAAAATTACTTTCATGTACTTCTTAGATTCTTTATAGTATAGTATAGATCTAAGTGAGTTAGAACTAACCTTAACACCGTTATCTAACACGAGATTCTATTACCACCGATAATTGGGGTGAAAATTCTGACACTATACTGATCATGTTTCGTTCATATATTTAACTAGAAGATCTTTTTCGGGTTGTACTTCAATTTAAAAAAGAGCAAAGTGCACAGATGGTCCATGTGGTTTGCCCAAATTTCACGTATGCCCCCATATATTTTCAATGGTCCCCAACGTTGACATTTTATAACATTTTGGTCCCTACCAGCTAACGTCGTTAAAAATCTTTAGTTAAGTCATGTAAAATGACCAAACTACCCACAGGACCATCCGAGCAATTTCATCTTTCATATATATATTTTCTTAGAACACCATCACCACCACCTCCTCATACAACCAACACCACCTCCTCCAGCCACCACCACCGCCGCCACCACCACCGCCAATGGACATCAGTTCTAACACCTTCAACAATCATCTTCAACATTCAATGAAATAATGGAGTTACTTTCTGATTATTACCCTGCCATCATTAATCTATGAAACCCATTAATAAAACCTAACCTGAACCATCGGTGAAAGGGGTTGCGCCGCTATGACCCCTCCGTTATCTGCTTCGGGCCAGTCACTACTGCCACCGTCTTCCCTTCTCCTCCGAGCCTCTCTCTCTTTCTCTGTTGGCCTCTCTCTCCTCTAAACTCGGTTCTCTCTCAAAAGAGGGGTTTGAGTTTCCTTCGAAATTGTTGCAGATTTCATCCTACGATCAGATCTCACCGAGATATCCACCGTTATCGACACAGTTGTCTCTGATAAAGCTGTTTGACGACGATCACGAAACGACGTCGTATTCATCCAATCTCAAACGATCAATCTTGTCTGTTGACTTATAATCAGGATACATAACCAAAAGAGAAAAGAGAGAGAGAGAGGGAGTTGTGAGAGAGAAAGGGGATGTGGTGATGAGCAGTTATGGTGATGGTGGTTTGGGGAAGATGATGGTGGTTGGTGGTTTGGGGAAGATGATGGTGGTTGAGAGAAATAGAGATATAGAGAAGATTATAATATTTTTTTTAAAGGGTAATTTACTAATTTCACATTGACTTAACTGAAAAACTTAACCTTCATCCAAGTCAGGGACCATCGATGAAACAAAATATAAACCACAGATACCATACGTGTAATTTCCAAAGGTTGAGGAGCAGAGTTTAAATTTGGGCAAACCACAGGGACCATCCGTGCACTTTACTCTTTAAAAAAAGTTGGCTCCCATCCCTTTTACGTTAAAATAAAATAAGGGGAAAATCACCAAAATAGCCATTGACCAAAGTGGCTTTACCAAAATAACCACCTCCCATCTCTTGGGAGAGTCCTCACAGGTTCCGAGACCTCTCCAAGAGGCTTCCCATAAGAATCTATTAAGGAAGTGACACATGTTTAAAATAAAATAAAAAATAATCACACTTACACCCCCATTTTTAAAACATCCATAACTTTTTTATACGACATTATTTTTTTAAAAAAATACACCATAAAAACAAGCTTTTTATCCTCTTTCATTTCCATACCATATTGCTATACTTTAAAAAAAAAATTTGCTGGGTTGATAGTACTTGCGTCTAAATGTAAACACTTGATATTATTACTTGCGTTTTAAAAATGTCTCAACCAGAACAAGTCTAGTATTAATATCTGTACTTTAAAAAAAAAATTTGCCGGGTTGATTGTACTTGCATTTAAACATATCTGAACCAGAAACAAGCTTAATTGTTATTGTTGTGATAAATAGACTGTTTTTATCAATCTGACATGGCTAATTTCTAGCATTTTGGAGGTTGTCAATCATGCACATTGTATTATTTTCATTTTATCCAACGGTTTCAAGGGTAACACAAAAACACGCAACATGTAGTAGTGACCGATCAAGATCATGAACCAAACCTACCACTGTAACTAAAATCAAAGCCACATGCATTAATAGCTGGTTTGGGTGATAACATACTTGGAAATTTGGGCTATTAATGCAGCATACAACCTGTAGAAAAAGAGGAACCATGCAAAGTTTGAACTCTACAGGTTGTGTTGCGTCAAGAATTTCTTCCAGTTCTCCAAGAAAAAGAATCTCTTTTGTACAGTTATAACTGGCCAGTATTTCAATAACCCTGAGATCTGCACCCCTTTCGATAAACCAGTCTACTTATCACAACAATAACAATTAGGCTTTGTTCTGGTTCAGATATGTTTAAAAGCAAGTGTTTAAACATTTTGACGCAAGCACTATCAACCCAGCAATTTTTTTTTAAAAGTACAGATATTAATACTAGACTTGTTCTGGTTCAGACATGTTTAAACACAAGTAATAATATCAAGTGTTTACATTTAGACGCAAGTACTATAACCCAGCAAAAAAAGATTTTTTTTTAAAAGTATAGCAATATGGTATGGAAATGAAAGAGGATGAAAAGCTTGTTTTTATGGTGTAATTTTTTTTAAAAAAATAATGTCGTATAAAAAAGTTATGGCCGTTTTAAAAATAGGGTTGGAAGTGTGATTATTTTTTTATTATATTTTAAACAAGTGTCACTTCCTTATTGGTTTCTTATAGGAAACCTCTTGGAGAGGTCTCGGAACCTGTGAGGACTCTCTCAAGAGATGGGAGGTGGCTATTTTGGTAAAGCCACTATGGTCAATGACTATTTTGGTGGTTTTCCCATAAAATAAATATATATTCTATTAGTATAAGTCACCAGCCAACCTACTCTTATAGTTTGATTGTAACTCATTTATAGCCCGTCAATTCGTTTACAACTCCCTAGTTCATTTGATCCATAGACTTAGGATGTTTCAACTAAAACAAAAATATAAGTTGTAATAACTTGTCATGTGACATGATTTTCACTTCTGCCTCTAGTAAAGACTAAAGAACTATCATTGTGTAGATCTTGTGAATGTATAGAGCTAACATTGTATACATCTTGTGAATGAAAAGAACTAGCATCGTGTATACATCTTGTGAATGATAAGTTAGATTCTACTTTGTCGTTTAGCATTGGCCCTTGATGATATCGAAATAATAATAATACTAAAAGAAAACTAAAAGATATGTGGATAATGTAAATGGGGGTTGGTTTGTTGGTTGCTTCTTTATTGACTTTTTGGGCATGTGGAGCTTCTGCACTTGTAGGGGAATACCGACAACTACACTCGGCAACAAATCTTACACGTCCTACGTTTATTACTCTCTTAAAACAATCATATCTATTGTAACTTTGTTTATTTTATTAAATTAAACTTTTTGCTAAGTGTAATTCTGACACATTCTATATAATATACATGCACTAATTACTTATATTATTTCATAAACATGGTTTTATTACTTTTAAATAGGGAAGTGGATATAGTAAGTTAGAAAATGAGGGTGAAAAATAAAGAGTTAGATTCGAGTCTAGTTCTTAAGGTTACGATAAAAATAACCATTTTAGCTTAAATATTTAGAAACATCAAAGGTTTTATCATTTGTCCTAATTTCAGTCCGAAATAATACAGCTTTTAGATCAAAGATGAAACAAATAAGAAAACTTTTGGACTAAAATTACAAAAGTTGATGAAACTTTTTGACTGCAAAAAATAATGAATTTTTTTGACTGAAATTGTAAAATATTGATCGAACTTTTGGATTGAAATTGATGTTTTTAAACTATTGGAATAAGGGGTGTTTGTTAGACTCTTAATAAACCTCTTAATCATTCAGAATTAAAAGTGTTTGTTTCAACTAAAAAAACATCTAAATTACTCTATTAAACTTTTATCCGTTCAGCTAATAAGCTGAGGTGTTGAACCATTTACATGATTCAGCACTTAATCAAATATATTCTACCAAACAGCCCCTAAAGATGTTATTTTGGTCAAACCTTGAGCACTAAAATCGAACTTAACTATTTTGTTAATCCAAAACAATAATCATATTGGAATTTTTCTAACAAATCAGATAATAATATTAAAATTTATATAACTAAACCATTAGTGCTTGAAAGAAGGATTTTTCTTTTATGATCAAAAATAAAGAATAAACTTAGGAAGCGAGGTTAAGCTTGGACTTTCCATACATAATCTTATACCTAAAGCTTGAGTTCGACCCATAAAATGTTTTAAATCCAACATATCTCACATTTGTGTTGTTAGTTTATTATTTCATAGTATTTAACTATTACACGTATTTATATCATTATTGTTATGCCATTATTGTTATACGTATAACATAAATTAGATTATGTAAAATATTATATTTATATATATTAGGTTTGCTTAGGTTTGTGAACTTAATAGAATTCATTTATAGGGACATAGAGAGAAGAAAAAACCAAATAGAAATATCACGTAATTACTGTACAATACTCTTCCTTGCACTAAAGATTATGAACCTAGCTAAAGCCTTGGGGTTTACTTAACACTAAGGGTGTTAACGATGATGTGATATTTTAAGGAGACTTAAAGTGGTCCTAAGTTAAATGTTAATAAGAATCAAAAGAGATAAAATTTACAAACAATAATTTATATACTAATTTAGTGATTTAGTGATTGTCAAACATTTTAATTGACTCAAAAAGAGCGACTAGGTCAAAACTATCAATTTTCCAATTACAGTATGTGCTGTAAAAAGTTTGTCAAGTAACGAGTTAATAGAACATCTGAATCGTAAGACAATAATCGGTTTGGGGGAGTAACAAAACCACATTAATCATTATTGAAAGGGAGCAAGGAATTAAGATGGTCAAGATAATAGATACCTTAGAAGAGTCTAATGAACAGACACCAATGTGGATTCACATAAAACCCTCATGTACATGAGAAATCGAGAGGATTGCTTTCGCTTCTTCGTAGGTTTAAGTAAAATCTGTTTTTAAACGGCTAGTGAGACTATCTACGAATACACCCACTACATCCTTCAGGGCAAGTCGTGGCTCTGAAACCCTGCCCTGAGTTTGAATCCTTCCCAGTTGTGCTTACCCCCATTATGTACAGTTTGCACTTAGTAAGATCGAATCGAAGACCTCCCCATGAGGAAACCCTTATGGAAAAACCTTCTTACCAACCCATCAAAGTGGTGATGGCGCTAAGTAAAACCCATTGGGGATGTTGTGGATATTATTTTTTTATTCAATCACAATAGAATCACCACATCAAATTTAACCCAATCCTCCCATGTTGCACTGGTTCTTTTTACTCTATGTGTTCCTCATTCATAAGATGTCACTATGATTTCTTCAACAATCTTGTAGGCAGATACATCCCTTCTTTTAAACACTTCTATTCCTCGCATTTCATATTTTCCATAATCCAAATAAAAACACAGCATGAATGATATGTGTTGCTACAACAAATAAAGGTCTAACATTAGTTCTGGGTCTAAGGAAGGGTTAAAAGTTTGAAGGGTTCCGATCTGCCTAACGTAGGTCATGGTGTCCTCCTACATTGCAAAACGTAGAAGGAGGTTCAAAATAATTGTATTTTTGAGTGTTGTAATTCTTGTTTGAGTGTAACTCAAAGCCAGAATTGTTGTTATGAACTCAAGTGGTGTGTTAGTGTGGTAGAGAGATTCTCCCCACGTGTGATGATAAAAAAGAATAGAAGGAGAAGTGTAAGAGAAAATAATCAGAAAGGTTGTCAAGATCTGTGGAATGAAGGTCTGATATATAGCAGGAGGATCTTCTCTTTTTGGAAGGAATATTATCTTGAAATGTAGTGCAACTGGAGGACATGCCACTTTAAGCCAAGGATGGCTTTGGACATGCGGTCTGATTATTGCAGCATCTCCATATGCTAGACATGGACATCTGCTTGTGTTGACCGAGGAAAAATGTGATAAGACAAGTCACCTTTTGATTAGTGCTTCTCGACCCTTTGAACCATTGTACCTTTCAACCCTAGCATAGTTATATGATGTTGTTGATCTATTTTGCTTTAGGCTACCCACGTCATCAGCCCCCCAAGTCCGGAGTCTTTGTGGCGTAGCTAGAAGGCTTTTGACGGTTTATTGAGCATTATGGTTGCTTGAAAGGTTTTAAGGGTTGGGAGTTTGCTTGAGCGGTTAGTTGTCTCTGGATTTGAATTTCGAATTGACAGTTGATGTGACAAGTGTCAGGCTTTCAGGCTGTGTTTTTAATGCAAAGTATCATTACTTTTATATTAATTTTTTATTTGTAACAGTTAAAACAAAGGTTTTAAACGTTACAATCATAATCCTTCATACTTTACTCTTTCACTTCGACGGTTTCTTCCACTTTTTCTAGGGTTTTCCACATTGCAACATTCAGGTTAGTATCTTTTTAATTTTCTTGCTCTGATCATCCTTCGAAGCATCATGGGTGCAAAGAAAGAAATGGCTGTAAGGTTTTCTTCCCTTACACAGGAAGAAGTTGAAGCATTTTGTTCTGAGTGGGACATTGATCTGTCCTTTGACCCTATTGCTCCTGGGCTTACAGACCCGGTTAGTCAATGTCCTCCTGGATTGATTGCTCTTTACTGCCGTCACTTCGAGTTTTCGAATCTTCGTCATCCGTTTTCTATTTTTCTTTTAAATGTTCTTGAATACTATAGGGTTTCGTTGGGTCAGATTCATCCTCACGGTGTTGGGCGTGTGTTTCATTTCGAAATTTTGTGTAGAGATCTCGATTATGATCCAATCCTTCTCATGTTTAGGCGTTTCTTCTGATTGGCCAAAAATGACGATTGGTATACTTTTGAAGCGTCCCAAGTTGAAACTAACTTGATTTCTTTGCATGTGACTACGGTCGGTGCATGGAAAACTAGATGTTTCTGGGTTTCTGAGTCTATTTTTCCCTTTAAGCCTGTGTGGAGACATCCTGAGGCTATTTTGAATGAAATGGAACCGTCAGAATCTGATCTTGACGAAAACCTCCTCAAAGCCATCCGATCATGTCCTTCAAGGCTTCGTCCTTTTGGCGAGCCTTTCTTGGTTTTATCCGGGATTAGTACCCGATGGGATAAAGAGGGTAGAGACCCTATGTTGATGAAGGGTGATCAGCGTATGCTCATAATTTTGTTTTCGTTTTTCGTTATTTTTTCCTTGTATGTTGCTTATGTTGTTCGGTTTCCTTGTTGTTTTTTTTGTAGTCATGTCTACATTAGATTTTATCAAGGGTGATGATGCTTCCGAGGTTGTTTTTAAAGATGCTGAAGCCGTGGAGGGTGAGGATGTATTTACAAAGTACGAGAAGGGGAGGTATGATGGAACCAACTATGCTGCTGTTCCAAATGTTAAGAGTTTCTCGAAGGCTACTTCTTCCAAGGCTTCAACCAGGAGGTTTAGCCGACGTTTGTTGAAAGCTGTCAAGCCTGCTGATGTATCAGAGGCTATGACTGTAAGTGATGAGATAGAGGATTCAGAGGATGAGAAGGATCAGGGTGTTGAGACTGTGATTCCCGATGAGGTTCCAGTGGTTGTTAAGAAAGGTAAAGGTAAGAAGGCTGTTACCAAGGTTGCTTAATTGAAAACCGCTGAAGGTTCAACAAGCTTGGAAGGTGAAGGGGTGTATACCCTAGGTTGGGGTGTGAAGCCTAGTGACACTTTCAAATCCTCTTTTGTCTGTGAGGATGTGTTGGCACATCTTGCCACTCCGGGTGCCAAAGCTACTTTAGAAGGTATGGACGATGATGCTTTATTGACCAAGATGATGGTAGGGACTTGTAACTTGGCTGCTATGCTTCCTGAGGATGTTAGTAGGTTCAGGAAAATGATGGCTGAGTATGGTGACTTTGCTAGAAGGAAGGAGGAAATGAAGCAGTCTCTTGGCTCATTGAAGAAAGATGCTGCTGAATATGCTGAGAAAGAAAAGACATTGATTGGTCTTATGGATGAGTTAAAGAGAGGTCATGAAACAGAAACTGCCAAACATGAGGCTGCTAGGCTGCAGGTTGAGGCTGATCGAGTAGCACTTGATGCAGAGAAGAAGGTTTTGAAGCTGATAGGAAGAGGTTGGAGGCTTCCCTTGCTCATGCTCTGGATGATAATAAGTGGCAAATTCAGGAGGGTTTTCAGCAAGTGGTTACTTATTTGCTTCACTCAGCCGAGTTTAGTTCTGCCCTCGGGGAAGTGTATACCAAGTTACTCGTGCATGGTAAACACGCAGGCTTCATTGCTGGTTTCAAGGCTCATGAATCAGGTCCAGTTATGGAAGAGTCTCCTTTGTATCAGCCTAACTCCATGGAAGTGTTCAAGGAAACAGTCTTAAAGATGGAGCATTCAACTTACCCCTACATTTCCCAAGTCTCTTCCTTCCATGGGAAGCCTTTGCAGCAGTTGAAGCCTGAAGGTTTGAATGAGGCTGTTTGTCCTAAAGTACTTGAAGCATTTTCCAAGAAGAGGGCTCATTCTGGAGATAGTGAGGAGACTCACGATGTTGATGAAGGTGTGTTGAAGGATGCAAGCCTTGAAGCTTTAGAGGTTGGTGGTGGTGATGCTGAGAAGTTACCAAAGAAGGGAAAGGAGGCTAAGAAAGCGAAGGTGGTGAAGGCAGTTGAAGAGGACGAAGCCTCGAAGCCTTCAGGTTCAGGTGGTGTTGCTTAAACTTCTTTCTACTCCTTTATTCGTAGCTATCTTAGCAAGGTGGTTGTAAACAATTAACTAACTTATGTGGTTGTCCTAAACAATCTTTCTTTTGGTGGAACTCGGTAGGTTCCTGTATGGTTGAAGGCTTAGAAATCCTTATGAACAATATGTAGGGGTGTGCATGGGTCGGTTTGGGTCGGTTTTTATTATTAACCATAACCATAACCGCTATTTCGGTTATGGGATTTTCGTAACCATAACCATAACCAAACTTCGGTTATGGTTAATCGGTTATGAATTCGGTTATGGTTATTTCGGTTATTAACCAAAAAAATCAACCGAAGCTAACTTTAGGCTAAATTATAAAATTAAAAGCCCATGGGTCTTAAAAACTCAGAACCTACAATGATAGACTTAGCTTGGGTTATTATTTATAAGTTAATCAAGACTACACTTTCTAGTTAAAGTACCAATGTGAGATCCCTTTTAATAAGATATTAACAAAAAAACACATTTAACCCCTTGGTTACAACTTACAAGTTTAATTCATCATAAAAAAAAAAAGAATACTACATCAATATCATGTTGTTAATAACATACTTTTATTATAGTAAAAAAACCTTTATACAGTTAATATAGAACATAAATCTATTACATAAACTTAACAATACAAGTTTGGTTCGGTTATATCGGTTAACCAAAGCTTCATAACCATAACCATAACCGCTCGGTCGGTTATAGAAATTTCATAACCATAACCATTGGTTATGTTGGTTATCGGTTAAAATCGGTTCGGTTATGTTGGTTCTGGTTCGGTTATGTCGGTTATGGTTAATTTTGCTCACTCCTAACAATATGTATGGTATATGGCTTGATAAAGCCCTTTATGTTTAATGTTAAGCCCTTATGGCTGTTTATGTATTCTTGTTTGTTCAGCTTTCATTGCTTGATTTTTTCTTATGATGGTTTGTTTTGTTTGTTTTTTTTAATGTTTGGGACTGTTTTACCGGTAGCACCTTCAAAGGTTGAATGCTGCAGTCGGGAGCAAGGCTTCGTTTTTTCTGAACAACTGGTTTGACATTAGGAGGAATTCTGAGCTCATGTTCGGCGACATCTCGAGGAATGCCTGTCATGTCACTAGGACACCAAGCAAAAACATCAGCATTGTTTCGGAGCACCCCTTCAAGCTTCGAGAGTGTTTCTTTTGGAAGGTCTGTGTTAACCTGGATTCTTTGTTCAGGGTACTTTGGGTTGATGCTAAGGCCCAGCTTGCTTCTTTCACCTTCATTCTCATTTACCACTGGTATTGTGGTTGAGGGTTGGAGGGCTGCAATTCCATCTTTTGTAGGGAACTTAGCATTTTTTCGGCTGATAGAGATGGTCATGTCGAAGATTACCACCCCAGGTCTGCCGATAATAACATCATAACTGGATGGTAAGTCGAGGACAACAAAGGTTAATGGTTCAGTCCTCAGCATCCTTCCATCAGAGAGAATAATCAGAAAGGTTGTCAAGATCTGTGGAATGGAGGTCTGATATATAGCAGGAGGATCTTCTCTTTTTGGAAGGAATATTATCTTGAAATGTAGTGCAACTAGAGGACATGCCAATTTAAGCCAAGGATGGCTTTGGACCTGCGGTCCGATCATTGCAATGTCTCTATATGCCAGACATGGACAGCTGCTTGTGTTGACCGAGGAAAAAGGTGATAAGACAAGTCACCTTTTGATCAGTGCTTCTCGACCCTTTGAACCATTGTACCTTTCAACCCTTTAAGCATAGTTATATAATGCTGTTGATTTATTTTGTTTTAGGCTATCCACGCCATCAATATGTGTGATAGTAACGGAGATGGCTTAATTGTATACAAACAAAAAAATAATCTAAAATTTACGCTATAATTAAAGAGGTCCCGATTTGCAAAATATTATACAAAAAATGTGTCTTATCATGTTTTCACGTGTGTTAAGATCCCATGTAACACATAATTTAAAATAAAAAAAAACCTTAATTTAAAGATCATTTTAGGCCTCGAAAGAAATAGACTATCTAGTAATAAAATTCGTTTTTATAGCAAAAGTAGGTAGCTCACATAAATATTAAAGAATGAATTTATTGGTATGATCCACAATATTTAATAGTGGGTCACCTTCACGTGATTATTATGATAGATAAAAAGGGTTGGAGGGGGGGAATGGACACCACCGTGAAACAAAACACAGCACTATCGCAACCTTTGGTCACGGTGGAATTTCCATGGTGGGTATGAGGAATGTCACCTTTGGTTTTTTTTTTTTTGGAAAAAAAAACTATTTTCCACCATATAAATAAACAAAACTTTTAGAAAAATTCCAAACACAACTCTTCTCCTACTCTATAACATTCTTTCATTCTTAATATCTCAAATTCCAAGCCTTTAGAAAAATTCCAAACACAACGGCTTGGGTGAATGTGACCGATGCATACAACATTGAATTTATTGTTTTGTAATGCACTATTTGATGCATTCCATCAACATTTAGGTGAAACCGGTCGTTTTTAAGACCAAAGTTATTCGAAGTTGAGGGATTTTAAAATAAAAGTTGCCAAATTTAACCAACTCTATAATGTCGCGATGGATCGCGATGAAGGGGGAATGTAGTTGGTAATGATTGACGAATCCCTTCGTGAGTACCAAATGCTCTACATAGACTATTTATGGACATGTTCCGGAAAATGCTAAAAAAATCATCCCGTTAGTTGTCAGTTGCGAATTCTGATTCCGACTCTTACGTGATGATCAATGAGACTCAAATACTTCTAATAATATTGTTTATAGTATATACATTAGAGGCATGTTATTTACACAAGAACAAAAATTAGGTTTGCACAACCCTCTACGGGCCGTAGAGGCCTCTACAGCCCGTAGAGGGTGTCAGTGCATTAAATGCAAAACCCTTTTATGGGCCGTAGAGGCCTCTACGGCCCGTAGACATGGGGACCATCAATGAAGAGATTGACTTGCAGTGTGTCAGTTTGAAAAGTAACCCATCTAGAGGCCGTAGAGGCCTCTACGGCCCGTAGACAGAGATAGTCCTCTACGGCTCGTAGAGAAGATGACCTCTACGACCCATAGATGGCCTCTACGAGCATTTTTCAGCCATCTATGGGCCGTAGAGGTTTTTTTTTTTTAGATTGTGTTGGAATGGATGTGTTGAGTTTTTTATAAAAAAAAAGTAAAATAGCATAAAAATATATATTTTTCACTTAATAATAATTTAGTACTAGATTATACCCCGGAGTTGAGAAATGTAACATGACATATCAATTTTACATATGAAATAGAATTATAATAAAACACTCTTTAACAAAAAATAATACTCTCAAACAAAACAATACCTAATTAGACATCTTTAACTTAACCAAAAATTGTTAATCTAATATCAAGCAGCGGAAATACATCCGTAACAATCTTATAGAACACGCTCTTGATTCCTACTAGCTAATATAGGCTTACACAAACAAAGAAGACCCAATATGTTACATATTAAATGAAAAAAATAAAAAAAAGTGTAACTGTCGATACGGTTGGAGTTTCAGGGACCCGAATAGAGGATCTGGAAGGCCACAGGATAGATGATCATACTCCATTCAAAGATAAGTGATACGAAGGTGTAACTATTCGTAGGGTTGAAGTTTCCAGAACTTAAATGGAGGAACCGGATGGCCATACGATATTTGATCATTATAAGCACTCTGATAAATGAAGCGAAGCTGACCGGACAGTAATCAGGGTCATGAAGCGACAATCTTATAGAACACGCTCTTGATTCCTACTAGCTAATATAGGCTCACACAAACAAAGAAGACCCAATATGTTACATATTAAATGAAAAAAAAATTAAAAAAATTGTTGTCTATGCTATTTTACTTTTATAATAAGAAATGAAAATTTGTTTTTATAAAAAAACTCAAATAATATGCTTAAAACTAATAAAAAAACACTTAAAAAAACATAAGTATGGCCCGTATAGGCCTCTACGGGCCGTAGATGTTTTTTATAAACGGGCCGTAGAGATCCTTATGGGCCGTAGAGAAGATGGCCTCTACGACCAATAGATGGCCTCTACGAGCATTTTTCAGCCATCTATGAGCCGTAGAGGTTATTTTTAGATTGTTTTGGAATGGATCTATTGAGTTTTTTTTATAAAAAAGTAAAATAGCATAAACAAAATTTTGTTTCACTTAATAATAATTTAGTACTAGATTATATCCCGGGAAAGTCCCGGGGTTGAGAAATCTAATATGACATATCAATTTTGCATATGAAATAAAATGATAATAAAACGTTATTTAACCAAAAATAATACTCTCAAACAAAACAATTGTCTGTATAAACTAAATTCCATAACTAAAAAACTATTAAATTTAACAACAAAACTGAAGAAATGACTTATCTATCCGATTAAAGTTACTATTGGAACAATCAAAAGTAACAAAATTTAATACCTAATTAGACATCTTTATCTTAACCGTAAATTGTTAATCTAATATCAAGCAGCGGAAATAAGAACTCAAAATTTTTTTATAAAAAAAATTTGTTGATTATGCTATTTTACTTTTTATAAAAAAACCATAACACATACATTAAACATAACACATACATTCTAACACAATCTAAAAAAAACTCTCTACGGCCCATAGAGGCCTCTACGGGCCATAGAGGGGATCACAATCATTGGTAGTCAGGACTGAACCTCGTACCTCGTTTTTCATGTTTATCTACGGCACATAGAGGCCTCTACGGGCCGTAGATAAGTCAAAAATTGATCTCTACGGGCCGTAGAGACCTCTACGGGCCGTAGAGGGTTGTGTGAATTCACCCTTGTGTGAATATCCGGAGCCATACATTATTCATATGGCAGTTTTGTATTTTTTTTCCTTATAAGATTACACTTGTGCAACTATTGAGGGGGGGGGGGGGGGTGGTCCATGTGGAGTAGGAATGGGTTTCTTTTCCAAATACCAATACTTTATCCATACTGTATCCATAATAGTATGCGTACTATTTTGAGCATTCGATACATGTATCAATACACAATTTTATTGATTTTGATATTTGGTATTTTTGATATCGGTACTGATAAAAAATGGTACTGGTACTGAATTATATATACGAGTGAATTTGATATTATGCATTACTATGTATTATAGTATTTACGGTACTCGTATCGATTTCATATATTTGGTACACATATCATATCGGTATTTGTACCGATTTTACCTATTTGGTATCCGTACAATATTTTTACTTGTACCGATTTACTTACTTGGTACCCGTACTGATGCTAAAAAACAAAAATAACAAAGTAACATCAAAACGGGTACCGTACCAAAATATCGGTACCGATACACGTACCGTATTGTAACAATATATTATGTATGGAATTCAATACTGCTATGGGTACGACAACGATCACACCTAGCGGATGGCGCAAGGGGGTTACCCCTTAACGCCTGTTAACACAAAAGGTAGGTAGGGTCTACTACCCTCCACCAATCACATGCACACACACATTTATTTTTTTTTTAATTTTATTTCTTTTATTTATCTTTTTCGTTATACAACAAAACACTTGTTAAAGTATATGTTAGTTAAAGCCCACTACCTATGTGACAATGATGTGATAAGGCCTTATTACACGATTTAGAGGGTGTTTGGGATTGAGTTTCAAAACAACTTATTGACTTATTGGCTTTTTCAAAAAGCCAATAAGTCAATAAGCTGTTTGTGTAACCCAAAAGCACTTTCTGTTTTGACTTTTGGCTTTTGGCTTTTGGCTTTTAAGGGTGGAAAAACTGTTTTTGAAAAGTTAGAAATCCTGGCTTTTGGCTTTTGGAAAAAAATTACAAATTTACCACTCATACAACCAATATTCACAATAAGTTAAGCGAAACACTTAAAAAAACAACAATCTATTGACTTTTTGACGTTTCTCATCCCAAAAGCTAATCCAAACACTTTTTTTAAAACTCCTTTTCAAAAAATCATAAGTCAATAAGCACTTTTAACCAAAAGCACTTTTGCATTTCCAAACTCAATCACAAACACCCTCTTAGTTAAACCACAACATATAACCTATCTTGAAACCTACTTATAGCATTCAACTTCTTTTCGATTTTACAACTTAGAAACTTATTACATATCTAAGGATAATCACTGACAATAGCATGGTGGTATAGTTGTATGCTCTCACCCAGAAGAAGATGTTGGGCTCTACTGTTCTAGCCCTATCTGAGGCTTCGAGTAGATTTATTAGGATTATATTAGAGACATTGAGGAAAAAAAAAAAAAAACCATATCCATGGATGAAATCTTGAAGTCATTAACTAAATTATACAAAATTCGAATTTAAAGCATACAATTTTTAGATAAGAAATCATAGTGTTCATATAAAATCATAAACAAAACATATAAATATTACAACACTAAATTAAAACAAATCTGTCAATCATGATCATATATGTACATATCTTGATCCTCCTTAACAAACAAAAATAAGCACCATGCATTTCTTAGCTATAATAAAAACATGTACTTGTAAAAATCTATAGAAAACTTGACTCATTATCCATCCACAATTTCTAATAAAATAATAAGTTATCTACATATAATATCAACCATAATATAACAAAAAAAAATTCAATAATAAAATAATATAATAAAATATGAGGCGTAGGAATTGAAAAGGTGGGGCAGTGGCCCTATCTAGGCATTGGAAGTATGTGATCCAGAACCAGATGCTTGATGACCGCACATCATCGTCAATCATGGTCCCTCATCTTCTTGTTTCCGCGTCCCTGTCTACACACACTGTTTTTTTTTTTTTTTTTTTTTTAAAGCATACAACCAAGTGCACTTCATTTGCTACACCATCATATCATCATCATCATCACCATCATCATGCCCCATTTGTATTTCCATACTTATCAACTTTGTGTGTGCATTGTATAAAGAAACGACATCAATGGTGTGTAGCCATTTCTGGCATTGCATTTGTGGATACCATTCAACTTATCTTCCTCCACGAATGAATTCATATACACGTTTCCTTTTTATGGTAATCTCTACGTTGAATGAATAAATTGTAATAATTATACCTTTGAGATTATTAAAGGTATAAACCTTTTTTTTTATTTTTTTTTTACTTTTATTCAAGTTTTTATTCTATGTTGCCAAAATGATATAAGGCTATTGGGTGTGGAGGGTTGATGATGGGCCTTCACGTAGGCGTCACGTAGGATTGGGGGAGTGGTATCTTCATGATGGGCCTCCAAGGGGGTGGTATGCACTATGATGATGCGCCTCATCATTGGCCAGAATTATTCAAAATAATAAAAGTGGCCCGTCATCCCCAACAAGAATTAGATGGTCATGCCATTGCCGGCATAGGGGGGCGGTGTACGCCGGTCCGGCTTGGGCATGCCGGCTCCATACCGAGCAGCCTAATTTGTTTGGTAGATATTGGTACATAAGTTTCCCAAGTTTTTGAATCGTGTATTATTATGTGTGCTCCCATTGACGGAACCACAACTTCTTGGTTACATGATCGGCATTGAAATTAAAGTATGAAAACTCATGTTTTCCTATTAAAAGTGTTGGAATTTAAATTTTTACCTACATTATAAAAATTCATGTTGTCATCTATATAAATAAGAAATGTTTTCCACCATTAATTAAGGTTATGTTTTTCTAAAAAAAGTCCATGTATTTTTTTCTCGACACGTCAAAGAAAATTTGAATGATGCAAGACACGTATCTATTTGAAACCGGACAATAGTACATAACAAATTCCAGTGAATTTCGACGGTTGAAGAGCCATGCCTCGGTTGACCATCTTAAACCTTTTTGAATCTGCCATACTATTCAAAAAGGGTAGCGGTGCAGCTTGTTGCCCGTTTACCCACCGCTCATTTATAATTCTTGTTAGTTTTTTAATGAAAAATTATTTCCATTCGGTCATTTTACCAAAAAAAAATGTATTAGTGAACGGAATGGATTTATAACTTATACGGTTTGTTTTGACTTGAATAGTGGATTTAGCTCAATGGTCTGCATTTTCAAAAAGTAAAGATTTGTAGAAGATTTGATTGATTTTTCCTTAAAATGGTTCAACACTAAATATTGTAGAAAGTAAATATGTCCAAACACAGGGACACTTGTCCCAAGAATATTAGTTAGTACGGTAGTAGTTTGAAAAATGATTGATTTAATTAAAGAGTACACCCAAGGCATTATAGCCTAGTGGTATCTTGGTGGTGAGATAAGACTTAAGGGCCATAAGGTCCTTTGTTCGAATCTCACAAAGGGGATTTTCTCTTAATTATGAGTTTCCTCATGAATTGGTGACTTGGTGGTGGAAAATGATCGCGTGGCAACACTGGTGGCACGATGATACTCCAGTGTTCCGTGAGTGATTCCAATTTGTTGGCCGTTCAAAAAAAAAATTAAACAGTACAAAATTACACTTTTTTATTTTTTATTTTTTTGCATTTTATGTTCAAAATCTCTTTATTTATTGCATATTGTGTCCTTTATAGCTAAATGGGTTTAAAATCTGAGTTAACTTCAACCCAGGGGTATAATTGTCCATTCATGTCCCTCATCATCTTCGCCCCTATTCTAACAGACCTACACACAACTTTACACCCTAATCGACCATCTGAAACCCTAGAACTACCCAAGAAAAGATTAACTGGTTATTTATCTGATTCTGTTATTTATTTAGCTCATCTCAAAACCCTAAATCTTTCACATAATTATCTCAAAGGCCATGTTCCTGTTTCATTGTTTCATCTTGTAAATCTTGAAGTAGTAGATTTGAGTAGTAATCATTTCATTGGGGAGCTATCTGTTAGTATTAATCTCACTTCAAGTGTTGGATGCCTCTGATAAATTGTTTAGAGGTTTACTTCCACCTGGTTTATGTGTTAACTCAACCCGAATTTGTGATCTTAGATTTGCTGTGAATTATTTTAGTGAGATGCCTCGATCGTTGACTAATTCGCCGATTATTTCAACTGCTCAGCAACGATTAATCTCACTTCGATTGATCTAGGGACTAATAACTTTTTGGGAACGATTCCTGCAGATCTTGTTTCTTGCTAGGAAGTTAAAAGGTTTAAAATTTGCAAGAAACAGATTCACAGGCCAAATACCAGAAAGTTTCAAGAATTTTGAGTCTCTTGCTTTCCTTTCGGTTTCCAATTGCAGCTTCAGTAACCTCTCGTCATCTCTTAAAATCTTGCAGCAGTGTTCTAATCTAACTGTGTTGATTCTTACAATGAACTTTTATGGCAAGCAGTTGCCTTCTAAGGATGATCTACTGTTCTAATCTAACTGTTCTTTTACCATTGCAGGAGGTAATAGATTGTTTTGGTCGATTAGGGTTTCAGATGGTCAATTAGGGTGTAAAATTGTATGTAGGTCTATTATAATAGGGGGAAAGATGATGAGGGACATCAATGGACAATTGTACCCCTAGGTGTATTGAAGTTAACTGAGATTTTAAAGCCAAATAGTTATAGAAGGACACAATATGCAATAAATAAAGAGATTTTGGACATGAAAATGCTAAAAAAAAAATAAAATAAAGGACACGTTTCATAATTTCAGTGATACATAAAGGACACAATGTGTAATTTTTCATTAACCAATATACTTAAAATGACAATAAAATAGCATATATTCAAAATCATATGAAACATATCTGATTCGGTTCATAACGAGCCAAATTGGCCTAGTTCGTCGCACTTGTTATGTGATATGATATGTTAGTATGTATGGGTGCAAAGGAGCCGAGCCCGAGCTCGACCAGGATCGAGCTCGAGCTTGATTAATGATGGGATTGGGTACTGAATCATTGTATGGATCAGCCGAACCCGGATACAAAATCGCGTAGCCCAGCATACTGCGTAAGGCCCACCAGGCGCATATCTTGAAGCATGACGTCACCCATGACCTCCACTCTCCTACAATCACGGAAAATTGCACGCTGATAGCGGTAAAAGCGATATAAGTTCCATGTTTCCTTATTTATTATCTTAATTGATTACCTTATTGAAATAACTTAGGGTAGTGGAGACCACCCTAATCGGGCCTCGGCCCACATTGATTAGGGTTATGGGTGATAATGGCATATGTCGAACTCTATACAAGGGATGATCTCCCTAATAGAGAGGACACATTGTGCTAACCCTAAAAGCTATCTCAAATAGTATCCTCATCACCCAGTTTTTGTTACAAACAACTACACTAGTAGTCATCTCCTTACCCAACAATCTTTTATTTGTTTTAGGGTACTTGGAGCCATAGAGTTATTAGTGAAGGATCACTCTTGTGGACCCATGGTCATATCATCCCATCTAGGAGGTAAGACTCTTTCTTTCTTCATTGGCGCCATCCGTGTGGGCTTCAATCTTTCAATCTACAACCTATGGAACCAGACACTGGAATCTTTTCGACTAGTCCAGCCAATGCTGCAAACCCGTCATCGACGAGGTCGATGCAGTCACTCCTGAAACAGTGTCGAAGAAGGTGGTCCAAAAAACCCCTACTTTGTCATTCACTTTTAATGCTGACAAAGAAAGTGCTCAACCTCATCGTAACAAGGAGATGGATCAGGATTTCCTAGATCCAGATGAATGGTTGGCTAGAGAAATTGCTAAGAATGTGGAAAAATATCAGAAGGCCTTAAGCTTTGGAACTCAAGGCCAAAAACGTGACCTAGTTCATGGCAAAAATGAGGGCAACCGTGCTCCTAAAGGATCTCGTCAGGCGGTGCGTGGTGGAGATCGTGGTAGAAATACTCGCGATCAGGACTACGTCAACCTGGACGACGAGCCTGACGGCTATGAAGAAGCTGATGATGAAATGAATTATGACTCAAGTTTTAAGCAACAATCCAAGTTAGTGGCGAGCACGCACACTCGCATAGACGAAGATGTTTACAAGCCATACCGGCCAAAGGCCTTCGCGGAAAGGTTAAAGTTTTGCCAACACATTGCTCTTGCCCCAATACCGCAAGGGGCAAAAGTTCCCAGCAGTATCGGGAAATATGACGGTCTGCACGACCCTGATGACCATCTGCACGCATTCGAATGCGCTGGAAGTTCTGTCATGTAGCCAGTTCAGGTTTGGTGTCACTTATTTGCCCAAACCTTACCCGGCGCGGCAAGAGTATGGTATGAAAACCTTCCCGCAGGAAGTGTTATAGATTTCGATGGCCTGATAAAGAAGTTCAGCAACCACTTCTCGCATCTATGCAAGCACAAGAAAGACAAGGCCCACATCCTGCTTTGCGTGCGGAATGACAATAAAACAGTAGAGGACTACATTGTCCGCTACAATAAGGAGGCCCTACAGATAGGATGTAGTGAAGAGCTCACTCGCGCGACTTTCTTTCAGGGGGTCCGTAGTGAGGAGCTGATGAAGTGTCTTACCGGGAAGGACGGTATACCGACTTCTCGGGAGAAACTGATTGAAGCGGCTAAGATCTATGCCGCATCTGAATGATCTTTCCAACAAGGAAGAAGGTTTCAACACAATAACAGTAACAATGCAAGATCAAGTAACAAAGGCAAAGGGAAACAGTCCGTCTTGGCGAGAATCTCTGGAGCAGCATAGGAGGGGAAGTACTCTTCTTCTCAAGATGCACGCAATTACGTGAACAACAAGCACCCGCGAGATCAGCGGGGGCAATCAAAGAAAAACTATCATTGGACCCCGTTGACAAAAACCCCATCTCAAGTTTTGAAAACCGAGCAAGTACAATTCAAAAAACCAAGAGAATTGAGTCACAAAAGAAAGAACGTGGATACCACTAAGTACTATGAATACCATGAGGACTATGGCCATGTAACAGATAATTGCTATCGCTTGAAGATGGAAATTGAGAACGCAATTAAGTTTGGTCAATTAACTCACTTGGTTAAAAACGTCCGAAGAGGTCCTTGTGAAGATACGGACGCAGGGTAAAGCTCCCAGAAGCGTATCCACAATCTCAACACGCACCATGTCCATCAGAATTCACGCTACAAGTGTCACATGGTAAATCATGGGGCGTGAAATAAAAGAACTTTCACAGTGGCTAATAATGACGCATGGAAAGAGGCAGACGTCATCATGCCCAAGGTACGCGACGGAGCTTCATCAACGGCCCCGTTAATCATTACCGGTGTCATTGGTCACTACCGAACGCGTTACATGTTTTTGAACAATGGTAGCAGTACGGACATCATGTACGAGAAATGTTTTAATCAGTTGGATGAAGAGGACAATGCCTGGATTGTTTCAGTTTCAGAGCCCAGCGCTGGGTTCATACTTGAGATGATCATTCTGTTGGGAATGTTATCGTTTCCCGTCACACTCTTAGCCGGAAAACACTCAAGAACAAAAACTTGTGATTTTATGGTTTTGTAGTCTCCTCTTCGCATTACGTACTCCTTGGCCAAGTTTAATTGCAACGCGTCAACGCCACATCAAATGGTAGGTTTTCCTACCCGTATAGGCGTAGCTTTCATACGTGGAAACAAAGACTGCTATGTCACCGATGCGCAGAAGCTAATCAAGATGCAAAAGCCAACTGTCCGCACAGAGCCAGAAAACTGGGTTCTTAACCCTAAATTTCCAGAGCAGACACTTATTCTTGTCCCTGTAATCTCTGACACCATACGCACCCACTTAAAACAAATTTTAATAAAAAAAAACATGGATGTGTTCGCTTTTCAGCCAACAGACATGGTGGGTATACCACACCATATAGCAGAACACTGGCTCAACGTTCACAAATCAGTTGAACCCATTGTCCAGAAAAAGCGAACATGAGACCAGAGAAAACGAAGGCCATGAATGAGCAAGTGAGAGAATTGTTAAATGCAAGCATTCTGCGTAAGATCTGTTATCAAACATGGGTAGCCAACCTTGTCATGGTAGGAAAGTCCAACAATAGTTGGCGCATTTGCGTTGACTACAAGGACTTAAATGAGGCTTGCCCTAAAGATTCTTATCCACTGCCAGAGATCAACTAAAAATTTGACTCCCTGGCACTTTACAGATTCAAGTGTTTCCTTGATGCATACAAAGGGTATCATCAAATACACATGGCCAAGGAAGACGAGGATAAGACCGCTTTCCGGACCAATATGGGAACGTTCTGTTACACGAAGATGCCTTTCGGGCTTAAAAACGCGGGTTCTACTTATCAATGTCTCATGGATACAACTTTTGAGAACCAGATTGGTGTTAACTTGGAAGTGTGTGTGGATGACTTAGTCATCAAAAACAAAGAGGAAGATCAAATGCTGCTTGATATACAGAAAAACTTAGATCAAGTCCGTAGTGTGAGAATGAAGTTAAACGAGAGCAAATGCTCGTTCGGAATGGAAGAAAGAAAGTCCTAGGGGTGATCGTCACAAAGGATGGGTTCCGCGCTAACCTTGAGAAAATACAAGCGATTGACTGGATGCCATCACTATTGTCGGTAAAGGAAGTGCAAACATTAATGGGCCGTTTGGTGGCCCTAAACCGGTTCCTATCAAGTTATGCATCCAAATCATTCCACTTTTTCGATACCCTGAAGAACTGTTTGAAGATATCTAATTTTCGCTGGACAGTGGAAGCAGAAAAGGCTTTCAAAGACAAGAAAGAATGTTTGATGAACCTCCAAACTCTCACAACACCATTACCAGAAGAGCCACTTATGCTCTACTTGTCCGAGTTTGAACGAGCAGTTGGAGTTGTGCTAATGGTTGACCGGAAGGGAGTCCAGACTCCAATTTATTATGTCAGCCGAACGTTGTTGGATGCGGAAACAAGATATATACTCGACAATGGAAAAGTTGGTCCTGGCTCTAATATATGCCTCACGGCGCTTGCTCAGATACTTTGAGGGACATCCTATAAACGTCTTGACAGACTATAGGTCAATGAGGTACTGCGGAAGCCAGAGTTATCTGGACGTTTGGCCAAGTAGGCCATAGAGCTGGGCGAACATTCTATCACATACAAAACACGACCATCTTTCAAAGGACAAATTCTCACGGACTTCACCGTCGAAGTCCGTATTGACAAGATAGCAGAATGTTAAGCTGAAATAGAACCGACTTCCACAAAAGACGAGTCCAGAGTCTGGAAATAGTTCACAGATGGTGCATGCAATGACAATGGCGCGGGCGCGGGGATGCTCCTGATTACTCCGGAAGGGAAAGAATTCACCAAACTCGACTCGGCTCATTGGTAATTTCTCGAGCTCAGCTCCGGCACGGCTCATTTATTATCTATTAGTGAATATATTAAATAAAAATAATATAAATAAAAGTTCATTTAAGCTCGCGAGCTCGATAAGTGAAGCTCGAGTTCGGGCTCGTTTACTAAACAACTTTAAATAAGGGTAAATACTATTAAATATTAAAAAAACTAATATTATACTTAGTCTCGAGCTCGGACTCGATGAATAAACGAGCTTTGTTTTTGGCTCAAGCTCGGCTTGAGCTTGATAAGGCTCGACACCTTTCGAGCTTTTTATCGAGCTGAGCTCGAGTAGCTCGGCTCGTTTGCATTAGTATGTTACCAAAGTATTACTGAGATTTCTCTAAGTTTAGTTTTTTATAATGTCTTAATAGCAGAAGTTAAAAGGGTTTGTGACGAAAGATTACTATACACATATCACGAAATTGCTGATAAAAATAGAGTAAATTCCTTTTTGAGTCCCTGAGTTTTGTTGATTTTAACTACTTGAGTCCAACATTTTCATTTTTAACATTCTGACTCCTAGTGTTTTATTTTTGTTATGGTTTGAGTCCTAAAAACTAACTCCGTCCAACTTTTATGTTAAGTATCCCTCACGTGCAATACACGTGAGGGTACTTTAGTAATTTTGCTTTTGTCTTTCACCTTCCCCTTATAAGAACCCAGTAACCCACATCAAAACCCTAACCCCTCTTTTAATCTTCGATCCAGACATCATCAGTAAAGAAAATCATGAACGTACTTTGTGCATGTGGGTCTTCAACAATCATTCGAACATCATGGACTTCAACGAATCCTGGAAGAAGATTCCATTGCTGTGCTAGACCAGTAAGTTGTGGGTTTGTAAGGTGGGTTGATCCTCCAATGTGTGCTCGATCTTGTGAAGTTATACTTGGATTACTAAGATCCATAAACAATCAACAAGAAATGGCTCGGATCAGAGACAAACAGTTGAAAAAATTGAAAGTTGTTATGTTTGGTTGTTGGTTTTTGTTTGTAATGTATGTATGTATGTGATCATGAATTGAAGTAATGGTTGTAAGTTGTATCTACTTGACCTAATTTTGACTAATGTATTAAATATGGTTGTAAAGGTCAAGTTGGTTTAATGTATCAGAATTTGGTATGAATGAAATGGTATGGTTTTTGTAATGTATTAAACCATGTTTGAAAATGTTGACAATAAATTGACCCATAACCACTGAGCATAACCATTGACCCATAACCAAATAACAATGACCACTGACCCATTACACAAACCAATGACCCATATCACAATTACAATAACCAAACCATTGACAATGACCACTGCAAATAACAAGACTGCAACAACCAAACCATTGAACCATTACACAAACCAAACCATTGACCCATTACACAAACCAAACCAAACTGACCCATTACACAAAACTGACAATAACATCCCCTGCAAACAATAACAAAACTGCAAAACAATAACCAAACTGCAAAAACAATAACAAAACTGCAAAAACCAAACCATTGACCCATTACACTACAAATAACCATGACATAGCTGCAAATAACATCAGTCATTTCATACCATAACATTAAAATTGTCACAAGTTGCCATAACATACCATAAAATACCATTACATACCATACTTAACCAAAAGACAACATTGTTCATTAAACAGACACAACTAGGACATTAAACAGACTTCAAAAGGACTAAACAAACTTGGACCAACAACTACACATATTGAGTGACATGTGAGCACCCTGTTCCAGCCTTTGCCCATTTTCCAACCCTTTTACTCCCTTTAGCAGACTTTGCAGCCTTGGTAGCCTTGGTCTTATCTTTGTCACCACCCTGCCCCTTGCAAGTTCTTGAGTTGTGTCCTCCATTCCCACATTTTTGACAAGTCTTGCTTACTCCTTTCCTTGTCAACTTCCCTTTCTTGACCATCTCCTCAGCAACTTCAGATTGTGACTTCTTCCTCTTCTTTTTTCGCCTTTCTACCTGAGTATGATGCTTTGGAGGGGTTAGAGTTGTTGGGCATTCAGAAGGTGTCCAAAATTCTCTACCATTAATTGGATATATGGTGTTCATGTACACATCTTTCCAAGTGTCAAGACAATATAACTTATCAACCCATGATTCAACTACACCAACCTCAATCCCATTTCTTGTCATATCCCATAATGCAGCAACAACATGCTTACATGGCATGGCTGTTAACTCCCATTTTCTGCAAGAACAAGTTCTTTCATTCACATTTACTGCACTTGGTCTATATAAGGACCACTTACTTGAAATTTACCCCTACCAGCCATCATCACAGAATACTGACTTGCCTTAGTCTTAATTTCATTAAACACCCTTGTAGCATAAGGAGTCAAAGGGCCACGACATTTTGAAATTTGTTTGTGGACCACAACAATTTTCTTCATCAAGTATTCTCTAATGTACTCAAGACAGGTTATTATTGGCTTGTCCCTTCCCCCTACAAGTTGCATGTTAAAGGATTCACACATATTGTTTAACAACACATCAGTTTTTGCCCTCCCTGTTAACACATATTGTTTAACAACAAATCAGTCAAAACATATGGAACTTTAAGTTACTAATTACATTTGGGAAGATAATAAACACATACCAGTGAAATGTGAGTTGGCCCAACCTTTAGCTGGAATCTTTGATAACCACTCATAAGGCTTAACATCTACCCTTTTGATAGCCTTCAAATGCCTGTTGAATTGTGGAATTGTAGTTCCACAAGCACATTCCCATAACATCTCTTTATACAAGTTGTCACTCCATGTAGGCTTCATGTTCTCATGGACGTGTCTCAACAATACCTATGCTCAGCAAGTGGAAACATCTTTGCTATTGCAGGTAGTAGACCCTATATGCAATTTATAATGAATTAACATGCAAGTAATAATGAATTAACATCAAATACCATAACAATTAACAAGGATACATTTACCTTTTGTCTATCACTAATAAAAGTGAAATAAGAATCAACAGTTAGATCTAGATCATCTCCAAGATTATCCAAGAACCAGGTCCATGAACTAGTTGTCTCAGCCTCCACTATAGAGTATGCAACAGGATATATTCCATTGTTTCCATCAATACTCACAGCTGTTAAAACTTGTCCAGGGAATAGACCTTTCATAAAACACCCATCTAACCCTAACAGATTCATATCCAACAGTTTGAATCTTGCTTTCAATAGTCCCAAACAAATGTATATTCTTCTGAATTGTCTTGATGGACTAGATGGGTTACACTCTCTTTCAACATCAATTTTTACAGTTGTACCAGGGTTGGACCTTAGTAACTCTTCACAATAATCCCTTAACATTGTATACTGGGCTTTCAAATCACCTGCTATCTTATTAACAGCCATAACCTTTGCCCTAAATGTTTTCTGTAAGCTGAATTGGATCTGATTTTTCTTCTCTAACTAATCTTGAAGGGATTTCAATGGAATTGTAGGGTTACCCTCTAAGATCTGCTCCACCTCTGCTGCAACACTGCTCACAGTATACAATCTAACTTTTCTTGTTTGCAGACAGTCATGAACATCAAAGAAAGTTTTAACACTCCATGGTAAACTAGGTTTTGCTTTGGAAACATGGAGGGCCTAGTGACATGTGGGTGTTGGGAACCTTATCTTTCTTTTGGTGCTTTCATGGCTTCCATTGGTATTGGTTGGATTATTTAATGATGCACTGTTTGAAGATTCCCCCTTATTTTTAACAATAGGTCCACAAAATTCAGTTAAGTTACCAATTTGCCCCTGCATAGTATTTAATGATGCACTACTGTCTGGATTAATCCCATGACATACGACACGAAATCTAGTTTTGTCATTCTTGCATATAACAAGTTGCCTTCTGTTAGGATCTGAGTATTGGATTGTTTTGATTAATGATGTAATATGAATGAAGTATAAATGGAAAGTGCAGCGGAATAAAGAATAATCAAAACATAGAGAATAATTGTTATCAATCGAAAGCTTTCATTAAAGTTGAAAGATTACAAAGGTACAATTATAACTCCCCCTCAGCCTGATCACTCAGAGTTTGTTTGTCTTAGAGAGAATGACGAGTGACAAATAGAACAGTACAAGTACTGTTCTATTTATAGACAAGTACAAACCTCTGATGATCACATAGCTGACGTCACCTAGAAAGCGACCCCTAACTGACTAACAAACTACAACATCTGATAAAACAATAAACTACTGTTACATTGAAACTACTGAATGGAAACTCTGTTAAGCCATAAACTCTGATGTCTTCTTAACAACTGTTGAACCAAAATGCTGTTGGTTCAACAGTCCTTTGTTCTTCAGATCTTGATCAGCACTTGTTCTTTATCAGACTTTTGCTCTTCAGACTTTCTTCATCAGACCTTTCATCAGCAGCAGTTGTCTTGTATCAGTTGTTTAAGCGTCAGCAGTTTGGAGTCAGCAGTTCTTTGGAGGAAGCTTTCTTGTAAACTCTGTTATTTATTCTTGATCAACACTTAGTATATTTTGGCTTTCAATCATCTGTTCTTCTCCAGGTCAGCAGACCCAACAATCTCCCCCTAGAACAGATGATGCCAAAACTCTGCTTTATTCTTGATCTTTATTCCTCATCAGACTTTCTCTAATTTGCCCTTTTAATTGCAATTCAAAGTGCAGAGAGAAGAGGTCTTCAACATCTCTATCCAGTGTCAAATTCAGAAGTGACTGGAGATCTTCAGCACTTAGGCCAGGTGCCTCATCCATGCTCAACTTCTGAACACTACCATCTGATCTGAGCAATGTCAATTCATGGGTCTCTTTATCAGACTTCCATTTTAGAATTTTAGAATCAGAGGAGTGACTGGGATGCATCTTTATTTGGGATGAGTTTGGTGATGGTGGTCTTCCAATGAGTTCTCTGAGCCTGTCTGACACAGGATCAGAAAAGGATCTGATTTGGTTCAAGATCCCCTCTTTCACATAAGTGTTAGTAAACTTCCTTGTGTCTTCTTCAGACATTTCCTTCTGCCTCTTGTATTGCCTTTGAGCAGCAATAGATAGATCAGAGGTTGCAAGCAAGCTATCTAATGTGAAGGCCTGAGAGGGTTTCTTGGGAGCATCATCATACACTGGTTTTCTTGGAAGATCAGGATTGGTCTTTCTTTCTTGTTCAAGCTTTTTATATGTCTCAATTAGCCTGATTTCTGACCATCTGGCAACAGATTTCATCTCTCCATACTTAGCTGCTACAAGCTCTTGTCTCATTCTTCTGAATTTCAAGGCTCTAGCTTCATCTCTCCCCTTTTTGAAATCAGGAGCAGAGACCTTAGCAGGAGGATTCTTGGCCATGTTCTCTATTCTGATTAGTTCTTCTCTTAGAGCATGTGTGGTCCAGCCTGTAAATTGATTCTTTGTTGCTTTATAAGGCTTGGATGCCAAGATCTGTTCCAGCAGTGAATCCCTTACTTCCATCTCCAAGTGTCTGCTGAGAGGCATGGTTGACATGGAGTTGCTCAGGGTCTTAGCATAGTCTTCAATCCTTCTGAGTTTGCTAAGCTCTGCTGAATGGATGCCCTGAGCAGTCCTGTCATCCTTCCCTTTGCACTTCTCTTTGATGACAGCATCAGCCTGTTCACCCTTGTATTTGAGATATGTGTCTATATTAGGTGGAACAGGGAAGCCTTTAAGAGAAGGGAAGGATCTTTCTGATGGCTGATCAGTATTATAGAAGGATTGAAGTTCCCCCTTGATTAAATCCAACTCAAGGGGATACTTCTCAGCCAATGGGGTGATGGATGATGGTGGTCTGTGTGACCTGAATTGGTCAGTGTGTGGTGAGTAAGATGAGAGTGGAATGGCATTGACTGGTGTGGATGAGATTGGGGTGTTAGGTGGTGTGTTATGGATGTTTTCATCTTGTATAACAAAGGTGGATTTCCTTTTTCTGCTATACAAGATTTTGGGTGAGGATGAGGATGTAGCAGTGGATTGAGAAACATCTGTTGGTCCTTTTGTGGAACCAGCAGTTGTTTGGGTTTTAGGTTGTGATGAAGTAGGTTTGGAAGTTGGTTGAGTTGTGGTTGGTTTAGTGACAGGTTTGGGTTGTGCAGATGTTTTAGCAGTTGTTTTAGGTTCAGTTGTTGTAGGTGCAGTGGTTTGGTTAACAGAGGTTGTGGTGGCAGTGGTTTGTGGAGCAGTGGTTGTGGTAACAGGTGTTTGTACAACAGGAGTTTCAGCAGTTAATTTGGAAGGTGGTTTTCTAGTGTGTTTGGCTGGCATTTTCCTTCTCTTTGAAGTGCCCACATCTTCCACTTCCTGTTGCTGTTCCTTTTTCAGTTGTACCAACTTCTCTGCCTTTACCTCCAATGTTTCAGCCCTTTTCATTTTGTCTTCAGCAGCCTTTTCAGCTCTTTCATTAGCTGAAGTGTCAACTTCTTTTGCCTTTGATGCTGGAGCTGGTTCAGAGACAGGGACTTGAACATTTGGTTGTTGTGTTTGTGGAGCTGATTTGGGTGACCCTGGTTTGTCAGCAGTTGGCTTCTTCCCTATTTGTGTTTTTAGTTTACGTAGCCTATCTCTGCCACTCTCCCCCTTTTTGGCATCATCAGCAGTGAACTCATCATCATCTTCATCTCTGAGAATTGTGGTAGGGGCAGAGCCAGTGGTCTTCAGCAAGTGTTCTTTGATCACCTTGATATCAGCCTTTGTATCATTGAGTCTGGCATCTACCATGTTTCGGATCACAGTCATGTAGGTTTCTTGTGTCTGATCTGCTAATTTTCGATGAGCTATGATGATGGGGGAAACAGATTTCCATAGCTCATTAGCAACATCAGCAGTTGATGGTTGACTCTTTGTAAAGTTATTCAATGTTTCCAAAATTGTCTTGACATCAGATTTGATGTCAGCAACAGAGGATTCAAGGTTTTGAACTTTAGCCGTCAATTCTTGTAGTTTTGACTCATCACCTAAATTAATAGGATCATCTGAATCCCTACCAGAGGTAGTTTTAGCTGGTTCAGCCCTAGGAGGTGAGTCCATGGAGACAGAACCTGCTGCCCCTTGGTCTTGGTTCTGGGGACTTCCAACTGTTTTTGGAGACACAATTGTGTCTTCAGCAGTTGTTGCCTTCAAGGAAGTCTTAGCAATGTAACCACTGTCCTGCTGTGAAACAATGGTCTCAACAGCAGTAGTGGCTGCTTCTCTTGAAACCTCATCAGAAGTAACATGTACTTCTGGGAGTATAACCTCCTCATCTGTTTGTGGGATGGCTGATTGATTTTCCTCAGTCCCAGTCACTGGTAGTGGCATACTCTCAGTGATAGGTGATTGAGAGGAACTGGGATTGTCCTGAGTTTTATCTATAGCCTCAAACAGGGGTTGCATTGTAGGTGGGACATGTGGTGGTGATGTAGGTGGAGTAACAAGCTGATTAGCCCTGGGAGATGGGCTTGTAAACATATGATCAAGTGACTCATATGCCTCAGTGTGAGGTTCCCTTTGGCTTACAACAAGTTCCTTTTGTGAGGAATCTTGAGGAGTTTGCTTAGGTTGAGATATCTCCAACTGTTGTGAGGAAGTAACAACAGTGGTTTCATGTTGCTTTGGTGATGCAACAGGGTTAGCTTCTGGTATCTCATCTTCCAGAAGACCCTTTTTGGGTTTGGTGGTTGTTTTGGTGGATGGACGTTTTCTTTTGGTGGCTGGTGTGGGTTTCACAGCACTGGATGAAGTGCCATGATCACCAGGAGCAGTGGGCTCACCAACAGAGGTTTCAACAACAGTTGTTGTCTTTGTCCTCTTTGGTTGTGTTTTGGAAACTTTTTGTGCTTTTTCTTGGGTTGAAGAACCCAGCATTCTAGTAAAAGTTTCATCAGTTAAACTTTTCATTTTAAATGACTCTCCCTTTTGAAAATCCTTTTCAGGTAAAAGCTTTTGTAGAATTACACTTAGAATTCTAGGGTAGAGCAGAAAAGCATTGTTTGAGCCAGATTTTATGGCTTTCACATTTGATACCAAGTCTGAAAACAATCCCTGAGATAGGTTGAAGTCAGAGTCTGACAACATAGCATATCCCAAGTATTGTATCCTCAATGGGATTTCATTGAAGGAAGTAGTCTTGGCCGAGGCACAGAGGAGGAGGGTATGGAAGAAAAATTTCATGACTGGTGGGAAAAACTTTTTATATAGTGTGGAACCAGTCATTTGAGCATCATACCCCCTCTCTTGAAACTCAGTGTGAAGCTCTGTTTTTGGAAAAGTTTCCATACCTGACAAGTCGTTCAGTGAGAAGGTAGTGGAGATGATCTCAGGTGTTATGGCGATACTGGTGGCTCCAATTTTTGAAATTATGGACGTAGGTTTTTTGTCTTGGTATAAAACCTCAGCAGTTGCCCAAAATTCTTGGAGTGTTTCTAGGTGAATGGGGGCATCAGTAACAAGAATATTTTTATATTTCGAGTTATTTATGATGTCAATGGTGGAATGGAATGGAGTGTTGTCTTCGGTTTTAACCAAATATGGTAGGAAATTGTGAGTGGCTTTTGTTTGAAGTTCCATTTTAATGGATTTTGATTATGAAAGGAATGATCTTTGATTGAGGGTTATGAGGAAGACGAGAGCGGTTTTTGGTATTTTGAATACAATGAGACAGTAAAACTGCTGTTGGGGGAAGGAACAGGGTTTTATAGGCTCTGGTGAAACCGCTGATGTGGCAAACATCTGCTTTTGAGAGCAGACGTGGCAAACATCTGATGGTTGAAACATCTGGTGGCAGATAGCTGTTTTGTTAAACCTCTGTTGCCAACCTCTGTTGTTTAACCAAAAGACTGATGAAAACAGTTGTTTTATCTGATCAGATGTTTGAAACAGATTTTTCAACCAACAGTGGTTGTTTTACCTGATCAGATGTTTGAAACAGATTTTTCAACTAACAATGGTTTTAATAAAACAGTGGTTGTTTTATCTGAATCAGTGGTTTGAAAACAGATTTTTCAACCAAAGTGTTATTTTAGCAAAATTTGATTTTCTGAAACATTTTAATGTTTTATTGAAAACATTTTTGTTGTTTTTAATCCATGTTTAACATTCCAATTCGAGAGATCAGATTTGTGAAGGTAGATGTGTCTAAAGCTTTTGTCAGCACATCTGCCAACTGATCCTCTGTTGGAACATGGTGCAGAGAAATCAAACCTTTTTCATAGCTATCCCTGACAAAATGATGTCTGATATCTATGTGCTTGGTGGTTGAATGGGAAACTGGATTCTTGATGATATTTTCAGCAGCTTGGCTATCCAACATGAGTGGAGTCCTAAGTGCTGTTATCCCAAAGTCCAGTAGTTGATTTTGAAGCCACATAAGTTGAGCTGTACAGCTTGCAGCAGCAATGTATTCAGCTTCAGCAGTGGATGTTGAAACAGCTGCTTGCTTTTTGCTTTGCCAGGAAACTAAGGCATTCCCTAGAAACTGGCACCCTCCTGATGTGGACTTCCTTGTGGTATGGCAGCCAGCAAAATCACTATCTGAATAACCTGAAAGCTCAATGTTTCCATTAGCAGGATACCAGATACCAAGTGTGGGAGCACCTTTTAGGTATCTGAAGATCCTTTTCACAGCAATAAGGTTAGACTTTCTAGGAGAAGCCTGAGATCTAGCACACACACAGGTTGCAAACATAATGTCTGGCCTGGATGCTGTTAAGTACAATAAAGACCCAATCATGCATCTATAATGTGTCTGATCAACAAGTTCATCCTTTTCATCATCAGTGAGTGGCTTGACAGTGCTCATGGGTGTACTACATGGCTTACAATCATTCATCTCAAATTTTGTTAACAAGTTTTTCACATACTTGTTTTGATGAATGAAAGTACCATTTTGCAGTTGCTTTACTTGGAGACCAAGAAAGCACTGAAGTTCACCCATAGCACTCATTTCAAACTCTGCTGTCATGAGTTCCCTAAACTCCTCACACATTTTATTACATGTGGATCCAAAAATGATGTCATCCACATATATTTGAACAATCATTAAGTCTTTTCCTTTCCATTTTAAAAACAAGGTTTTATCAATTTTACCTCTAGTGAATCCAATGGATAAGAGAAAAGTAGAGAGAGTTTCATACCAGGCTCTTGGTGCTTGTTTGAGTCCATACAAAGCTTTGTTGAGCTTGTAGACATGATCAGGATGGAATGTGTCTTCAAAACCAGGTGGTTGACATACATAGACCTCCTCCTGAATTTTGCCATATAGAAAGGCACACTTGATGTCCATCTGAAACACCTTGATGTTGTGGTTGACAGCAAAGGCTAAGAAGAGTCTGATTGCCTCTAGCCTTGCTACAGGGGCAAAGGTTTCATCATAGTCAATACCCTCTTCTTGTCTGAAGCCTTGAACCACTAACCTGGCTTTGTTCTTGACAACTATACCCCTTTCATCAGTTTTGTTTTTGAAGACCCACTTTGTGCCAATAGGATAGATATCTTTAGGCAGTGGTACAAGTTCCCATACTTGTTGTCTTTTAAACTGAAGGAGTTCTTCTTGCATGGCTTCCACCCAACTGTTGTCTTTTAGTGCCTCTTGGTACTTGACAGGTTGTGTAAGGGATAGAAAACCTGCAAAAAGACAGATGTTTGAAGATTGGCTCCTTGTGAGCACACCTTCTCTGATGTTGCCAATGATTTGATCTGGTGGATGAGCTCTTAGGTAGATTAAATCTCCCTGATATGGTATGATGGCATTTTGTGGTGAAGGACAGAGGTTTGGAGACTCTGTTGACATAACATCTGTTGACACTTTTGAGGAGGCAACAGATGTTTGAAATGGAGGTGGAGGAATGGGTCCAAGTGGTGTAAGATTGGACTGACTTTTGTCAACAGATGATTGACTCTTGTCAACAGATGATTGAACAGTGGATTGGATGGGTGAATCAGTGGATTGAAGATAAGACTGGCCAACAGTGGCTGACTCAGCTGTGACAGAGTTTTGACAGTTGTTTTGAACCACTGCTTCCTCTGATACATGATAGACTTTGTAGTGGTCTGGAACCACAACATCTATTCTGTAATCTTGTTGTGAAGATTGTGAAGTACCTGCAGGGTTAGTTTTGACAGTAATATCTTCAAATTTGAATTTATCTAGATCAAACAACTCAGCAGGGTTTGCTGGGATTTTTAAAGAAGAAAGTTCATTGAACTTTACATTCAGAGTTTCTTCTATTGTTTTAGTCCTTGTGTTAAACACTTTATAGGCCTTTGCAATAGAAGAATACCCCAGAAAGTATCCACAATCTACTTTGGCTGCAAATTTTGAAATGGAATCTTTAAGATTTAAAATGAAACATGGGCAGCCAAAGATTTTGAAAAATGATATCAGTGGTTTGATTTTAAACAGAATTTCATAAGCAGTCTTTTGATGTCTAGGGTTGATTAAAACTCTGTTTTGAACATAACAAGCAGTGTTTACAGCTTCTGCCCAAAAGGACAGAGGTAAACCAGAATCTGCTAGCATTGTTCTTGCAGCCTCAATGAGAGTCCTGTTCTTCCTTTCAACCACCCCATTCTGTTCTGGTGTTCTTGGAATGCTGTACTGCCTTACAATCCCTTTTGACACACAGAAATCATCTAACTCCTTATTTTTAAACTCTGTTCCATTGTCACTCCTAAAGACTTTTACTGGCAAGTCATATTGTTTTTCAACTTTGGTAACAAAGTCCTTCAAGATACCTGCAGTCTCATCTTTAGAGTGTAAAAAGTAAGTCCATGTAAACCTAGAAAAATCATCAACTATGACAAGACAAAATCTCTTCCTTCTTAGACTCATGATTTTTACAGGGCCAAACAAGTCCATGTGCAACATTTGTAGACATTGACTAGTTTTGGACTCATCAATGGATTTGTAAGAGCTTTTATGTTGTTTGCCTTTTAAACAGGAAACACAATGCTCATCACACTTGAATTCTTTTGATGGTAAACCTCTGACAAGGTTTTGTTTGGAGAGTGAGTTGATAGTTTGAAGGTTGGTGTGACCAAGTCTCCTATGCCACAATTCTGTCTCTTTGGTAGAGGCAGCTGAGAACAGACAAACATTAGCAGTAGGATTATCCTTCAACATATCAACCACATACACATTGCCACTTCTGTGAGCAACAAGTTGTGCTTTGCTCTCAGCAATGATGGTGTTAATCTTTTCTACAGCCTCTGGGCCAACAATCTTACAGGTTTGCTTAGTGAAGAATGACCCAAAGCCTTTGTCACTCATTTGTGATACACTAAGTAGATTGAATTTTAGATTGTCTATTAGATTAACATTTTCAAACTTAAGTCTCCCTGCTTTGACAGTACCAGAACCCAACACTTTACCTTTAGAATCATTACCAAAGGATATATCACCCCCTCCATGAGCAAGAAAGTCCAGAAGAAGGGCTCTACATCCAGTCATGTGCCTGGAGCCTCCACTATCTACATACCATAAACTGTCTAAACAAGCAGAAGCTCCCTGCACATCAGTAAGGATTTTAGTTTTGGTGAGTGTCCAAAGCCAAATTGGCTTTGGATGGGTCCTTAGCTGTCTCAGCCTTAAGTTGTGGAGAATGATCAGTGGTTTGGACTAGCTTCTGAACTAGATTCAACAGCTGCAGTTGACCATTTGCCAGTGCTTGTATGTCAACACTTGGTCCAGCAGATGTTTGATCATTTCCAATCAGTTGTTGAAAACCATGAGGATGTCTGTTCACTTTTGGTTTTGAAGGCCTCTTGGGCTCATCATAAACATGTGGCAGACGATGACAAGTGGGTTGTCCATATCCTCTTGGTAATCTGTTAACAGGTGGAGCATCTGTTACCTGAACCTCTCTGGGAGCAGAGTTTTTGTTCAGACTTTGGGTAACAGATGTTTGGACAGATTCAAAAGTCTGTTTGGATTTTCCTTTTGAAGTACTCATCACTTGACTCTCCAGAGTTTTAGCTTTATACTCTTTTATCTTTTCATCAAAATTTTTGAGATATAAGCACTCTTTTGTTTTGTGATTCTTTTTCTTGCAGATTGCACATTCTTTAGATTTTGAATCATTTAAACTTGTTGTTTTGTTGATGTCATATGCTTTTAGAAGAAAACAGTTTTTGGTGACATGGTTCTTCTTTTCACAAAAATCACAAAACAAGTTGTTCTTTGCTTTCCCCTTTTCTTTCTTCTTTTCAACAGATGTTTCATCATCTGTTGGAAGACTTACTAGAGGGATAACCTTGGCCTGTGGTGCCATTTTGCCATCAGAGGTTTTGAAGGTCATTGGTTTGAAATTTTCAAGGACTTCACACTCATCTGACCATGTTGGTTTGAATTGATATTTCTCAATTTCATCAAATGAGGGTGTACCTTCCAACTTTTCAAGAATGATTTTCTTGCCATTGGGTTCAGTAACCTTGATTTCTTGACCTTTTGAGTTTGTAGGGATGACCTCAACCAACTGTGGTTCCTTTTTGTCAGTGGTTTGTGAAACTTGATCAGTGGTTTTAAAACCAAACCCAAATTTCACATGACTTTTAGATTGTTGGTTGACAATCATCTCAAAACCCTTTGATGATTCCACCCATTTCTGACATTCAACCTGGGTGGACTCAAGCTCCTTCTTACAACTATGATATTTTGTTATCATAGTCTGAAGCTGGTCTTTGGTTATGCTTGCTTCATGTTTTAGACTGCTGATTTCAGACTCTTTTTCAGATATTTTTGATTTTAACTCTTTTGTTAATTTTTCAACCTGAATTTCTGAGTCCAAAATTTTCTTTCTAAAGTTTTCATTCACCTCGTTTATCTTAGCAAATGCTACAATACATTTGTCTGAGCACAAGTCATTTAAGATTTGAGGAGATACCTTAGCAGCAGCCATCAAGGCACAGTTACACTGGCAGTCACAGTCATCACTACCCCAGGGGTCTGATAGATTCACAACCTCCACTTCAGATTCTACAGCTGAAACAATCTCACCAACAACACCATCAGTCATATTTTCAGACATAGACACCACTTCCTCAGAATCAGTCTCTTCAACAATTGTTTCTAGTGCCATAAAACAAAAATCCTTTTCAGTGTTAGCAACTAGAGCAATGTTGTCATCTGTTATCTCATCTGGTAGACTGCTCCAATCAACAAAGCCTTGAGTAAAGAAACTCTGTTGACCTGGTTGACTGGTCTCTGCAGGAGCAGAGGGTGGAGTAACAGTCATTGGCACAGGGGCCTGAGCAACAGGTGTTTGGACATAGTGATACTGAGGAACAGTGGTTTGGACATAATGCACAGGAACAGTGGTTTGGGTCTGTGCAAAGTGAGCAGTGTTTTGCACATTAGGTACATTAGGGATGGTCTGATAAGTGTTGGTCTGTGGTCTTTGATTTGGATAGGTGATCATAGGAACTCCATTTTGACTCCTACACTCCCTAGCAAAATGACCCATTCTATGACACTTGTAACACTTCATCTTTGATTTATCCAACCCAACCTTTGACCCACCATGTAAACCTGGGAATCTCCTGCCAGTTTTCTTATAGAAGTTATTGGTTCTAATACTGAGCAGGGCAACCTGATGTAAGATGTCCATTTCTTCTAGGTCCAAAGGGTCAATGTATTGCAAGTCATTGTACACAAAAGATGAATTATCAGAAGCCTGGATGTCACCACTGGCTGTGAAAGCACAGTTGTTTGGTGATGAGTAAGAATCATTATTGAAACCAGTTGTTATGTCAATGTAATGATCATAACTCTGATCCTTACTGCTTCCAGAACCATCATCCTGACCCAACAGTGCAGTATTACCAAATACATAGTCATCTGACACTTTGCCAGAATCCTGGAGCTTCTTTTTCTGGTTAAGCTCCCTTTCATAAGTCAGGAGCTTACCATGAAGCTGGGTCAGGGTTAGGTCTTTGAATCCGATAGAGTTTCTCATAACAATAGCTATAGTGTCCCATTTGTCCTGAAGTGATCTAAGAAACCTATGATTCAGTGTTGAATTAGGAAAAGTTAGACCAACCAGTTTTAGTTCACTAATTAGACAATTAAACCTTTCAAACTGTTGTGTTAATGACTCCCCTTTTATGTGACTAAACGTTTCATATTGTTGGTTAAGTATTTCACGGTTGTTTTCAATCACATCATCAGTTCCCCCGAATTGCTCTTTAAGAGCATCCCACAATTCTTTAGCACTATTGCAGTGCAAGAGACCGGCATAGATATCATTCGGCAGTGCCATGGCTACTATGCTGAAAGCCTTGGCATCTAGCTCGATTTTTTGAAAATCTTGCTCAGAGTAGTTCTCAACACTCTTTGGTACTTGGATCTTTGGATCCTCGGCACTCGGTACCATTGGAACATGTGGTCCAAATACTACCGATTTCCAGCACCCTGTGTTCTGTTGTGCTAACACATGAGCTACCCGACGCTGCCAGATGTTGTATTCTGACCTGACAAGCATCGGTGGCTTGTTGTGTGTGCCAGTGTTGTGTGGATCTTGATTAAGTGAAGTCATTCTCTTGGTTTTTCAAAAACAAAGTCTGTTTACTAACTGTTGAAACGAAAATAAACTATTACTCTGTTTTAACCCGACAAACAAACGATATCAATGATTGTGAGCTGATCTGTGTATTAAACTGATTGATTAGATCAGATTTAATTGACCATGCTCTGATACCAATTGTTAGGATCTGAGTATTGGATTGTTTTGATTAATGATGTAATATGAATGAAGTATAAATGGAAAGTGCAGCGGAATAAAGAATAATCAAAACATAGAGAATAATTGTTATCAATCGAAAGCTTTCATTAAAGTTGAAAGATTACAAAGGTACAATTATAACTCCCCCTCAGCCTGATCACTCAGAGTTTGTTTGTCTTAGAGAGAATGACGAGTGACAAATAGAACAGTACAAGTACTGTTCTATTTATAGACAAGTACAAACCTCTGATGATCACATAGCTGACGTCACCTAGAAAGCGACCCCTAACTGACTAACAAACTACAACATCTGATAAAACAATAAACTACTGTTACATTGAAACTACTGAATGGAAACTCTGTTAAGCCATAAACTCTGATGTCTTCTTAACAACTGTTGAACCAAAATGCTGTTGGTTCAACAGTCCTTTGTTCTTCAGATCTTGATCAGCACTTGTTCTTTATCAGACTTTTGCTCTTCAGACTTTCTTCATCAGACCTTTCATCAGCAGCAGTTGTCTTGTATCAGTTGTTTAAGCGTCAGCAGTTTGGAGTCAGCAGTTCTTTGGAGGAAGCTTTCTTGTAAACTCTGTTATTTATTCTTGATCAACACTTAGTATATTTTGGCTTTCAATCATCTGTTCTTCTCCAGGTCAGCAGACCCAACACCTTCTACTCTCCAAAGCATACTTTTCACTAACAATCTAATTTGTTCTTTGTTTCTGAAACATTAAACAACACGAAATGGACAGCTCACACCCTTCTGCTTCTTTCTTAACTTCTTCAAATCCTTCTTAATTTGAGGGTCATCCTCATCATTAGGACTATCAAAGTCTTCTAAATCAATTTCTATTTCATCAAATTGTTCATCATCATCCTGTTCTTCATCATCATGAATTTCAGTTCCACTTATTGGTTTAAAAGAGTCCATGTCTACCTCATATTCTTGAATAACATTGTCCTTGTCAACTATGTTATCATCCTCATCAACTTCATTTGAAGCATCATTAGACCTCTTATCCTTATTACCACGCTGCACCATATCATCCTCATCCAGATCTAATTCATCATCATCATCCATTGTTCTAGCACTATAATCTGGATCTTCAGAATCTACTTCATCATCAGTAAAGACTAACTCATCCCCTGTACCTTCATCATCATTCCCAACCCTTGCAACTTCACCATCATTCCCATCCCCTGCACCTTCATCATCATTCTCATCCCCTGCACTGTCTGGATTAATCCCATCAGCATTAACATTCTCTCCACCATCATAATTATTCCCATAAGCATTACCATTCTCTCCACCATCATGATTATTCCCATCAGCATTACCATCCTCCACATCTAACCATGTGAGTGCAAGTTGTCTCCTACTTGAACAAGGTCTAGGTTCTGATTAGTGGTTAACATTACCTACAGATGGGGGTTCAACATCATCAATCTCCTGAATTATCACCCCAGAAGTAGGTTTTGGTGACATGAAATATGTGTCCAGTTTTGTAACCCAATGCTCAATATACACTTCAATCAATTTTATCCTACCAACATATTGACACATGTCAATCACATCTTGATCAGTTCCAAGGGCTCTAATACCCTCATTCAAGGGTTTATCAGGAATCCTATAGTGATTGTAAACTACTTCATCTTCTGGATAACGTAACATATTAAACACGGAATTAAACTCCATCACTGAGAATTCGTCTGAATCTATCTTATCAAAGTAACATGTTTTACCATTTACGTATCTTAAAGCAGGTTTTTTCAAGAACTCACCTCCATGAAACACTTGGATGCTAAACATTGTTGGCTCACCAACTGAATTTTTTTTGGTGGATTTTTGTGTTATTACAACAGATAAATTAGGGTTTATGAATAAAACACTTACCGTATTCCTCATATGGATCAAAATGTACGCTTGCACCACGTTTGCACCATAATGTAAAATCTATCATCCTTTATCGTTTGATTGTAATCGTTAGGGTTAATTTTGGGGAGGATTATTGCACTGATGAATGATGATGGTGTTAATGGAGGAAATGGGATATATCATGGTTTTAATGGGTGGAAATATAAAACCAAAGCAAAATTACTAAAGTACCCTCACGTGTATTGCACGTGAGGGATACTTAACAGGAAAGTTGGACGGAGTTAGTTTTTAGGACACAAACCATAACAAAATTAAAACACTAGGAGTCAGAATGTTAAAAATGAAAATGTTGGACTCAAGTAGTTAAAATCAACAAAACTCAGGAACTCAAAAAGGAATTTACTCTAAAAAATATACATATGAATATATATATACATATATATATATACATATATATATATATGTCTGTAAGGGGTGGGGGGACCGGCATGAAAAAGTTTTCAAGCCCACCTACCCCCCCCCCCCTTCAAGTGTGGTCCGAGCGTGAGCCCCTTGGGCGGGAGGCATTTCACAGGCGTTGGCGAGGGGGGTGTGGTGAGGTGTTCTATTTTGATTGGCCCATTAAAAAAAACTAAAACAGCCAATATGACCGTTTGATTAAAAAAATTATAAATTTTCTCTGTGACCGTTGTTGAACGGTAATAAGGGAAAAAAAATTAAGTTATTATATATATATATATATATGTCACATCCTTTTCTAGCCACAAATACTCTAATTTTGGGTTCTTTTTGCTAGAAAAACATCAAACACAACAATTTAAAACACAATGCAATGTATAATAGCCATGAAATTTAAAACATAGCTAAAATAAATTGTTTTGTGTTTTTAATTGTTATATTTTGTGCTTTTTTAGCTTAAACAATCCAAAACATCATGAATAAGTCAAAAAAATGATGCATACATATTAATTTTTAATCATTCTCACACTTCTCACGAATATATATATACTGGCTAAAAAACTATTTTTCCTAAGAAGTGTAAGAAGTCTATGTAGGCATAGTGTTTTAAATCTTAGGAGAAACGTTTTATATTATTTTGGTATTGTGTTATATAGAAAAACAATAAACTTAACAATTTGAAACACAATGCGTACATAGATTTCTTAGGAAAAATAGACTTTTTACACGAACCATACCCTATATATATCGAAATAATTGTCATACATTTTCAAAAGTAAACTCTGATGAAATTCATTAGATAATTGTTGCATATACCTTTTCTTTAAGTCAAATCATCCATGCTGAATTCTTGTTTTGTTATGGTAGTTGGTCGTTGGATAAGTGGATTGGTTTAACAAAAGGTTATGCAATATATACTTAAAAGCACCCATCAATCCATCATATATCATATATGAAGATAAAGCAACATTTTATGTTTAATCCAATGTTGTAGCTACGAATTATTGGTCAAACTCAACTAAAGTAACCGTGATCCAATCCACTTATCGAACCATAAGTGCCAGTTGTCATGTAATGATTCATGATACACACTAGTACCACGATAATTATATGACGCAAGACCGCGCCTTAAGTTACAACGCCTAAAAATGGGTGTTCTTTAGACGCGGTAAAGGGGAAATCTCGTCAAAAAGACCTTGCAACCGGGTTTGAAAGGAGATAGAAAAAAAATAGGAAAATTATATGCTTCGGCGTCTCGCCAGGGCACAGCGACTCAAGCAAAGGTTCATTAACCAAAAGATTGAAGATAATCAATAGAAATTTAGCTACATAACACATAACATCATCTGAAGTTACAAGATTAAGAAGAAAAAAAAATACACTTAACATCTTCAAGCAAAATACTTCCGAACTTACATGATCTAGAAGAAAAACGCCACATAAACATTATCAGAAGTTAAAGAAATTGAACATGTAGACTAGAGCTGGAAACCCTAATTGCTCTTGTACTCATTCATGCCCCAACTATCTACTGTCGGCTGCTAAGCCACACCTATTATGACTAGAGCCAACTTCCTGTGCTTTTCTATAACGTTGGATAATTCGATTAACCCTCCTACACTGCAAACCATCGCCATCTAAGCATTCCCATGTTTTGTAAAGTGCAAGGAGGAAGAAAAGCCATAAGGAGGCGGCACATGTGTTGTTGTTTTTTTTCTTTGTGGGGGGGGGGGGGGGAGGTGGTGGTAGTGGTTTATAGTTGTGGTGGTTAGCTAGGTTTCGCACTGGTGGTTTTCGGTGCTCATTGGAGGTGATGAATATGACAGTGAGCGTGAAGGTGAGGAGAGAGAAAGAGAAATGACAAGAGGAGAAAAGTAGGCGGAGAAAAATAATGAAGATATAACGAATTTAGAGAGAGAGATGGAGACTTTAGAAGAGGTTTTCCATTGTCGGCGTCAAAACATGGGTTAAATATATTTTGAACCAATTTTATTCTTCATTATGATCTTTCGATACAGTTTTCTCGGTTGATTGCATCTAAAAGACACTTTTCTACTAGTGATAATGTGATATGTTGACAACAACTGTTATGTGAGTCATATCTAGTGTAATAATGGATTATTCAAAGTCTCCTATGATTTCCCAGTGAGCTAAATTATTTTAGGAAAATTGGATTTTAGCACATTGATTGTTGGCCGCTAATACACTGAACTACAAAATTGATCACCACCGCACTGTACTTTAAACCTCTTGGCCTGTGTCACCCTACGTCTAACAGCACGCTAACACTATTAGTGATTTTGATTACGTGGCTTCTTTTTTAAAATGTGGCATAAAGATATGCTTTTTGTGAAAAAAAAAAACAATTTAACAACTGGTTACATGGCATGATTGTTTATATATATATAATATCAACCCAAAATCCCAAACACTTAACAAATCCAGTGAATCATCTAATAACATCAAACCGTAAAACCCTAACTTCAATTCAATCCCTGAAGAACAGCCTCAAAAAACCATAACTTCTATTTAATCGGGTGATATGAGCTCTTCTTCTACGTTTATTCGATCTGATGGCAACATAAACCCTAAAATCTTTAGGGTAGATTTAGATGGAAATTTCTACTGCCACCACAATACCCTTGCATCCGACATGTTGCTGGACATAAAAGTATTCGAAATGACCAAGAATTTTATTGTTACTCTCAATGGCTGGTAAGTCCCTTGATTCATTCATTCTTGTATGTTGTTAAAATTTGAATGTGTTTTCTTTGTGATTAGAGATCCGACTGCAAATTCTTCTTGTGGAAAGAAGATGTTGATAACATGTTTAAAGCACAATGAAATGGAAGATTTACTGCCAGTTATGAAGACATGAAGATACAAAACTTGGAGTTATAGAAACTAATGTTAGAAGATGAGAACAAAAAGTTGAAAGAAAGTTGTTATTGACCAAGTCCAAGTCCAAGTGGAAGAATCCATATGTGTTAGTTGTATTAATTGCCATTGTAATATGGTGATGCTAATGTAATCTGAAATTGTTGTAAACATTTGGTGTATGTTAATGTAATCTCATTATGCTTGTTCTTATTTGGTGTTGGTTAATGAAAGACTACATTTGGTGTTTAATTCATTACAATTCTTATTTGGTTTTGGTTAATGTAAGGATACATTTTGTGTTTGACCCATTACAAAGTTGGTAATTCAACCAAGTTGACCCATTACAAGAAGTATATACATAATGACAAACAAAAAATGACCACAATTGACCCATTAAAGAAGCAAATACATAAATGACTATCGACCCATTTACTGCAGTTGGCTTAGCCAAAATTCACCCATTCATAGTTGGCTTATCCATTTACTGCATAATACATAACTGCAGTTGACCCATTAAATGCATAACACAATTTCCTGCACTTGACCTATTTACTGCATTACCACAGAAACCTGCAGATGACCCATTTACTGCATGACCATCTACTACATAACCATTTAATTCATAACACATTACCACATAGCAACACACATAACACCAACAAGTTTGACCAACAGTACATAATACTACATAAGACATAGGAGTTTAACCAAAATACATGACACCTGAAAACACATAGGAGTTTTACCAAAATATTATGACTACCAAAATACGTAAGACCACCAAAGATCACCACATAAGACACTAGTTAGGACCAGCCTTCCACACAACCTTCCCTGTAGCCCTTGACTTCCATGCAGCCCTTGCCTATGTGTTTCCCCTTCCAGTGGACTTTTTTGGTTGACTTGACTGCTGTGTAGCTTCTTGAGATGGGTCAACTTGGATTTACCTCCAACATACTTAAGGTGTGGAAAACCCACTTCAAACGTACCACCATAAAAAAGCTTTACCTGGATTTCTTCCATTAGAGTAGTTGAAGATTTTAGGGCTTCAATCGAGATTATGCATTTCATAGAAACTAGGGCTTCAATAGAATGTTTGAGTGTGCGTGTGTTATGATTAGGGCTTGGATCGTGGTTGAGTGTTGAGTTTTTGTTAGGTGTTGAGTTTTAAAAGTGTGTGTGTTATAAAGGATACATGGTCAGCATGCTTACATGGATAGAAGTACACATCAGCATGCCACGTTTTAAAAAAGAAGCCACGTAATCAAAATCACTAACGGTGTTAGTGTGCTGTTAGACATAGGGTGACACAGGCCAAGAGGTTTAAAGTACAGTGTGGTGGTGATCAATTTTGTAGTTCAGTGTGTCAGCAGCCAACAATCAATAGTTCAGGGTGTTAAAATCTAATTTACCAATATTTTATTGGTCCATTTTATTTAAAGAATGTTGGAATTTATGTGTGTGAATGTGAGTCATTTAGACTCCTTGTTCCATATTGGAGTGGGAAGTAAAAGTTGGTTGGTTTATATGTGGAAACCACTTGGAAGGTATTGAGTTCAATGTCACATTTTACTTGGGAACCTGCCCACGCGTAGAAGGGATGCAATTAAACTGCAATAATTACTAAACCCATCTATCAAAGCACATACTGGTTTTGTGCAGAATACACACACCAACATAAATACAACGCAGCACAACCAAGTTACGGTTTCTTTTCAGGCAAGGGGCAAATCCGACAGTGCATCACACTGTTACCAAATACCAACCGATGTACCTTGTGAACAGACCGCGAATCTGTTTAAGGGAATTGTGTCAAACACAAGCCCGGTTCACATTACTGATTCCTTCTTCGATTTCAGTGTAAGTTTTTCTAACAAAGAATTTATACTTTGTTAAAAACAGTTATAATTTTCGTATCCTTAGGCGCACACGACACTTAGTGTTTGTTTCACCCTATTATTGACATTTTCTTGAACTCTAGTTTCTCCATTCATTTGAATGCAAGCAAATAAAGTTGGTTGAAGATACCTTCCTAAATGAGAAAGATTTGTTCTAAATTGTAAAATGAGGTTGAGTATGGGTTTTTTCTTCTCTTTTTTTAATCAAAAAGCAACCAATACATTTTTCTATACAAAACGCTCAAAATTGAAAAAGTGGATGATACACGTTCAAACTCTTTGATAGATTTTCAAAAGTAACTGCTTGCATCTTTAAATAGGAAAATTCAACCCACTAGTTTCCTTTTTAAATTGGAACTCATACCTCACTTGAATTAAACTTTTATTGTCTTACACCATTCAGATGAGGTCCTTTTAATTTTACCCTATTTTTAAATTTAAGTTACTTTCGGGTTTGATCCGCAAGGGACAATATTCGGCATGTTTACTTCATGGGCCAGTAACCCGAGGCCTAAGTGTTAATAACCCCCTTTGGGGTCAAGCACCAGGTTCGACCTAGGGTTGCCCCCATATAGTTTATCCTACAACACATGTTGCCGCTATTGCTCCCACTGCTATTGCCTGGCTGCTATTGTTCCTGAGTTGCCGCTATTGTCGCTGTCGCCGCTATTGGTCTTCATAAATAGCGCTGACTAGTTGCCGCTATTGCCTCTGCGACATCACTGCACCACCTAACCATTAGCGGCGACATGTCGACACTAATAAGTTTTTTTTTTCCTTTTTACCTGCTGAGTTTGTTAACCTACTAATGATATTTAAACTCAAATACTGAAATAGGCATAAAAGTTTTTACATACGCATCCTAAATTCGAAATCATCATCATAAAATCGTTTACATAAACCATCTTTACTAAACACATAATATCGCGACTACATATCATATTCATCATTATCGTTGTTATCATTCCCTTGATCTCCTTTATCATTTTGGTTTCCCATGTCCGGTCTCATAAAACTTGAACTTATCATCCGCATCATTTCATTTCTAAAATGAGGGTTTTGCATCAAACTCGCAATTTGCTCCTACAATAATATCAACACCAATCAAGTTAGCATACTATCTAAAGAACATATATACATATATATATATATATATTAAATGGGTCAAACCTACAAACATACCCATTGGGTCAAAACTACAAACATATACCAAATGCATCAAAACTACAAACATGTATCAAATGGATCGCTACTTCAAACATATACGAATTGGGTCAAAACTACAAACATATATCTCAGTTTCCCCGTTAAACTCACAACTCATTCTCCATGGATGGTTGGCATCTAACAACCGACGAGGGCCTAGATACACGCATTTACCTATTACACGCTTTGAGGAAGTGTCTTCGTTGCAAGTCGGTCATGCTTTGTATCTCTGCCCGCTCCAACCTGATAGACTACTATGACCTGGAAACTCATTTATGGTCGATAACAACGTCGCCTTCATTGTGAAGTACGTGTCTGTCGCTGTGTCTTTAGCACGTACACCTGACTGCCACAAATCCTTAAGCTCATCCACAAACGGCCTAAGGAAAACCTCCATGTCCTTCCCGGGGAATTTAGGGCCAGGAATCAACAAAATCAACATGAATGTGGACTCTTTCATGCATAGCCATGGAGGCAGATTATATGTGGTTAGTATAATCGGCCAAGTGCTATGAGTCGTACTTTTGTTACCAAATGGATTAAAACCGTCAGCTGCAAGCCCTAGACGAACATTTCGAGGTTCCCTCGAGAAGTTAGGATATTTTATATCAAATTCCTTCAATACAGATCCATCGACATGATGACGCATAATACCATCTTTTGATCATTTGGTATTGTGCCATATCATATCATATCTTTGGCTATGTGTCTTGAGCAAGACAAACATCGTAGTCTGGGGGTCAAAGGAAAGCACTGTAACACCTTGTGAGGCACATTCTTGCCATTTGTGTCATTATTGACCCACCGATTCTCGTTACAAACAGGACAATTCTGCAATGACTTATTTTCTTTCCAGAAGAGAGCACAGTAATATTTACACACGTCTATCATCTCATATCCCAACCTAGTCTTCTTTAATGTTTTTTTAGCTACGTAATATGAAGCGGGGACCTTGTTACCTACTAGATGTGAAGATTGCAACAACTCGAGAAGCTCATCAAGCATACAATTAGTCCATTTGTTCCTTGCCTTGATATTCATAAGCTTTGATATAAAGTCAAGGGAAGAACAATTAGTACAACAAGGATATCCAATAGGTTAGTGAAAGGCGGTTAAGTTCAGTTTATAGAGTCGGAGAGCTAGTAGATTTCTGATTTGACTTCATCTATCGGGGATTCAAAATCATTACGAACACCATTACTCTCTGCACCCAAGTTCCCTTCGTTAAAGTCCGTATACTCTTCCATACACTCCCCTATAAGGTCTTCGATAACATCATCCATTTCAATTCTTCTCATAATCTCATCTACAACTACATGGGGGCGAATTGAATTTTCACCATGATAGGTCCATGTCGTGTATTGCGGATAGAAACCCAATATACGCACATGATATGTCATTTTTGTGAAGGGTATTAAACCAGAATTATGAGACTTATTATACGGGAATCTGATTTTGCCTTCGCTGTCAACATATTGTTTGCTCATCTCGATAAAAGAATTCAATCCTTTAATGTAATCAGGGTCCGAACGTTGCAATTTAATACTGTTTTTATCGACAGACATGATAATGTGACTGAAACATAACATGATAATGTAACTCAAACATATTCTTGACAACTAAAGGGTATGATGCTAAACCTACTTTTTGAATACTTTATATCACATATGAATGTGTATTTCATGATTGTTGGTTTTAGAAAATTTCGGCAGCATTTCGCCTTAGCTGCCAAGTATAATATATATATATATATACACACACCCAAGGAGCAAAGAGGAAACGACATCCGAATCTTTCAAAAAACAAACAATTATGTAATACACATTCACATCCTAAATGAGATAAAGTATTTAAAAAGCAGTCCCAAAATGGGGACTACCCGAAATCAATTGCTAAATCAATTTCGGGCGGGTATGTGTAGGCTCACTATGTTTTAAATGATGATTCAATTCCGAGCATGTATTTCTAGTTTTATGATGTTTTAAACAAATAAATTTATAGTAGAAGTGAGTCGGTCAAAAACAATGAAAATAAGCAGTATCGTAGAAGTGAGTCGTCTCCTCAGTGAATTGGTGGAAAGTATAGTTTTGTAGATTAACTAGTAAAATTAAAGTCTATTTGGTTTATTGTTTGTTTTGGAATTTTAAGAAAATGAATTTAAGATGTTGTAAACAATAATATTAAAGAAGTAACCCCCTCCAGGTTTCCGGTTCGATGATTCACCCTACCCTTGTTTAGATGATTGGATACCACATAGACATAGTTTTGTTGAACGGTTTAAGTTAAGTGATAATCAAATACAAGTTTTTAATAACACCTCGTACAATTTAATTACCAACCCACAAATAACAACTACCCTCCCATTAATCAAACTCCTCATGATGCAAGAAAACCGAATGCGAATGACTAAGAGATAAGCAATTGCAGAAACGTGACTTGCTTAAATAACTTAAACCACAAATATCTTTCAAACGATTAAAAGACAATCCATAAACCAAGCCAAACAAAAGTAAGAGTTTCACAAACGAACCGTGCATCTGGAGGTGGTTACATAAAGAAACTAGCCACTCATCATGATTGTGTATGCTTCCATGGATTATTTTGGTGATAGATGCATGAAAAGAATGATTAAAAGGTGTTTTGGAATGATAAAAATCGTCCTAGAATGGTCCAAGACGGCTAGGGTTCAAGTCATTTTCGTTCGTGGAGTAAAGAACACTTAAATATGGCTAAAACCCAATTTTTCGCGTCTATAATTAGGTAGGGGCACAAATCAGGCAAAAAATGGATGTCGGCGCTAGGTTGCGCCCCTGTCTGCTGGTAGGTTGTGCCCCTATGTAAAAATTGACCGTTCTTCGTGTTTTCATCCCCGGTGCTCTCGGGTGACTTCCAATTCTTCTTAACTTGTCCCAAAACCTCAAATATGCTCCGTCTAATGCTTTTCACCACCGTGCACCTGCAAATCACAAACATTCTCAAAGTAACTATATTCCATGCAATAAATCACATAAAAACACATATATAATCACATTTACACATAGTAAAACACCCACTCATCACATCCCCACACTTCACCTTTGATTGCCCCCAAGCAAAGCCTTTCTGCAACTATCCTACCATCTTTAACAATAACACTTCACAATTCTCTACCACCCCTCAGTTAAGGTCCAAGGTCATACCCCATTCCTAGATCATCATTAGATTTGTTAATTCAGCAAGCCTAGATGATTCTCATTCTAAAGTTGAAATTACTGGACTGAACCTGATATGCCTCCAGTTTTTATTTTCATGCACACACCCCTCACAAGTTTTCACTCCACTCGACTGAATATCTGGACTAGCATAGAATGTGCTAGTTTTAATCACTCAAGAATTAAACATGCAACTCTGTCCTCATAGGCTTGTATAACAATCACTCTTTAATCGTAGGCAATGCATAAATCTATAGGTCTTACGGGTTTTGGGCTTAAGGTAAAGGTGGTGAATCTTTTATTCACACTAACAAAATAGCTACAACTGCGCGTTATTTTCGACCCGAACTCAATAATGCTAACACTTTTTTTCATTTTCATTTTTTTTCTTCATTTTTTTCACATATACGACTAAACATCATAATAACTACACACTTAGATTGTCAGGTAACACAAATAACACAATAGGTCGGTTCAAACAAACAATTTGAGTTTAACAAATGAATAGGTATAAAGGCTCAACATGGCTACTAGGGGTACTATTGTGGACAAACAGGTCAATCATAGACGCAAATAACACAGTTATCAATGAAGAGGGGGAATCCTAAAGTGCCTTTATCATTCATGTGCATATTTCACCTACAGCCTCAGCATGTATCCAATTACACAAGTATATATAATCAATATAGTAGGCTCAAAATCTCACCAAGATGGGTAAATGGGTTGCCGTTGTGTGTATGTATTTATTACCAATGGCTCATCAACCCCAATCGAACAATTTTTACTATTTTTCCTTAAAAACGCCTGTTGAAAACGCTTCATATGTCTGCTCTATCGAATTAGACCATGACCAAGGACCTATAGCACTGACCAGCTTTGAAAAGTTGATGATTTACACTGAAAAATCTGGTTTTCAAACGCAAGTAAGCTCAAAAATTTTCAAATTTTTCAATGTTTGTTTGCATATCCTAAACTTTTATCCTCATGTTCCCCTCATCCCCACACTTGGGATACATTGTCCCCAATGTATGGTTTTGTTTAATCATGGGGATGAGGTTAACATAACCATCCAAAAAAAACTTTTGAACAACTAACCTCCCAACCAACCAAAACTCACATGCTAAATAAACAAGATAAACCATTCCCTACACAAACAAATTTTTACACCGCCAAATTTCATAAACATTCAACAACAAAAGAAAAGGAAGGAGCACATGGAACTGATTTTACGATTCTTTATGATATTCTTGAGTCCTTTTCTGCGAACTTTCATTCCCCCATCAAACACGCATCGACTCTGATGCATGTCGATTGAATACTCCAAACCTATCATGTCCGCATAACTTCCCCACACTTGGCTGCTGCAATGGTAATGAAACAAACACGAAAACACAAAACATACATAAAATAAAGAAAAAAAACACATACCTCGAGCTGCCTCCCGAGAGCGCTAAGTTTAGGAGTCTTCAGCCAGACTTCATATCTGATATATCACACATGGTGGTCGAACGGGATGCTTGCCTCCCTCAGCTTCAAAACACATTCTCTGCCTATACTCGAGTGGGTCATGAATTATATTCCACCTTGGATCATCCGCTGCTAAGTTGGTGTTTCCTTGTTCTAACTCAGGCGGTTTCTTAACCTTCTTTTTCTTCCTAGCCTTCCCACCAGTGCCTCCCATCCTGTCAACCATAAGACACTCCTCCTCTGCATTTGGGTCAGTTAAACTTGAAAACACGTTTAAACTCATTCTTCTATCCCCAAATTTCATACTTACCATTCCATCAGCATAATTGATTATTGCATGAGCAGTTGCTCAAAATGGTCTACCGAGTATAATCGTGTGTGGTGTGTCTTTGACATTTTTGTCACAATCCAGCACCAAGAAATCAACCGGATAGTAGCAATCTCCCACCTTAACTATGACATCAGCCAACATTCCCCTGGGATGTATGGGTTTTTGATTAGCCAACACCACAGTGGTGCCAACTTTTTGTAAAGGACCAAATTCATGTTGGTCATACATACTTCCCAAAAGAATGCTAACACAAGCTCCAAGATCAAGAAGTGCGCGATCAAGTTTAAGTTCCCCAATTTGTGTTGAAATAAAAGGCACTCCCGGATCTTGGCGTTTGGGTGGAAAAGTACCAGACAAAGTGTCACGCACATCAAACGGTTTTGGAAGCTTGTTGTGCCGATTCTGGGTACTCAACTCTTTTAAGTTTTCAGCATGAGCAGGAATTTCTTGAATGGTATTAAGTAACAGTAAATTGATTTTTACTTGTTTAAAATTTTCACGCCTCTCATCCTTTGGTTGGTCATTTTATTTAAAACCACTCTTTTAGCTGGTTCCATTAAAGCCAAAGGAAAGGGTGCAGTTTTGACTTACTCACCCTTATCCTTGGCCTCATTAGAACGTTCACTGAAAAACTTTTCATAAAACATATTTTTAAAACTTATAACCTTATGATTTGATTGTGAAAGTGTTTCCTGCTCATACTCAGAATTGGAAAGAATACTGACCGCATTAATGTGTGCACATTCCTTGTAGTTGATGACTTAAGTGCTGGATTCACTGCAGTAGTGCTAGGCATCTTACCTGGATCTCGACGGATGGTGGACAACTCTTCAGCAATTTGACCAACTTGCTTTGCAAATTCCTTGTACTCTTTATCTCGAATCCCATTGTCCTTCCGGATCTCCTTCATGAAATCTCTTGTCGACTTCATGAACTCTCCTATTGACTTCATAAACTCAGTTAACATTTCTTTCAATGATCCATCTTGCCCTGAAGAGCCACCCTGCTGATTGCCTTGACTTCTCCAGTTGCACTGAGAACTCCCTTGGTTATTTCCAGACCCTTGCTGATAACCACTTTGATTGCTGTGGTTCCCTTGGTTTGAATATCCACTCTGGTTGTTTTGGTTGGGTAACTGTGATGGAGGATTCAACTGGTTAGAAGTATTATTGTAACTAAAATTAGGGTGATTTCGCAAACCTGGGTAATATGAATTAGAATTCATATTATACTGTTTCTGTTGGTCTCCCAGTTGATTCACTTGTTCACTTCTCCCTATTTGTGTAGGTTAATCTGCATCCACGTGTCCGAAATCATCACAAACTGAGCACACTGCAAAAGAACTTGCTGGCCTTGCTCCTTCACACTTTCCCGTGCCTTTACCAGCTGTCAACTGTGCAATCTGTCGCTCTAAGCTTGCTATTCTTTTTTCAGCCTCTGCATCAACACCCTTAACTGCATCTGTTCGGGTTCTCCTACTAGCATGAGCCTGTCTCTTTGATGTCGCTGCCAACCTCTCCATACATTCCCAATCCACATCCTCATGGTTAGTAAAAAACGTACCATTACTGTTGGCATTCAGATCCCTCACATCTTCGGGTAGTAAACCGTCATAGAATGACTTAATTAACTCCCACATAGGTATATCATGATGTGGACATTTCCTTAACAACTCTTTAAACCTTGTGGAAAATTCACGAAATGGTTCCCCCGAGTGTTGTTGGAAGGTTCTAATAGCCTCCTGAGCGTTAGTAGTGCGAGTCATAGTATAATATTCGTCTAAGAATTGTTGTTGAAGCTCCTGCCATGTGAAGATACTACCAGCTGGCAGTGAATGGTACCATATCCTCGCTTGATCCTTAAGGGTGAACTGAAACATCATAAACCTCACCTCATCCTGACTAAACCCATGGCCTCCAATAGTGTTACATATACTTACAAACTCCAAAAGATGTAGATACGACTCCTCTATTTCTTTACCATAGAAGGTTGGAAGGTGGTTCAAATATTGGGGTCTAACCTCAAAGCTCCTTCCATTCTGATTTAGTGGTACTACAGGTGAGGTGTGCTCGGTGGCTACGGGAATAAAGTGGCTCCCAACGCCTGTAGTTCACCCTAAGAACTCCATCTACGTATTGTCTTTGCCCATTCCCTCTCATTTGGTTTCGTGGGTGATTCTTAGGAATCCCTCTCCGTCCTTGATTCTGTCCTCTCATATTAAACCCTCGCTGTTGTCTCTGCTGATATTGCGAACCAAACTCATCATACTCATCATAGTCGAATTGATCCTGATTCACATAATACCCATCATCATCAACTCCCCCATCCCAATCAGCAACTCTACCATTAAAAGTACCCGCTGCACCCTGCATACTGTTATCTCCATAGACTGAACCTGTTGCTCTAGTTCTGTGAGATCTTGGGTTTTGGTTTTGTGGCGGTTGTCTATTTAGAGTTAACGGTCGGTTAGGTTGTTGTTGTGGGGGCTCAAAAGTTGGATCATTTTCATAATGTTCTTCCCACTCGTCATGCTCTTGATGACCTTGTTGCAATTGTCGAGAACTACCCGCGTTCGGATCTGGGTTAAATTGTTGGAATGGTAGTGGTTGTGGTTGTGGTTGTGGAGGTAGCGTTGTTTGAAATGGTGGTGGAGGCATGTCGCCCAGTGGGTCTTGTTGTGGTGGTACTGGGTCAGGTTGGTTTGGTGCAGGTTGGTTATCTCGGTTGCTATGACGGCTCATGATTGGTGTTGGTCGGTTTTGGTGAATTGCGCTGTTCCTTCTAGCCGTCTTTTCAATCTCCGGATCGTAAATTAGCTTTGAAGTTTTGCCCGAATGACGTGTATGATGCATGCAACATAATTACCTGCACAGACACAAACAAACAAACCACGCGTAATACTGTACAAAACAAAACAATACTTAAACTAAAAGACTAGAAAAAGAAAATATTTTTGGTTTTTTTTATTAATTTTTTAATTTTTAAGAAAAACAATTAAAACTAAAACAAAACTATCTAACTAAGCGCACCGATTCCCCGGAAACGGCGTCATTTTGATCGATGTCATTGGGTTGGTCAAAAACAATGAAAATAAGCAGTACAGTAGAAGTGAGTCGTCTCATCAGGAAATTGGTGGAAAGTATAGTTTTGTAGATTAACTAGTAAAATTAAAGTCTATTTGGTTTGTTGTTTGTTTTGCAATTTAAGAAAATGAATTTAAGATGTTGTAAACAATAATTTTAAAGAAGTAACCCCTTCCAGGTTTCCGGTTCAATGATTCACCCTACCCTTGTTTAGATGATTAGATACCACATAGACATAGTTTTGTTGAACGGTTTAAGTTAAGTGATAATCAAACACAAGTTTTTAATAATAACTCGCACAAATTAATTACCGACCCATGAATAAGAACTACCCTCCCGTTAATCAAACAGCTCACGCTGCAAGAAAACTGAATTCGAATGACTAAGAGATAAGCAATTGCACAAACGTGACTTGTTTAAATAACTCAAACCACAAATATCTTTCAAACGATTAAAAGACAATCCATAAACCAAACCAAACAAAAGTAAGAGTTTCACAAACGAACTGTGCACCCGAAGGTTGTTACATAAAGAAACTAGCCGCTAATAATGATTGTATATGCTTCCATGAATGATTTTGATGATAGATGCATGAAAAGATTGATTAAAAGGTGTTTTGGAATGATAAAAATCATCCTAGAATGGTCCAAGCCGGCTAGGGTTCAAGCCCTTTTCATTTGTGGAGTAAAAAACCCGTAAATATGGCCAAAACCCGATTTTTCGCGTCTATTATTCGGTAGGGGCACAAGCTTGCGCCCTTGGTGAAGTAGGTTGTGCCCTTGCAAATCAGGCAAAAAATGGCTGTCGGCGCGAGGTTTCGCTCTGATAAGGTAGGTTGCGCCTCTACGTAAAAATTGACCATTGTTCGTGTTTTCATCCCTGGTGCTCTCGGGTGACTTCTAATACGTCTTAACTTGTCCCGAAACCTTCAAATATGCTCCGTCTAATTCTTTTCACCACCGTGCTTCTGCAAATCACAAACATTCTCAAAGTAACTATGTTCCATGCAATAAATCACATAAAATACATATTTAACCGCATTGAGACATAGTAAAACGCCCACTCATCACATGTAAACTTAAATATACACATACATACTTACATACAAATATACATGAGGCGACTTTTTACACTAAACAAGGAAACCAGTTTTTAGGCAAAACAAACATACAAATATATAAATTTACATACACACATATAACCTACATACATACAACTTACATAAACACAAATTAAACTTAATAAATACATAAACATACAATAAAATTAGTAAAAAAAACTAACAAAAACATATTTTCATAACCAGACACAAACATATACCTACAAACACATACATACTTACATACAAACATACATGAGGTGACTTTTTACAGTAAACAAGGAATTGAGTTTTTAGACAAAACAAACAAACAAATATATAAATTTACATACAAACATATAACCTATATACATACAACTTACATAAACACATATTAAACTTAATAAATACAAAAATATACAATAAAATTATTAAAAAAAAAAACTAACAAAAACATATTTTCATAACCATATACAAACATATACCTACAAACACATACATACTTACATACAAACATACATGAGATGACTTTTTACACTAAACAAGGAATCGAGTTTTTAGACAAAACAAACATACAAATATATAAATTTACATACACACATATAACCTATATACATACAACTTACATAAACATATATTAAACTTAATAAATACATAAACATACAATAAAATTAGTAAAAAACCTTGCAAAAAAACATATTTTCATAACCATACACAAACATATACCTACAAACAGATACAACTTACATACAAACATACATGAAATGACTTTTTACACTACACAAAGAATCAAGTTTTAAGACAAAACAAACATACAAATATACATACAAACATATAACCTATATACATACAACTTACATAAACACATATTAAACTTAATAAATACAAAAACATACAATAAAATTAGCAAAAAACCTAACAAAAAACATATTTTCATAAACATACATAAACAATTATGTAAATATTAAACAAAAAAATAACTGTTAGCGGCGACTATCCTTTTAAGTTGGCGCGCTCCTGTTGGTGGTGACGGTTGTGGTGTGGTGCTTCTCTACAACTCATATTATAAGAAAATAAAAAAATTAAAATATTTTTTAAAGAAATAACAAAATAAAACTACCGTTCGGACTTGTCAAATAAGGAGGAGGGTGGTGGTGCTCGGTGGTGGAGACGGAGTTGGAGGAGACGAAGGCTGGGGTGCTCGGTGGTGTAGACGGAGATGGGGGAGACGAAGGCTGTGGTGCTCGGTGGTGGAGACAGAGATGGAACGACGTAGATGGGGGTAGGTGTTGTGGTGGTGCTCGATCGGTTCTGTGAAGAAAGTGAGGAAGATGAGAGATGTGGTAGGTGGGAAGAAAGGGACGGGAGATTGAGATTCATTCCCGGTTAAAGCAATAGCGGCAACTTGTCGCCGCTAAAAGTGTCGCCGCAATTGCTCTTAGTACGATTTAACCCCCACCGTTTGATCATATGGTCATTCAACGGCCAGATCATGAATGTTAAAGTGGTCACACGGATTTGAGAAATAGCGGCGACCCTAGTCGTGTCGTCGCTATTCCCCAAATTTCTTGTAGTGAAAAGTCGCTAGGCGGTGCTAATCCACTTGATTGGGGAGTTGCGAGTACTCAGCCATACTCGGGGGTACTCGGAAATGACTCACTGAGTAATCGGCGTCTAAGCATGATTTTTACAGCCATATTCTAAACATATTGCCCTTTCAAACACTTAGGCTTACCTTGAGCATTTGAAAAACACAAAGCATTACATACAAACAATCCAAATATCAATCTCAAGATTGAAGTAAAAGAAGAAAGAAGAAAAAAAAAGACTTGAATACCATCATTTTTATTTTACCATCTTTGTTTTAAGATGGTAACTTTTGTATAGTATGAAATGAATGGATATCAATTCCAACTAGTAAAAGGGAGAAGTGGCACCATTTCTAAGAGAAGTTAATGAAGAACATCTAAGATTGGGATAAGACATGTAAAGTCGATTTACTAACACATCTACCCGAACCACTATAATATCATTTTGTTTGTATGATGATATCTTACCATCCCTTATTTATTTAAGTTGCACTTCGAGAATCTTGAGTTACAATACTTGCTCATAAGTTTTTGTCAAGAACTAAAAAAACAAACATAATGCATGAATGTTACTCTAACCCTCACATTGCCATATTTATTGACTGTCATGTGTCATTTGGTTGCACTTTCAAGTTTCAACAATTTGGATACCCTTTGAATATGAAAGTTTCTTACGCTGGTTTAATCCCCCATGGATGCAACGATATAAGTGAACATGTAAAACACATAGAAGTAGATAAGTAAGGTATTCATCCCTCCCAGTTATCTTATGGAGAAGCTCTTTTGCGGTGATACCTACCAAGTACCTTAGTGAGAAGATTTGACGAATCCTATCAAAAGTATTTGAGAGAAGTCTTTGACGATCCTACCAAATTTATTAGCTAGGGAGAAGTCTTTGATGATATCTACCGACTTAGAAGTTTATAAGGTGAATTTGTTATTTGTAGAAAGCATTTAGTGAAGTTGTTGCCGATCTGCCTATTATCTTAATGTAATATGTCTGTGAAATGAAAGAAATATATATAAAAAAAATTTTAAAAAAAATAGTAAGATGGAGTTCTTTAACATCCACTTTACATGTATAAATATGGTATTTTGGTTCTCTCTAACTTTATTTACCAACATATATCATAAAATTTCCAAACACTTTAACAAAATCCAAATGAAACCAAAAAAAATAAATAAAAAATAAAAGAGTTAATAGCCAAAATCGTCCCTGAAGTTTGGTTACTTTTGCCATTTCAGTCCAAAACCCAAACCTTTTAAATCTGGGTCCGTAGGCTTTTGATTTTTTGCCACATTCGTCCATGACACTAACCCAGTTAACTTATCTCGTTAAGTTGGGGGGTATTTCTGATTTTTTGCCTACCTTCTTCTCCATTTAGACCTGCCATCATCACACACCACCACCACCACCCTCACACAACCACCACCCTATTCTAGAGAGAGAGACAGACGAGAGAAAGAGAGAGAGACAGACGAGAGAAAGAGAGAGAGGGAGACAGACGAGAGAAAGAGAGAGAGGGATCTGAGAGAGGAATCGAGGGATCTGAGAGGGCAGTAGGAGGGAGAGAGGAATCGAGGAGGAGCTCCGGCAGTGATTCAACTCTAGCAGCGATTCAACCCTAAACAACCAGCACCTCCGCCGCCACAACCACCATAATCGTAACCCTAAACAACCATCATCTCAGCTGCCACAACCACCATAATCGTAACCCTAAACAACCATCACCTCCACCGCCTTGAACCACCCTAATCATAACCCTAAACACCCACACCCACTCCTCCTTCGATCTATTCTCTCTATCTCTGCTCTCTATCCTCTCTGCTCTCTCTATCTCTCTCTGCTCTCTCTCTCCTCTCTGCTCTCTCTCTATCTCTCTCTTCTCTCTCTCTCTGTCTCTCCCTCTCTCTCTCCTCTCTATCTCTCTCCTCTCTCTCTATCTCTGCAGTCCCTTAAAGTATGTTTTTATTTATTTATTTTTTTTAGCCTTTAAATACAAAATGTCTAAAATGCCCTCGATTTTGTAGGCAAAAAATAAAAAATGCCACCAGAGTTAACGAGATAAGTTAACTGGGTTAGTGTCAGGGACGAATGTGGCAAAAAATCAAAAGCCTACGGACCCAGATTTAAAAGGTTTGGGTTTTGGACTGAAGTGACAAAAATGACCAAACCTCATAGACGATTTTGGCTATTAACTCAAAATAAAATAAACCAAAAAGTAATATATTGACCATCCTTTAAGTTTCATAAATTGTATGTATAATTGTTATTCTATCAATAGTTACAATTTTATTTATTTAATTAATTATTTTTTTAAATCTAAGAGTTATTTTACATGTAAAAGAACATCTAAACAATGTTATTTGCGAGAAAACAAATTAGGTTGGTTCACGATTTTTCGTAGACCAAATCAGCTAATGTATCAAACACTTTGTCCGGTTTAATGTCTCCATATTAGGTCGAACGGTTTGATAAATCATGAACCTAACGTGGAACAGTTAACGATTTTAGGGGGTGTTTCGGATTGATTATTCAAAACAGATTATGCGTTTTGGAAAAGCAGGGGTGGAGCTGCTTATAGATTATTGCGTTTTGCTAGCTTAAAAAACTGAACGGATTATCTGCGTTCTCAAAACGCAATAATCTAAAAATCAGATTCAAAACGCAATCCCAAACACCCTCTTAAAGATGAAACAAATAGTTCAAACCACTTTAACAAAATTAATTATTTAATTGAATACACTTATCCTAGACGATCAAGAATATATATTGTGTTTAAAACATATCCAAGAACCCGTACACTTCCTAAACGTGTAAAACATTTATAAGTAAAACAAGTTAAAAACAGTCTAAAAGAAAACTCATATTCTACCAAAAACTTATTTTAGTAATAAAATATTGACCTAATTCTTTAATAAAGTAGACTTCTTTTCCAAAAATAAATCACATAAAGATTTGTTTGTTTTGTTTTGTGTTGTGGATGATAGAAAGAAAATGCTTGGTGCGTCCCACTAAAATGGATAATACTTTACTTTGGTCTCTATAAATATTCCATAACGACATAACTCCTTCTCTCATAATATATAACAAGATAATGTTTTCTCACACCACCATACCAAACAATAACATTTCTCATCCTCATACTCAATAATAATAATAAACAATAAATATTATTATTCAATCCTCTCTCTCTCTCTTAAACTCTCTCTTCAATGGGACCAAGTATTTTGGACGCATTAAACGTAAGAGTCGTCGGTTCCGGCAAGAAGTATCTCGTTCTTGCTCATGGTCTAGGCACCGACCAGTCAGTTTGGAGTCGCATTCTGCCGTACTTCCGTACACACTACAAAGTGATATTATTCGATCTTGTCTGTGCTGGTAGCGTAAATCCTGATTACTTTGACTTTAACAAGTACAACACGCTTGATGCGTTTGTTGATGATTTGCTTCAAATCCTTGACTCTTTAGGAGTCGATCGGTGTTACTATGTTGGCCACTCGCTCTCGTCGATGATCGGAATCCTTGCTGCTATTCGTCGGCCTGAGTTGTTCGCGAAACTTATTCTCATCGGTGCTTCTCCGAGGTACTTACACCCCTTATTTAGTTTTATTAAATACGTAAGGCTCTGATATCATGTAAGAAGATAAAGACCGAATTGACCTATTGATTCAATAGGTGATTATAATATATAATGATTGTACGAACCTTATATAGATAAAGTGGACCTGTGGGCTGACACTAATAAACCTTAATATTAATATAATCCAATAGTTATGATTGTTTTTAATCGTCTAAAACGATGAAATTCATGTCTAATTTTGTTAATTGATTGGAGATTGATGTAGTTAAGGTAAATGTTTGATTATGAAGTGAAATTAGGTCAAATTACCAACCTAAAAGACGATCAAACAAATAAAAGAATATATTCGGTTTCAACTTTCAATTATCAAACAATTATTGTTTGTTTCAAATCTTAGTAGAATAGGGTTTGCTATCCGAAAAATGATGGCGGCGCAGCTTATTGCCCGCTTCCTTTTTAATTGGAGAGTTAGGAAAAATAAAAAAAATAAAAAAAAATTCATTATTCTATGAAGACATGAAGTGATGATTATGATATCATTGATTTTCAAATCTAGATGTTGATTAAGCTATTACTCGACTTGACTCTGATTTTATTTGATTTGATTCGATTTTGACCCAATTTCAGGTTCAAAAACGATAAGGATTACTACGGCGGATTCGAAGAAAGCGAGGTAGAGAAAGTGTTCGCAGCAATGGAAGCGAATTACGCCGCTTGGGTAAACGGCTACGCTCCATTGGCCGTCGGTGCAGACGTACCGACGGCCGTACGAGAATTCAGTCGGACGTTATTCAACGTCCGGCCGGATATCTCACTGTTCGTCTCGCGGACAGTGTTCAAAAGTGACTTGAGGGACAAGTTAAAACTAGTGAAGGTACCATGCTGCATAATCCAAACCGCGAAAGACGTATCGGTGCCGTCCTCGGTTGCCGTATACTTGAAGGAGCACCTTGGTGGCCGAAGCACGATCGAGATGATGAATGTTGAAGGTCATCTGCCTCATCTTAGTGCTCCAGCATTGTTGGCCCATCATTTGAACCGAGCTCTTTCTAGATGATAGTTTTGAGTTATGTTTGTGGGCCTTAATGGGCCTGGTTAGGTGACCTATGTGTAGTTTTATCCATTTGGGAATATTGTTTGGAATATGGCTGCAATGGTGACACCTGGCTAATAATACGTGGACGTTGAGTAGAGGATAAGAAAGGATCTTCACGTGCTGACGTGGTTTTTTTTTTGGACACGTATTTTCAATTTACGTTAGCTTTTATATAAGTTGTTTCGGTTTTATATTATAAACTATTTTATGAAAGTGTAGCATACTTATGTATGGTGGCCGTATCGTATCCACCATTTCAATGAAACTCGTGTTTAGCGTGAGTTGTGAAGAGATTATTAAACCAAATAAAAAATTAATGTAAAAATGTTGGTTCATACACGCGTGTTGCAATGCATTAATTCTTAAAAACTAGATCGACACGGAAAACGTTATCTGACACTAGAATAAGCAAGTCGAAACGATAAGACCATGTGGTGTGGGTGTGGGTGGCGGCATCGGCCCGTCGACCACGTCCAGTTCCGGCTGCCGCTCCACATCCGGCCTAAACGGCTGTTTTCGGACGAGTTGGTCATGCCATTTGATTGGTTGTTTGCTTTGTGTGGGACTCCTCTCCAATCTCCTTTGTTTTGCCTCTCATTTAAAAAAAAGGTCACGGGATTTATAGACTAGTCTAGAGGTTGAAGATGATGAAGAGAATAGACTTTATTGCAAATTTTCAGTTACCCCCTGAAGTTTTAAGTAAAGTACGAATTACTATTGATATTTTCAGTTAGCCACCTTAAGTTTAATTCATTTATATTTTAATTATATATTATTTATAATTTATATTTTAATAGCTAGTGGGGTGCCCGCGCGTTACGGCGGGAGCACAACATTTTCTAAAACCGAAGAAAAAACAAAAATAAATATGTGATGATAAATGCAAACAAGGGTAGGGCACGTGTCATATGGCCTTGTTGCCTCTGACATGAGACAAAGAAGGATATCATAGACTCATCATGAAGGCTTGGCACGATGACTAAGCTTCGATATGCATGTAAGTTTTAATTAACATATAGTAGTGTAAGGTTGGAAAAAAAAGTTTGTCATCTCCTATTACTGTTTTTAAATTTTGTGGGTAACTTTCCTAACCACTTTATTATATAGTATACAACAACAACAACACCAACAACAACCGTACTCAGAAAAATCCCACAAAATAGCGACGCTATAAGTAGGGTCTAGGGAGGGTGTGTATATTAAAAGTTTTGTTTAGGGTCGAGTGCACCTGGGTTATGGCTGAAAAACTGTCGCCGGAAAAACTTGTGAATTGCCTTTTCCTGAACGGATCTGACGCCGGAGAAGAGTCGGAGATGTGGCTCTGCTCTACAAAACTATCGCCGGAAAAATCGAACGGAGACGGTGAGCCTTGCTGGTTAAACATCTTCGATAACCTTACTGTATCTGTACGTTGCTGGGATGAACTCGCCGGATCTGTACTGGGGGTTGGAGGAAGATGAAACCAGCAAAGAAAAGGGAAAAGGACGGGTTTGTCGGCGAAAAGGGAGGGTCGCCGGTGAAAGATACCCGTTGCCGGAGAGGAAGTAGACGTTAAAGTGGACGTTTTAATTTTTGTACGGAGAGTATAGATATAGATAAAAGTATTTTAGGACTTCTCTATGTCTAACTCTTATAGTCATATATGTACAAGTATTGTCCACGTCAGTTGAGGGGAAAATGTTAACCATTGTATATTCTACAACTAAGGAGAAAATTTAAACTATTGTATCTTCTACATCTTTAGTTACTACTAAAGAGTTATTGTCTTTATTGTTTTAAATGATATAGTTTTATTATTTAAGTTTAATATTATTCAACTTAAACTACCGGCTCGATTATTACGAATTTATTTTTGGTCTATTTTTTGCATTTTTATATTAATTCTTATGTTTATAAAAAATAAACATAGTTCATTCATTGTTTTACTCTACAAATATGTAGTAAGCTTAGTAAGCTTCCATCATTCCATGATATGTTTATGTCTTAATTTATAGATATTGTTAAGGTTCAGAATTATTCAACTTAAACTATCAAATCGATTGTTACGAATTTATTTTCATTTTATTTTTTTTACATTTTTTATTGCAACTCTCATGTTTACAAAACATAAACATAGTTCATTCATCGTTTTACTCTACAAGTAAGTGGTAAGCTTCTTTCATTATATGTCATGTTTATTTCTCATTTTATTATAAAAAGTCAAATGGCATCGCTGATTTAAATAATTAAAAATATATGACATTGATTGATCGGTCCATATGCAAGTTGCTATCTACAATATATGACATGTAATGAATGAGTGTCTTTTGTCAACCAACAACCCAATTGTGTAAGATGCTATATATTGTATTCATATCATATGGATATTTTGTGGTTTTTAATTGCAAAAACTTTCTTTATGACAACTCTTAAGAGATTTCTATACATTAACCTATGAGTAAGGCCATAATATGGTCATGTTTCTCATGCATGTCAGACCCAAACATACAAAATCATCTCACTCTACCTTATCTATCAATTTTTATATCTGACTTAGCAATTTTATGAGTGACTATGATAGTTCCATGCATCAATATATTATTCGATTTATTTTCTATGAACTTCTTACATATAAAAATACAAACATAGATGTTAACTGTATAAAAGATTATAAAAACAACAAAGTATGGATTAGTTGGGAGCATAAACACATAATGTTAATTTGCAAGAATATTGTTTTAATGGTGAACAAAAAGTTACCTTAAGATCAGTAATGTGTTGCAAAACACATCTCTTTTCCTATGTATTCTGTATATTATTTGGTCAGGTTTTAGTCGTTTCGTGTCGTTTTTATAATGTATTTATGTATTTTATGATTTTGTAGGTGTTTGGAGAAAATGAGCTCAAAATGAAAAAAATTTAATCGAGACACCAACACTTAAGAGTAGGTGTTCATGGACGTTGGAGCGTAGACAAGAAATTTTAGTCGAGCCAAGAATACCCAAGTCGAACAAGCATGGAACACAATAATAATAATAATAATAAATAATACAAAAAGAAAATAAAGTGGGACATATGTTTAAAAGTCAAAAAAAAAAAAAAAAACCTACAACAAAGATATAAGTGGACGACACATGAGGAGGGCGAGGGATTATCATAGAAGAGTATTATTTTTCGGGGGCGTCAAGATAGCCGCCAAAGCTCTCGAACAATAGCAGGCATAGGGACGAGGTAGAGAATATTTTCAAGCGATTGGAAGGCCTGAAATCATATACGGAGGCTACGCTTTGATCCTTGCAAGTGTCCGGTTAACTTTTGATACTTTGTGTTTTGAAACGGTTATTTCATGACTTTGCATTGTTTTAAGACTATGTTTCTCATGATTTCTAGTACTACGTTTGGCTAAAACATTAGTGGCCACCTAGGTTAAAGATGATTGCTATTTGATTTTGGTTCTTTCTTTATGCTTGTAGTTTACTTTATGGTTTTAGGCCTAAATTCCATAGGAACATTAATTGGGAGTTTAGAGGTGATTAGTATTCTTCCTACTCTAACATTAATTGGGAGTTTAGAGGTGATTAGTATTCTTCCTACTCTTGAGACCGAGAGGTGATAGGTAGTCATGTTTGTCTTTGGTGCTACAGGTTTAGGCTAGAAACGCTGAGGGATCAGGTTTTCCTAGGTTCTCTAGTATTATTTGCTTATCTGTGTCATAGATTGACTTTACAGGTTACTCCTTGCACTTTAGGGTGTATTATGACTGGAGAGTGAGAAATCTAAACCAATCTAGCGAGTACTTTAGCATAGTTAGTGAGACCGAGAGGTGATCTAACCAATCAGTGAGATTAGTAGCCTTTAGGATTCCTTTTCGGTCAATCCTGGTAAATGATTCGCAAGCCACTAGGATACTATGGGTGAATATTATAAGATCCTGATTGCCAACATATGTTCCAAAGCCGGGGCAGTTCCAATTTCATTAGTAGGATTTGATACCTAGGTGGTTGCCTTTCCCATATCTGATTTCCCTCATTAATCCCCTGCTATATGTTAGTTTAAGTCTTTTAATTTATTTACTTTAATAATCTATTAATAAAAATTCACAAAAATCCAATTTGCTAGGCTAGGAGTCGATAGAGGTCTAGTACCGAGGGTCGCCATATTGTGTCAACGGTTCGATATTCTGGACTTACTTGCTCTACTACACTGCGACCAGTACACTTGCCGTTAGTGTGTGGTTTTGTAGGTTATTCCATTTTTAAAACTTGACCGATTTATTTACTACACATTTCACACATCAATCAGTACCCTATATTTCATAAAATTTTGAACGACCAAATATAACATAACGGTCATCGCAATATTTTCGTACACAAAATCCCTTTTGAATCTGCAAAAACAAAAGAAAATGGTTCATTAATTGTTTTCATGATAGAAGGCAATCATAAGATATCAGTAAGAATAAGGCTTCATAAAGGTACAAAATTGAAGAAAGAAACTAGTGACAATGCATACTAACAAACCAAAGATTATAAAGAGAATAAGGAACGAGAGAGTTGTTTCATTGACATGTATATAATAACAACACAATGACCACTATTTATAGGGCTCTAATAGAAGGTATAGACATAAATGAGATAAAGGAGTTAGAAACATGGATAGTCACTAATAATTTATAAAGGAGTTAGAAACATGGATAATCACTAATAACTTTATTATTTCATAATCAACTTAATTGTTAATGTAAAAAGACAACTACACCTCTTTACCACCTTCATTAACTTATTGTACCATATGCATTGTATGTTGTAATTACTTAAATTTGGTTGGAATACTTCACTCATGCTTTATATTTATATATTTTAGTTATATATTATTTATAATTTAAAATTAAATAAATAAAAGGGTGGACCAATAGGAGTGGAGGACTACCCAAGGAAGACTACCCCACATCCTTGACGTGGCGGCAACGCTTCCCAAGCCTTGCCTAAACCACACCACATAGTCTAAAAAACATTACTGGAATGGGTTTTGTATTAAATTTAGCCCTTTAGCACCATTTAGCCGGCTCTTTAGCATAATTTACACTAGAATTTTTTTATTGGTTATTTGGGTGAGATTAGATTCAAATGTATTTTTTTGTGTGCTAAAATGTGTCTGAAAGTCGAAGTGTAGGCTAAAAAGACGTCGACTATGCTTGTTTTTCTTTCTCTTATTAGTTTGATTATTTTACAATTCCACAAAGTCAATGCCTATTACCAAGGTGTTGTTTGTTTTTCTAACAAGGTTTGAGCATGCTCTTCTGTCTACGCCACGCAAACATTGCTATTTGCAGACTGTTTGTTTTTCTGAAAACGTTTTATTAAAAAACGTTTGTGCGAGCTCTTTTTGATGCAGACTTGGCCTAACCACTTCTAAGATCTTCTAACGTCTGCAGAGAATTAAACACCCCTCGCCCCCCACTACCGATTAGTTGTGTACACAGTAAAAATAAGCAATCTTCTTGTTGCAGACTACAGAGGATTTAATCCACCTTTTCTTCTGTAGTTGTCTAAATGTGGCCTGGAAAACAAATAACCTCTAAAAGTGTTGATCAACATGCCTATTTACATGGTTTACCCTTATTTATAATATTTGAGATGGATCATGGATGAAATATCATGGTTGATTAATTATTGTTATTATTGTACTTGTATTGTTAACTAGTAAGTGATAATGACGTATTCTGTTTAATGTAATATTGTTATAAAAAATACATAATCTGTCATGCATAGCAATGTTACAATCTCAAGATCCTTTGGAAAGCTAATTGTCTTTCTATTTGAGGTAGAAAGGTTATTGAGGTGTTTAACGCTCTGTCTTGCCTTATGGAAAGCTAACTGTCTTTCTATTGGAGGTAGAGTGACTTTGACCAAGGCGGTGCTCAAAAGTTTACCAATTTACTATTTATCTTTGTATAAAGCCCCGTCAGCCGTGACGGAGAAACTTGAAGGTAATATGAAAAAGTTCCGTTGGGCGGGTTCTAATTCTTCTTCTAAAATTCATTGGGTGGCTTGGGAGAGAGTTTATAATCCTAAAAAGAAAGGTGGGTTAGGGATATCGCGGCTGAAGGACGTTAATGAAGCTTTATTGGTTAAGTGGGTTTGGCGTTTTAAAGTGGAACATAATAGTTTGTGGATACGAGTGAATGAGTTTGAGGAGTGCTTGGTCATTTTTGCCGTGTAACTCTCGAGTTAGTGGTTGTTGACCAGTGATAGTAAAAAACGGTGAGAGGCTAAAATTCGGGGATAAAAGAGTCATCGACCTCATTAAAGGAAGGTTGGGTAATGGAGAAACAATCAGGTTTTGGCTGGACGTTAAATGTCCCCTTCTTTTTAATCGTGCTAGACATAAAAAGGCTCTTATCGCAAATTGCTGGTGTGATACTGGTTGGAATCCTATTGGATATGACTAACTGTTTTCTTCGAATGAATTGGAAGAGTGGATTTTATTATCAGAAGCTTTGGCCTCTTCTTCGGTTCAAAATGGGCTTGACAAGTGGACCTAGTTAGGCTCCAATGATGGTATTTTTTCTGTCAGCATTATTAAGAGGGTGTTTGGGATTGAGTTTGGAGATGCAAAAGTGGTTTTGGTCAAAAGTGCTTATTGGCTTATAACTTTTTGAAAAGGAGTTTTAAAAAAAGTGTTTGGATTAGCTTTTGTGATGAGAAACGTCAAAAAGTCAATAAATTGTCTTTCTTTAAGTGTTTCGCTTAACTTATTGTGAATATTGGTTGTATGGGTGGTAGATTTGTAATTTTTTTCCAAAAGTCAAAAGTCAAAAGCCAGGATTTCTAACTTTTCAAAAATAGTTTTTCCACCCTTAAAAGCCAAAAGCCAAAAGTTAAAACATAAAGTGCTTTTGGGTTACACAAACAGCTTATTGACTTATTGGCTTTTTGGAAAAGCCAATAAGTCAATAAGTTGTTTTGAAACCCAATCCCAAACACCTTCTAAAACTTTGATATGTAATAATAGAGGTTTTGATAATTACTTTAAATTCAAATGGGTGTCTTGGGTTCCGCTTAAATGTAACATTCTTGCATGGAGAGCGGAGATGGATAGACTCCCGACAGTTGCAGCGCTGGCTAGGAGAAATATTCGGGTTGCTGAAGATCATTGTAAGTTATGTGATACTGATTTGGAAACGGTGTTACACCTGCTCACGGGTTGCGGTTTCTCTTTTGGAGTTTGGCTACAGGTTGGTAAGTGGCTTAAATTAGAACCTATTTTTGCTTTCCATGTTCGTGATCTTTTGGAGATATACAAAGTAACTAGGCTGGGGAAGGAAGGCAAGAAACTAGTTCATGGTATTATCGTTGTTTCCTTTTGGTGTATTTGGAAGGAAATAAATGATAGAAGTTTTAGAAGGAAAGAGTCAAAAGTTTATGATGTAGTAGCAAGTATTAATTCTTTGTCTTTCTTTTGGTATAAGCATAGGTCGAGGCATAAAAACCTTCAGTGGAACGATTTGGTTGTTTTTCCTTTGTAAATGATGTAATGGGTGTTTGTTCGGTCGGTCCTTGCTTTAAGGTCTGGTCCGTTTTCTGAATAAAATTCATTGTTCAAAAAAAAAAAAAAAAAAAAAACAATCTCAAGATCCGTTAATGTAACTTTAAAAAGAAAAAAAAACTTAGTTTTCTAAAAAAAAAGGGTTAGCGGCACAACTTGTTATCCGTTTGCCTTATTTGGATGTAAATACCTAATCTTAAAAAAATAATTAAAATAAAATAATGGGGCACCTCTTGTTGTTATTACAATAGTGCAACTGCTTTTGGTGCTATAAATGGTTTCACTTTGACTACTTGGATTAAGCATATGTTTCAACTTAAATTGTATTTGTATATGATGTGACTAGCTTATACCTCGGGAGCGTCTCGGGTTGAAAAATCTAAGCAAAGTGAATATTATTATTATTATTATTTTAAACAAATCTCTGTCATAAGTTATCATATTCTAATATAAAAAAAGGGTAATTGGGTCGGATATCACCTAATCCCAGGCACGACCCAAACCCACAGTTTTTTTTTTAAAGTAATTCCAAATCTGACACAATACCTGTTGGGTTATAAAAAATAGTCGTTTTTTTCTCCTTTTTTATATAGCACTATGGTACTCGTTGGAAAGATAATAAAACGCTCGTTAATTTGGTGTAATTTTTTTCTTTACAAAATCTCGTATATAAAAGATATTAACGTTTAAAAGTTATGAGAGGAATAATGAGAGAGAAAATAATAAAGTTTTAATATTTACATTTAGTAGATTAGGTATTTAATAGATTATGTTAAATTATATTTAAACCATATTTATTCCTTTTTTTTAATTGGTTTAGAGTTGCCATATCACATCCTATGTGACATCTCTCAAAAGGGAGATTGCATAATATTATGACATGTCATTAAAAATGTTTTGGTTTATTATATATATATATATAGGGTTTGGTTAAAATAAAAACCCTACTGAGTTGTGAAAACTCTGAAAACCCAATAACCACCATAGATCTTGATTGATCAAAGGCTGATATGAAACCTTCATTTTAATATTAATAAACGTAATGTCCTTTTTGTTCCATGAGATAACAAAGGGTAGTATAGTAAAAACACATCATACAACCATTTTGAATATGTGTTGGGCATGCAGAGGTTTCAGATATGACTATTCCTTTCTGACAAAAAAAACCTTTCCATATCTTCTTCTCTCTCATTAAAGATTGTGTTCTTTTTATATTATTTCGTAAACCAAGAAGAACAAACATCTATTCTCTCTCTTCTTCTCTCTCCATTAAAATTCTCTTAAACAACACATCAAAATTTCATCTCATTTTACACAGAAGCGAAATTATGGTTGTCATTCAAGTGCCATCAGATTATTTATGAAGTGAGTGTTTAAATAGTTGTTTCGTCGTATATTTACTTCAAGTTGTTTTGATTTCTTCACTTCTTGGTTAACAGATTTCATAGTTGGTTGTGTAACTAGGGTTTATGATGAAGAAACGGGTGGAGTCTTTAAGATCATCAAAAGGTGCCGATCAAAAGGATAAAAGGTATCACAAGTATTTTATGCTAAAAACCCTAATTTTTGATTCATTTTGGTGAAGAATTGCACAAATATTTAGATAACACATTAAAAAACAGAACATCGAACAACGTTCAAATTTTTGATCGTTTGGGTATCGAAAATCGTTCCAATTTTTGATCCTTTGGTTTTGATGTAAAGTGGTTACAATTTTTTATTTAGAAATTTATTTATTCATAGTGCAAATATGATGGAAGAAACACGTTTAAAGTGGTAACAATTTTTGATCCATAGTGTATTTTATAGATACATAACACGTTTAAAAAAGATAACATCTTTGAATTTAATTGAGGGGTTTTGTTTTCATGTACGGTGTAAAAAAATTTTTGGTTATGATTACAAAATTTTTGAAGGAGGTGTATTATGGCCCTGGATTAATTCACTTTATGTTAGAAAGTTTTTAGTGGTTACATGTATATAGGGTCTATGTAGTTTTATCAAACTAAAATCAAACATTTTTATCACAAGCATGCTTTTTTATTTTAATTGTTTTTTTTTTCTGGTAATATTTATCAGTGGGATGGAAAAAAAAAGTAATAATTTTTGGGAATATGAAAAATAGACAATACTAAACTGGGTACTAAAGTGTACATTTAGTCCTAACATTTATGCACATGGATTGAATTTATTTATGTAGGTGGTTGGGGGTTTAATGTAACGTGGTTACATCTGGATTCTTAGTTAGTGTTATGAACAAAAAATGAGGATAATACTTAAATGTATGATAGGACCCCTGTATGATATTAGTAGAAAATAATGGTGTAATAACTTGAAAAAGTACATTGATACAAAAAAGTTTATTGTTTGTATAGTTTGAAGGAAAGAAATTGATAAAACTGTACTTGCTTCCCAAAACATTACAGGAGCGTGTATGAATTGGGAAGAATGAGAAGAATTAGAAAAAGCCCCCGGATACTAAGAAATAAGTTAAAAAAAGGTGTGCCAAACACACTGGAAACTGCCATAGAAGTTGATAAACTGGACGAGGCAAATGCTGTGAACAAAGATTCGCGCAAAAGACGGAAGTTAATAGGTAAGTTACTTTCAGATGTTCAAAAACCATATTCTCGACGATAAAAATAATGTTTATATATAATTTGGTACTTATTATTATAAGATAATAAACGCAGGGTATGAAGAGGAAACCTCAGAGGAGGAAAATGCGAAGACGGACAATAAGATTATGTCAAGCAAAAACTATAAGAAAGACGGTAAAGCATTCTTTATATTGATTAAAAATACAAATTTTTAAAAAATTTAATCACTTTTTATCGTTAAAAACAGGTACTGAAGGAAGGTCGACAGATTGTAAGATAATATCAGGAAAAAATCAAAACAAAAAAGGTATACACAATATTTATTTATTAAGAGTATAGCATCCTTTATATTGATTAAGAGTAAAATTTTTTAAGAAAATTAACTCCTTTTTATCTTTCAAAACAGGTACTGAAGGAAGGTCGACAGATTGTAAGATAGTATCAGGTCGTGATGGAAGATCTTCTGATTGTAAAATAATATCAGGAAAAAATCTCAAGAAAAAAAGTATAGAAAATATTTATTTATAAAATATTAACATTCATTAGAAAAAAAATATTACAATTCAAAATAAACAATTTATCTTTTATCTTTGACCACAGTTTCTGAAGGAAGATCTTCGGATTGTAAAATAATATCATCGTTAAAAGGGCGAAAAGGTTAGATATACCATTTAACTAATTTATGTGAGTTTCAAGCAAAATTTTTTTTCACAATGCTTAGTGTTCCAATATTGATTTAAACAGGAAAACGTGGCAGTGTGGTGAAGTTTCAATTAACAAGATCAAAAGAGAAGAATGGTAAAGGTAAGGAGTTAGTGTTAAATATAATTAGGTTCTATATTCGGGTATGAAATGTAAGGAAATGTTATTATACATATAAACTACATTACTTTGCATCCACAGAAATAAAGAACAAAATGGCGGATAATGAAGATATGGTGGACAGGGATTTAGCGGAGAGGAAGTTGAGTAAGAAGCGGAAACGGAAAGAAGGTGACAAGAAAAGGAAGGCTAAGCATAACGAAGGTTTGGATGAAGACGGGCAGTCTAGCAAGAAAGAAAGTGGATGGTTTCCTATAAAGACACGTTCAGCACCGGTACAGTTTTTTAAAGGCATTGCATCTTTGAAAGAACAGCAAAAAAACGCTGTTAGACGTATGGGTTTTGGGAAATTACTCAAGTTCAAGGTGGATGGGGTACCGGCTAGACTAGGACATTATGTGGTAGATAGGTTTAAGCCGAAAAAAATGCAAATCCGAGTGCCGAGCGGTAAAATAAAAATAGATAAGGAATCTATTCATAAGTTACTAGGGATACCATGCAAGGGGATAAAATTACATGAAGTGGAGGAAATGGAGCTAAAGGACCCTGAGGTACAAGAATGGAAAGATAGATATCCGGGTCGTTTTGTCGCACCAACGCAGATTGTAAAAAACATTAAAAATGCGGATGATGAGGACACTTTCAACTTCAGACTAGACTTCTTAATGTTGTTCCTTGCAGTTATGGTTGAATGCCATCAACAAGGAAGGTGTAAGCTGAACATATTACACAAGTTGAAAGATGATATGAGTTTAAAAAAAATAGACTGGTGTGATTACATACTTCAATCAATGAAGAAATGTAAACGAAAGTGGAAAAGTCATGACAAAAGCAAGCCATTTGCAGGACCGCTAACAATCCTAACGGTATGTATTTCTAGTATGTCGATATATAAAAAATAAATTTGCATTTCAATTATAAAAAATCTGTTAGATTGCTAAGAAATAAATGGTAGACAAATATTCGATTTACGTATAAATGAGTAATACTACTGGATACATTAATATTGTTACATTATATTTGTTAAATTATCTCTTGGAAGAAATAACATATTCTGCAATATTGATGACACATTGTAGTTGCTCTACGTTGAAAGTATTGAATGCAAAGGGATGGAGTTGAATCAAACCTTGCTACCGATAGAATATTGGAACAAGAATAACCTGAAAAAAAGAGAGAAGCTGGAAATCAAAGGGACTGGGTTCGGCACAGGAAAGTTTCGAAATTTTGTCCAAGCAAAGAAATCAGCTGCTGATGAGGTTGATGATGATAATCCTCCGTTTCTGCTATTAGTAAGTTGAAATTTAAAATTTTTTATAAAACTTATAATAGAATGGTTTTCCAAAAGAAATTACAAACACTTGTCAAATCTTATGCAGGATAAGACAAGGGAGATTAGAAGCAGCTTAGATGGGGTTTTAAAAGCTAAGGGGAAAATTGAAAAAAAGATCACAGAGGTGTATGATAAGGAGCCAGAAAACGAAGATGTGTTGACGTTGATTGCAAGGTTTGATTCCCTGTTTAAAGGTGGTTTCAAAAAAAGACAAAAGGATAGGGTTCGTGGAAGAAAGGCAGATGATCAGATAAGGAATGTATTAGGCAATCTAGCTAATCAGGAAAACATGAAGGACGTAACTGATGACAATAATAAATACACTGATGACGATGAAGGTTGGTAAACAATTTGTAGCCTTATATAGTATACACATAAAAATGTACATAGGTTTAATTATTAACTTCTTATTAAATGAAGATGCTTATGGATGTGGAGATGATGTCATGGACAACATAGAAGAAACAGTGGCTGCAGATAAAGATAATGTCATGGGAGATGTCGAAATGCGTAAGAATGTGGGAAACACAAGGGTTGAAGGTGGATCATCAAACCGCAAAGGTGATAACGTGGTGGAGCATGAAACTATTATAAATCAGGAAGGTACATATGTTTGTATAAAAAATATTGTATAAAAAATAGAATATGTTGACCAAGATTACTGATGGTTATTATGTTAAATAGGGGCTGTTGGAACTGTGGAAAAGGGGACTACAAACAGCAAACTTAACAAAATGGAAGAAATCAGAGAAGGTAACTATTTAGTTTTTGATGTATGTTTAATAAATGTAACGTCTTTAAAAAAAACAATTAACTAAAGGTTATTGTTGTTTTTAGGTGGGATTGAACCTGTGGCAAAAGAAAATACTATTGTTGACGACAGTCCAAGCTTTAGCCTAGGATTGAGCCAAATAGGAGTGAAGAAAGACGTCGGTACGCTTGAATGTTGTAAAAATAGATGCCATATAAAAAACTGTTTTGGCTATTCATGCTTTGATTTAAAAAAAAACTGACACACAGGACGTAGCGAAGCGGGTAGGTGCGTCTCTAAAAATGTGGGGAACACAAGAGTTGAAGGTCGATCATCAACACGCAAGGGTGATAAGGTGGTGGAGGATGATCGTGTTAACAAAGGAATTGAAAGTGATATTAGAGGATCAATTATAAATCAGGAAGGTATATATTTTGGGTATTAAAAGCTGGTAGAATTAATACCTTCTATTTGAATAAGATAACTGATTGTTAATATATTTAATAGGGGATCGTGGAACTGTGGAAAAGGGCCCTACAAACAGGATACTTAACAAGATGGGAGAAATCAGAGAAGGTAACAATGTTGGTCTTCCTGATTTATAATTGAACAGGATACTTAACAAGTATGTTAAAAAAATGTAAACAGTTTAAAAAAAATGTTTTATGTAGTTGGCACTGAACCTGTGGCAAAAGGAACTACTATTGTTGACGACAGTCCAAGCTTTAGCCTAGGATTAAGCCAAATAGGAGTGAAGAAACCCGTCGTCGATTCCGGTAAGTACTACATATGTGAAAATTAATGATAGCTGAAACTATTTACATTCGAAAATTTTTCGTTTTTAGTTTAATATACAAGTAAATAAAGTTTAGATTACGTGGTAGGTTGTGGTGAATCCATGGAAATGGGAAATACTAGAATTGACGATATTCCGACCTTTAGCCTTGGTTTAAGCCAGTTGGGAGCGAAGCAACAGATTGATAAACCGGGTCAGTAATGTTAACAAGAGTTACTGTCGAATATTATTACATATGTAGTAGTATATAAGTAGTTTATGGGTGAATTATAACTATAAAAATTATTTAATGGTTGAATGCAGCTAAAAAGTGTGAGAATGAAAACAAAATCTATCATAGTGGATTTATACCGGAATATATGTTCGAAAAAGAAAAGAAGGAAAATACTTGTCACAAGTGTGGCTCGCGTGACCATGTGAAAGAAACCAAAGGTATATTGTCAAAAGAGTACAATTTATTGGAAATAAATGATATATACTAGTTGTATTTATAAAAATAAAAGGGGTAAAAGATGGAAGTCTTGATTGAATTACTTATGTGATAGGAAACAAGGAGGAAGACAAGGCAAAAAGTTGTGACGCGGAAGTGGTTCGATCCATAGCAGAAGTAATTGACAGTACATTTAGTGTTGGGATGACGACGGCAGAGAAAAAGTCCGTAGATGTAAAACAAAAAGGTAACATAAAAAACAGTTTTTAAAATAACATGTCCATTTAATATGTGTTGTTTCAAAATTTATATTACTATATCAGTTGAGTTTGTTATTACTTGTTTGATATGCAACAATAATAAACACAAAGCAAAAATTTGTGACGCGGAAATGTTTGATCCGTAACAGGAGTGGTGGGCACTGCATTTAGTGTTGGGTTGACGCCGGGTGAGAAGAAAACCGTGGATGAAAAACTAAAAAGTAAGATAAAAAACATTGTTTAAATTAACATGTGTATTTAATTTGAGTTGTTACAAAACTTATATTACTATAGCTGTTGAGTTTGAGGGTACGGACGACAAGAGTAACTTGGAATCATTTGACAAACACCGAGAGAGTTGTATAGCAAAATTGGAAAAGGCTAGAAGGAACCCATTCAGAGAAGAAGGTACTAGCAGAAAACTCAGCTATGATGGTGTGGACTTGGCATCTGAAATAACGAACGTTGAAAAAAATGTTTGGAATTTAATATTCGACAATGAAGGAGTGGATGCTTCAAATGTCGCCAACAAAAAGGCAAAACTGAAAGCAAAAATGTAAGCTTGTAAAAAAGAAAATAATCTATTTTTCTCTATTAATGATATAAGAAACCATATAGTAACAATTGTTTTTGTTTACAATGCAGATCAAGCAACCCCTCCGACGACGAAGAAAGACAAGATAACAATTCAGACGTGTAAGTGTAGATGTAAAACAATATATATAAATTATTAGTTAGTGTAACACAAAAAATTTTAACCATTTTTAGTGCATATGTAGTGAGGTATTGTTTAGGAGCACATATGATGTTGAAGGTAACAGGGGATGGTTTAAAAGCTTAGAGCCAAAAACAAAGGTTATAGATGAAGTCATTAACTGTTGGGTGGAGGTTTTGAACTTTGAAGAAAAATATAAAGCAACAGAGTCCAACAAGAGGCTGTTTGTGGGCACTAAGGCTATTGTAAGTATTAATAAAAGTGTAACATTTCATGTATATAGCTGTTATGTTTTTGAATAAGTAGAAGGTACTGATATATTCTTATCGCGTAGATTGAGTGGATGTTAAATGATGTCAATACAACTGAGAAACAAAGAATGGATAAATTCAGCAAAAACATGAAGGCGGCGGTGTACAACAATGAAGAACTGGTGGACCTAAAACGTTTTGACTTGGTTCTCTTTCCAATAGTGGAATTTGAACATTACTACCTAATCGGGTTCGACTTAAAGAATGCAAGTATTCGAGTGATTGATAATTGGGGTGACTTGTACCCCTTGGTTCGGTTGCATGACAACAATGAATACTTTGCGAAAGACTCCGCTTTTAAAGTGGTAAGTAAAAAATATAATTATCTGAAAAGATAAAGCACATACAGGTTACAACAAAAAGGTGCAGTTAACCTAAAGTTTTTTTATACGTTACAGAAACATTTGTTTGTTAACTACCTGTATCAAGTGAAACATCCGAAGTGTCATGAAATCAGTGCGGCGCCAATCACTAAAGAGAACATCCCTTGGTCAACAACAAACAATTTGCACGATTGTGGCATTTTTTTGATGCGCCATATGGAAAAATATATGGGCGTCGGCAAACCATTTGACTGCGGGTTTAGTAGGCATGGCCAGCGAAAGTTAGCGGAACTGAGAAGGCTGAGGACAAAGTATGCTGCACGTATTCTGCTGTCGGATGCAAATGTTTTGAAGGGAGAAATTGTCGTTAAAGCACAAGGGAAGTAGAACTTTGAATGTTAAAAAATTTATGTTAGCGTGGTGTTTAAAAACTATGTTATGTATTGAACTTTGGTTTTACTGCTGATGCTGATGTGCCACTGTTACAAAGCATTGCAGTATTTTGAAGGCGTAAAATGGGTTTTAGTTTGCTCATAATGCCTTGTGGTATGTAATATTTATGTCTAATGTGTTAAACAAATTAATGGTGTATTTTATGTGTTTAAATGTCTTTAGGTGTATTTTTAAGGCGTATACTGGGTTTGGGTCAAATTAACTATCAAAACAACTTGTACCCTCAAAACCGGTTTTTTACATGTTGTATACCTTTATGGGACCCTACCTTTATGAGCTTTATGGTAGGACCCCTTTATGGTACTTCTAACTACAATATCTTGAATGTTAATAGACAATTTTTTTATTAGTTTTTTAAAGTAAAAGTAAAAGTACAAAACTGACACAAATATTAAATTGTGTATTTACAATCGAAGAAAAAGGACAAAAATGGGCATTGTTCTAATATTTAACATCATCATACCATATGAAAAAACATCTAAAAAATGGAGTCCACACCAAACACACCTCCAGATGATGTTTTGCAAAACAGAAACTTATACCCAATTGATTATTACCTTAACCCTCCAAATCACCCTCCTGTTGAACCTGTCGCCCATGTTGTTCCTGACGAAGGTGATAACAACATCCATCAACCTTTGGGACCAAATCCTTTGGTAGTAAACAATAATGCTGAACAAACTAGAGATGCAGATGACGAGGATATGTGGTCACTGTTCAAGATTCTACATCCTGAGGTTAACAATTACCAGCAGGAAAGAGTTGGGGACATTCAAACTGGAGATCCGATTCAAACCCAAAGGTTGGGAGATGAAGTTAATGATGAGGATGAAGTTAATGATGAGGATGACTTATTTTGGAATATGGCATATGACCTGATGTACCAGGAAAATAACAATGATACGGGTCTAGGAGTTGTTACCGAAGAGTGTCACGAAACATGGGAGTATGAATACACACAGCCAGGTCATTACACACCGACATGGGCTAAAGATTGCGAAACAGACCCGGGTGAAGAGTATGCGGATTGGTCTTACGGAGCGTATGAACGAGAGATGGAATGGGAGTGGGAGAGGCATGATCCGTGGGAGGATGAACGAGGGACGGATTCTGAGTGTTCGTTTGATTCAATTTTCAGTTACTAGACGTTATTTTAGGGTGTAACTTATGCCTCCTAATAATTATTTAGGTATTTTATTATGTGCGATTAACGTTAATTAAGGTAGTTTGTATTTGTATTATTGCAAAATGCCTACTTAGTGTCTACTTTTAATGGTTAGTATCTAGTAAAATGTTAATTTACTTAGTATGAAGTAAAATGTTGTTTTATAAAGGTAGTTTGATTCAACTTTCTAACATGTCTATAATTTCGTAGATAAAGTACATGTCACATATAAAAAAATATTTTAGATAAATATTAGAAAAAAGAAAAAATAATAATGTAAGTGTTTTTAAACCTATCACCTAAAGAAAAATAAGTAAAATGTTGAGATATCATGTCAAAATACTATAGGGGAAAAAGATGCTTTAGGCCCTAGAGTATTAATATGTACAAAAAATATTGCATGATCACTATAATGTTATACCAAAAATACGTAACAAAACTTTGTAACATGGTTATTATTAAAAAAGGTAGAAATAAATATAAACTGGAAAAAAAGGTAGAAATAAATGTTAAAAATGTTACTGTTAACATTAAGATAAGGATAACTAGTCTACTTTTTGGCAGGTGAGAAGTATTAATAATTTTGATTCCAAACTGAAATGTTACTGTTACAAAAGATATGATACGTATGCATATCAAATATAGACCTGAAAACAGAATAGTATAATTATTATTTTTTAGCCCTCGAAAGAGATGTAACATTACTGTGTAACACTATTTATGGTCTCTTTCAATGGTACATGCCTCCTGCTGTCAAACATTGTGTAATGTCCTGTGGTGTGTAAAAAATATAATAAAAAAAAACTTTACTCTTACAAGAGTACATGCATCCTGCGGTTAAACATTGTGTAAAAGAGGTGTGTAAAATATATAATACCAAAAAACTTTATGTTACATCAACCAATGAAGCTAGATGTAAAAAATTTATAATATTATATTGTATCTTCAAGCCATGTGAAGGAAGGACAAAAAAAAGACTGGATAAAATCTAAAGTGTATCTTCTGAAACCCTAGTCGAATAAGACTGGTTGGAAAAAGGAATAAAAAAAAACAAATGTAAAAATGTTTGTCGTTTTTCTTTAAAATAGAATAGTGGAACAAAACACTTCTAATATAACATCTAAAACATTTATTTTCCTTACCTACTTCAAGGTTGATATAAATGAGGCCTACAACAATGCTTATTTAAGTGTAGAGATTTACTGGATTGAAAATTGTTATATTGATACTTTTGATAAGTATGTAAATCTACATGTTGTAGTAAAGACTCCAAAAAAATCTAACCAAAAAAATTTCTAAGTTGACAAAAAAGGGAAAGCATAAGGGAAAAAAAGGGAACATGGAGGAAAAACCGAACCAGGTGAAATACGTGAAGGTTGGGAAAAGGCTAAGGAAATTAGCAACAACATCTACAAGTAACTCGACAAATGCTTCTACATCATCTATAAGGATGTCCGCTTCTAAAAATGTATATTCAACCATGAAGGTTAGTGAGTGTTACCATATTATAAAATAAAGACAAATATATAACATTTGATAAATACAAATTTTTGTCATGTGAAAATGAAGGTTGTGAAAAAAGAGGAGCAAGGCTTGAAAATCCCAAAAATGGAGGAGCAAAATGCATCTACATCATCTATGCGGATGTGCACTTCTAAAAATGTATATACAACCATGAAGGTTAGTGTGTGTTATCATAATAAAAAATAAAGACAAATATTTCTATTGATAAATACAATTATTGTTCCTATGAATTGAAGGTTGTGAAAAAAGAGGAACGGGGATTAAAAATTCCAAAAGCGGAGCAGAAAAGGCCCATCCCTCTTGGTGTAAAAATTGAAGCCAATGGTGAATCGTCTACACATAATCATCGGGGGGCTTGTTCTTCAAGTTACACAAGGACATTGAACGGTGGTCCAAGCAACATACACGTTCAAAGAATTCCTAAAAGGGAACAAGGAAATGTTCATAGAGGCTTGGAAACCTATGATACGGTAGCCGATGAAGATGAAGACGATGATGAATGGTATAAAAGTGTTGATTGGGATTATTATTTCCCAAGTTTATTCTCATCAAGCAGTGGTCCATCTAACACACACGTTCCAAAGATTTATCCGCAACCGGGCAGTGCGGAAACAAACGGAAGTCCACGTATTTATCCACCAACTTGTGACCTTGATTGCTTTTCGGATGATGAATGGTGGAGTGAGATTGATTGGGATTCGTATTTTCCAAGTAACATAAACGTTCCGAAGATTTATCCCCAACCGAGAAGTGGTGAAACTAACACAAGTCCACTTATTTATCCACCAAATAGTGAGTTTGATTGGGATTCGGATGACAAATGGCTTAGACAGATCGATTGGGATTTGTATTTTCCAACTCGTCGGCCTACGTAAGTGAATTATGAAAAATATTTGTAACAATCCGAAATGTGTTCCACGTCTCCATTTGTGTTCTGACCCTATGTGTATTTTCTAATGTTTGTATTTTCCAGAATGAAGTAATTTGTAACAAGTAATTTGTAACAAGTAGGGTGATGATGTATTGGTTTTTGCATTTCCTATTACGTGTATGAAATTTTATTATGGTAGCATACTTATTTTTTAGTAACAAAGGGTGTAAAAAAAACTAGAAAGCATATTTAAAATGACACAACACAAAGGACAAATACATTATGGTTGCTTGTTTTGGAGTTTAGAAAGCATTTAACAAATCTTTTTCTATTAAAAAAAAATGGGACTAAAATATATATTATGATTGATTTAGACAATATGATTTGACTACACACAATGGAAGATTAAAAAAACAAATTTTGTTCCCCAAAGAAAGAAAGTCACACACGTGATGTATACACTTGTGCTTTTACTTTTCACCTAAGTAGCAAACAACCCTAGCCACTAACTTCCAAAACTCAAAAAATATATAAATAATTGGGTTAAGGCTAGCTGTCCAAAGCACAAGATTGGTTTGGTCTCTCGAGAAAATAAGGGACATCCTTCCTTTAATTTCTTACCTTCCTCACACACTTCTACATTTTGGGTAAACAAAAATCATCTCTACAAAAGAAGGTGCTATAGTGTTAACTAGATGGAGTTGTGTAATTGTAGAAGAGAAGCAATTCTGAAGACTTCTTGGACAAACGACAACCCGGGCCGAAGATTCTATACTTGTCCGTTACAGGTACAATACAAAATGTTTTTTTTTTAAAGTTATATTTGAGTAGACACAATGTTATCGCCTAATGTTGTCACTAAAATCGTACACTGTGGATCAGAACGGCTGTAACTACTTCAACTGGTTTGATCCGCCAATGTGTGAACGCTCGACAAAGATAATACCCGGTTTACTAAGGTCAAAGAATAGGCTGGAAGCAGAAGTTACCTACCTGAATACCAAGCTAAAAAAGAAGAATTACATAATATGTTGTCTTGTTATATCATTAATATTTTCGAAGGTCATCTTTGGGGCGGCTGCCTATCAAGGGAAGTGAAGATTTCTATTATTTGTATGGTTTGATATGTTTGTGTGGGACTGTTTGTGTGTAAGCAGAATTGTATGGAATGTAGCCATGGGTATGTAGCAATGACGTTATTCAAGTTTATGTTTCAAAAAAAATTGTCAAAATACTAAGGATTCCATGGGCAAAAAACATAAATCATCAAGTCATTCAAGAAAACACATAATTATAAAAGACAGCTTTACCATTAGATAACCAGGTACTACATAGGCATATAGCCACTACATAAAAGATAACCACAACATAAAACAACAGGAACTATACTGAGCCCAAAAAGGGGACCAACCACCATGAAGTTCAATATGTTACAGAAGTAACAATCTGGAGTAGCAAAATATTAAGTGATACACCTAAAGACACAGAACTTCAAAAAGATAATGGCTCAGTGATAGTTAACATAAACAGACCTAAGTAGCAGAGGCTGGGGTATGGCTTTGGGAGCTGCCACAACCAGAATCATCCTCCACAACCTTTGACATCTTCTTGCAGTTACGGGAATCATGATTTATCACATATTTCATGCAAGTGTGGCAGAGTCTAGGAGCTTTCGGTGGCTTCGCAGCCTTCGCTTCAGCAACAGCATTCTTCAAACGACGATTCCTTCCACAACCCTTAGTACGAACAACCTCAGGATTGTTACATTCAATCTCCACATCGAGCGGTTGACCCACCAACTCTTCAACAACAGTCTCATTTGTTTCAACAGTAGGCGCTTCAATAGACCTGTGATCGACAAGATTAATCTTGATATCTTTTAAGCGCTCAACCAAGTTTGAGAGAAGATCCGTATCAGTACGAACGACATCAACACATTCAGTAACCAAATCTAAAATCTGATTACGCATAATAGCTAGTGGCGTGTTGTCAACGCCATAATGATTCTCAATGGAAAAAATCCTCTTCGGCAATGCATCACGAACCCACCTTGCACTAATATACATGGCAGGAATCTTTTGAACATTTTTAACCCGATAAACACAAAACACATGACGACAAAGATAGCCAATTCGGATGAAACCCCTACACGAACATTCAGCCGATGAATCAATAGGGTTGAACTTTACCTGTTAAGAAAAAAAATAATAATTACTCACTTATAACAAATCTGATCTTGTGTAACACAATTAACTGGCTGCCTATTAAGTCTAAAAAATTTACCTCAAACACATTAACGTAACCATTCATTCGGTCCAGGTGAGTAACTGAGAAAACCAAGATATCATCTTTTGCTTGAGTGTTAGAGACATAACAACATTCCTTCCCCTTAGCAATCTCCTTTAGTACTTCAAGGAAAATACTGTGAGTATACAACTCAAAAGCGTGCTTCTCGATGGCTAAACCAGTGCTGTTTATAAAATCTGTGGAAGACGTCTTGTAATCAGCCATCCTTTGCCGGTATCGCTGAGCATCAATTCTAGTCTCATAACACATCATAAACTGAACAAGCGTATTAGCACTCGTAGAATTAACTTTGAAAGAGGCATTAGAGCTTTCACAACGTGAGGTAGTTTTCATCAAGCAACACATGGGGATCTCTCGAAAGTAAGCAGGCACCCAACGATCCCTGATCTCATACATTCCATTCAGCCACGAATGATCGTGCAAACCAAAGTTATCCAACAGTTCTTGCCAACGGCTCTCAAAGGTAGATGGCTTTATATAAACATTCCAAACCAAGCGATGTATGCACTGCCTGAAATCTGTGTTCTGTAACAAATCTCCTGAAATCTGGATAAAAACAAACAAAAAAATAATTAAAAAAAATATCAGTATCAAACCCAAGGAAACTGAAAACTGTTAATGAATGGGAGACTTATTACCTTAACAGGTAACTTTTTCATGATATGCCACATACAAAGGCGGTGGCGGGATTCAGTAAACACTTGGAGTATTGCTTGCCTCATGGCCGGGTCTTGATCAGATAAGACCAGCAGGGGTTGCTTTCCATGAGCTTTGAGAAACGATTGAAGCAACCATTTGTAAGAATCAATGGTTTCATTAAAAAGAAGACCCGCACCAAAAGTAACACACTGCTTGTTATAATCCACACCAGTAAATGGAACAAAGATCATGTTGTACCTATGAACGATTATACATGTAAAACCGAGTTATCAAACAACATAATATAGTGGAAAAAAATTCGAACCTAATAAGAAATGTTAAAATATGAAAGTAAAAATGGAAAAAAAAAACATTAACTTGTTTGTTTGATAAGTCGCATCGAATGCGACAACATCACCAAAAACCTTGTAGTTCAACTTCGAGATTTCATCAGCCCAAAATACAGAAATAAGTTGACCATTTTGAACAACAAAGTCATAAAAGAAATCTGGTAAGCTGTCAAAACGATCACGAAACCGGTCCAAAACTAACTGAGAATCTCTTTCACCGATATAAATTCTCAGTTTTTGGCTGATGTTTTTGAAGTCGGCTGGTGTACCGTGGACATTATGATGCCCCCCTTTCATAGTAACATAGCAGCTGTGAGCTTTAACCGGACCAATCTTGTTGAGGCTCATTTGATGGATGAACTGCTTAGCTGAAAAACTAAGCTTCCTACCAGACTTTGTAAGATCACGGTTATGAGAATCGACAAGAGAATGGTTATGCTCCTCTACAAACTTCTGAACAATAAAGCGACCACTTTTTTTGCAAAACATAACACAAATGTGTGCATTGCAATCACTGAGTGTGAAGGTAGTTTGACGAAATTTCAGGGAATCGTCGCATAATGTGTCAAATGTACGCTTGTTTTGAGGCTTACCAGATTTTTTACAACGATAGTATTTATGCGTCGCAACGCCGTTCCACACCTTGGATTGTCCTTTCCTAACCGAAAAACCAGCTTCTTGCGCATAAAGGACATACAGGTTGTAGGCATCTTCCCAATTATCAAATGAGCGGCCAATGATTGGAGTATACTTCAAATCAACATTAGGAGTCCACAAACGGGTTCCATTAGGTGTTTGATAGACATAAAAGGGCTCCTGATTAATCGCTGTATAAACACAAAGAGTCATAAAAAGAAGATTAGTATGTTGAACAATGCCATGCTGCACAAAAATGTAGGGGAGATGAACATCTTTAAGTTAAAAATAAAATAAAAAATAAACATGTGTGGAGCCTTCATACTGTTACATACGTGTTCCATTGGGAGTTTGCCCAAGGTTTTATTTAGCAAAAAAAATACCATTACCCTAAAGGGCTAAACTTAACAAGGTGCTCATCAGAACTAAAACATAAGACACAAAGTTTTTTTAAAAGTTAGGAAGAAAATGAAAGGAAATGGATGTACTGTGTGACAGGAAAAGTGTACCATTTAAAAAAAAAACAACACAAAAATGAACTAAATAATATCTAACAAAACATTGTCAAAAAAATGAAATTTCAAAAAAAGTAACTATAGTGAAACTTCATTTCATACATGCTACTTATCAAACAAAACATGCTTTAACATCAACAAATGGTAAAGAAAACTTTTACAACATAATGTATTTTGTTAGACCTCCACGAAAAATGTAACATTTTAACAAAACAAACAAACATGAAGTACCAAAAAATCTAACAAAACAGTTAAAAAATGAAAGATTATAAAAAATTTTAAAAACAAGTAACTATGGTGTTATATCATCTAATATAAAAACTTTTAAAAAAACAATAAAAAAACTAAAACAAATGGTAAACAAAAACTTAACAAAAAAAGTGTATTTTGTAAGACTTGCAGGAAAAATGTAACATTTAACAAAACAAAGGCACATGAACTACAAAAATATCTAACAAACACAGTTAAGAAAATGAAAAGATTATAAAACAATTTAAAAAAAAACAACTATAGTGTTCTATAATGACCCGTTCTATAATTTCATATAACATGTTTTAAAAAAAAACTAAAAAAACTAAAACAAATAGTAAACAACAATTTAAAAAACAAAACATGAACTACCAAATTATCTAAAAAAACAGTTAGGAAAAATAAACTTTTAAAAAAATAGTAAAATACAAAGTATCTATAGTGTTCTATAATTTCATACAAGAACTTTCAAACAACACATCAAAATTATCTAAAATACAAAGTAACTATAGTAAAAAACACAAGACCTGAAACGTCGTCACCACCGAACCCATCAACAACAGGAGACACAGATCTGCTAGCCAAAGGTGGGCTGTTATCTGGGAAAATTAAAAAAAATAAATTAAAAAGTTAAAAATAATTAACATGTTGACTATCATTATATGTAAAAAGAAGAAAAATACTAAAAATAAATGTTCAGGTTGGAACAATCACGTAACCTGTCAGATGTAAAACAACCGAAATTGGATCCTCATTAAATTCGGAGAAGCTTCTATCCAAGTTGTGAGGGACAAGGTGGGTAGGAGAGCCAATATCACTGTCGTCATCCATAAATGCAGAGGGTGTTCAGAAATTTTGAAGCAGACTTGAATGAGTTGTGTGTTAATGAATCTCCATTATTGTGGAGAGAAGGAGAGAAAAAGGGATAATTAAAAGGGTGGTTGAGTTGAGTTGACTCTATCTCAATTAATAAGGAGGGATATGGAGGCAGTGGAAAGATACATAGTACAAAAAAGAAGAGAAGAAAAGGCATGTCTGCTTCCATCGTTCTTTTGTCAGGAATTAGAAAGAGAAAAGCACAGATAGTAGCTGGAGGTTTGTATAAATGTGGACAATCTTGCCCTTGGTCAATTTGAAAGAACAGGGAGACGTGGAAGAATGGGGATCATTGGATGGGTTTTTAAGGTTTCCACAACTCACCAAGGTTTCTATAGGATACTTGTCCTATATATATATATATATATATATCTATATATATATTGCAAAGGGATTAATCCTACATGTCATACTCTTATGCAATCTCTCCTTTGAGAGATGCCACATAGGATGTGATGTGGCAACTCTAAACCAATTAAAAAAAAAAGAAATAGATATGATTTAACCCAATCTATTATAATCTTTAACCTAATCTATTAAATACATAATCTGCTAAATCTAAATATTAAACCTTTATTATTTTATCTCTCGTGTTTCCTCCCACAACTTTTAAACGTTAATATCTTTTATATATGAGATTTTTTAAAGAAAAAAATTACACCAAATTAACGAGCGTTTTATTATTTTTCCAATGAGTACCATATTGCTATATAAAAATCGGAGAAAAAAATGACTATTTTTTGTAACCCGACAGGTATTGTGTCGGGTTAAGGATTAGTTTAAAAAAAATTGTGGGTTTGGGTCGGGTCTGGGATTAGGTGATACCCGACCCAATTACCCGAAACAACATACCTAAATACCTGAACTACATACCCGATCATATACCCATGAATTTTTTAACGCATCACATAACCCTTAGACTAATGCGTTCGATATTTCAATAATTAACTTTTTTTTTCTTATTTCATGTTAGTTCTTTTTAGAATGATCGATTACAAACTTCCGAATTCATTTGTAATGGCACTAGATTTATACCCCGACGCAAAGATTCGTTTTTTTTATATTTGAATATGATAACTTATGGCAGAGATTTGTCTATAATAATAATAATAATAATAATAATAATAATAATAATAATAATAATATATTTTATTATTTTATATTAGATATTTCAACCCGGGACGCTCCCGGGATAAAAACTAGTATATATATATATATATATATATATATATATATATATAGATATAGATTATGCGAACACTATAGTGAAATAATACGAAGTTTGAGTTTGAGTATAGTAATGAAGCTATCTCTGTTATTTTACGTATCATAAAAACACCCAAAAGCATACACTGACACAACTAATTTTTTCTCAATGAGTAACCTTTTTTGGTGGTAATATTCTCACAACCAAATGTTACAATTTTTAGCCTAGACCAAGTTGTTAGTCTGGAGATATAATAAAATACGATATCACAATAAAACTTTGTTTCGATAGAAATGTGTTAATTCCTTACAAAAGCTCCTTTACAATTGAAACATTATTATATTTATAATATAATATATAAATCCGATTGTAAGCACTATTTCCTCAATCAAGTGTGTGAGTTTTAAGCAATACAATGGTTTCGATATATATAATTTACAATGAGATAGCTTTATATATCTGAGTGCTTTGTGTATTAGAAGGGTCACTAAATGCATATGCACAAGATAAGCAGTCGCACACATAACTTAGCACATAAGAAGATGCCTTTTATGAAGTAGTGATTTTGCGATATTTTTAAACACGGACCGGACCTGCCTGTCAGACGGGAAACGGACCCCTGACTGGTCCGGGTTGATTGGTTGGACTGGCAATACACTGACATAGTGGTTGACCCGGCGACCCAGCGGTCGAATCGGGAAACCGGCCAGTCAAACTAGGAATTTTGACGGTTGAACTGGTTTTTATTTTTGTTGAAAATAATGTTACGAGTATGTGATTCAAATATTAATGAGTTATTGGGCCCAGAATATTTGGTGGATAAGTGTATGTGTATGTTTGGGCTTATTATTGTTTCAGATTTGGTCTTTGATGACCGTCTGTCGTCAAGGGTCTTACAAAACCTAAATAACCTAGGTAGCCAGGGTAAGTAGGGAATATCGAATCCACGAGGAGCATGTGGTTAATATCACATAAATTATTTGTTCGTCTAATCTAGTTAACAAATAAATATAAAAATATAATTATGAAGTTTGCTAGTTTTATCTTTTTGTTTGTTTTATAAAAATGTTGAAATGATAACAAAATAATCTAAATAAATAATAAAGATAAATGTAATTTCCACCTGGGATCCTATTTGTATAATCTTGCAACCTATTCGATTTAACTACAAGAACACCACATAGACATGACCTTGGTTATCCTGTCACAATAGCTAGCTATCCTGTCACAATAACTATTCAGATTGAAATAATAACTAGGGACATGTTTTCAACGTAAACCGTTCGCCTAATTATCCCTATACAAATATCAACCAACCTCCCTATGATGCCAGAAATCACAATTAATAGATAAATTGATCCATATATAAGCAAGGTTTATTCAATCCAACACAAGTAGTAAAAATACTAGTTCATACATAATCAAAACGAGTTCAGAATACAAAATCAATATAAAGATTCACCCGGGGGAAAGCTACAAATAACTTAATCGCTCATGGTTATGGTAGAAGCCTCCTTCCACAGAAGGCTGTCGTCTGTCTTGCTTCTCTCGTGCCCTCTGTTTGCATCCAAGACCGAACCCCCCACAGCTGCCGTCCAATCCCTTTTTTAATTATCTCCACCGACTTCCGCTATTAATCATTTGGGCCTTGTTTTTGTTTTTTTTTCTTTTTCTTTCTCTCGTGATGACAGCCCACCAAACTAACTAGGATTCATAGCAATTTATTTCATCTAAAATTAATTCCTAATTATAGTCCATGGCCCATATGACTAAATAATTCACAATGATCTACAAAAATAAAATGATATTGAGTAATTATTAACAAGATAATTAATATATATACTAGAGTGGACCTAAATTGCACTGATAAACACTAAAATATATATAAAAGTAACACTTTAACAAGGTGTTTTCACCAACATATTACACCCCCACACTTATCTTTTTTCGTCTCGAAAAAATTATATTCACTCTACTCAAAACATTATCACATACTAGCACCTCAGTCGTCGTATCATATCTTAGCTAAGGTCCAAAGTCATACCCCATTTACAGATCAACATTAGATGTGTTAATCCAGCAAGTCAAATTGATTTCCATTTAAAAACAGAATTTACCCGACTAAGCCTAACATGCTTCCGGTTTTTATTTTCATGCAACACACCCCTCACAATTTTTCACTCCACTCGGTTTAATATCTGGACTAGCATGTAATGCACTAGTATTATTCACTCAAAACCAAAAATGTAACTATGTTATCATAGGCTTGTATAACAATCACACCTCAACTGTAGACAATGCACACATCTAAAGGACTTATGGGTTTTAGGCTGAGGGTAAAGGTAGGGTAGATTTGGCTTGAAGTGGCTAAAATAAAATAGTAAACCCAATATGATTGGACATCCTTATTCACATTACAATAACATACTAGTACACAAACTTTGGTCATAATTAATCATAATACATACTTCTATTTTTTTTTCTTTTCTTTTTCTCTTTTTTTTTTCTTTTTTTTTTCACAACTTGACATAGATCTAACACTTGCACATAATCATAGAACACAATGGATGTCATCAATTTTCTTAACAATGGTTAACGGGTCAATTTGGGTGATTTTATAGGTTTTAATCAAATGAAAGAGTATATGCTCAACATGTGCTATTAAGGGTAATTTTGGATAAACGGGTCAACATATAACAAATAAGTGGGTATCAAAAGAAAAAGTGAAATCCTAAATTGCCTTTATCATTTACGTGCATATTTAGTCTACAACCTTAGCATGTATCAAATCACACAAGTTCTGCAACAGAGAAACATTTGGCCTACTCTCAACAAACGAAAATGTATATAAATTAATCTATCATCTAGTAGGCTCAAGATCTCACCAAAGTGTGGAAATGGATTACCGATGTGTACATGTATTTATTACCAATAGCTTGTTAACTCTAGTCAGGCAATTCTAAACTTTTTTTCTTAAAAATACTTGCTGAAAACGGTTCATATTACTTTTTCACAAATTAGACCATGACTAAGGATCTACTGCCAAAACAATCAAGAAACAACTGGTAGGTACCGAAACAGCTGCTTTTATGTCTGATTAGAATGCTTTTTAAGAACAATTTTCAAGACATTTTCAATTTTTTTATCTTTTTTTATTTTTTTTTCATTTTTTAGACTAAAAAATAAATAAAAACGAAATTTCCCCACCCCCACACTTGGACGGCACATTGACCTTAATGTGAGCTAGGAATAAAATAAAGCAGAAATAAAAATACAACAGTAAAAGGAATAGACTCCCCTGGATAACCAATATGCGTATGAGTCCGTTAGATTCCTTCCAATGTCGGCCGTATAGCATTTCATTCGCGACCGATAAACAAACCTGAAACTAAGACTCAAAAGAAAAATAAAAACATAAAATTCTGGGATGCCTTATACACCGAAGATGTACAACTTTACCCCGCCTGAATGGAGATTGAGTACAGACGAAGTTATCTGCTTGCAAGTTAAACTCCAAGCATTCCCAGAAATCAAAAGAGACTCAAAATACAAACTAAAATAAAATAAAAATAAAACAAAATAAATATATATACAAAATGTACAAGAATCGTACCTGACTATCAAGGTGGTCTAAGCGCGCACTTGCCTACCGAGTTTCCAATGTACGCTCGGTAGTTTACATGCCAAATAAACAGATGTTTAAAGATTGGCATGTGAATTGGGCGCTTTTTGTCGTTGTGGAAGAACCATCTCACTCGCCTTTGCCCGATGTCTTGTAATATCACATTCCTAATATTTGTCTTTGGATCTTCATCCCGAACCTTGTTTATGAGGGTAATCAGTGCGGGGTGAGAGTTGTGAGAAACTTGAGAAAGACTTGAGACACCTGCATCAATAACAACAACAACCTTTTCTATTTGTAACTCTTCAACAAGTGAAGGATTTGGTGTGGTATTAGTCTCCACAACCTCATCCCTAACCTGAAAATAGTTTTTGATATCATCAGGTAAGGGAGACATAGACTCTACTATATCTATCATTGCTGATAACACCTCGCATTTCAAAGTTAAGTACTCAATTCGTTGTTGAATTGAGAGGTTGGGTGTTGATAAAAATTCCTCTATCTTGGATAACATCGTTTCTGCTCGAGCAAGGTTATTTTCCTCCTCGCTTTGATAAGTTATCTCTACACATTCGTCTTCATCGGGAGGAATTTGATATTGATCTTGGTAGTAACCTGGAGAAAAACATGATTGTGAGTTTTCATAATAATAATAATAATCCTCCTGGTTACCTGAGAAAGGTGCCTCTTCGGTTTTATAGTTATAGTAACTATGATTGTTTTCTCGACATGGGGTTGCTCGGTACCCCGACTTCCACATTTCATCCCAATATTATGGATCACTCCAAAATATTATGCAGTGTTTATCCCTATGTATTTGTCCGCAACAAAAACAATAAGGATCTACTGGCGGTAGGGGCTTTGGACAATCTTTACAATCTTCAGTCCAGTGAGCAAAACTTCCACAACAATAGCATGGTTCGTTGTCTTCATCAACCCAATCCATAGTGTTCTACACATGTAAAGGAAAAAATCTGCTCAACTAGAACACCCAAAGTGAAATCTAATAAAATTAAATAACACTTTTATATAAATTTTTTTTTGTTTTTTTTAGATTTTCTATTTTTTTATTTTGTTTTTTCAAAACAGTAAATAAAAAACACAAATTATCAATCAATGTAATACTAAGTGCACTAGCTCCCCGGCAACGGCGCCATTTTGATAACCGTCTGTCACCTAGGTAGCCAGGGTAAGTAGGGAATATCGAATCCACGAGGAGCATGTGGTTAATATCACATAAATTATTTGTTCTTCTAATCTAGTTAATAAATAAATATAAAAATACAATTATGAAGTTTGCTAGTTTTATCTTGTTGTTTGTTTTATAAAAATGTTGAAATGATTACAAAATAATCTAAATAAATAATAAAGATAAATGTAATTTCCACCCGGGATCCTATTTGTATAATCTTGCAACCTATTTTTATAAAAATGTTGAAATGATTACAAAATAATCTAAATAAATAATAAAGATAAATGTAATTTCCACCCGGGATCCTATTTGTATAATCTTGCAACCTATTCGATTTAACCACAAGAACACCACATAGACATGGCCTTGGTTATCTTGTCACAATAACTAGCTATCCTGTCACAATAACTATTCAGATTGAAATAATAACTAGGGACATGTTTTCAACGTAAACCGTACGCTTAATTATCCCTATACAAATATCAACCAACCTCCATATGATGCCAGAAATCACAGTTAATAGATAAATTGATTCATATATAAACAAGGTTTATTCAATCCAACACAAGTAGTAAAAATACTAGTTCATACATAATCAAAACGAGTTCAGAATACAAAATCAATATAAAGATTCACCCGGGGGAAAGCTACAAATAACTTACTCGCTCATGGTTATGGTAGAAGCCTCATTCCACAGCCAAAAGGCTGTCGTCTGTCTTGCTTCTCTCGTGCCCTCTGTTTGCATCCAAGACCGAACCCCCCACAGCTGCCGTCCAATCCCTTTTTTAATTATCTCCACCGACTTCCGCTATTAATCATTTGGGCCTTGTTTTTGTTTTTTTTTTCTTTTTCTTTCTCTCGTGATGACAGCCCACTAAACTAACTAGGATTCATAGCAACTTATTTTATCTCAAAGTTAATTCATAATTATAGTCCATGGCCCATATGACTAAATAATTCACAATGATCTGCAAAAATAAAATGATATTGAGTAATTATTAACAAGATAATTAATATATATACTAGAGTGGACCTAAATTGCACTGATAAACACTAAAATATATATAAAAGTAACACTTTAACAAGGTGTTTTCACCAACATATCAGTCTTGGGCTTAGTGTGCTAATGGGCTTAATGGGCTTTGGAGTCTGAGAGGTTAAATGATTTAATCTTGACCGCTGATTGATCACGACCCGTGTGACTTATGATCGTGTGGTGGAGGGCTGATGGTTGTGTGTTTTCTTGGTCGAAGCTTCCAAAGGCTCTATAAAAGGAGTACTCGTCTTCAGTTGATGAGTTTAGCTCAGTTTTTCTTTTATTCGTTCTTGTATCCGCTCTGTATTTGTCTAGGGTTTCATTGGTTTGTACTTTGTACGATTTCTTTGTATTTCCTTAGTTAGATGATCAACTGATCTTGGTCATTAGTAAATCTCTAACATTGTATCGTTTATAGGTCTCTACGATTGTAGAGATCTAGGGTTTGGTTGGGTATTGATTTTGGGTTGGTAATAATAAGATTTTGTCGCCGTTTTTCTGTCGCTATATCTCTGTCTTGATCTTTGTTCTTGATGTTTGAGTTTGTGGATCTTGCATAGTGTAGATTTGTATATTTTTACATGGTATCAGAGCCCTAGGGCTCTAATATCAAGTCTGTCTTTGATTCTGGTGTTTGTTTCCGCTGCATATCTGAGCTCTTGTGTCTTGTTGTCTGTGTCTTGTGTTAAGGATCTGATCTGTATCATAGATCTAGTCCGTTCTTGATTTGTACTAGTAGATATGATCTTAATAATATAGATCTGGTCTATTATCTTGGATTGTTTGGATCCGTTTTTTGTTGTGGCAGGTTATTGGAAGTCAACTATTGTTGGCTGGAGTATTGACTGTTCGTGTGGTAAGATTGGAATATTGCTTCAATTGCTCTCATAACACTATACCCTAAGTGAAGGTATAGGTTGTGAGTTTGGCGAAACCTAACTTGGGTCCCCCCCTCGGTGAGATTGTTCTTGTTTGTTCCTACAGTTTACTGTTATGTTCTGGTCTAGGAGTCTTTGGCTGGGTTAGGGAGGACCGACATTTGATCTTGTCTTTGGTTGAAGTCTGCTTGTGTGATTCTGTTTGTCTTGTGTTCTTTGTGTCTGAGTGTACTATTTGTTATATAAGTATATACATATATTCTTGATAATAAAAGGTTCCTGTGTTAAGATCTGCGTGGGAACCTATGAGTGATGAACCCATGATCTGAACACTGACACAACTTCACCTTCTAGGATTGTGTGTCTTTTGTTTTGTGTATTGTTTTTTGATTGATTGTATTGTCTTGATTGTATTGTTTGTGTGCGTCTATTATGGGTGATGTTGCTGGTGGAGGTGGAACACCTGCAGGCGGTGGTGCTGATGTTGGTACCTTAATCAGCAAATTAGATATAAGTGATCCTTTGTTCTTACATCCTAGTGATACCACAAGTCTGTCCATAATAAGTATGAAGTTAAAAGGCACTGAAAATTACTCTGTCTGGTCTAGTTCCATGAAACTTGCTTTAGAAACAAAAAATAAAGTAGGATTCATAGATGGAACATGTAGAAAACCTGAAAATGATGAAGTTCTAAGTAAACAATGGGATATGTGCAATTTAGTGGTCTTAAATTGGTTGTTAAACTCTGTTAGTGAAGAATTGTATCTAGATCAGGTGTTTTCTAAACTTGCTACTGAGGTATGGATAGACTTGAAGGAAACTTATGATAAAGTAGACGGGCCTGTTGTGTTTAATCTTTATCAAAAGATTAATTCTGTGAGTCAAGATAGTAGTTCAGTTGCTGAATACTACCACAAACTGAACACCATGTGGAAACAGTTTGATGTTACTGTTCAGTTGCCTTCCTGCACATGTCAACCATCAAAAGACTTTAATGACTTTAATAGTCTGATAAAGTTGATGCAGTTTCTCATGGGTTTGGATGATGTATACCAACCGGTCATAACAAATCTGTTGATGCAGGATCCCTTACCAACTATTAAAAATGCCTTTGCTATTGTTTCCAGAGAAGAATCTCATAAAGGTTCAGGATCAATAGCAAAGGGTCACAATGTTGCTTTTGTTTCTAAAAGTAATCAATTCTCTGAAAATAAAAGAAACATTACTAATAGAGGTCCTAATCCAAACTCAAAATACACTCATTGTAATATGTTAGGGTACACTGTTGACAAATGTTATGAGTTGGTTGGCTATCCTCCTGGTTTTAAAAGGAAACAAAGGGACAAGTGTCTAGATCTAATATGTATTGCAATATGTCTAACACTAAACAAGGTAGTTCTTCAACTACTTTGTCTAGTAGTTCTTCTTCTGTTTTGCCTTTCTCACCAGAACAGATATCAAAGCTCATGAGTCTGATCAGTGATAAGGGTGAAAATGAAACACAAAACTCCAATTCAGGAGGTAAAAGTGTTTTCATTAATGGTTTTTCTTGTATGACTAAGATTTCAAACTTGGCAAAGTATTAGAGAACTTTAGTAGTTGTTCTAGCTTTGTCAAGTATGCCCTTAGTCATGGATGGATAACAGATTCAGGAGCAAATAAACATATGACCAACAATGACAAAGACATGGTCAATTGTGTTGAAGTTTCTGAATATAATATTCATGTTAAACATTCTATTGGACAAGTGCCAAAGTAACTAAGATAGGAGATATCAAGTTAGCTAAAGGTGTTGTCTTTATGATGTATTCTTAGTACCTGACTATGTTATCTGTTCATAAATTGTCTAGAGATAATAAGCTTAGTGTTCTATTTGATGAAGAAAGTTGTTATATCTAGGATTCCAAGTCTAAGAGAGTCCTGGTGACTGGTAAACAAAGTGATGGTCTCTATTTTGCTGGCAAGAGTGTGAGTGTCAACAATTCTTGTTTTAACAGTACTAGTGATGCCAATCTTTGGCATAGTAGGTTGGGGCATCCCTCTAACCAAGTATTGTCTGTGTTATGTCACAAGGCTAAACAAGTGAGAGTTCCTTTCCCTATTAGTGATCACAAGTCCAAACAAATAGGTGATCTTGTTCATCTGGATGTTTGGGGTCCATATAAGATTACTAGTAGGGAATGATTTAAGTATTTTCTAACAGTTGTAGATGATTATTCAAGATCTGTTTGGTGTTACATGTTAAAAAGTAAAACTGAGGTGTTTGAAAACTTAGTAATATTTTATGAGTTAGTTCTAACTCAGTTCAAATCTCATATAAAAATTTTTAGAAGTGATAATCGCACAGAATTTGTGAATAGACAGATGGAAAGCTTTTGCAACACTAAAGGTATTATACATCAAACTTCACGTTCCTATACCCCTCAGCAAAATGGGATTGCTAAGAGGAAGCATATGCATCTCTTGAATACTGCCAGAGCCCTTTTGTTTTAGAGTGGGTTGCCTCTTAAGTTTTGGGCTGATTGTGTTCTAACTGCTACTTATTTGATTAACAGGATCCCTTCTTCTGTCCTATTAGGTAAGAGTCCTTATGAGTTAGTGTATGGGTTCCTCCATGTTCTTGATCACAATAAGAATTTTGGTTGTTTATGTTTCAACACTATCTTAAATAATTCTGATAAACTTTCTGTTAGGTCAGAGAAATGTGTTTTGATTGGGTATTCCAATGTTAAAAAAGGTTATAAGTTGTGGTGTTTAGAGTCCAAACAAAGTATGTTTTCTAGAGATGTTAGGTTTGATGATGAAATCTATCCTTTCAAACAATCTTTCATTGTTGATACGGAAACAAATGTTTTTGATAAAAATGTTAATCACTTAAATTTATTTAATAGTGCTGAAAATAATTATCAAAGTTTTAATGAGGATGAGAATTCTGATCTTCCCAATGATGAAGGGGACCTAAATGTGACTCAATCCAATCCTACTAGTTTGCAACTAGGTCTTCTCCCAGAGCTGCTAGGGGGGGGGGGGGTAGACAGTTGTCAGCAGCCTGGCAGCTCAAGTTGTAGGAGTTCTAGTAGGGTAAACCATGATGTGGGACAGGAAAATGTTGAGCAAACCTAGTCTGAGGGAAATCTTAGAAGGTCTGATAGAGTGTCTAATCTTCCTAAACAATTCAATGACTATGTTGTTGAAGGGAAGGTTAAGTATGGTCTTGAAAAAGTTGTGAATTATGCTTGTTTGTCTAGTGAAAACATGTCTTTAGTAACTGTTTTAAACAAACAGTAGAACCCAGTTCTTATTATGAAGCTGCCAAGGATCCTAAATGAGTTGAGGCAATGAATTCTGAAATGGAAGCTTTGTATAGGAACAATACATGGGTTCTTACTGAATTACCTGTTGGTAGAAAACCATTAGGATGTAAATCGGTTTTCAAAATAAAATATAAGTCAAATGGTGAGGTTGAAAGATATAAGGCCAGGTTAGTAGCCAAAGGCTACAACCAAAGAGAAGGCCTTGACTTTGTAGAAACATTTTTCTCCGGTTGTGGTTCCTACACGGAAGGGCATAACACCGACTTACGGGATATTCTTGTGTCCCAACGGGAAACCATACTGTCGATTTCCACTTGACAGGCGTTGTGCCGCCACAAAAGCCGAGACTCTCTGACGCAACACGCAATGGGATGAAAACTTGTGTTAGCTCGAATTCAAAGATTTCCAAAGGAAGCTTAGTTTTTATGTTCATTGTCTTTTCAAGTCCACCAAATTTAAGGATGGCAACGTGGTAGATTGTAGAATGGTTTCCTATACCCTGCTTAATTCCATTGAGTAATTACCCCTTGGGTATTGGCTATGCCTATTTGGTTTTTTAAAAACAAAACTTTCCAATTAAGTACTGATTAATAAATTGCATATTGGTATCCATCCTACTATCCAAAAACTAATATACATTTTATATAGGGTCAAGTTATCCTACATAATATAACAAAAATGAGAAGGGTAAAAATGATACAAAAGCACAACGGATTACGAAATATGACACAATGAGTCAAAAAATATAACATAATGTCAAGGAAAAAAGACAAAATGAATTGCAGAAATGACACAATGACAAAAATAAAGAAAATACATAATGCAAGATAAAAGACACAATGATATAATACAAATTTTAAAATCTACAAACTAAAAACCAAATTAATCGAAAACATAAAAATTAAGATCGTAGGGTTTGATGAGATGACTCCAATGACACTTGAATGAGTTCAATTGAACTGCATTTGATGCCTTTACTACGACTTCCTATTTTTTTCACTGTGTTTTTCATCCTAACCCTTTATATATATATATATATATTGTACGGTTCAATGGGGAACCTCAAAAAAGTGAGAAACTGTGAAACCATGCATTTAACATGTTAAATATATTTTTAAAAATGCAATTTAACAAGCAAAAAAAATATTTTTTTTTTCAAAAATTCCTTCAGAACTTCTGCATATAAAGATGTGTAGTTTACAAAAAAAAAAAAAAAACCTTTTTTTAACTAATTTTAATTATTCTTTAATTATTTTATTTTTTGATTTTTTTTGTCAAAAAAGCTTCTACATATATTTATATACAAAATCTCCGATTAAACTTTTTAGTAAAAATGATTTTTTACATGTTAAATTGATTTTTTATGATATAATTAACATGTTAAATGCTTGGTTTCTCAGTTTCCCACTTTTTTTTTATGTTCCCCATTGAACCCTCCCCTAAATATATATATATGAACACCAAAAAATATATATGTTAATTTCCACATGATATTTAGTTTAACCGGTAAGTATTAGATACATAAAAATATAGGATTAAATTAGAAGATAAACTTAGGTATATTATCAACTTAATGGGTATATGTTTTCGGGTAATTGGATCAGTTAAATGGGTAGATCACTCAATCTATACCTACAGAATCTTTTATAACAAATCCCATACCGGCCGGAGCTCGAGCTCAAAATTAAACGATATATCTCGGCTTGGCTCTAGGTCGAAGTTATATGAGCCTAAGAACGAGCCAACAAACTAAGGCAAGCTTGGCTCGAGCTCGGCTCTATTACAAAATGAGCCGACTTGATATAGGTCGTTTCAAATCGAGTTTTTTAAGATAGCCTTTTCAAGCGAGCTACAAGCCGTGAGCTTTTCAAATAACCCTACCCAAATACCATCGCACATGTTTCGGATTCCGCTTTCACCCGTCATACTCGTAAGGATTAAAAGTCCTTTTCTTTATTTACACAAAAATCAGTCTGTTTAAAAATATTGTAAAAATAAAATAAATTAACTAAAAGAACATAAATTAATTTAAGTACATTATCTAAAATAAATTAAATGGAGAAATTGTGAAGTAAACATACAAATATACTTTAGAAATTCGGGATATCTATTGAGTATTAAAAAAACCAGTATCAAGTATAGGGTATAATCAGGTTTGTGTATACAATAGGTTTCGGGTATAAAATCGATTTTGGTTACGGGTTCTAGTTAGACTTAAATATGTACCTTATTGATAAGAGGGTAGCTTACCATGTTAAAATGTAGTTAATTATGTATTTTTAAGTGATTTATATCATAAGACGTGGTTATTTAGAGTTTGATTTGGATCGCAGATAGTTGAAATAAATACCTATTCTATCATAAAAAATACAAAAAAAGATGTACTTAAAAAAACGCTACTACCCACTTATCATATAGCCGGCTATAAAAAAGCGCTGATTACGGGTATTTGAAACCGTACCCAATTATTATTCACATGTAACTGTGGGGGATAGAAAACATGTAACACACTATTAACGTTGGTATAAAGGGCCGAAAACATTAAATATGAAATGAGACTAAAACTTAAAACTGTGGCCCTATAATTCGTCCTTTGGATGGGTTATTGTAATATAAGTCATGACAAATTAAATTAAAACAGTTGAAATAAACCCACTTCATAAATAACTTCATAAATAACTTATAACGAAAAGTCCAATCTGCTTAAATTCAAAAATATATAAAACTGTTAAAAGAGAAAATACAGCTATTACACACATGCTAACATAACTCTAACGGGTGTGTTTGACAAGGAGCTTTTAAGAGTTTTTATGAGTTTCAAACTTCAAGGTTTTAAGAAAATACAGCTATTACACACATGCTAACATAACTACACATCTTTGTTTGGTTGAAAGAGATTGAAGCTTTTAGGTTAGGAGAAAAGACTCTATATTGAAAAGCTATTAGTAGTAGCGTTTAAGAAAAAACTTATACTAGCTACAAGTTATAATGAGTAAATGGCACAAATACATATTCTATTATAAAAAAACATGCATACACTCTTTTAGTTAATGCCCATTTTGTTCATTTTATACATTTTATTAAAAGCTCCAGATACTCTGCCAAACATCATAATATATTTAAAAAGTTACAGCTACCAGCTTTCAGCCATTAGCTACCAGCTTACCAGTTTGTTTTGCCAATTATACCCAAATTATATCATGTATAAGTTAGTTTGGAAAAAAGATATCAAACTACGCTTTTTAAAACCTATCTCAATTAACATGACCAACTATTACTTTTTATTAACCTAACTTATATTGTAAAAAATTATGAAGAAACAGGTGAAAAATCAAAAGCTTCATGGAAAGAATTTTACTCTTTATTATTGATCAATTATCTTTATATTCCTAAGTTAATAATTGGTGTTTCCTTAATGAACATGATTACCCTTAGTAATATTATTAGGGTGTCCTCTGAATGTATTAATAAAGAGTTTATTAGAGGTTGAAGGGGTTAGCAAATCATAACACCATTAGCACTCTCTAATTGTCCCCTTAATCTCTTTCATAAACGGTTCTTCAACAACCCCTTAGCCATCATTTAGATACACCCTAAAGGGAACCCAACAATACTGACAAGGATGTCGTCTTCCACCAACACTCTCTATGCACCTATTGCTGGTCTCACCAATCTATCAGGTATCTTTATTGTTATTATCATGTTTTCCATTAATTATATTTAGAACTGATTAACATGTGGTATTAAAGCAATGCCGCTCAAATCATTTTTGATTGTTTCCATTAGATCTGGAATTAAAGTCGGAAAAAAATTGATTAAACGTGATTAAAGGTGATTTACAGGTTCTAAGTTTATTCACGTGTGTAATTTTTTTTTATGAAATCCATTTTTTCTGATCTTCTGAGAATTCGATATCTTGATGTTGTATTTAAATGTGAAAACTATTCAATCGATGTTGTATGTGTTTGGAAATCTGTTAGCTATGTTTCATATCAGATTTCGATTCTAGATTTTATGTTTATATAATAGGTTTTAGAAAAAAATTACAGTTTTTATTTTTTATAAACCTCAAAATTATAGATCAGGTCCTTTAGAAGTTTTACTTTCACTATTTATCCTTTTTTTTCAATAGTTTGTTATAGGTTTTGTCATTTCCACAAACTGGGTTAAAGATCCAAGTTAAGTTAGGTCACGTGCAAAACACATGAAGGTACATTGGTCTTTTTATCTTTTTTTTTTTGAAAGGTAAATTTCATTCAACCAAAAAACGCACCAAGCAGACCTCAAAGCAAGGACCACTTGGCGACAAGCGACATTACATCAAATCCATTGGGTATTTACACAACTTGTTCCAATCTAACTGTTTCAATCTAGTTCGATTTTTCATCCAGAAAAACGTTACAAGTTTTATACTTTCTGCCAACTCCACCGCTTTCCTGGATTTATTATTGAAAATTCGAGCGTTTCTTTCGTTCCACAAAGACCACAGCATAGTGTATATCAACCCATTAAGGAGACGCCCCTCTACTTTGTGTTTAGCCTTCCTTGCAGCAAGTTTAATGAGATCCTCTACATCAAAGATCAAAGAAGGAGAGATTCTTCACCACGATTCCAGTCTTGACCAAACTTCAGTCGAATACACACAGCCAGTGAAAATGTGCATCTCTGTAGCTTAATTATATAAAATCCATTTATATATAAAAATATTGTTTATGTGTGTCACCCACACATTATCCTATATGTTTATATAAGAGTCTCCATGAATAGTGCTACTGCCATGTGGCAGTGGCCTATTGGTTTTTTTAATTTTATTTTTTTTCACGTTGTATAGTCTTTATAAGTATTATTTAGGAAGGTTGTTTCAAAATTGTTTGTAGGCCAGTTGGAAGCTTCCTGCTTTGTTATAGCAGACAACCTGGGCTCAAATCTATAAAGTAGCATTTCTACATTCCTTTTTTCTAATAATGTTTGTTTCTAAGGGTGTTTTGGTCATTTGCCTTTTTATAATTGGTGTGTACCTCTAATTGGCTTTTTTAGGCAGTTGTACACGCGTTGCTTTCTCAGCTTGATATACTGCATATCATAACTACAAGCATAGAAACAGAGAGACACAAAGAGAGAATGAGATGCTAGATGGAGGAAGAGAGATCGGAACCGGCGAATTTGATGGTGATGTTGCTTTGGCCGTTAACATTGACGGAACCCCTGTCTCTTTTTCTCTCTGAAAGCTCTCTTTCTCTCTCTCAGTCACTTTCTCCGCCTCTATACCTCCCGTCACACAATCTCGAACACCACTTCCAATTTTTGCTATATCCATAGCATATTCGAGGTAAGTTTTTCTACATATTCATGTATTTTTTGCAAGTTGGTTACTTTAACCTAGGTTTCTTTTTTTATTAACTCAGGCGCACAGGGTTACAGATCCGTGATTGGATGTCGCGATAGTTACAGATCCTATATGTTTATATAAGAGTCTCCATGAATAGAGCCACTTCAAGTGCACAGGGTTATAGATTTGTGATTGGATTATGGTGGTGATGGTGTGCTGCTCGTGGCAGTGACAGTGGTGGTGTTGAAACGGTTTGTTGCAAGGGTTTTTTTGCCCTGTTCAGGATTGACGGTTTGTTTGTCCAATACTATATGTTAATTAACAAAAATTATGAACAGTTTTCGTGGCTTCATCTTATATGTTAGGTTTTGAAGTTGATGAATACTTGAACTTTAGTGGATATCCATTCTTTCTTTAGTTGTTTGTGGGTTTGTGGCTTGCTTAGGATGGTTGTTACGCATCCTCATGTGCTGGATGGTGCCGGTGATGACCGACATTTGTGCCGTCTTGACCGACCTTTGTGCCATTGTCGCCACCACCACCTATTTTTTTTGGCTATGCTGGTCAGCCTAGAGTTTGGCCTGTGTAGAGCATGGTGCTGATTAAATCCTCATATCTGGTGCCTCGGGATTCAACATTTTGTTTTGTTGATGAGGGTTCCTTGTATTGGTTGCCTATATGTCGTACGGCTATGATGAATTAATATGTCTGATAGTTCAGATATTGATGTTGATGTAGCCTTGGCGTGGCAGGGTTGGTGGATGGCCGGTTTTCGCTAGCAACCCCCCTGCAGCCACAGTTTACTCATGATTTTGAAATTCTCAGCCGTTCTAACAATTAAGAGGCATCATTTAAATGTTTATTGGGTATGTAGCTGATTGGTTTAATTAACTTTTAACTTTCAATGAAGGCCTAGTTAATTGAGAGGACTTGGATGCCTGCATTCCTTTACAAGTGCGATGAAGGTATAACAATTAAGAGGCATCTTCTGAGGTGCAGATTTGTTCTGAGTTTTTGTCATTAGACATACCACTTAATATTCTCATGTAAGTTTTAACTTGGTTTTATTCTGTTTTATTACTTTTGTATGTGTTTGGATGAGCATTGATGATGGTGGTTTCATGATACCATGATAGTGTCTACATCTGGAATTTGAAAACAACCGGTAGTCGTGCTCAACGCAGTGTGAACGGCGACGACAGAGTACAAATCCGAGGGATATAAATAGCGGTGATTGATTTTTTTTTGTGGCGCTTAAGGTTTAGTTTGTTTGAATTGTATTTTATTGATGTTAGGTATTGTTGATTATAGGTATTCTGTAGGGAAACATGTTTCGGCGACACGAGAGTTAAAGACGACTGATTTTGATCTGAAAGAGAAGTTTGGTGACACCCTAGGAAAAATCCCACATCGGCCGTGGCCAGGAGAGATCCTTGGTTCATAAGTAATCCAAAGCCTCTTAAATCACCAACGCGGTTTGGGCTTAATGCTAGTGGATGAGAGGAGAACCCCGCAGTTAAGCGTGCTCAGGTGGGAGTAGTATCAGGATGGGTGACCTCCTGGGAAGTTTCCACGGGGGCGACCAAAAACAAATCCGTGAGCTCTGGATGGGCAACCCATCGGGGCAAAACGGACAATATTAGTGTCGCAATAGTAATTCAACCTAGTACGAGAGGAACCATTGATTCGCACAATTATCACCCCCCCCCCCCCCTTAGGGACTCATCGTCCTCGATGAGGTTTGCCCCACCATCCCGAACGACACAGGAGTTGCTCTGATACCATTTGTCACATCCGGCCCCTCTCACCACCAATATTGTCCGCTTTGCCCCGATGGGTTGCCCATCCAGAGCTCACGGATTTGTTTTTGGTCGCCCCGGTGGAAACTTCCCAGAAGGTCACCCATCCTGATACTACTCCCACCTGAGCACGCTTAACTGCGGAGTTCTCCTCTCATCCACTAGCATTAAGCCCAAAACGCGTTGGTGATATAAGAGATAAGGCATTACTTATGAACCAAGGATCTCTCCCGGCCACGGCCGATGTGGGATTTTTCCTAGGGTGTCACAATCACCCCCCTTAGGGACTCATCGTCCTCGATGAGGTTTGCCCCACCATCCCGAACGGCACAGGAGTGGCTCTGATACCATTTGTCACATTCGGCCCCTCTCACCACCAATATTGTCCGCTTTGCCCCGATGGGTTGCCCATCCAGAGCTCACAGATTTGTTTTTGGTCGCCCCGGTGGAGACTTCCCAGGAGGTCACCCATCCTGATATTACTCCCACCTGAGCACGCTTAACTGTGGAGTTCTCCTCTCATCCACTAGCATTAAGCCCAAAACGCGTTGGTGATTTAAGAGGCTTTGGATTACTTATGAACCACGGATCTCTCCTGGCCACGGCCGATGTGGGATTTGCCTAAGGTGTCATACAAAGGTCCATGTTAATCTCCCAGAAATTAGTACTGTTACAAGTTTTGGACTCGGTTTCCGCCCGAAGGATCGAAGCTTACGCCGCCGCATCAATCTGGAGAGTTTCGAAGGAAATATTATTGCTCGATTGTTTTAGGTATTGTTTGATTTGAATTAGTTGGTAGAATGTTGAATTTAGCTTGTAGGATTTATAAATGTTGATGAAATGTTGATGAATTGTTAACTGTTGATGGTTTTAGACGTTTGAGGGAGTTGTTTCAAGTAGATCCTGTGGATTATATTATAGTGATATGTGGGAACGATGCTCTTTGTGAACTTTCATCACCTGGGAAAAGTGGGAGGTCTTTTTTTTTTTTTTGACGCAGGATGATCGGTTTATGATCAAGACTGTGAAAAAATCATAAGTCAAGGTATAAATATCTTTGATAGAATGTTTATCCTAGTGAAACGGTTGATATATTATAGTTTGAAACTAAATTTGGGAAACGTGGTTTTAGGTTCTCATCAGTCATCAAAATGTTGCCAAGTTATTACGAGCATGTTTGTCGTTATGAGAATTCTCTTGTCACAAAGTTTTTTTTGGTGTTCATTGTGTCAAACCCATTGGTGGCATTAAGGTAATTTAATTTAATTTCTGGTTTGAATCGTTTAGTGGTGTTTGGATTTGCGATTTGCCACTAATGAAAGCATCCTGTACGTACTTAATGTAATGCAGACTCGGTTTATTGTGAGGGGCAATCTGTTTTGCTCCGAATATTGCATCCATAGAAGATTTGATCTTAAAGGATCATCACATGGGCGCATGACTGATAAACCTGAGAAAGATTTGATCTTAAAGGATCTTGACCTCAACTATGTGTTTCGTCTTCAAGGAGACTGGTTCAAAGAATTAATTAGGTTAGTATAATCTTCAGCTTATACGGTTCTATCATCTATCCACTGTATATATGGTCAATTTGCTTACATATAATGTTTTGTAGTTTGTTGCTATATCGATATGTATAGTTGGTTAAGACGTTGTACTCCTTCAGTCCTTTGTAATAAAGTTTTATTTGAAGTATTATCAATAACTCATGTAACTGCTGTTAATAGATAATAAGTATTGTAGTCCATTAAGATGTTTGATGTTGTTAACATGCCAGTATAGAGTATTATCAGTTAATTGTTTGTTTAACTGCTCTTAACAGGTAGTAAGTATAGTACTCCATTGATATGTTTGATGTGCTAAATTTGCCAGTTTAACGTATATTTAATTAAGTGTTCGTATATAATTTGGTTTCCCGGTGTGCGGCGACAATAAGTGTAGCGGTGAACCTACACAGATTTTGATTGTCGGGTCTACAGTTGGATCGACAAGACGGGAGTCGAATCGAAGACATCAGGCCATTTTCATCCTCTCCAACGAACTGAAGACATCCGAAGCCATCGTGGGCTGAAACAAGTTGACCCGAACCGCTTTTGTCCCAAAATATTTTTTTTTCTTAAAGTAAGTATAATCACTTTTGCTATATTATTCATTTATTTGACCTCTAAAGAACATATTAATATTATAATTATATATCTTACGATGCAATGGTGATAATGATCATCCTAGGGTTCGGCCAGTATGTGAAAACTTTGCTAAATATTGAAAATTCTTTAATGGGTTCAACATATGAGTGTATGTTATCAACTTTTATGTTATGATACATGAATCTTGCTGCAGGTTCAATTTATGAAATTGCAAGTTACATCTTTCTTTCTTGGTAGCAACTTACATTTGATGAGGATTCATCACGAAGAATAGGTGACCATTGCATGGAAACAGGTGCTCCGAAGGCACCTGGCATGACTAATAATGTAAAATTGTCTTAATTCTTTTGATCGCAGACACTAGAACGGCTAAAATTCTTCAAATCCAGGCATGGTTTAGCCGGGTCAGGACTACGCTCTCCAGCCCCTCATCGAAGGTCAAGCCCATCATTGTTGGCATCATTCTGCAATCAACCCGCCAGTGTGGAACCCTCTCTTAAGCCATTGCCCAGTTTGTCCGCGAGCCAAGCAGTTGACAAACACTGCCCTGTATAGAACAGTTGCCAGTGTATTTGCACACTTGCTATAGAGGTTTTTGGTAGTATGCGTGTTATTTGATATGAAAACATCTCTAAGTCGATATGAACGATTAATATTTCCTTTTTGACGAGGTCTTTGAGATTTTTGAGATTCAAAATTCTTAGTAATTGCAAAAAGAAACACGGTTAGATACCAGTTTAAGCTAGGTGCAACGCGCCGTTTTGAATCCCACTAGTTAGACTTAATTATTTTCTCTCTCTATCATGCCCACTCACCACCACCGTTCACCACTTCCATAATTCCATTTTCCGCTACCAACACTTTCACATTTTTTCTTTATTTTCGTCTCTCCATCCTATTCAAGCCACAAATCAACAACACATCAGCAACGCTGTCACCACCATAGTCGTCGCTACCATTGCCCACCTTCCCTATACACCTATAAATTGAGGGTAAGGGTTTAAATTGAGCAAAACATAATGGTGAAGGTGGGGAAGGGGGTTCACAGTGGTGAAGATGAAGTAAGAAGTTAAAAGGTGAGGGGTTTTGGATGTGATGAAGGAGGAGATTGGTAAGGTTTTGTTTGGGGGTGGATGGTGGAGTATGGTAGCTATGGGGTCCGCAAAGGTAGGTTGAATAGTGGTGGAGGGACAGTGATAGTAGTGGATGGGGCAAGGTAGGGGTTTAAAGGTGGGAGATGATGTTGGTTGTAGGTGTGGTTTTGACAGGAATGGTGGGGTTTGGACGGTGGTGGTGAATCACAGAGGTGGTGCTCGATAGTGGTTTAGAGGTTAGAGGTTGTAGGATGGGGTGAATGGTGACGAGTCTAAGGGTCTTGATCCGGAGAGCGTAGATTATGGGTTTGTGGGTGGTGGTAGTGGTGTTGGCTAGGTGGTGATGGCAGGAGATGGTGATGGTGGTTGGTGATGATGGTGCTAGTAGAGAAAAAGAAAAAAAATATACATAATGTAATTTTATATATAAATGGTTTTGTTACATTTTAACTACTAGAATTGTCTTTTATAGATAAAAAGACCTCAATTAACTGAGTTTTTCCAACCTAGTTAGTGGAAACGACAAAACCTATAGCAAACTATTGAAAGAAAAGGACACAGAGTGAAAGTAAAACTTTTAAAGAACATGCTCCATAATTTTGAGGTTTATAAAGGACAAAAATTGTTATTTTTTCTAGGTTTTATTTTTTTAATTTTTTCCAGAGATGGTCATCATGAATATCATAACAATTCCGAAAATTTCCTTATGTTTTGGTTCGAATTAAGGATTGAAAACTGTTTTCGAAAATCATGCATTAAACTTAATCTCTAAGTAGTATTTTGTTCTGAAATCTTACTTAATTTTAGGAGATATTAACAATCTATTAGCTAAATCCCTAAGTTTTCGAACCAAAATCCTTAGAAGGTATAGGTTCTGAAACGTTAATTTTTCAAATATATTCAGATCGGGTGTACGATCTTGAGTGTGTGACTATTACATGTACAATTATGAGTGTGCGGTCTTATGTGTACGACCTTACAGTGTGCGACCTTATAGTGTGCGACATTATGTGTATGACCATAAGTGTACTGCCTAATCATGAATGTGCAGTCACACCATGAGTGTATGGTCTGACCATAAGTGTGCGGCCTGACCATGAGTGTACGATTTGACCATAAGTGTGTGGCCTGGCCATGAGTGTGCGGTGTGATCATAAGTGTGCGGCCTGACCATGAGTGTAAAGTCTGACCATAAGTGTACAGCCTAACAATTAGTGTACGGTCTGACATTGAGTGTGCGAACTAACAGTGAATGTACGGTCGCATACCATAACTAAACCTGCACACTCCTATTCCACTTGTACACACTAACCATCTCGCACATCCTAGCCATCTCATACACTCTACCTATCTCGCACACTCTTATTATTTTCGTACATCCTAATGTTGATCTTGGACTCTTATTTATTTGAGAATTAACGATTAATTTCGAGAACCCTCATAAATATGCACCCAGAACCCCAAGCAGGGGACTCTGCCGCTAACCCGCAACTTAGATAATGGAGTTTTGATAAAACATTGCGTATCACATTTTTTTTCAAACATTAGTTTTATAAAACCTTGCTCAGCTTGAAATAACATTTTTTATATTTCATTTCCGCCCAAATGTGATGTGTTACAATTAGTGCGTTATTTAAAATCTTGTCGAGCATTATAGCTTAGTTCGCCTAACTTTCATAAGGTTTTCCTTTTTCTTAAAGGTGATGTGTTATGGATTAGGTTAGTAAACTGAGTGTATTGCATTAAAACCTTGAATGTTTCACTTCTGCCCAAAGGTGTTGTGCTACATTCATTGTTTGCAAAAGTAAATACTTAAATAAATAGCACATGGCAAAAGCAAAAACATATTATTTAAGTAGTTTATGTTGGTGTTATTAGAATCAGTTATCACTGCTTCATTAGAATAATGGTCATTACTTCTGCCTGCCTTAGATAACTAGTTGCCCAATAAATCACTCTAAGTTCTCTAACTCGTATCATAACTTTGTTGCTTGGGAAGACTCCCTAATGCTTATAAGAGAATGATCAACCACATTTTATTCATAATTCATACACTATATATATACACAATAAAGAAAGACATAACCTACAAATATTAAATACTAATAACAACTTTGACTATGACCTTGACCAAGACTTTGACTATGATTTTGACATGGAAATACATATCCAAAATATACAATTATAACAATTAGAATTTGGTGCATCTCTAATATGCCCCCGCAAGATAGACGACCTTGGAATAAGTCCAATCTTGTATAGAAGTAGATGATGTTGTTGCTTGAGAAAGATAAGAAGTTGATGAAGTTGAAGATGTAAAGAAAGATGAAATTGATTAAGCAGCTGAATCAAGAAAAAATACATTTTGTGTTTTTTTTTTGTAATATTACAGGTGAAGAACATGAATGAAAGAGAATTTGGTGCATCTCTTATATGGATAAAATAGAGATGGTTAAAAGCAATAAAAGAGAAATAGAGAAAAATGATCAGAGTGTAAACAAATTAGGTGATAGAAGATTAGGAGTAGAGTTTGTCCGGAACATAAATGTTGTGGCACAAAAAGGATTTTAGGTTTTTCAAAACCATGTAGAAGGAGAATAAGTTATGCTTGAACTTTGAAGAAGTAACAAAGAGTAATAGTGTGAGATAGATAGAGCCTTTTGAGGGGATGAGATCGGAGTTTTGAAGATGTTGGTAGTCATGTGAGTTTTAGAGATGTTGGAAAGTGATAAAAATGGTAGGGGGTGTTTTAAAGAAATTTAGAGCGGTGGTGATCATGGAATAGTTGAAGAAAGGTAGGTTTAGGTAGACATGGTGGGGATCACAGTAGCCTGAAAAGAAATTTAAGGGTGATGGGCGACGGTTCCCATGTTGATAGGATCAAGAGCTTTCTCGTTGGAGATAATGCTTTGATACCATATAAGAGAATGATCAACCACATTTTATTCATAATTCATACACTATATATATATACTTAATAAAGAAAGACATAACCTACAAATGATAAATACTAATAACAACTTTGACTATGACCTTGACCAAGACTTTGACTAAGACTTTGACATGAAAATACGTATCCAAAATATACAATTATAACAATTAGAATTTGGTGCATCTCTAATAGTGGTAGCACTGGATTTCGATTATGCACTAAGAGATGATGCTCCTCCTGCACTCACTAACAAAAGCATTACTCTGAGAAAATGGTGCATGAGAAATGGGAGAGGTGCAACCAAATGTCTCTTAAGTTTATCAAGAATTCCATTAGTATGCCTATCATAGGATCTATCCCAGACTCAAAAATTGCTAAGAGAGATCTGGATTCTATGGAAGAACAATTCAAAGGAACCTAAAAAACGCATGCTTCCACTTTTATTTTGAAACTTCTGACTACTAAGTATGACGAAGCACATCATGATGATGAACGACATGACTAGGGTTGCAAACGAACCGAACGAACACGAAGAACGCCTTATTCGTGTTCGTTTGTTTAGGAAATTATGTGTTCACTAACAGTTCATGAACACTTACCGAACGAGATTTTCTGTTCATGTTCGTTTGTTAAGAAAGCACTCATGTTCGTGTTTGTTTGTGTTCGTTTGTTAATTTTGTTCCTGAACGCTCACGAACATAATCAAACATTAATGAACACAAACAGGTGTGCATGAATACAAAGTGTTCATGAACGGAAACAAACACAAATGGACATATATTAACTTCCAAATAATATCGAATTCACATATACTAAGAAATTAATTAGATCCACCCAAAATATAACCTAGTTATAACATACTTAGTACTTAACATAATATTGGTAAATATAATAAAGCATTGTCTAAAAAAACTAAGCTCGCATCTTAAATTTGAAGTCTTCATTAATTGTTTATTTAAACTTGAACTACTTATTACTTATTAATTTATTCATTATACTAAAAGTAGGGTTTATTCATCTTGTATAACCATATACTTACCTCACATAAATTATTTACTTATTTGGGTAAAATAAATAAAAATTAAAGAATGTAAAAAAATCATAAAAATTGAAAACCATATTGAATTATCAAACATTAATTAACTTAAACGAACACATTACCGAACGTTCATGAACACAAACGAAGATGTTACCGAACGTTCACGAACATAAATGAATAATTTTTTTTGTTTGTGTTTGTTTATTTATTAAACGAATGAACACAAACAAACTTCCTGTCGAACGGTTCGTGAACTGTTCGCTGAAATTTCAGTTCGTTTGCAGCCCTAAACATGACCCATAAGTTTAATGGATTATACATAGCGATTAGTCATGGTATCCTAGTGCATTTCATCATGACCTATCTTCCTTCTGCCTATGATGCTTTCAAGATCAACTACAACACACAGAAAGATAAGTGGACAATTCAGGAGTTGATCACTGTGTGTGTGCAAGACGAAGAATGGATGAAGCTGGAGAAAGCTTATGTTGCTTACCTTACGTCTGATAATCTGAAGAAGAGGAAGTGACTTTACAATAAGAATCCTACTTCTAAATTCTAGAGGAATGATGTTAGTACCTCATCCAGCCATAAGAACCCAAATCTACTGGAAAGTTTTTCTGTAAGTTCTATAAGAAAGAAGGACACATGCAGAAAGAGTGGCCTAACTTTAAGGAGTGACTGACTAAGAAATGTAATCATTTTTGCATGATACTTGAGTCTGTTAATTTAAATATTCCATCTAATACTTGGTGGTTTGATTCTGGTTCTATGGTTTATGTAACCATTTCACTACAAGGATTTCTTACGATCCGAAAGCTGGAAAAAAAATCAAAGAACACTTAAACTTGGCAATGGAAAGACATTAGTAGTCGAGGCTGTGGGAACATTAGAATTATTAAAGAAATTGGTTTCTGTATTAAAATTTATGATATCTTATATATTTTATATTCCTAAGATTACTTGGAATACTGTACAGGACCAAAGTTAGACATGGACGGCTTTGACGTTTCTCATTGTCATGGCAAGCTTACTATTACTTATGTTCTCAAGTGTTTTGTTATGGCTTCTTGGTTGATGGTCTCTATAAATTAGAAATAGATGATAACTTTTACAAATCTTTGTTATGATAAAACATTAATGAATCACTAACAAAGAAGAAACAAAATTAGGACATAGAAACTTCATCCATGTTGTAGCATCAACGTTTAGGCCACATTTCACGATAAAGGTTAACCATACCCATGAAGGATGGGGTATTACCTTATCTTGATTTCGATGATTTTGGAATATGTGTCAAATGCCTTAAGGGCAAAATGATATCAGCAAATAAGAAAGGTGCCACTAGGAGCTCTAATTTATTATAACTCATGCACATTGACATTAGTGGTCCTTATAACATTGCTGGCATAACTGGACATACTTCATTTATCATTTTTATTGATGATTATTCTTGTTATATGTACTTGTATCTCATTAAGGAAAAATCTGAATAACTGATAACTTTTAAAGATTATAAAGCTAAAGTTGAAAATCAATTAGATCGCCAGATAAAAGTTGTTACATCAGATAGAGGATGTGAATATTATGGTAGACATACTGATCTGGGTTAAGCCCCTGACCCATTTTATGAGTTTTGTAAAAGCCAAGGGATTGTGAACCAATACACCAAGCCAAATACTCCTCAGCAAAACGGTGTAGCTTAGAGAAGAAATAAAACCCTAATGGACATGGTACGCAGTATGTTAGCCAACTCAGGTTTACCTTTATTTTTCTGGACTAAGGCCTTTAAGCCAGTTGTTCATATACTCAATAGAGTTCCTTCAAATGTTTTCCTCTAAACTCCTTATGAACTTTGGACAGGAAGGAAACCGAGTTTTAGATATATGAAAGTATGGGGCTGTCTTGCCGAGGCTAAATTGTATAACCCTTTCTTAAGAAAACTTGACATGAATACAGTTAGTTGTTTCTTCATCAGGTATCCCAATCACTCTAAGGGTTATAGATTCTATTGTCTTTCGCAAGTCACTCGTATTGTGGAAACCAAGCGTGTTGCATTCCTAGAGGATTATAAGGTTAGTGGGAGTGGTGAAAACCCTTATGAGGATTTGCATGAAGTACAAGATGGGAGAGAGAATGATTCGTCACTTATGTTAACTCTGGTTATTCCTCTTGTACCCAACGTTGCACCTCATCACACTGCACCTGTAATTTCACAGCCAGATCTGAACACATCAGATAACGAAAGGCACATCAAACACTCAACACCATGACAATATTGAACCTAAAAACCAGTTTCGAAGGTCATTAAGGCACAAGAGGCCTACTAACTTTGATGAATATGTAACCTTCCTAAATGAAGCAGAAATGGATATTGAAAAGCTTACTGATCCTAACTCTTATAACGAAGCCATTAGCAGTGATCAGTCTTCTGAATGGACTAAAGCCATGATTGACGAGCTTGAATCCATGAAGAAAAATGACGTTTGAGATTGATTGAATTACCCAACGGTGCAAAACCCATAGGATCTAAATGGGTCTTCAAAACAAAACTAGATCTGAATGGGAACGTTGAATGCTATAAAGTGAGATTGGTTGCAAAAGGCTACACTTGGTAAGCGAGAATTGATTATCATGAAATGTTTCCATCAGTCTCTCGAAAAGATTCATTAAGGATCGTTATGTCCCTCGTAGCTCATTTTGATTTAGAGTTGCATCAGATGGACATTAAAACCGCTTTCCTTAATGGTGACGTGGATGAATAATTGTTCATTAGCAACCTAAATGCTTTAAACTTGAAGGTCAAGAACATTTAGTCTGCAAGTTGAAGAAATCCATATACGGTTTAAAACAAGCCTCAGGACAATGGTACTTAAAGTTTGATGAAGTCATGAAGAATTAAGTGGATCAATGCACCTACCTTAAGATGAGTGGGAGTAATTTTACTATACTTGTCCTCTACGTTGATGATATCTTACTAGCAAGTAATAGCTTAGATATGTTGCATACGTCAAAGCGCTTACTCTCGCATAAATTCAACATGAAGAATCCTAGAGAGGCTTCGTACGTTATTGGCATCAAAATACACCGAGACAGAACTAATAGGATCTTAGGTTTGTTCCAAGGGGCCTATATTGAGTGTGTTCGATCTCCACGTTTTAATATGCAACATAGTAATCCCACTCCAGCTCCTGTAGCTAAAGGAGATGTCTTCGGCATATTCCAATGTCCAAAAATAGAAGTTTAAAAGGAACATATATGTTTGATACCTTATGCGTCAGTTATTGGCAGTCTTGCTTAAGCTCAAGTCTGTACTCGTCGAGATATCGCTTATGTTACCAAAATCCTAGGCCGTTACTTAAATAATCCTGGCCATGATTATTGGAAAGCAACTAATAAAATGTTATGATATCTACAAGGGACTAAAGACTACAAACTGACTTATAGAAGGAGTGATATTTTAGAAGTGGTAGGATATTCTGATTCTGACTTTACGAAATGCAAAGATGATAACAAATAATATCTTTATGTTAGTTGGCAGGCCAATCTCATGGAAGAGTCAAAAGAAATGTTTAACTGCAACTTCCATAATGATGGCAGAATACATTGTTGTAATAACGCATCCTGTCATGAAATGTTGATTAAGAACCTTATTAGTGGACTCAAAGTAGTTAATTCCATGAAGCTTACAGTGATAACTTAGTTGTCGTTAGTTTCTCAAATAGTACCACTTCGAATGGCGTTAGCCATCTCTTAGATTCAAAGTAGTTGTTCGTACGTGCGCGAGTTGAGTACAATAATCTTTGTATCGCTTATATAAGTACTAATGATATGCTTGTGGATCTGATGACTAAAGGTCTCCCACCTAAGGTATTCGAAGAACATGTTTCGAAGATGGGACTTTCTAAAGACCTTTTTTAATTGCATATGTACTTACTTACGTTTTATATATTAATAAAAGTTCCTCATTTGATTCGTTTGTCTCTTAATATGTTGAGCTAGCATAATGACATATAGACAATAGTGATATAAATCAACGACTGTATTTCTTTGCTATAGTTTGATTTAGAACATAAATGAGTATTAATCTGCAGAATAATCTAATACTCATAATAAATTATTACTCGGCTAAGTGAGAGAATGTTAGAATAACAACCAAGCCAAGTATATCCCACAAATAGCATAGCTATTGAAAGGGTCTAAGGGATGTAGACATACCTTAATTCTATCCCATTTGGTAGAGAGGCTGCTTCCGGAGAGACCCCCAGCTCAAAATAAACATTAGATAATTGAACTAGTAAATAGTGATAGTAATATAAAGCTATCAATAAAAAACGAAATGGTGACGCGTCATAAAAGCACATGTATACATAATTACAAGTAGGAACTCACATGCAAAGTCCACCTAGATATAGGAGACCTAGACCTCCAAAACAACTTAGACACAATCTTACCCTCCTCTAAAGTTTATCCATTTTAATTAAACGTCTTCACATGTAAGACCCTAACCCGTAAACACGCAATTAGCATTTAAATCCACAAGTTTAGACCTTACTTAAAACCACTTCCGATTAAAACCTTAATGTTTATGAAAAAGTTAATCATTTAGATCAAATACATTTTTCATTACCACAAATTTTACATTTTAATTATTGAAACACATGCTAAGATTTCACGATTTTTAACGGGAGTCTCTTGAATCTATTGCGGAAGCTTGATGAGTGTTCGGTTCTTCACGCGACTTGATCCTTGCTTCGGGACTTCCATCACATGTTTAGCTAGCACCATTACATAAAGAATGGTTAGTGGGTTGTCAATAATACATTTAAGATAGTATGAGAGTCGTTACACATCGAAACGGAACGACCTAGGCCAAATAGCCCCATATCAGGAGAACAAACTGCTGCACTTTTAGTGCAGCAGCTGTTTGGGTCGATTTTACCCCTTCTAAAACCCATTATCTGACTTCAACATTCAAATAAGAAATGTTCTTCGTTCAATGACCTTTTCAGGCAAATAAAGAACACCTCCTAACGATTTTTCTATGATTTTATATGAATTTTTGAAAATCAGTATGTCTATCCGAACGGCCGTTCGGTCTATCCGAATGCCCGTTCACTTGGCCACTGACGTTTCTAAGTCTTCTGTAAAGGCAGGTTGGTCGTTCGATCTAAGTGAACGGCCGTTCACTGTTACTGGACCATGTTTACTGATTTTAAAGCCTGGTATTCATGTCGCAAATGAATTGGATGACTCTCAAAGCATGAAAATCACATTTCCAACAAAATTAACTTGTGTTTGACTAAAATCCTTGCCCGGTTTACATAACCATGAGCCGGGTCTTAGTTTTGAAAGTTTATGGCTATTTTTACCCAAATCGACCCATGAAAGCCTTGAACTTAACAAGGCACTATTTGCCCACACAAAATGCATATAGTTAATGTTGTCAAGTTATTAGACACTTGATCAACCCAAGCGTTTGTCCGAATTGTTCATTATAATCCCGTTTCATAGGTTTAACCTTTAGTGAATCTTTTAGAATTTCCAAAATGCCCCTTATAGCCAAATCTTTCAATTTGGCCGTTCGTGGTGACACTTCTTGATTCAAATCCATTGTTTTTTACTCAATGACTTGTTTAAAAACTTCTATGTCCTTACGGACTTATGTAGGATCATTTCATCACAAAGAAACAATAATATCACTCGAGTTGTTATGATTCAGGTGCGGAAACCCTAATTCACATGCAAAATGATATAAATCGTAATCAAAACACGTTAAAGTTCATTTTCAAATGTTTTCATTAACATTAATCAAAGATATAATTGTTACAATAGGATATTAATGAAAACTATGACTTCCAGAACCTTCCAATAAAACACACACAAACACACTAACAAATGACCAACAACTAACAACTCAAACCTATATATAGAACATCATGTTCGACCTTGCACAGGGTCGAAAGTGTCCATTCGACCCTTCGAAGACTAGAATCAATAATAATAATCATCCAAAACTTCATTCGACCTCTCAGAGACTTCCTTCGACCCCACGATCCATCGAATGAATATCTAAATAACCAAAAACTTGTAATCTTTGTCAATTATGAAGTGAATCCGAAAGCGATAGACACAAATATTTATCTACAAACTCCCCTTTGTCTAATGCTCGGATTATTTTGTCGATTTCTTCTTCAATACAATCTCACCTTCTTTTTCATGCTAGTACCTTCAACATTTGATGTTCATTTCTTCGTTTCGGCTCTCAGCTTCATCATTTTACCCAACAGTTTCTTGTAGTCACATCCATCATACACTTCCCATGCAAAATAGAATATTGCCACTTTCTGAAACCTCCAAGTTTGCTCCAAATCAGTCACATCGAAATGAATCTAATTATAATACAACGTGTCGATGTCATCCTTTAAACAGTTTATCAACCACATTAGATCGAACACGCGTATTTTCTTGCACATAAACTTTTGATTCTTATCATGCAACACTATCACTGCTTCACCAGTTCTCCGATCGTAGTACAAGAATGCAAAGTCTTTGCTAAAGTTTTGTTGGATCGGTATCAAAGGAATTTTCTTCAAGCTTGTTGGTGGTTTATACTTCAGAGTCACATATGGCAAATTGTTCTTCAGATCAATCTCTTTATGAGGAATTCTCTTGGGATACTGAGGTCTAAACATGTCCCATTTCATATGACTCTTTCTTGTCATCTTCTTAGCCATGTAATGAAGTATATTATAACTCTCAACACCACCCAGCTGATGCCTACATACTGTATTTGCCCAAATTGCATAGCTTTCTTATTCAAGTGATTATTATCAAAACTTGAGCTAGATTCTTGCTTACTACAAGGCTTTACTTATTGACTCAATGGATGATTATCCATAATTTGATCAGCACAATTTGATTCGTTTATTACCATCAATCTTGTTTAAGACATGAATTCGCATAAATTGTCCATTTAATAGGTTTCACCCCTTTGGGGTCGTACCTTTACCCCATATCAATGTTTAAAACCAAGTTATACAACACTTAACCCATGTTTATAGTCCAGTAGTGTAAGTAAACTTACCTTATATCCGTTCTTGCTTCAATACGCATTGAGCTTACTTCTGTTTGACCCGTTTGCATCCCTAGCTCTTGTACCTAACTTAGGGACATGTCAAACCTTGTTTTGTTATAATACATAATATGGATTTCTTTATTTTCCACGGCATCATGTATTCTTTTTACTCTAGTCCAACATCACATTTTCAAGTATTAATGTTCATACATGTATTACACATTTATTTCCTCACTCAAGCATTTTATTGAACACCTCATATGCACCATTTTCATCATGTTAATTCTAGGTGTTCAAGACTTTCTAGATTCCGCCATGGCCTAGCTAATCATTGGCACATGATCATTTCAACAATTAGCACACATACATGATACTAATCACATAGAAATTGCAAGATTATTCCACATACTAGTATAGTTCATGGTTAGGGTAAACACCCAATACTTACTCATAACACATAATCATGATTTCTCATGAATCAACAACCTATTATGATTCACCACGATTTTATAATCTCCTTGATGTCTACTAACACCTAGAAGACGATAAAGACTAAGAAATTCACGTTTTTATTAAAACCCTAGAATTTCATCAAGATCATAAATGAATTTAACATCAATTTCTACCAAATAAAAGGTACCTTGATGTTCTTTAGGCCCTAGATGACCCGTTTCTTGCTTATGCACTGAAAACCCTTGATTTGGCTTGGATTTGGGCATGCTTCATGAGTTTTAGGGTTTGGTTGGCGTTAGTGTAGGAGAATGATCTCCTTATCATTCATACGACACACACACACACACATAATGTGTGTGTTTTATTGTTTTATTTTTATTTATAAAACCCACTTTGACATATTGGCAACTATGGCCCCTCAAGTTTAGTCTCAAATTTGCTTCTAGATTATTACTTTAACTAGATTAGTCTTTGGTAAAGGGTTTAGCCTTGTTTTTTTTATTCGGTGGTTAAAAACATCCACCATTAAACTCGCTTTGTTATTTTATTGATTACGCCTAATGGCGTATTTAGGCGAAACGAGAGTTTGGGGTTTTACAACTCTTCCCCCTTAAAGAGGTTTCGTCCCCGAAACCTTTCTCTTGTGTTTGCTTTGGTTACCCAAAAGTACTTTGGTTCTCTAAATCGATTTGAGCACCGCTCGTTCCTTACCAATCTATAGTCTAAGCAATTAATACTATATACTTAGGGCGATTATCCCTTTGCTCAACTTTACACCTTTTGATTGTTATATGAAAGCCTTAGCTTTCATAATGTGACTTGAGTTATTCTATTCTTTCGGCTAACTAGGGGCAACGTGTACATACATACCCCTACCAGGCATTTTAGCTACTTATGTTCCTTATAGGCCTTCCTTAGAACCGTAGACATTTCCCCGTCTACTATTATCCTGAATGATGTAATGGTTTAAGGGTCCGTTCTATCATGCCCCTTAAGGCATCTACTGGGGAATAAAAGCCCTATATTTTCGTCCTTGTCTGTAGTCGTTTCTTGATTCAATTATAGGATTGGCAAGTTAGGGTTCATAGGATATAAAATTGGGGATTTTGTTTTAATCAGGTTCCTAATAAATGTATAATAGATTCATAAGAAACCACAAACAGACACACAAACCAGTGTTCTGGTCGTCATTATACATAGTACATGTCTTGAGTTCGATACCCATCCTCAGCGTTTCTCTGTCTTGCTTTTGTTTTGTTTTATTTTGTTTATTAGGTTATGTATTCAAGTTTAACTGATCAACTAATAAACAAATCACCACCCAGACCAGCTAGTCTGGGCGTGATAATTATGCGGAACAGGTCCCGGGGACGAGTCCCCCATAGGTTTTCATGACTTATTTTGATGTAAAATAAAGTGTGATTAAGTGTTCATGAAAGACCTAAAGTAAAAACCTAAATGTATTTGCAAAAGATGCGCAAAAAAAGCATGTTTTTGACAAGTTGTACGCGTTAAAAACACTTACATTCAGGTCTGATGTAAAATAGCTTGTTTAGTGTTGAAATTTGTATAAAAGTCATCATTTAGGATGCATAATATATTTGCCGTGGTAACGGATGCTTACAGTGCAAAACTATGTATTAAAAGTCACCGAAATGTGGATTTTGAGGCGTAAAACGATTAGATTGCGTGACTGTTTTAGAACAACAAATTTGGTCCTGATTTGTGGATTATATGCAGGTCCTAGGATGTAAATTAAGTTCATATAATGTGCATAGATTTATATGTGACATTTGGGAACTGGTATGTGTTGAAAATTGCTAGAACATGTCTTATAGTGCGTTAAGACGATGTGTTAGCATATATGGATAAATTGGAATAGATTATGTAATATGTGACTCCTAAGTTAATTACTTGAATGATTTCCATAAAGTCTAGGCATTCTATATGTAACTTGTGATTTACAAAGAAGGGCCGCGGTTTGGTAGAAAACTGCTTTATGTGGAAAACAAGTCTTATATGTAGTGACTATGCAAAGCTATGTTCTACATGTGTATTTGATTATAACAAATTGATAGGTTTACTAAGTCGAGTTATGTGAAATTTGACTTGGATTGATATATGTGTGAAGATCTAAGTGTAAACCTAAGGGTCGGGTAATTAGACGCGATATGCATGTACGTGAGGTCTAAAACTTAACCAATCGTCAAGGTCACCAATGGGTCAATAGGGAAGGGTAAATGAAAATTCAAATCTTTTTGGTTAATCTAAGTCGAGGAAAGTTTGGTGAATAACTTGGACAGACTTAGAATGTTTGCTAAAATAGCCTTATGGATTATAGGGTATTGTTAGTGACGTATTGTGGTTTGGACTAGGGATTGCTTGATTGCTACACTTGAGGTGAGTTTCACGGCCCCATTTCTTTTAAATGTTTTTGAAAGTTTTATAATCGGAGGATTAACATGCCTGTATGATGACTAGACTAGAACTTTATAGAACATATGATGGCCTTCGGTATATGCACGACGCGAGCGATTCGGTGCCCGTCTATCCCTTTGGTGGATACTTCCCCGCATGCTTAATCAGTTACTCTAGGTTTAGAGCCTTGAATTGTATTGATAGATCTATGGGATTTGACACCCCCTCTCTGACTAGTCGAATTGGACTGGGTCTTATGAGATTAATATACTTCATTGAAAGCCGTCGAGAGACACACTTGGGTGTACATAGTGCGCAATGGGAAGAATTATTATGGTTTGACTAAGAGCCTTAGGTTGCGATTATGCTTGTATGACCTAGCTAGTCTACTTCGTTCTTAGTTTAGTCGGTACTTGATCATAGGTTTTTGAACAAGGAAATGATTTGTATTTGCCTTAAAACCTGTGAACTCGCCAACATTTTTGTTGATATTTTTAAGCATGTTTTTCAGGTACTGATGCATAGGAGTCTAGAGTGTGGGTTTAGCATGCACTACTCATGGACATGATTATGGGACCATAAACTTAAAAACTTTATAACTTTTGAACAATGTTTTTATTTTGTAAAACAATGGTTATGTTATTTCGCTTCATCTTGGTTGGACATATTTTTAAACTTTCTTGGACCCGAAACTTAAATATGTTTGAATAGAGGGTGTTTGCAAGATGTCCATAAGTAAATATCGTGTGGTTGCTAAACTTTGTGGTAACAACTTTTGTTACTTCATGACTTGCTTTCCGCTGTGCGCTGTTGGGATGCGACAATGGTGATGGTGACCGAAGTTGATGGTTGTAAGGATGGGTGTGTGTGGGGTGGGGGGAATGGTGGTGGTTGTGGTGAAAAAAAAATTAAAATCCAAAAGTATAAACATCTAAAATGACTAGTTTACCCTTCTTAAACAGTTATAATTAATGGATGTTAACATTTTGGATTAAATTGACTTCTTTTGTACACGCCACAATCGAAACTCTTTTTGAATGAAAATGGCATTTATCACCAAACTCACTATGAAAATCGTAGTTTACTAAAAGAACAAAAGGTCCAACTTGCAGCTACGCCAATTGTTTTTTTCTCCATCTTTGTTGCAACAACTATTTAATATCCTATATATGTTATAGGGTTAAGTTATTCTACACATTGTAATAAAAATGAGAAAGATGAAAAGGATACAAAAAACACAATAAATCATCAAATATGACACAATAAGCGACAAAATATAACACAATTCTGAAGAAAAAAGACACAATGATTCACAAAAATGACACGATGATAAAATAAGATAAAGACACAATAATACATAAAAGACGCAATGATATAACATAAATTCTAAAAACTACAATCTAAAAGTCAAAAAAGCAAAAACCTAAAAACTAAGATCATATGGTTCGATGAGACGGTTCCAATGCCGCTTAAATAAGTTCAATTGGGGTCCGTTTAATACCATTCCAATAACTTCCTATTTTTGTTTCACTATGTATTTGATTCTAACCTTTTATATACGTTGAAGTTTTAGTCGTGTGTTTTTTCTTAATAATAAGAATTAACTTTTCTTTTAACGGAAATATTTTATTAAAGATTGACGTACTAGCGAGATACGAGACGAGCAAAAAGATAAAAGTTGCATGATTAATAACAACTGGGTTGGGTTATTCTACAAAGACTACAAAAAATGAGAAGGGTGAGAAGCCACTAGAAAATGACATGTGTCCAAAGATTAAACAAGTGGGAGGGGTAATTTTGTAAAAAAACATATGCATATGCAAGTCACATGCCATTTCCACCCTCATTTTTAAATGTCCGTAACTTTTTTATACGTCATCTTTTTTAAAAAAAAATTATACCATAAAATTGAGCGTGTTTTTATCTTTAATATGAGTACCATATTGTTATACTTTTGAAAAATTTTCAAAACCCACTTGCGTAAGACACAATGGAGTGTAAAACACAATGAACACCAATTAAATATAGGGTATAAAACATAATCAAGAGTCTAGTAAAACACAATGAACGACATACTAAAGACACAATTAATAGAAGACTAAAACAAAATGAATACTTTTGAAAAAAAGTTGAAAACCCAGTTGCGTAAGACACAATGGATGACATACTAACGACACAATGAACAGAAAACTAAAACACAATGAATACTTTTGGAAAAAAAAGTCAAAAACCCAATTGTGTAAAAGACAATGGACGACATAATAAAGACACAATGAACAAAAGATTACACAATGAATACTTTTGAAAAAAAATTGAAAACCCAGTTGCATAAGACATAATGGAGATAACGTAAAACACAATGTGTACCAATTAAATAGGGTATAAAACACAATGAACAGTCTAATAAAACACAATGAACAACATATTAAAGACACAATGAATAGAAGGCTAAAACAAAATGAATAATAGACTTAAACACAATGAACAACATAATAAAACACAATGTACACCTATATACAAAACTCATTTGCATAAAACACAATGAAAAACATATTAAAAACACAATGGACAAAGTTAAATCATGTGTAGACTAAAAAAAACATAAATAACATATTTATAAAACACATGTGCATAGTATAACACAATGAATGAGCAGAAGACACAATGGAGAAGAAAACCCATTTAGCACGAATTTTTTTTTCAATTTTAATGTAGCAATGTGGTACTCATATTAAAGATAAAAAAACGCTCGTTAATATGGTGAAATTTTTTTGAAAAAAAAAATATCGTATGAAAAAGTTATAAACGTTTTAAAATGATGGGGGAATTGACATGTGCATTGCATGTGGAGAGAGAAAGTCAACAAATGTTGTTTTCCTTTTATGCCCTTCCTCTAATTTATTATTTATTTTTTTCAAACAAACTAATCTCAACCCTTCAAATATATGATCAATGGATCACAATCCTTCTCACCCTTCCTAGAAAAAATGTCTTGTGTATTTGATCCTAACCCAATAACAACTACTATATTCAAATTATTTAACACTTATTCTTTTTACTAGAAAAATATAAAAAAAAAATAAGAACTATGTTTTACAAAATCACATGTGAACTATCCCCACAAAGTTGGCATTGTGTCAATTGTCATCATCAAGAACTTGCTATAAATTGAGACCCATCCTACGAGAAGAAGGCACACCAGTTCATAAAACACACATCATCCCTTTTACCCAAACAAACATTTCATGGGTTCCCAAAGATACGATGAGCTCCATGGAAGCAACAATTGGTCTGGCCTTCTTGACCCTTTAGACCTCGACCTACGCAATCTCATTATCGGCTATGGTGACCTTGCATCGGCTGCAGAACGGGCTTTTAACAATGATGCAGACTCTTTGTACAATGGCTACAGCCATTACGGCAAGAGCTCGTTCTTCAAAGAAGTCATGCTCCCTTGGGCCGATTCTAAGTACCAAGTGACTTCCTTCATCTATGCAACCGCTTATGGCGGCGTACCCTTCCTGTCTCGTAGTGGAACAGAATTGGAAACAAACTGGATGGGGTATATTGCAGTCTCTAATGACGAGTATAGCAAGTTCATTGGGCGTCGCGAAATATGCATAGTGTGGCGTGGGACGAATAGGAATTTCGAATGGATTGAGGATGTACTAGGTGTAGACCCTGTACCAGCGGATCCAATACTCCAAGATAGTAATAACTTGAAAGGTATGCCCACCACCATTGTTTAAAAAAAAACTCTATTTTAAATTTTACACATTTAAAAAATTTATTAAAAAAATAGTAAAACCTGACACATCTATCACTTTTACCTGGAAACCTGATAATTATATAGTATTGAAACAATAAATGAAACTTGAGTGACTTTAGAGAGACAAAAAAAGCTTGAGTGACTTAATTGGACTAGTTAACAAACTTGATTACATTTCTACAAAGCTACGGATCTGAAAATTCCAAATATACAAAGTCTACTAAGCTTGTTGAATTTTAGCCGGTCAAAAAAATAAACGGGTCAACTAAACAAACAATTTAACATATATGCGTGTAAAGTGTCGATTCTATTTTAGCCGACGACTAAAGGAGTCGACTATCATCTTACCTAGGCAACTAGCGGCTTAAAATGTCGGATGCTGAATCATTAAGATTGTCTGAATGGTTAAGAGCTGAATCATTCAGCATCCCTTATTAGCTTAATGGTTCAGCACTTAATTATTCCATTCAGATGCTGAAACAAACAGTTTGAATGCTGAATGATTCAGACCTGAATGGTTAAGAGGTTGATTAAGAGACTACCAAACAACCCCTTAGTTGGTAGGGAAACAAAGGGGCAATATAGCCACCAGCTAAGATAGAGAAGACACCTATTAAAATGATTTTCCTTTTTTATGGATGTCGGTTGACTTATATTGTTCAACATAGGTTCGTCACTAAACCTTAGATCATGCGTAGTGGGCGTTTTGGGGGGGGGGGGGGGGGGCTTTATGGGGCCGTTTTGGAGCCGGTCGTTATGCAGATGGCGAGAGGACCTCTGCAAATTGAAACGTTGGATGGTGGGGTGATGATGATGAAGAGCCTAGATTAAGTCTTAAAATAATAAAGTGATATTATTAGTATTAAAATAATAATATTTTAATCTCTATAAAGCCTCTAAAGCTTGCACACCACTACACACCTATTTTCTTATAAAGCCTTATGAGTCCCTCCTATTACTTTATAATATTTTATTTTCTATAAAGCCCCGTGAAAGCCCCCACTACACATGCCATTATATGAATTTACGTGTTATTAATAAGACATAGATATAGTCATTTTGTCATTATTGCATACAGATCCAGCAAATGTCATGGGAGGATGGCTTTCACTTTACATCACAAGCGACCCGAACTCCGAATTCATACCGTCTAGTGCCCGTATGCAGCTCTTTAGAAGTATCACAGAGTTACATGAAAAGTACAAGAACGAAAGGGTAAGCATCACATGCGTGGGACACAGTCTTGGTGCATGTCTAGCTGTTGTATCCGCTTTTGACATAGCTTACAGTGTTCCGGCCGATACCAATGTCACAGCTTTCATCTTCGGGTCTCCACAAGTCGGGAATCAAGCATTCAAAGAAAAGATGGAGGAACTGCCTAACCTTAAGGTGCTAAGCGTAAAGAACGAGTCAGACTTTATCACGAAATGGCCAAGCAAGATATTAAAACAGGTCAATGACAAATGGGAGATTATGCCAACTAAATGGCTGGAGTATGTTGATGTTGGGGTCGAGTTAATGATCGACACAAAGAAATCGCCATACCTAAAAGACGAAAGTGGTTTAGAAGGCTTGTTCCATCCATTTGTTTATCATAACTTGCAAGGTATGTTGCATGCTTTGAGTGGTTGGAATGGGAAGGATGGTGAGTTTGATTGGGGTATAGTGAAGAGGAGTTTAGGGTGGGTGAACATGTCAAACGATTATCTTAAAAAAGAGTACAAAATACCAGCGAATTGGTGGGGTGAGAAGAACAAAGGAATGATGCTTAACGAACATGGAAATTGGGTGTTATCCCAAGTACTTGATCGTCATGACCATGACTTACCAGAATAATTACTAATGATCGGTTCAGGTTCCAACAATGGTGTGTTTACTAAAATAAATGATGTGTTGGTTCTACGATCAAGATGTATGGTGTGTGTAAACCCAAAGAATAAGCATATTAATTATGCGTTGTGATTGCTTTTTTATTGTATGTTGTAACAGGTTGTAGTCGTGACCATACAACCTTTATTGTGTGTTTAATTATTCATGTTATGATAAGCTACGGTAATGTTATTATTTCTTAGTATTTGGTCTATCTTGGCACTTGGCACAACTAAGAGATAAATATAAATATATAATCAATATTGTGTCGTGTATATATTCAACCCTTATGAGTTATGACATTGTTTAGAAAATAACTTTTTTTTAAGGGAAGCTCACTATATATATATATATATAGGGGAAGGATAAATTGAAAACCCCCTTAAGTTGAGAAAACCTTGGAAACCCATGGAAAAAATCAAATTTTTTGTTTGAAAAAAATAACCAATGTAAAATACATGTTTTTAAGCATTTTGGGCCAAAAAAAATAAAAAAAGCGCCGAAGGGATTTTTTTTAAAAAAATAAACAAAGTTGCGCTTTTTACATATGTTTTCAGCTTTTTACATAAACAAAGCTGTTGTAAACATGTGTTTTTGCAACTTTGTTTATTTTTTTAAAAAAAATCCCTTCGGCGCTTTTTTTATTTTTTTTGGCCCAAAACACTTAAAAACATGTATTTTACATTGGTTATTTTTTTCAAAAGAAAAAAATCATTTTTTACATGGGTTTCCAAGGTTTTCTCAACTCAAGTAAGTTTTCATTTTATACTTGACCTATATATATATATATATATATATATATATATATATATATATATATATATATAGGATCTAGATCATGTGAGAACTAGAGAACTCAAGTGAAACAATAATATATTGACACATCAACACTTTTTTAATTTACTGTATTTGTTTAATTAGGGGTATCAAGGTCTTTTCTTAAACAATTTTATGGGCATTTTAGTCATAACAACACCCTACCCCCACCCCCACCCCACCCCCATCCAAGTTGGCTTTTAAATAATAATAATATTCATAATCTCTCACCACTCTCTCTCTCTACACACACCTGCTCTCTCTCTCTACTCTCTCTCTACTATCTCTCTCGAACTGTCTCTCTCTCACTCTCTCTCTATAAAAAAAATAACAGATCTGGGTTTGTTGGGTGTTTTGGTGGCTGAGGACGGGTGAAGACGACAGTGGGAGACGGTGGTGGTGGCTGAGGTTTGTGTTTCGGGCTGTTTTTGCAGGTGGGTTGTTGGGGGGTTTTGCAGGTCGTGGGGGCTGAGGGTGACGACGAAGGTTGTGGTGGCTCAGGGTTGATCGATGACGAAGGCCCTAGTGGTTTTTGAGGCGGGTAGTGGCTGAGAGTGGTGGATCCGTGGTGGTTGAGGGCTGGGTTGAGTGTGGTCGATGGTGGTGATGATGAAGACGAAGGTGAGGGGTGGTCGATGACGGTGTTTGGGTGGGGTTTCAGGCGGAGGACGGTGGTAACGGTGGTTGATGACGGTGGTGGATCTTGAAGACGAACAGGTTTTTTTTTTGTTTATTATTATTATTATTATTATTATTATTTCTGTTGTTGTTATTATTATTATTATTATTATTTTTATTTTTTTCTGTTATTTTTATTTTTATTATTATTATTATTTATCTGTTATTATCATTATTATTGTTATTATTATTATTAATTCTGTTATTATTATTTTTTTAATCTTTTATTATTATTATTATTATTTTTGTTATTATTATTAATATTAATTTTTTTTGTTATAATTATAATTATTATTATTATTATTATTATTATTATTATTATGTATTATTATTATTATGTATTATTATTATTATTATGTATTATTATTATGTATTATTATTATTATTATTATTATTATTATTAGGTTGTGTATGGTAGATTTTTACACTGGTGTAATTACCCTGGTGTAAATAATTACACCAGTGTAAATCATCCTCATGATATGTTTGTTTGGTTTTTTGCAGATGTAGCAGCGGGTATTTTTTTCTTTACAATAATGTACAGTATGATTTTTTTTAAATGTTTTGTTTTGTTTTTACATTTGATGTAATACACAAAAATGATATTATTGGGGCATTTTTTTACCGTGGTGTAATACGATTGTAAAGATGTTTGTTATTGGTTTTAACACTATAAGTTTTTGTTGTAGTAGGTTGTGTATGGTAGATTTACATTGGTGTAATTACCCTGGTGTAAACAATTACACCAGTGTAAATCATCCTCGTTATATGTTTGTTTGGTTTTTTACACTGGTGAAAATAACTACACCAATGTAAATAACTACACCCATCATCTAGTTTGTTTTTTTAAAATAGTGTATTTTTGTACAAGTTTTTGTATGGGAGATTTACACTGGTGTAAAAAATTACACCAGTGTAAAAAACGAGAGTGATACTAAAGAATGTTCAATCTGATTTTTTGTTTTAAAAAATTAAATTAATTAAAAAATAAAATAAAGTTTAAAAAAATTAAATCAGATTATATTATTTTAATTAAAATAATAAAATAAACTTTAATTAAAAAATAACATAGTATTATATTATATTTTCTCTCCCATGGCTTTTTACTAAAATGCCCATAATTGTACTTTAAGATAATAAAAAAAATACTTAATAATCAAGTGAAGACAAAAAATCCCAACTTTTGATCTCAACCTATCATGAAGATCTAAGGTCCACAATGGTTCTCTAGTTCTCACAACTCATTAAGGTTCTCACATGATCCTAACTATATATATATATATATATATATATGTATATATATATATATATATATATAGTGTTAGGTTATTTTCAGAAGGGTGTTTTAGTGCGAGAAGTGCGAGAAGAAACCTAAATCTTACTTTTTATTAGTAATGGTTCATATATTTTTGAAGTTTTTACTTTTTTATATCATTGTTTATGTTATATATACAAAAAATTATAAAATTAATGCAATCAAATGTTTTTTTTAAGGTTTAAACATTTTCCTACACATGTGTTATATTATGCGTAAGTAATGTTCTTACACAAAATTTGTACATGTGTAGGTTACATAAATTAATGAAATTGCTTCATATATATGTTTTATTTTCAAGATAGATGAATAAACAACACATTTGAACAATTTTCTTATGTTCTTATTTTTTTAAAAGTGATAAAAATGAATTATTAATCTTCTTCTCGCACTTCTCGCATTAAAACCTCTTCTGAAATGAACCATCCCATATATATATATATATATATATATATATATATATATATATATGGTAGGGTTCTAATAGGAATCAACCCTTAAGTAGGAATTATAGGAACCAATCTGAGTCATCCATCTTCAATAGCATGATTGTAAATAAGTAAAACTTTAATTAATTGTTACAGTATTTTAATAAAGGGGTATTAATGTCTTTTGTTCAATATCATTTATTAGGTAATTAATAAGAAACTCATGTATATTTGGAAACAGCAAATTAGTGTTTATGGTATACCCAAACGTATTTATTGTATATACTATTAAAATTATATCTCGGTATATATACAACAGTGTACATTGGTGTATATTCGTTTTTTCATTCATCATCATCACCAACACAAGATATACATTGGTGTATATTCGTTTTTTCATTCATCATCATTCAACATCATCAACACAGATATACATTGGTGTATATTGGTTTTTTCATTCATCATCATCAACACTGTATATTCGTTTTTTCATTCATCATCAACACAGATATACATTGATGTACACAGATATACATTGGTGTATATTCGTTTTTGATGTGTACATTGGTGTATATCAGTTTTTTTTTGTTCATTCATCATCATCATCAAACACATATATACAACGGTGTACATCAGTTATACATTGATGTATATCATTTTTTTTCTTTTCATTCAACATCATCAACACAGATATACATTATGAAAAGAAAGTCATAATTTTCATACATTATGATAGCTTCGTCCAACATTCTAAACATGGCATCTACAAATGGTTTAACATCATCTGGTACAAAAGGCATCCAATATCTCGTCCCACCGGGAGACTCATATACGTTGCTCGACGAGGAACCTACAATAAAAAATGTAAAATTAAAAATGAATTTTACAATATTTAAAAAATATAGTTAGACATGCTACAACTCATATACGGTACACCTGTGTATATTGAGTAACACACAGGCTGTGTCATACTGCACATTCCATTTTTTATAATGAATATACACCTGTGTATATTTAACATCAAACAAAATACTATCAGTTTATTATAACGTCTTTTACCACCTATAATACACTTGTGTATAATAATTAATAGATTTGTTGTTATACACTGGTGTATAACAACTAAGAAACTAAGAACAAATTTTATTGTATCTGTACAACCCCAATAACTATACATGATACACCAGTGTATAACTCTTTACTCATTCCAATTATGTGCGTAAAATATGACTTACAGAATACAAAACAACTATTTTGCAAATCAATAATAAACCACACTATAAGGCTAATCCAAATAGAAATCACAAAAAACGTGATTCTCGCACGAAAAACAATTAAAAAAATAAAAACCATACATAAATACCTTGATTTTCAACACTATTTAGAAACGAAGCTTGTGATTGTGTTTCATGATCTTCTATCACATGAGATTGTGATTCAATGTTTTCATGTATAGAATTATTATCCATAACTTGGAAATCTGAATCATTGGCCGATTTTAGATTCTTTTAAATCGAAAGTTTCTTCAATTCAATCAATTTAAATCTTCTGAATTCGACTGGAAGTTATTTCGATTCAATCGAATTCAATCGAACGTGATTTTTTTTGATTTGGGATTAGAGATGATAATAGGTTGAGAGATTTAAGGAAAGTCAAAAAAAATTTGCATGTTAACTGCCATATATAAAACTTTTAATTAAATTAAAATATAATATTTAATTGTCTAATTACATAACTACCCCTAGATCAAGATCAAACATGAATGGCTCAGATTGGTTCCTAAGTTCCTAACTAGGCTCTTGGTTCCTATTTGATCTTTTTCCTATATATATATATATATATATATATATATATATATATATATATATAGGGTAAGGTTATATAGAAAACCTTAAATATTTGAGAAAACTTTATAAACTCTACCACAACCATTGATCAAGCATGATCAATGGTTGTGGTTAATGGTCCCACCTTTTGATTAAATCAATGACACTTTTATTATATTATAATACAATAAGGGTAGATAGGGTATTTGGCTCATGCATTGGGTTTGGGGTATGTCATATCAATTACATCTCTCTCTCTCTCTCTTAATAGATCTGTCTTTCTTCTCTCTCTCTCTTTATATTTGAGTTTCAATTTCAAACCCATTATCCCTCATCCTCTCTCTCATCTAAATCATAGATTACATATTTGTATTCATGGTTAAAATAGTTCATGTATAAATTCCAGATCTTCGATGGTATGGGTTTAAAACACAGATCAGAGATGGTGGTGGTTCCGTCATGAACCCCGATGATGCTGATGATAGTGCTTTAGAACACATGTCAGAGTTCCGACGAAAATCCTTTACCAGCGTGCCACCTCCTTCAAACTGGTTTGTGCTTTGTTCTTCCTTTATGTAGTTAATTTTTAGTTTATATCGATAAATCATAGTGTCTAATTCCCGGTTTGGGTTTTCTTTATGTGTTTTTTTATTCTTTTTGTCAATGTTAAAAAGATTAATTAGATGTTTTACTGTTATTTTGGTTAATGTTGCAAATCTGGTGTTACAAATTAGTATTTAAATTTTTTTGATGTAGTTGATACAATTTATTCAAAAATCTCCTTTGGTGGTTATTTATGAGATGATGTTTTCTGTTTGTCCATGTTAAAAATAGTAGGTGACTGGTTGTCTTTGTAAATGTTGTAGCGTTGTTGATAAAATTCGTATAGAAATGTATAAATTTGTAACATATGTTATGATAGGTAATATTTGCATAATTCGTGTTTCATATGTCAACCCATGTTCAAAACTCATATGGGATTCTAATTATGGGTCACCTTGTCCATTCACAATGTTTATTCAATGTTTCACATGTTACAGATTTGGTTGGTGAATACTTTTCAAGTTTATAACATATGTTATGAATAGTAATCTTCGTCAACCGCCTGCATTTTATTAAGTGGTAACCCAGTTCCCATGGATGCTTTACCATAAAGATTGTGACAAGAAGAAGAGGATGAGCAAGTTCGCTAGTAACATGAGAGCCGCGCTGCCTGTGTATCAAAACAACGTTGGTTTTATGAAATATGACCTTTTTTATCATATAGAACGTTGATTTTATTATTCTGTGTTTTGGTAACACATGCATGTCGTGTGTAAGATTTGGTAACATATGTATTAGTAACTTGTTAACATATGTATGGTTGATGATCAAACTTATGGTAGGTGATATATGTATTAGTACACTGATTTTAAGAAATATGACCTTGTCTTTTTACCATATGCATGTCTTGTGTAAGATTTGGTAACATATGCGTGTCTTTTCCCAGCATGTTAACATATGCATTGTGACTTGTATTGGATATCACAAATATGACATACTTGGAAATGGTGATAAAAAAGAAACATTAAGACTACACCCTACTGCCCCTTTACTAACATACGCATTGTGACCTGTGTGTTTGCTAACATATGCATCGTGACCTGTGTATGTTTTGGTAACATGTGTTGGTAGCTTGGGAAAACGTCATTTCCTTTAGGTGGGACAAGTTTAGTTTGATAAGGATCTCATGTTTTAGTTACCTAACAACCATATGTATGTCTTTTAGAAACCTACTAACATATATATGTCTTTTGTCGGATACACGACCAAAAAATTTAAGTTACATGGATCTCTATATGTATGTCTTTTAGAAACCTACTAACGTATATGCGTGATAACAAAAACAAAGTACATGGATCTCCAAATTTGAATCTGTTCAAAAGTAAAAAACTTAAAATTTATCGAGCAGCTGGGAAATAAGGTCAACTTAACACATGTTATATATTGAAGTAGAAATGAGTTAAACTCAAATAATTTCTAGATTTAACATGTGTTAGATATTGAATTAGTAAATGAGTTAAACTCAAATAATTATCACGTTAATTTGTGAACATCATATTAGTAACGTATGCCACATGAGCCCTTTAAGCCATGTTAGAATCCTTAAACACATATTAACACATCACTAACATGTTAAAAAAAAACATTAAGACTACACCTTCATGCCCCTTTACTAACACATGCATTGTGACCTGTGTGTTTGCTAACATATGCATTGTGACTTGTGTATGTTTAACACAAACATCTTGCTATGCTTCGTTCTTGGCACCCATCTTCATCTTTAACACAAACACATGTTAACTGAACCCTAAAAACATGTCAATTGGGATAGATCCATCAGTAGGCACCAATGTAAACATGTGTTAGCATCATTAACACATGTTAATTGAACCATGACACATCAGTAAGCATTAATGCAAAAAATCAAAATCTTCACACAGAATAACATATATACAAGAAATATAAAGTAAAAATTAGTAGAGAAAAATCAAAAGATATACCAAGAAAATAAAAACACGTTTACTATCTAACACATATTAGTAACGTATGCCACATGAGCCCTTTAAGCCATGTTAGTTGTAATCCTTAAACACGTATTAACACATCACTAACATGTTAAAAAAAACATTAAGACTACACCTTCATGCCCCTTTACTAACACATGCATTGTGACCTGTGTGTTTGCTAACATATGCATTGTGACCTGTGTATGTTTTGGTAACATGTGTTGGTAGCTTGAGAAAACGTCAAGTTTGGTTTTATAAAGGATCTCATGTTTTAGTTACCTAACGACCATATGTATGTCTTTTAGAAACCTACTAACGTATATATGTGGGACAAGTTTGGTTTGATAAGGATCTCATGTTTTATTTACCTAACAACCATATATATGTCTTTTAGAAACCTACTAACGTATATATGTCTTTTTTTGGATACACGACCTAAAAATTTAAGCTACATGGATCTCCATATGTATGTATTCTAGAAACAAACTAAAGTATATATGTGGTAACAAAAACAAAGTACATGGATCTCCAAATTTGAATCTATTCAAAAGTAAAAAACTTAGAAAGGTAAACATAATTATTTATGAATGATAAAAAACTATCCTAACAACATAAAAAAATCTTGCTATGCTTCGTTCTTGGCACCCATCTTCATCTTTTACACAAACATCTCTTCACCTACAAAAAGGATAACACGTGTTAGTTGGGCATATATTAACATGTGTTACCATCACCAACACATGTTAACTGAACCCTAAAAACATGTCAATTGGGATAGATTCATCAGTAGGCACCAATGTAAACATGTGTTAGCATCATTAACACATGTTAATTGAACCATGACACATCAGTAAGCATTAATACAATAAATCAAAACCTTCACACAGAATAACATATATACAAGAAATATAAAGTAAAAATTAGTAGAGAAATTCATCAGTGACACATGTTAATTGAACCCTAAACATATGTCAACTTGAATAAATTCATCAGTAGGCACCATATACACCCTTTTTAGTATCACTAACACATGTTAATTAAACCCTAACACATGTCAGTTGGGATAGATTCATCGTAGGCACCAATACAAACATGTGCTAGAATCACTAACATGTGCTAATTAAACCCTGACACATCAGTAAGCACCAATACAAAAAATCAAAACCTTCACACAGAATAAACATATACATAAGAAATAAAAAGTAAAATTATTAGAGAAAAATCAAAAGATAAACCTAGAAAATAAAAACACATTTGCTATCTAACACATGTTAATTGAACCCTTACACATGTTAATTGGGATAGATTCAACTCCTAATTTATAACTAAAAGACCTTAAAACAAAAAATATGCAATACAAACACATTATCCCAATTCAAAAAATATGATCTTTTTAACATCCAATCTAACATAAACAATCCGAAAAAAAATCCAAAACTCAATTCACCCACCTAATCCTAATCATCATAAAATCACTCAAACCAAAAAGCTCCAACTTAACAAACCCATAAAATAATAATAATAATAATAATAATAATAATAATAATAATATTATTAATAACTAAAATAATAAAAAAGGGTTTTCAAATTAAAATATGAACAAAAGTTAATAAACCCATATTTGGAATCTCATCACACACCTTAAAATATACATCACATAATGGAAAAAAAAGAAAAAAACTGACTTCAACTTACTTAAATATCCAAAACATATGAACAAAAGTTACCTTCATGTTGAGGAACCACAGATACAGAAGATCTAAATATGAGCAAGTTCAACTACATGAAACACATCAAGAACCACGGTTTCAGATCTGTGCTCCACATCCCTCTGCGTCACCATCCCCGTCGCTATCATCAACATCTCTACCACCGGGATCGACCTCCACATCTTCAACTTAATTAAAAAAGACAAAGCTCTAATGGAGTTTTTAGAGAGAGAAAGATAGAGGGAGGGGAGAAGAGAGAGGGGAGAAGAATCTCATTTTGAAAACTATAAGAGAGAGAGAGAGGATGATGGTGGTTTATGGGGATTAGAACTAATCTCTCTCCATCAAATCAATCTTAATAATATCTTCCCTACAAAATTACCTTTATAACCTTGCTAATATAATAATATGAAGATGCTTAGTGGTGATGTGGATGAACCATAGCCACTCATTGGGTTTACTAGAGTTTACTCAATTTAAGTGGGTTTTCTACCAATACTTCCCCTATATATATATATATATATATATATATATATATATATATATATAGTGAAAGGTTCAATGGGGAACCACAAAAAAGTGGGGAACCCCTCTTAGAACCCTTGGATTATAAAAATCAAGGGATGAGATCAAACAAATTAATCATAAGCTTGATTTTTAGCCAAGGGTATGATTGGAATTTAAAAAATACTTTTCACTTAAACTTTCTCTCTCTACTTTCCCCCTCCCTCTCTCTCTCAGATCTTCCCTCCCCCTCCCTCTCTCTATATCTTCTGCTTTCTCTTTACTCTCTCTATCTCTCTCTCTATGATCTTCCCCCTCTCTTTATCTCTTCTGCTCTCTCTCTCTCTCTCTTTCTCAGAATTCTTTCTTCTTCATTTCTACCTGCAACCATTTACCTCTACCATAAATGCAACCATCGATCTCTACCTGCAATGTAACCATCGATCTCTACCAGCAACCATCAATGTCCAGGTTTTTTTTTAATTAGATCTAATGATTAGTCACTTATTGAAGTGCTATGATTTTAAACACAAATTCGTTTAGATATGGAAATTCTATTTGTTATGTATCTATTTTTTTAGTTAAAATTAGGGTTTTGATGTAATTTTTTGGTCTCATCTGCATATTCTCGTTGTTATGTTACTGTTTTTAGTTGAAATTCATTTATATTTGACAATTCAGTTGGTTACTTTCTGTTTAGATCTGAAAATTCTGCTTAGATATGGTAAGTCTCTTTGTTATGTTTATGTTTTAGTTAAAATTGTTTAGATCTAGAAATTCTGTTTAGATCTGGTTTGTTATAATAATATTTAGTGGAAATTCGTTTAGATTTTCAAATTCTGTTTAGATCTGACATTTCTCTTTGTTATGTCTTTGGTTCAGTTGAAATTTGTTTACATGATGATTTTAGTATCTGGTATGGTTCCTGAAAGATTTAAATCATGTTTGTTGTTGGATGTGGTTGATTTGTCCCGGAATAATATTTTGGGTTAGTTACGGATGGATATGTTTAGGAATTTTAGTAGGTTCAAGGTGTCGAACTTCGGTTAAATAATTATGTTGGTGAGTTGAAGGATTCGTTATTTGAGATGGTGAGTTTGGAGAGGTTTGATGTGAGTTGTAATCGGATTTTAGGGGGGGGGGGTTCCTGAAGGGATTTGTGAAGGTGGTCGTGGAACTAGGTTCTTGGTGTTATATCTGTAGAATAATATGTTTACTGGTTCTTTTCCTGTAAGTGTTGCAATTGTTTGCAAATGGTTTTGTTTTATTTGAGTTTTAATTTGCTTACTAGAAAGATATCGGAAAGTTTCAAGTTAACATGTTAAATTATTTTATTTCTGTTTGAGTTTCCTACATTCTTGTAAAACTTAACATTAAAAAGATTTAACGTATTAAATTAAAATTGTTTAACATGTTAAATAGTCTTGTTATTGTAGAGTTTATCAGACTTTCAACCTAATTACGTCAATTCGATGCAAATGTGATATACAGCCAAGTTAGTGCCGAAAGTTGTTGAAAACTGCATTTGACCCATTTGAGTTGCATTTGTGGCACAATGTGCTAGCAGCTTAACAAACAACCTGCAGCAGCATGTTTAACATGTTGTTTGTGTTTATCAACTGTTTCTGTGTTTAACTTGCCACGGCTGTGTTTAACAGCTGCAGTGTCTTAAACGACAATCATGAACAAAGCCAGGAAATGGGTCAAATTGGTCACTTGCATTTGGTTCAAATGGGTCACTTGCATTTGGTATGACGAATTTATCAATAAAAAGTCCAGATTAGGTTTCATTGTAGTTGTAGTTGGTTGCAAGCTGATCACTTGTTATACGAAAAACAGACACTGAAGGATGCTTGAATTGTTTATTTTTAATTTTCAACCATTGTAGTTGTACCTTGTTTGCCAAACTACTTCTGTGCTTGTTAACCGTCATAGTTCTTTTAGAACCCCTCGTATTGCCTCTCGCACTTAGACCAAAGGGAGTGGGCGTGGAGAGGGGGAGGGCAAGCCCTTAGGCCCCTCCACGCTACCCACACCACCCCTCCACCACTTATTTTTGGGCGTTGCCCCTTGGGGTGGTAGAAATCCCACGGGCGTTGCCCCTTTTTGTTTTGTTTGTATGCTTTTTTTCTTTTTTTGAAGATACCTGGAAGTTTAACTTTAACATGTTAAATTATTTTATTTATGTTTGAGTTTCCTACCTTCTTGTAAAACTTAACATTTAAAACATTTAACGTATTAAATTAAAATTGTTTAACATGTTAAATAGTCTTGTTATTGTAGAGTTTATTAAATTTTCAACCTAATTATGTCAATTCGATGCAAATGTGATAAACAGCCAAGTTAGTGCCGAAATGTGTTGAAAACTGCATTATGACCCATTTCAGTTGCATTTGTGGCATAATTTGTTATAGTTTTCAAAACTGAAATGTGTCAGAAACTTCAACAAAGTGTGCCAAACTGCAGCCGAAATGGGTCATAAACTGCAGCAAAATGTGTTGAAAACAATAGCGAAGTTAGTCTCGAAATGTGTCAAAACTGCAGTAAGATGTGCAAAAAGTGTAACCAAAATATGGTGTCGATTTCGCCTCTGCTGCTGTGGAATACAACTTGCAGCAGCTGTCGATTTTGCCTCTGTTACTGTAGTTTATACCCTGTACCCGCTTTTGATTTCGCTACAGCTATCAAACATGTAAATTTATTGTTGTCGTGCTAGCAGCTTAACAAACAACCTACAGCAACATGTTTAACATGTTGTTTGTGTTTAATAGTTGCAGTGTCTTAAACGACAATCATGAAAAAAGCCAGCAAATGGGTCAAATTGGTCACTTGCATTTGGATCAAATGGGTCACTCGCATTTGGTATGACGGATTTATCAATAAAAAGACTAGATTATTTTACCAAAAAAAACTACTAATATGCGTCCCAAAATGGCATTAGTCAACAACAGACCACCCTTTTCTTCGGTACGTTTTTTATCCACGCAACATATCATCCGAGATCCGCTCCTTGTAGATGTTTGTACGTGCCAGCAAGATCTTCGTTGCATACTTCCTCCTCAAGGCATCTACTTGTGCTTGCTTTCTCTTACCATTCAAGTTGAAGCCACAGCTGAAAGGAACTGAAACCCCCATGTATTTCTCCATGTGCCGCATTAGGAACACTCCGCAGTCCGAGGTGTTCTTGTGTGTAGCCTATGGGACATCAACCCGCCTGATATTTCATCGCCCCATCACAGCTGCCTTTGCGTGCCTTACCAGACGTAGGTGTCGAACAAAGATATCTTTCTACGACAGTTTAGTAGTTTTCAAGGTTACTAAGCGGTCATCCAAAAAAAATAAATCAATAAATAAAATAAAAGTTTTTACCACTTTGTATGGCGTGCTCTTATGCAAGTACTCCCGATTGTCTGTTAGCGACACAGTTGACTTTTTGGGGGTGTTGTTATCTATCACGCATATATCCTCATGTTTCAAGTCAAAGACCAGTACGTAATAGTGGTCCCACTCCAGGATAGGCACAAAAACCATATCAAATGTCCCTAAATCAAGCTGAGTATCATTGCCAGACAGCGCCCCCGACAAGCCATTCCTAAAAGCTTCCACACGACTACCCTCCCTGTCCTCTTTCAACTTTAACATCCACTCGACCTATTTAAAAATTATTTTGTTTTTCAATTCCAAGGGTATATTTTTTTGCGGCTAATTAAAAATAGGGGGAGATAAAATCCGTAACATGATAAGTAACTCACAATCGTGGAGCAAGCAAGAAATAAGCACTGTGGTACGTCAGGAAGTTGATACTCTGGTTCGGTGTTAAGGACATGCACCCAAGCATCTATCACTGTCCCGTACAACCTCCTACCTACGGCTAAAGACTGTAGGTAGGGAGTCTCAGCTCGCAAACCGTAAGTTGTCTCAAACATTACATACCTTTCATAGAAAAAAAACAGTCAGGAAACACTGGTGTAAAGGGGTTTTCAAAGACATTACGGGGGGGGGGGGGGGGGGGAACTGATGGGTAATGTTCGGTGGGGTCTATGCCTGAGGACTCAGAATCTCCGTGGCTAACAATGCTCCCCTCACCATGATACGCATCATTTGATCTCCTACACCAAAGTAGGACATATGGACCCTAAGTCGCCGCCTATCACAAATAAATAGCGAGAATTTTTTTTTTAATAAAAGCCGCTAAAACTAGTTTCTTACACTTTCTTAACGTCGGCAATTGCTTGCTCCATTAGCACGGTCTTACTGGTCTGTTTGAAAAGGAAGGTCCGGACTGCTTTTTCCCTCCGTGTGTCTTTCGTCTCTATCTCGACATCACTGTCCAAAGAAACTGGGATCTTGGCCGCCATATTCTTTGTTATCCCCCGTCGCACAGACACAGTTGTTGGGCCGCTGGTTGTCGTTATTGAAGTGCCAATACCTGACCACTTTTCACCTGCCACATCATTCGCCACGTTGACGACTAAATCTTCCGCCATCCCTTCCTTGTTTTTTTGCCTGTACGGGAGGTAAATTAGTCTAAAACAAACACCAGTGTAAAAACTTCATATAGATTAATATGTGCAACATAAACCTTTTACAGGGATGTTATCTCCGAGCTGGGTTAGGCCCAAACTAAAACTGGGCTGACTGAAAGCAACAACTTCCCCTGGTGATCCTACAAACCAAAATAAAAAAAAAAACAAAAAAATGAGCTTTCTTTACACTGTTGTAAAAAAATTGAATAATCTAAATAAATTTAAAAACAACAATAAAAAAGCAAAACATCTTTTTTTGCCATGCTTAACCTCTCACACAGCCGACTGCAGGGTCTTCACAATTAGGCGCGATGTCTTGTGTCAGCCCTAGGCTAAAACTTGGCTGGCTTGGTGCGGTCGATTGGCCATCTTTTACACCTGCAACAAAAAGTTATATATTTTTATAAATCTGTGAACATTAAACGTTTTTGTTGGCATCCATACCTGCATCGGGTTTCCATAGTGTTGATGCAAGACCTAACTTCATCCTATGTGCGCCCATCGCCCCGGCTAATGTGCTTTGCATTTCACCACACCATTGGACAACAGGAACCAATGCTTATTTAAAACCCAACCCCAATGAAGTAGGTACCCCTGACTCAGTTGTTGTAGTCTTCACACCAGTGTTCATTGCCACGTTTTCTGACGCCTTCATGTTGGGCGCAGCATCTCCCTGTACAGGTCACTCTATTTTATAACTCCTGCGGACATATTGGACGGAATACCAGTAACCGGAACAGTTTGGTTGTTTTTTGGGTGACCACCGGACCATTGTCCAACTGGCCCGACCCTGGTAAGTAACCAATCATTTTCGTCGCCCGAATCTGACGAATCGTCCTCGTCCCCCGAAGCGTCTCGCCCCAGTGGAATCTCATGACTGTCAACATCCGCGGACTCCACATGACCCTCCGCCCCTGGAAACACAACACGGTTTTTTTTAGTTACACTAGTGTATAAAAAAGCATGTTACGTAATTTTTTCAAACTGTTTTCGTTTTTTTAACATACCTTGGACATTAACCAACACATTCGACACTGCCCCGATGCCATAGCGCTCACCCAACTCTATCACCACATCCATGATCCTCTTAGAAGGCGTATCCAACGTTTTCGATGTCTCACCAGCATCTTCATGAGCAAACGATAAAGATTTCTTGTAGTCGGCTGTCAATGCAATCACACGCATGTTATTCGGATGTTTCGACGATAATGAGCTCAAAATTTTCTCCACGCCCAATTTCAGCAGCTTAAATTCTGCAACCTTTTCACGAGCCACACGCAAATCCACCTATGATACCAAAAAGATTTCCAAAGTTTAAAAAAATGTCTGTAAACTAAATACACTAAAATGTGGGGGGGGGGGGGTACCTCATTGTTCTCTCCTACACGACCATCCTCTCCGATTGCTCAAACGTTTAATTCTTTCTCTTCCCTAACCCAAAACCACCATTCTTTATTTCATGTTCCTGGCGCGCAGTGAGCAACTCCTGTGTCCAGTAATGCATAGCACGCACACCCGGCTTAGTGCTCATTCCGTTGACCGAAAAACTGTCAACATATACTAGCTGCATACAAAAAAAACAAAAAAAAAACAGTTGTCACAACAAAAAATAACAAAATAGGGGAAATCATGCGCGTGCAGTTTAAATACACCAAAAAATACCGTCAAGAAAGTCAGCGGCCCGGAAAATGCACAAGTTGGGTCCATGCGTCGCCACTTATGCTTACAACCTTTAAGCGATTGCACCATGTAGTCGCACCAATCGATATCCTCGAATCTGGTCTCATCAGTAAAGCATTTCGGGATCTCTTCCTTGCAAAGTCCATTTTTGTAAGAAGTAATCATTGTAGTCACGAAAAGCATAATGAAATCCACTTTGAAAGTAAACATATCCTCATACTCATCCTCCATGATCTTTTTTTGCTATCAACGTCGGTGGAAGGTAACCTGTTATGGGGTAGCGATCACGCCAAACTTGCAGCGCCGGGTGTAAATGCTTGGACTCGGTAAGAGTTTCAAATTTGATGTTGCCACGTGGAATCCCGAACACCTTTTGCACAACAGTAGGATCTATGCGTAATTCGTCTTGCCCGCACTTCATTCTCATCTTATCCGATTGGAAAGCATCAACCGCATAGTGTGCTAGCTTCACTGGGATCCCATCAACCACGAAACCCAACATATCAGTGAAACCCATCTGGCTGACTGCCTCTTGTTGCCTGTTACTAAGCTTAGAAACAGCTGCCGGGGGGAACGACCTTGTTTTCAGGCTTACCCAGGATTGCGTTGTCCTTAACTTCCGTTTGGAGGTCACCTCTTCGCTGTCACCGACATTGTCCCCCTCGGAGTCTGAGTTGATCTCAAAGTTCCTTTTCCGCTTCTTATCCACAGAGGCTCAATCTATTTTGTAAGATATCTCTCTAGATTCTGACATCCTTCTGATTTCATAATCAAAAATGGAAAATTGGCTATGGAGATTCCGTGCGGGCAGAAATTAATACAGACACAAAGGGCTTCGAATTGCTTTAAACACTAGTGTAGATGAACCGACGTCGATAGGGGTGGCTGTCAAAAAAACAAAACAAACTAAAAATTAAAAACACTGGGCCCTTTTTTTTTGCAGATGAAAACACTGATGTACAACTTTTTTTACCAACCTCTAACGTCGTAGGGGAGGCAAACAAGTGCACCTGCTGCTAATAATTCTACACGTTGTCTCTTAGCACTCCTTGTCCCAATAACCATGGTTTCACACAATTAACAAGAGCTGCGATACACACAATCAAAAAATAAGCTTGTCATACATCAATGTCAACTGGAAAATGTAGCAAAAACAGATGAAATACATGCCCAAAAACAAAAACTTTCGAATAAAAAACCCACCAAAATAAACTTTCGGATCACAACCCACCAAGATAAACATAACATAACATAAAACTCAACAGGCAAACAGATGTCACACAAAGGAGTCACACAAAAACCCTTCTTTATGAATCAAAACCACCAGAGAAAAACCCCAAATTTATGAATCCGTTTTTTTCCCAATCAAAGATGAAATGCATGTCCAGAAAACAAACACATACGTGAATCTAAAAAAAAAGCCCCCTACAATTACACCGAAGTAAAAAAATGGCACACCAAAAGCTACTATATCAAAAGTACAGCGATGATCATGCATCTTAAATAAAACCCGCAAAGCAAATAACTACATCGAAAGAATCGTAGGGTTTTTACTTACATTGCGTTTGCACGTGTGTTTGTAAGAAGATGATCAGGCAGAGAATCACCTGGTGTGTTTTGTAAGAAGATTCTCGAAGAAGGAGGATGGGATTTTGTTAGGAACGAAAGTGAAAATTTTGAAAAAAAAGGATGATGGTGACAGATGTTTTCGTGACTGTTGTATGGCAGGAGGAGTGATAATAATTTGTCACTCTATACCCAAATTACCCTTTAAGCATATTATTTTAATTACAAATTGTAATCAGATTTTTGATTCCACAAAATGACAAAACAAATCTTTCATGAAACCTCAACCATTGGATGATAAAGATCAAAGGTCCAAAAGGGTTCCTATGGTTCTCACAACTCACATGGGTTTTCAAAGTATCCTAACCCTATATATATATATAGGGGAGGGTTATAATGAAAACCTCAATTATTTGAAGAAACTCTTGGAAACCTCATCCTAGCCATTGATCTCTAAGATCAATGGCTCTTGTTTAATCAAGTTTATTATATTCATTAATAGTATACTAGTGGACAAAAAAGGGTATAATGGACAAATAACATTTTTCTGAAAAAACATCTATGACAAGTTGACCTGACACATGTCACATCATCTCTCTCATAATTTTGTGATCATTGTCCTAAATCTGTCAGGACGTCGTTTTACATATGTAACATATGTAGTATTGCATATGTAAACATATTTAGTGTTGCATACGTTAAAATTGCACATACTCTGGTCTCATATGTGATGTCTTGTTACATACGTTAAAACATATAGAATGTATAAAATCACTTAAAAACTTTACAGAACAAAAAACATTCAAATGTTGACAAGAATGTAAGAATGTTTCTTACAAATACTAAAAACAATCAAAACGGTCATTACAATCAACAAATGCTAAAAAAACTATCATAAAAAAAAATTTGTAATCATTTCCATATGTTTTTTTAATTTATAATCAGTTGTTTAACCCATTGGTTTGTTTAATAAATTAGTATTTGATCTGCAACTTGTTGTTTTCAGTGAAGTCCCTAACATATAGGCACCAATTATATGCGTAAAATTATGTATTCTCATATAATTAACTAGCTTTTACCCCGGGAACGTCCCGGGGTTGAAAAATATAACAATTCTAATAATACTAATACTAATAGTTATAATTATTACTCTTGTAATTAAATAAATAAAAAAATAATCTTGCTATAAGGTGACACCATGTGTTGCAGTGTTGCGCGATTCTTTCTCCTAGCTTCTCTTGATGAAGTATACCTATGCATCTCTAAAGAGTAAAATTCCAATGATAGCATGGCGATTGGGCTAAATTTCAACATCGTAGATAACAACCTCGTTTAAAATAAAAAACATGATTAATGAAAAACCAGAACACATTGTGTTTTTTTTCCTGTATGAACGAAACCCCACAAAAAATAGTCGTTTTTTTCTCCGTTTTTATATAGCACTATGGTACTCGTTGGAAAGACAATAAAACGCTCGTTAATTTGGTGTAATTTTTTTCTTTAAAAACTCTCGTATATAAAAGATATTAACGTTTAAAAATTATGGGAGAAAACATAAAAGATAAAAATTTAAATTTGTTTTTAAATCATTTTTTCTTAAAATAACTCAATTTAATTTTAATAGATTAGGTTTTATATTATTATTTGTTTTTTTTAATTTGCCACATGGTATATTTTTTTAATAATAAATTTAATACTATCACCTCAATGTGCCACGTGGCACATTCAATGAGGGGTTGAGGCCTTCATTGAATGCCATCTCATACAAACTCAATTCTTTTATTATAAGTTATAGATAAGGATCAGCAAACGTGATATTCATAGTATGAATAAACACTAGCCATCAGAACCATCCTCAAAACAACGTTAAACCAAAGGAGAGATGCTGATAAGGGCACTAGTGGCGACACCCAGGATGAATCTTTTGTGTGTCAATGTAGGTTATCTTTTATCAGTATTTAATTGCTTAATTTGTTAGATTCGACACCCAACATATACTTGAACTGATATATGTATGTGCAATACAAAGTTATGTATACTCATATAATAAGGATCTACACACGTGAGATTTACAATACGATTGAATCCTAGTCGTTAGATCCATGCACATATGAACGACTAGATCAACGCCAAACTAAAGGAGAGGCGTGCATAAGGGCATTAGTGGCGACATTTTGGGTGTCGCTGCAAAATGTTGCAAGAATGTTTATTCTTGCTTTTAGGAATGGTCAAAGTTTATTTTTATGGTTTTCCGGTTTAATAGGCGTAAAACATATGTTTTGCTTGTAGAACTTTATGTTATGTTGAACACTAGATCTTTGCCCGCGTTACACGCGGCTCACCAACGTACAATTATTTTGAGGGGTAAAACATATAAAAAAATGTAGCAGAAATATTTTATTAAGATTTAAAAGAAAGCAATACACATTCTATTCAAATATCACTAAATATTTCTTTATACACCACAATTTTTGTTTTAGTCTTCACTTTCCCATCAGCATCAAGTATAAGTAACTTCACGCCTGCCCTGCTTTTAACTCTTGACAATGCGACATAAAGCTTGCCATGTGAGAATACCGGGTCTCTTAAATACAATCCAACCTTCGATAGAGACTGCCCTTGGCTTTTATTGATGGTCATTGCAAAACATACGCTTATTGGGAAAAAGTTTAAAATTTTTTAATTTTTTTAAAAAATTAAGTCATTCAAAATGTGTAATTAAAAGGATAATTAGTATGTATAATTTCTTACCATTATTAAACAAAATTTGAAATTTTGTCTAATTCGAATTTAAATATTTCGAATTTTAATTTGAAATTTGAAATTGATAATTCGTTATAATCATATTAACGAAAATAATATGTAAACATACTTTATTTACAAAAAATAAATATACAAAATTGTTTATATATAAGGTAAATCAGGCGTATTAATTTTTTTATAAAAATTCAAATTTAAATTTCTTTATAAAGGTTATTAATCAAATTGAAATCATAATTATTAAAATTAGATGTTTCCAAAATTGTGCAAATCATGATTAATGCTAATTATAACCTAAAAATAGTAATTTAACAAATCAAAGAATTAACCATTTATTTGGAATGACCATCAATAAAACTTAATTTTTTTTAAAGATTAAGTCATTCAAAATGTGTAATTAAAAGGATAATTAATATGCGTAATTTCTTACCATAATTAAACAAAATTTGAAATTTGAAATTTTGTCAAATTCGAATTTAAATATTTAGAATTTTAATTTGAAATTGATAATTCGTTATTTAATTGATTACCAATATAAGCTAACTAATATTAGGATAATATAGGGCAATCAATCGGATCAATTAATGTATTAATAAGAGTTGACACAATTTATGTAGGGACTCTGAATCATATTAACTGTGTAAATAAAAGGATTATTAGTATGTGTAATTTCTTATAATTATTAACCAAAATTCGAAATTCGATATTTAATTGATTACCAATATAAGCTAAACTAATATTAAAATAATATAGCATAATTAATAGGATCAATTAATGTATTAATTGGAGAGTTGACACTACTTATGTAGAGACTTTGAATTTTATTAAATGTGTAATTAAAAGGATTATTATTATGTGTAATTTCTTACCATTATTATCCAGAACTCAAATTTTGAAATTTTGTATAATTTGAATTTAAATATTTTAAATTTTAATTTGATTTTTGAAATTCAAAATTCGAAATTTAACTTATTACCAATATAAATTACACTAAATTTAGAAAGTGAGTAATTTGAATGTAATAAGGAAATTTAATGAGTTTCTAATTTACGCCAGTTTCCTTTCTCATTCTCATTTATTGCTTTTTGTTTAAAAAAAGAAAAAAGACTAAAACGTGGATATTTTCATTAGATATTTTAAAAAATGAAAATAGATAAATATATGGAATAAAGAGATTACCTAAGTAATTTGTAGCAAAGGTCATCTCAAATTTGTCTTCTGAGAACTCCAGCTTCCGAGAAAATTTGTCTACATTATTTCTATTATGAAAATTATATTCTTGATCAGCAAGTTACTTACATATTTAAATATTAGAAATTATAAGTGAAAGATCCACTTAAAAAATGATTTTTTTTTCCGTTTAGAATATCTTATAGAAATACCCACTTAAAAATATTTCTACTATATTTTAGTCTCTCCCTTCTTTAAACACACGATAATCATTCCATATTATTAGCCTCCAATATAGGAAACTCATTTAAATTTCCAATCAATTCATGGATTTTGAATTTCGAATGAAAGATCCAAACTGGAGCCCCATATCCGAATACACTAACCCATTATTCATTCATTCTAGAATGAAACAATAAAAAACATTCACTCCTGATGATGAAGATCCAAAAAGAGAGGATCCTTAAGAACACATGAAAGAACACTAACATGAACATTCTTGAACACATACAATAACCCTATTGATCCCATACAATAACTCCCATTAGCAAACCCACCCTACAATTAACATTTTAAAGCATAAATAAAATTCAGAACAAAACAATGTACAAATCAACAAACACATACATATGAAAACCTCCTATTTTTACTAATTTCAAGATCATACCTTTGCAAGTCGGTCCAACCAATCAATTCGTTCAATTAACATTTTCATACTTATTCACAAGCTCCTCTTTAAGAACATCTACACATATTAATAGCATATAATTGTTGAGAAATTCGACATCAGAGATCATGTTACAGGAGAATGGAAAGATTTTACCTTGAAGAAGAAGAAGGAGAGGAGACGATGAAGAATTATGTATGAAATCATTGAACCCTAAAACTGAAAACTTATTAACTGTTTGATTTCTATAAATATTAAACAATATTTGAACACCCACAAAACTAATAACTCTGTTAATCTATATGATGTAAATAAAATTAAAATTAAAATTAAAATTAATAATTATGCTTATTACCTTCTATTTCGATCACCCAATTGAAGGGTCTCAGAAACACTTGCAGATCTTTAAAGATGGATAAAAAATAATAGAAATAATTAACACTGTTTGATTATTGATTTATTTCAAACTAAATCAAACATCTGTTATCGAATATTCATTACAATTACAAGCCTTATTCTTAATATATAATAATAAAACATCAAACTCAAACATAATTAATTACTAATCCAGGCTTTCATTAACATTTTCTATAAAATCAAACGTGCATACAAAAATCCATTATAAGCAAATCAAACAAAGTTCCAGAATAAAAACCTTGCATACAAAAATACATTATAAGCAAATTAAACAGTATATTAAATCAAAATCGAATGAACATTACAAACATACCTGATGTGAATCACAATCAAACAACGTATGATTAGAAAAAAAAAACCCTAAATATTACAACAAATCGAAATCAAACAAAAATAACAAAAATAAATATTAATAAGAACATACCTGATGCGTATCAATATGAAAAACCCCTAAATATTTGAAATCAGTCAAAACACATAAAAAAAACCTTAATCGACAAAGAAATCAGAAAAAAAACGAAAAAAAATAAAGACGAAACAGAGAGATGAAGAACGATTAATTGACATAAGAATGGAAGAGATTAAACCTTGTAGAGGATATGAAGAAGACGGTAAAGGATTGTTGATTCGAACGAATGCCTGAATATGGTTGGTCGCTTGGAGAGGAATGTCGCCTGATTTGAGAATTAGGTTATGTTCTCTATGATATTTTGTAAAGGAAGAGTATAAGGGAAGAATGTTTTAAAAAATTAGGAAAGTTAATAATTTTAATAAATGAGAATTATTTCTACCAAAAGTCAACATATCAATTAATTATAATGATTTTTGATTTAAAAAAAACGAAAATTTTATAAATTCTCTCAATGTGCCATGTGGCATCACCAATGGAGGAGAGATAATGGCTAGGGGGGGTAAATGATTGACATGTGTCCAAAATTGCTCCAAAATATTATATGTATAGATTCTGTAATCAAGTAATCAAAGTTTATGTACTATCATAATTATCTTCAACAGATTCACTTCTATTTTCCAACAAATACGTCTGTTCTTAGCATTCAATCTAGCTAGTTATTTGTAAATAAACCATCATCCAACAAGAATTACATAATACCAATATACATAATATCATTATTTACACACCAAACGTTGAGCACACTTATAAACATGTTACACTCAAATTGTAACATCACAGCAATAAAAAAAATCACAACACATAATTCATATGCTTATTGTTTGGGTTTACACACATAGACATGCGTCTCTGATCTTAGTATCTTACCTCAGAGACATTATTTATTTACATAGCAACAACAACATCACTACAACCCTCGAGTAGCTCTCCGACCGCAAAATGAACTGGCACTAGATCGAGTTTATAGTGGTAGCTGGTAGGTCATGATCAGGAAGATCTAATGGTGCTAAAACCCAATCACCATCGTCCGTAAGCACCATTCCTTTGTTCTTCTCAGCCCACCAATTTACTGGTATTTTGAAGTCTTTTCGCAGACGATCACTTGACAAGTTCACCCACCCTAGACTCCTTTTTACCAGGTCAGGATCAAAATCACCATCTTTCCCATTCCATCCACTCAAAGTATGCAACATACCTTGCAAGTCATGATAAATCCCAGGATTTAACACACCTTCGTAATCCAAGTATGGCGATTTCCTGCTGTCGATCAGTAACTCGACCCCAACATCAACATACTCAAGCAATTCACTTGGAACAATATCCCAAATGATTTCATTGATCCATTTCAGTGTCTTGCTTGGCCACAACGGGACAATGTCTGGATCATTGTTTACCCTTAGTACCTTAAGGTTAGGTAGTTCCTCCATCTTTGCTTTGAAAGATTCATTCCCAACTTGTGGACCACCAAAAATGAATGCTGATACATTGACATTGGTTGTTACGACATTCCTAGCGAGGTCAAATGCGGATAAAACAGCTAGGCATGCACCAAGACTGTGTCCCGTGCATATTATGCTTATTTTTTCATTAGTGTACTTGTCGAGTAATTCGTTGATACGTTCTAAGAGCTGTGTTCGGGCACTTGATGGAATGAATTTAGAGTTCGGGTCGCTTGTGGTGTAAATTGCAAGCCATCCTCCCATGACTTTGGGTGTATCTGTATCTGTAGCGGGGATAATTAGAAACTTAATTTACTACAACTTCATGTTTTGAAAATTTATATGAAGGGTTGCGCATATAATAAAGAAAAGAGTTAATTACTCATCGGTCCTGCGGTGTAGTGTTTGGTCCCAGTGTTAGAAGAATTACAGCGTTTAGGATATGGATTCGTGTAGGCGTAAGATTATTGTTAAGGACTTCTGGTAGAGGGTGAGGTAGGGGTTTAGTTGTGTTTTAGGAGCTTAGATTTTCCTACACTTTAGGTGGACTTTACATGTAATTGTCTTTTTGTACTTTTCTCTAAGTGCTTTTTGGGTGTTACTCTATTACCACTTCTTTGGTTATTTGGTAGCTTTCTATTTATATAACTTCCAATTCTATGTTTTGGTGTGTTTGTTTTAGGTATGGTTGTCATTGTAGCTCCCAAAATCTTACAATATGTGATATTTCTATTTATGTGTAACTTTGCTATTTTTGTGATTTACCAGGTATGATTGTTATTGTAGCACCACAGATTTTTAATACCGTAACATTGATAGTCCTTGAGATAGACGTAAAGTTGTTTTTGTTATGTTAGTAAGAAATTACTTATTTACCACACGATACGTAATTTTTCAAAGTTTGGGACGATATTTGGTACGATTTTAAAAACGATAGGAAGCACGCATGTAATTTTTCAAAGTTTGGGAGCACAATTGAAACATAGGAAAAATTTGTTACGATTCTAAAGAAAAATGTTTGTAATTATAAGACCGCTAGAAATTTGGGCAATTGCGACAAAAATTTACGACAAGAAAAAGCAGTCACAAATTATGGAATTTAATTAAAAACAGTTGCAAGTTTCTTGGATCACATGTGTACACTTATACTCTTGGATTGCCGTAAGTGTATGTAGTCTTCATTTAAACATAAAAGTTATTTAAACAGTTTTCAAGTGGTGTATAAGCATGAAGAAGTACAAAAGTTATGTAAACATAAAAATATCGATATCGATCAATTTATGATAGCCAAGTTACTTGGATCGCACCTGTTGAGTTAGTACTAGGGAGTAGTGGCTCTGCTGGTACTGGTTCAGCGCCCCCTACGCCATTTATCAACTCATATCTCGTTTCCATCCCACGCCACACCACGCATATTTCGCGACGGCCGATGAACTCACTGTACTCGTCATTAGAAACAGCTACGAACCCCATCCAGTTTGAGTCAAACTCGCTACCTTCACTAGACATGCCAGGATCAAGTAAAGGAAGATTTGAGTCGACACGAGCCGTGGCATAGATGAAGGAAGTGACTTGGTACTTGGAATCAGCCCAAGGGAGCATGACTCCTTTGAAAAATGAACTCTTGCCATAGTGGCTGTAACCCCTGTATAGAGAACCCTCATCTTTATTAAATGCCCGTTGTGCGGCCGATGCAATGTCACCGTAGCCGAGAAGGAGATTGCTTAGGTCGAGGTCTAGAGGGTCAAGAAGACCAGCCCAATTGTTGCTTCCATGGAGCTCATCGTATCTTTGTGGATCCATGAACTGATAATGTGTGTTTTATTAGCTAGTGTGCCTACATCTAGTGGGATGTGTTCCAATTTATAGCAAGTTCATGATAATGACATTCAATTGCTGTACACCATATATAAAACGTTTACGTTTTAGTTTTTATTAAAACATTCAAATGCATGTGTTATGTAAATGAAAAAATAAAATATTAAACTAACTTGTTCAATTCATGTCTCATTGTCTTTCTTAATTTCTAAACATTTATCCATACACAGTGTAGGTTA